>JAQJVK010000006.1:57734049-58934049 GCA_035578135.1 Flexamia atlantica
CTAAATATTTTCTCCTGTTTAAGAGCTTTAAAATGATATAATACTTGACGTGATTTTCTCACTTATTGCCTTGCTAATATAAGTAAAACATGTTTTACAGCACCTGCCGCGGCCGTGCGCAGCGCCACCGAGGTTCATTCAACCTGGGGTTTTAAGAGGAGGGGAATATAGGAAAAAGCTGAATTTTTTACCATCGACTACTATTGTATAGACAAAATTCTAGCCAAAAGTCCCCATCCCTACCCCTCTTGCTTCCCCGCCTGCAGCTCCCCCCTAATTTTCCAAGTCTAATAAATGCAGTATTTTGCTAAGCTGCTTATATCTTAGAAACTATTTGAGATATCTCTTATATTTTGTTGTTTCCGGATTTCTCATAAAATAATCTAAAAGTAAAGTTATATAGTGTTTTACGATTAATTCACTCCTTCTATGTCTATTTTCCTGTTTAATTGGGGAAAAAAGCATTTTCCTTCATTTTTTAACAAATATATTTATATTTTGCCCAATAACAAGGCTCAAATCACTTCCTATATGACTCTGTTTTGCACTGAAAATTTTCTCATGTGTGTAAGCTTTAAAATAATATCATATTTGGCTTGCTTTTCCCACATTTTGCCTTGCTAATACAAGTATAACATGTTTTACAGCACCTGCCGCGGCCGCGCGCTGCGCCACCGAGGTTCATTCAACCTGGGGTTTTAAGGCGAGGGGAAAATAGGAAAAAGCTAAATTTTTTACCATCGACTACTATTGTATAGACAAGCTTCTAGCCAAAAGTCCCCATTCCTACCCTCCTTACTTCAGCCCCCCTAATTTACCAGGTCTAATCAATGCAGTATTTTGCTAAGCTGCCTATGTCTTAGAAACCATTTAAGACAAATCTTATATTTTTTGTTTCCGGATTTCTAATAAAAAAATCTAATAATAATGCCATGTAGTGACTTACGATTAGTTTACTCCTTCTACGTCTATTTTCCTGTTTAATTTGGGGAAATGCATTTTCCTTAAATTTTTATGAAATATATTTCTGTACCTCGGAGGTAAAGGGCACTATGTCCATTTTTGGCCAAATTGAGGTTATTTTACATTTGAATATAACTTTTTTTGCTTTACACAGAGGTATAGGGCAATATGTCCCCAACCTATCACTTGGCAAGTTACAGCCTTTTAAATGGGCACTAAGTCCATTTTTACTCAGAGGAATACAGCACCATGTGGACTTGGTGCAGTTTACCTCTAAAAGGTTTTAACAGTGCTGCTCACCAGCTGGACATAGTGCTGTTAGTTTTACAATCCTCCGATGTTTTTTTGCTTTATCTCTGTTACTGTACGTTATATCCTAAATATCCTTACATATTCTTATTCAGCTTGCAGTTTCTGTTAATTAGAGTACTTACATGATATATTTTGGACTTTTCCGACAGTTTTCCGACGCTTTTCCGGCCGTAACTCCGTTAATATCGGAAAATGTTTGCATATTCTTGTTCCGCTTGCTCTCCCGGTTAATTTGAGTACCCACATGTCCAATTTTGAAAAAATACAATTTTTACCGTTTTTCCGGTTTTCCGGCCGTTTCCGTAAAAAAACTATCATTTCCGGAATCAGCGTGTTATTTCAAGCATTTTGAAAAAAAATCAATTTTGACACATGTACTTTAAAGTGCAAATTTACCATGACGCTATAGTAATGAAGGCCCTATCCCTTTACTTAGGCCCCACAGAATGAAATATACAAAGGAACAACTAGGACAAACCCAAGCGTCATTTAAATGTTTCATCAGTATATTTTGTTGTTTATTGTGAGTTATAACTTCTTTGTGCCTAGGCTTACTCTAAACTAATTAGTTGACGTTTAAAAAAAAATTAGCAGACGTTTTAAAACCAATGGTAACACATTTTTTTTGGATTCAGAATGACTAATGACAGTTTAACTACTAAAAATAGTATGTTCCTTAACTTAAGTCTTATTAAACTTATTATTGTGTTTTCAGAATAAACGAGTTTTCAGTGTATATCCTTTAATAAAATTCCTTGCCAAAAAAATTATGTCACATAAATATCAATATTTTAAAAGGTATACAGCACTATGTCCGCCGCATAAAATTTAATTATTTAATTTTATAATAATTAAATTTTTTTGTAAAGTATTCTTAAGTAAATGAAACTTGGAAGTACTAATAATGGTGGGGTATAATGTTTTTTTCAAACATTCCAACTATTGTTAAGGAAATTTGTTTAGTATTTTAAAAGAATCTTTAAACTGCTGTCCTGAAAAATGAGGAAAATGGACGTAGTGCCCTTTACCTCCGAGGTACAGATTTATATTTTTCCTAATAACAAGGCTCAAATCAATTCCTTATGAATCTGTTTTGCACTGATATTTAACCCTCCAGCACCTGAGGATGTCATATCACTCATTTTGGCTAGAAGCTTGTCTATACAATAGTAGTCGATGGTGAAAAATTCTGCTTTTTCTTATTTTCCCCTCCCCGTAAAACCCCAGTTGAATAAACTTCGGTGGCGTAGCGCGTGGCCGCGGCAAGCGCTGTAAAACACGTTTTACTTGTATTAGCAGGGCAATATGTGAGAAAAGCAACCCAAATATGATATCATTTCAAAGCTTAAACACAGGAGAAAATATCAGTGCAAAACAGATTCATAAGGGAATTAATTTGAGCCTTGTTGTTAGGAAAAATATAAGTATATTTCATAAAAATTTAAGGAAAATGCGTTTTTTTTTCCAAATTAAACAGGAAAATAGCCGTAGAAATAGTGAATTAATCGTAAAAAACTATATAACTTTACTTTTAGATTATTTTATGAGAAATCCGGAAACAACAAAATATAAGAGATATCTCAAATAGTTTCTAAGATATAAGCAGCTTAGCAAAATACTGCGTTTATTAGACTTGGAAAATTAGGGGGGCTGCAGGGCCCCCCCCTCTTTTGTTTGTTTGCAAGAGGGGTAGGGATGGGGACTTTTGGCTAGAAGCTTGTGTATACAATAGTAGTCGATGGTGAAAAATTCAGCTTTTTCATTTTCCTCTCCCCTTAAACCCCAGGTTGAATGAACCTCGGTGGCGTAACGCGCGGCCGCAGCAGGCGCTGTAAAACATGTTTTACTTGTGTTAGCAGGGCAATAAGTGAGAAAAGCAAGCCAAGTATTATATCATTTTAAAGCTTATAAACTGGAGAAAATATTTAGTACAAAACAGAGTCATAAAGGAAGTGATTTGAGCCTTGTTATTGGGCAAACTAATAATATATTTGGTGAAAAATGAAGGAAAATGCCTTTTTTCCAAGTTAAACAGGAAAATAGACGTAGAAGGAGTTGATTAATCGTAAATCACCATATGACATTATTTTTAGAATTTTTTATGAGGAACCAGAAAACAACAAAATGTAAGGTATATCTCAAATAATTTATGAGATATAGTCATTTTTACAAAATACTGCATTTTCTAAACTTAAAGAACAACAAGGGGCTGTAGGGGGTGAAGCAAGAGGGGTAGGGGTGGGGACTTTTGGCTAGAAGCTTGTCTATACGGTAGTAGTCGATGGTGAAAAATTCAGCCTTCTCCTAATTTTTTCCTCTATCGCCTCTTTTAAGGAACAGATTGACTGGACTACATCTCCAAAAGTAAACATCAACAATAAACATGACATAACAAATATGGGTCAACTCATCATATGACACTTGTGTTGCTATTATTTGTTCTAAGGCCCGCATTACACTATCAAATATGTTATAAAAGTTTCTTTTATAAAAGATTTATTTGTCCACTCAGAATTTGTTTTGAAAATCAGCTGACTTGAATTTTGATTGGTCTAATCGAATCTTTCATGAAATATTTGATAGTGTAATTCGGCCTAAGTAAAGAGTGTTTTAGCGTAGATTTACTGAACCAGTAGCGAATCCTTGCAATATAATACTCGCTATATGTTTGTATACAACAGGAAATTGAAATATAGAGCAGTTCATCATTATATAAGTGCCCAAGGAACTATGTAGCCTAAAGGAAATGTGAGAAGACTCATTACCTATGACAACTCATAACCAATATTGCGCCTTTTTTTACAGGAAAAACGCACATGCGCAGCGTGTAAAAAGGTATTCAGCCAGACCGGCAGCCTAGGCCAGTCAGCTGCTGGGGACAGAAGGCCTGGCCGCCAGCGCCGCGGCCCGTCGTACTGACCGACCTGCAATGTACCTTGTACCAGAGAAAATTCGTAAACAAATCTACGAAGACGAGGCACGAGAGGACTGTGCACGGGCAGATAACGTAATTTGTCCCTTATTTGTTTTAAAAACATTTGTTGTACTTATTTTTTTTTATTTTACGGTTAAATTTTAAAATATTTTTTATTTATTGGGATGTTTATCTATGGGTTATTATAACTTTATCATAATTTTTGTTTGCAGCTTAGATGCTGTTGTCTTCCGCAAACGAGAGCTCGGGATGAGCAAGGCCGAGTGTTACTGATCGTTGTCGCAGTGCATCCACGAGTTGCACAGCATCATAATGGATGCAGTTCGACGTGAAACCAGCAAACTCTCTATACTTCCAGGGGCAAAAAATGTGGAAGATTTCTGATTTCGGCCTGTCTTTCCCGGTAATTTCTAATATAAATATAAATAACTTTATTAAAAAGGTAATAACAGATCATAAAGAATTATAAACTTTAGAAGTAATTATATTTTTCTGAAACACCTCTAAACTTACTTATTTTTAGTGTTTCGAAAAATCTCTAACGATAAAAGGTGAGTTTTAAACGCCCCCTCCCCTTACCGTTTTCCACATTTTTTGAAATATAAATCCCAGACTTCCCTGAACATTGTTAAGTGGTTCGTATGTTATTGGAATCGGCCGTTTTTGGCCGCAATTCCTGGATCCACCATATTGTGTACCAAATTTAGTTTTTTTCCAAATGTAGAGGTGGTGTAAGTGTCCAATCTCACACTCTGTAATTGATTGAAAAAATCATTTGCGAAAAAATTACAACATTTTTGGAATGTAATAACAATTTGCTCCCCCCCCCCAAAGCTTTTTAATTATTACTCGACCCAAAAGAGCATGGGGATCAGAGTACTAACCAGCAATAATGAAGCAATAACGATTGATTTCATTTTCAATATTAGTGCCCAAAGGTTTTGCACTAGGTGTGGCTAACTTCTATATTGTCGGCCTTCCCCCACAGTTTTCTAACTCAAATAATCAAATCATTTATTTGCCATATGGATTTATACAAATCATTGACAATGTCTCTTTCAGCCTTACACCTGAGTCCTTAATCTAACTAAAAATCAATCCCACCATATTAAAAAAAACCTTAAACAATAACATGGGTTATCCAGTAACCATATAATACAATTTACTTTTAAACGTATCCATTGGATATTTCCTGATTATAGGTTCTAAAACATTACATATTTTTAGTGATACTACAGAATGACTTTCTAAAGATTTAGTTAAACGGCAGTACTGAATTACAGCTTTTCTTTTGTTTCTGACACTGTATCTACAATCATTAAATGTCAAGTATGTCAACAAAAGAGGAGAGGTTAGGTTAGGATCAAATTTAATATAATATTTAATACTGCATTTTATAGAATAAATTAACTTAATCTAGCCTAACCAACCCAACCAGCGGCCGGCGCGGCGATGCGTCGTCGATGTTACCGTTTTATGTAGTGTATGTTTGACTAATAAGGTAAGAACGACAATACCGGCCGAATTACTCAGAAATGGTTCCGATATGCTTAGCAAACTATCCAGTAAACAAAAGACAGTTCAGTCAATACAGCCATAAAACGTATACAGCCAATAGGAAAAAGTTTCTCAGTTGTGGGCAGAAAACGGATTTCGACCCAAATAAGTAAAAGAAGAAATAAAAAAATTTCATAAAATAAAAAATTTAAATACAATTAAAATAATACGTTAAAATTCTAAGCAATTAACCGATTATCAAATGTGGCAATAGCTTCGTGAGGTTACGGGGGAGGAGGGGTGTGGGTTATTTTCAATTATTTTTTGATAATTGGGAAATTTGTCTATAGGCAAATCTATCTTTACCATAATTTTTGTTTGCAGCTTAATTGACGTGGTGTTTAAGAAAAGGAACTCGAATCAAATTTGAGTGCTACAAAATGTTGTCGCAGTACATCCAGGAGGTTCATAACCTCGGATGGATGCATTGCGAAATTAAGCCGCCAAACTTTATTTTCTTTCCAAAAGAAAATATTTGGAAAATCGTGATTTTGCCTGACATTTCCAGTAATTTGTTATATAAATATAAATCGCATTATGTTAATAACAGATTATAAACTATTAAAACCTTATGAAGTAATTATACACTTCTGAAACACCTCTAAATAAACTTATTTTCGGTATATCGGACAATATGTAACGATAAAAGGTGAGTTTTAAACGCCCCCTCCCCTTACCGTCCCACCCCACGGCCGTTTTCGGCCGCCATCCTGGATCCACCACATTGTATACCAATTTTTGTTTTCAAATGTAAAGGTAGTTGTCACACACCCCGATTTTGGACGGTCAGTAAAAATTCAGTCGATATTTAATCGCCATAGGGTGCATGCAGACATACCGGATTTTCATCGTTCAAAGGATCATTCGCAATGTTGTTGTGACACGAGTTTATTGAAAATAATTAATACTAAAAAAGCTGTTGCTATGTGGTTTCTGTATCGTCGTAATAAGACTTAGTGCTAGATTCATGCAATCAGTCGGAACAGATAAAACTCGGGAACATTCTACACACTCTTTGGAGATGTAAGGCTTGATAGCATCAAGTTTTCCTACTATTTCGGAATATCTATAACATACTTCTTATGGACTCCACGAGAAGTTGAAAAAATAAATCTAACACCAGAATGCTAAACTGAGAAACTCTACTCCATCAAAAGAAGGGCTTGCATTGAGAAGTATTAAAGCATATGAATTTATATGGCAATTTTCATTGGTATTCTACACGTTCTATTGCAGCTAAATACCGTCCACAATAGCATGACAAGTTAATTCAACACAGAGAACCTAATAAAAAATTCTACGATAATTAAAGTTTGTCTTCAACTAAAGAAAATTAGTTCATAACAACAGCATAACATAGACCAAACAACTGTATTCGCGGTATAAAACAAACTCCAGAAAACTGAATGATAATAACGTTGATCTATACGAACTCATTAATATCACTTCTTAACAATAACACCTACGTACTGATATGCCGTGATAACGTAGATTACTATGCTAGGTCATAATGTACGGCAGGTACAATACAAGTCAATGTTGCCGGATAGATTTTCACTGATTCCCCAATCTGGAAAACCACTTATAATCACCATATTTCCGCTTTGATTCATATGAACACCACCTAACCCTCTACTTTAAAGGCCAAAGGTCCCACTTAAATTCCCCACACAGGGCAAAATCCTAAGATTTCGCTGCTGTAATTCATATTTAAACAAACCATTTCTCAGCTTATAGGGCCAAGATGTACCAAATTTCATAGTAATTCTATCAAGTCTGAATACAAATTAAGAGAGTTTAATTTAGATATATGAAAGTGCATACGGATACGGTATTACTAGATTATAATTAATTAAGTAAACAAGTTATAGTAAGATTATAAAGAAAGATATGAAAGGATCCTGTTTAAATAAATAAGGAAATTATAATTATACCGAGAACCAAAAATCAAAATCTGCTGCTTTTGGAATGTAATAACAAGTTTTTCTTAAACTATTGGGAAATGGACCAACTCCACTTTTTATTAATTTTTATTTATGATAAGAACATAACAATTGCAAGACATTAGCCAATGACAATATTTTCCTGTTTTGAAACAAACTTCAGAACCCTGAAAGATGGCAACGTAGATCTGTGAGAACAGAAATTAACTTAGAATGCCAATAACGCACTGCTTTACCGTGATAACGTACTAAGATACCGTGTGCGTGGCATTCAAGTGTTAAAATTGAATATTATTTTTTAGAAGAGAGTTGATGAAAAGTATTACTTTTACTAATTATCACAAGCTTACATACATTTATGAAAATTCGTGTCAAATTAAGCCACTAGCACATCCGGAAATCAGTAAGTCAGTGAGTTACACAAGCGTCTGATATACCGGGTGTCTCACCTAAAGTGAACCAATAGCTAACTTTTTCATTATAAATCTGACAAAGAACTTTTTATGGGGACTTCCCTTGATTTTTAGCGCTATTTTTTGGAGTCACTTCGAAATTTAAAAATATGGCCGCCATTATCCAATATGGCGAACAACTTTGATTTTTCTTGTGGAGCACCCTATATTTCATGGCATTTTTGGATTAAACGCTTAATTTTAGGAACTTTTTATACTTTCTAATTTTTTCCTAAACCCAATGGTTCAGGAGGTATGAGCAGTTAAAGCTTGAATTTTCCCCCTTTAAAATACTGTATTTTTCTTAAGTACAATGTAAAATAATTGAAGAACATAATTATGACAGTGCTGAAATAAAATGCAGAAATATGGCATGGAACGACGGGCGATGGAACCATTCAAGAGACAGAGCTGCCCCAGTTTGAAGTAAATCCTACGCACCATATTCACTGTGAGGCCATCACTTATCCACCGCACAAACGCTCATCCATAGCTCAGTCAACAAGACCCCTCACTCAGCCGATAATGCACATCCTCTCTCGATACACCCCTATGTACGCAACTAAACGGGAAACTGCCCTCACTAGATCCTTAGCACATCTGCCCTTCTCAAAGGAATTGATTGAACTCCTTAAGAATCAAGACGTCAAATCAAGCTCATCATACATCACCTTGCTTGGGGATGTTCTAAACATGACTAGCTTTAGAGCTGTGGTTAAGGCCCACATCCCCTATTTTGTGTACATGGCAGCAGTTAAGAGCACAGAACTAAATCACATGAGGGAGGATAGCCGCTACCGCAGGAGGCCCCATAGTATACACACCACCGGTCAGCATTGAGCACGTGGCTGAATGGAACCACTCTGGAGATTGTGCTTTCTGCGTGTATCTCAAAGCCATTGCAGCTGATCTGGAGATAAATATGAGTGACGATCAAACGTATGCAAGGCAAATCGTCTTCCATTCCATCTGGGGCAGCCACTTAGAAAACTTGAATGTGCTACACTATATAACCAAGGAAATCTTCAAGACAAGACAACAGCTCGCCAAATGTTTTCATGGAAAGGGACCCACAGCCGCTGAAGTATCGTTCAAGCTGGTTCTTATCCACCGATATGCAAAGTTGTCGCAAGCGTTGTGAACAGATCTAACCTGTGGGAGGCAGCAGTAGACTGCAAATCGGGTCACCTTCTCGGGGAAAAGGAAGGTGCTACTTAGCGAGCTTTCAGGACTACTACAAAAAGCAGAAGCTAGGAGAAACTACGATGGTGGTGACAGGAGGGTTATTCGCAAAAATGTCACAGTACCAAAATCAGCTGTGGCACCGGATCCAACAAGATGGTGGTATCAACCAATGTGTCGTGGAATGGCGATCCACAACTGATCTCGAGCCAGGGCACAGAAGGAATTAAAAGTTCCTGGGCCAAAAGAAGTTGTTCCAAGGCTGTTCCTTGAGTAGGTCACAGAGCCTCTTCCAGGAGAAGGGCAATCATAAAGCCTTAGTTTTTTAAAAGGTTTAATTATTCTTACAACGATTTATTCTAATGAAAGCATATTTCGCTTCCATTCACGGCCGATTAAGTTATGGAACTATATTATGGGGAAATTCCAATGAAGCAAAAACAGTATTAAAAATTTTTAAAAAAACTGAGAATTCTTGCAGGAGCTAAGAATCGAACATATTGCAAGCTCATATTTAAACATACATAATTATGACATTGACATCAATTTATGTTCTTCAAAATATTTTATTTGAAGAAAATATATGAATAAATTTAACCATAATCTTAATATACATCAACATTCAACAGCAAATCATTCAAAATTAACAATACATTTTTGTAAATATTCAAGAAGTCAAATCGGTTTACATACTTGCAACAAATTATACAATAGCATACGTGAAAAATGCCTTTATAAATACAAGAAATTGAATAAGAAAACAATTGATCGTAAACTTAATTATTATAAAATCTGTCACTATAAATAAGATTAATTCAGTATTGTGATGTATTTTTATAATACCTACAAGACACTAAATGGTTATTATGACTATTATTATTATTTTTGTAGAAAGGAAACCCGTTGGCCAATACAGCAACCAGCCGTGGAAGGAGACACGAGTGAACATGCTTACCGCATCCAACTTCGGGAGCGTTGTGAAATGGCGTGAACACACACGATGTCATAATCTCGTGAAACGTCTCTTATATTCTATTATAGTCCACGGGAAGGATGCAATCGAATCTTATAAATAAGTGACTGGTGTTCCCGTTGACCCTTTTGGCCTTTTCATAGATAAGGAAACGTCTTTCCAAGGTACAAGCCCTTATTGTCTTGTGGGCAGTGAAGGTATTGTGGAAGTCAAATGTTTATCATCGGTAAAGGGAGATTACAGAGAATTTGTGTCAGCAAACAAAAACAAAACATGTATGGAGTTGAACAATAAAGGACAACTGTCAAAGAGAACTCACAACTATTTTTTCCAGGTACAAGGTCAATTAAACATAACAAAGAAGAATTGGTGCGACTTCATTGTATTTACGCATACAAATAGACTATTTGTTGAGAGGATCGTCATAGACTGTGAAATGTGGACTAAAAAAATGCTGCCAAAACTGACTCGTTTTTACAAAGATTGCATTCTACCTGAAATCATAGGCAGGAAAATTAATCGGCAGTTTCGTGTGCGTGATCCAGCTTACATATTAGATGCACCAGCTCGGAAAGACAAGACCAATTTGGCCACATCATCGAAGAAAAGAAAAAAAAACTAGTGATCCTCGGAAACCTGAAACGTGCCCTTTAGAAATCCTTCCTACATAACTGAGGAACAAACCAAAAACAAGTCAATATCGAGTACATGGCTTTGATTCAAACAAAAGCACCACATGTTTTTATGTATACAAAGGATATGTTTTCCAGTTCCAATGAGCGAGGTGAATAAAAACTAGAGAACTCTCCCACTTGTATTATTTTGAGTGAACACTTGGCAGCAAGTGAATAAAGGAAGAGTTCACTTCCACTACAAGGGAACCCTATTCCGACACAAGACAACTCTTAAAAACATGTGAATAAAGAAAGAGCAAACACTTGTCTAGGAAGAGAACACTCTTATATTTACAAGTCAGGGCCAACCCACACTTGTTACTGTTTACTTGCCTAAAATGGCTGCTTTTATGCATATTCGGGAGCGTAAACAATACGGAGTTAGAAGAAGTATAAGTCCTAAAAGGTCTAAACAATTACTTAGATTTGAAGATGAAAGTGTCAATTTCATTTCAGATTACTGTATTTTTTGAATGATGATGTCGAGAATCGTGGTGGAGCTCTCACGAAAAGGGAAAAGATAGAAATTTTCTTAAGATACTTGAGTGACCCCAGTTTTCAAAGTGGGGTAGCTGTCGATATTGGAGTTCACCGAACTACTGTGTGTAAAACGTTCTCAGAGGTAATGGATAAGATTTTAGAAAAATCACACCATTGGATAACATTTCCTAGAACTGTAGAAGAATTGAATAATGCTAGGAATGAGTGGGGTGCTAGATTTAGAATTCCGACTGCTCTTGGTGCTCTAGATTGTACACACATAGAAATCAAGAAGCCAACTCATTTCAGAGATGAATACGTCAATAGAAAAGGCAGGACAACAATAAATGTACAAGGCACTTGCGACGCAAGTGAAAAATTCACATCTGTTGATGCACAATGGCCAGGCAGTGTACAAGACTCAAGAATTTGGCGTCAAAGTGTGATTCAGCAAACACTACGGCAATATGATGGCGCCTACTGCCTCATTGGCGACAGTGGTTATGGTATTTCTCCATGGCTAATGACACCATTCAAACCACCACAAAATCCTGCAGAAAGATATTATAACTTGACCCATGCTCAAGACCGTGTTATAATTGAGCGAGGTTTTGGCCAATTAAAACAAAGGTTCCCTATTTTGCAAAGCAAAATTAGAGTTTCCCTTGACAAAGAGCCAAAAATTGTTGTTTGTTGTGCAGTGCTACACAATATCTCTAAGCACCTCAATGACGGTTGGGATTTTAACTATGATGAAAATGATGAAATCTTTGATGAGGTAAATCATAATGCTTACATGGATAATGAACTAAGAGTTCGTCTGCGAGGCCAAGAAAAACGTGACAACATACCTCAAATTTTATATCAGTAAATGTAAAAATGTTTGTGTAAATAAATATATGTCAGTTTTGTTTATTAACAATGAATTTATTTAAATTTTATACCAAACTGAAACAAAATTATTTATTTTCATAACGAACTACAACTAAATATGTTCTCTTTAACGATGACAAACCAGTATTTTACATAAGTAAAAAAATATATATATATATCTCTTCATTTTGTTGTTCCAAACTATAACAACAACGTATGTTCTTATGATAAAAAACTATAACAACATCCTTTCTCTTCTTAATTAACAAAAACATATTTTACATAATTATGCTATATTCTCTTCAAACTAATTTCCTTCTGATTGTGTATTTCGAAGGACTACAAATTCCGCTAAGCCATCTCCGCCACCTTCAATTGCAATTATTTGTTGATTATTCTGCTCTTTACTCAACAACAGTTCCTCACGTTTCACTTGTAGCTGGGTTAGTTTAATTTGCTCCAACAACAACCATCTCTGGAGTTCTGTAGTGGTATATTTTGCAGTATCCTCCGTTTCACATGGTATTTTTAACTTTTTTACCTTTCCTTTAGAAGTTTCGGAAACACCACGTTTCATACGACTTACTGTTGGTTCTTCTGGGTCGTCAGGGTCTTCAACGAAACTACTATCAACATTACTTTGCGTTATTTTTGGGTTTACACCAACTGCAATAGCTCCTGGCACTTTTTGGAATACAGGATTTTCATCACTATTCAATAACTCTAAAAACTCTCTTTCCCAATTTAGTAATTTTATTGGTCTATTACCTGTTGCTGTTGCATCTGTTTTCTTTTTGACAGCAGTTCTCATGTTTTGGAGGAGTTTCTTTAACTGGTCAACAGTGATCAATTTCCCTGTGGTTTTCATGTAGTCAGTTTTGATTTGTTCCCATGCCAATTCCTTGTCGTGCACACATTTAGGTAACATTGACTTATTTAGAACTACACTGCGTCCTTTTAAAAGTGTAACTAACACTGACCTGGTATTTTCAAAAATTTCCTCTTGTGTTACTTCCATGACGGTTATGTTCAAGTAAGCAAATAAAAAAAATTTAACTAAATATAAACATATGCTTTTTAACAATTATTGTTAAATACACAGAGCAATAAATAAACTTATAACTTAGTATGCAAATATCCTAAATCTGATTACTTCCACAGAATAAAGCTTTTTCAAAAATTAAAAATGCCCAATGTGAGATTGTTTGTTTTTATCATGAAAAACGAGTGTTCTCTTGCAAAAACAAGTGTTCTCTAGAAGTGATCTCTTGCCGGCGCAAGAGGGAACCCTCAGTACCACAAGACAACTCTCACGAGTGAACTCTTGTGTTTATTCACATGTTAGTTAAGAGTAGACTAGACTTGCTTAGTGAACACTCTCAAGTCATCACTTGTTTTTATTCACCTCGCTCAATGCTTTCTAAATGGTGAATAGGTTGCATTATACTTTGTTTTCCGGTGAATTTAAAGGATTTTCAGGTTTTTTCTCGAGTTCCTGGCATCAAACCCTCTCATCATCCTACGGCATGCCAAACACCTACAATTTCTGCGCAAAATTGTTTTCTTACGTAATTACGTATAGAAATATTTTTTATTTAATTACGTTTTTTAATTTATTGTCAGGATTTAATTTAGAGTATTCTTTATTGTAACCCAAGTGAGGTATTTAGGCGAATATAGGGCTGCCGGAAACAGCTGACCTGCTGAAATTAGGCCCTCAGGATCAGCATCTGCGTGGTGGGAAAACTTGACGGCCTCCTGTAAAGTTGTCTTCTTCTCAAGGAGTTTTACAAATTTCAACTTCCCTTGGCGGTAGAAAGCAGAAGTTGTATCGCACCCACTGATTGTATGTAGGAACAGAAGGTTCTCTTTGACAGGTGAAGAGAAGTTGAAATACCTGGGAGAGTAAAACATGTTCTGAGAGGTCCCCTTTCAAGGTTTCATGAAGTATAGGTTTGAGGAATTGGGTGCTTTGGCGATTAAGAGGATCAATAGATCGATGTCCTCTCCTATTATTATGGCTTCCTCATGACAATGAGGGTAGACAATGAGGGTATCACCATCCTCAAGAGCTTGTCTGACTTCAAACCCCTGCTGCACTAATTTCTCACTCAACATGGAGATAAGCCGTCCTTAGTTGTCGTTAGAGAGAAATCGTTCTTTCAGCATGGTTGCAGTCATCATTTCAGTGAAAATTACGTGTGCCGAAGATTGCTTGCTTTTACGGCAAAGTCGCTCAGCTGTTTTGATACTCTTTGCTGATGCCTCATCAGGGTAACCATCAAAAACAATAGTTGTACTGGCAGGGTTATAGTATTGCTTAATGTAGTTGACGTATTTCGAGAGAATGGTTTAAAATGTTTCCTTAGACTGCTAAACCACTTGATGTAGAAGAAACCCACCATCAATTACAATGGCACTATCTGTAAGGTGTGGTGGGTCAAATGCTGGTGAAAACATTTCGTAGAACACAGATTTCTTTTTTTTCGCATTCCTGTTCCATCAAAGATCATCAGAATACGAACACGAGAACCCAAGACTTGATAACACCTCTAGAAGATCTCTTGATCCCTACTTCTTATGTAGTGTTGCAACGAGCCCTTTGAGCAGTGGGGACAGAATGGACAGTGGTCTCGTAGCATTAATTACTGCGTGAGCAATAGCATAGGTTTTTGCTTTTTGTTTGGGCCTAGCAGAGGGGGTTTTACCGTTTTTTGGGTTTACAATTGATCCCACAAGCACCTTAGGAGTTTCTGGGATGTAATTTTCAACGTATTTTAAAAATTCATCCACTTTGGGGTAAGTATCAAGGGGATAAATTACCGACCTGATATCCTCGCGAATAATGGCAGCAGCAGCTTTCACTATGCGAAGTCGTTCATCTTTTTCTTCGGCATTCCTTGAGTTCTACCAATTCTGAGTCAAAATTTTGAAGCCTGTATTTCGAAAGCATATTTCAGGTGGCTTATTTTTACCCCCTCCAATTGTAACAATGATGTCATCCTCATACTTTGTTTTCAGCCTATTCAACAGGGCTTTATGAGTTGGGATAAAGCCTTCAAAAGTTCTAACAAAGTAAACTGGCATTGGTCCTCATTTTCCTCGATATGCTTGAAAATATAGTGAAATACTAGAGACACCTTCATCTTCAGGTCGGCCAACTGGTGAACCGGTTTTAGTTTCTTTTTCCAGGATGCTTGATGCTAAAAGAGCGGTGGTACCTGGCCTCTGCCGCAACCAGATCATTTTCAAGTAAAATTCTTTGAAGCACTTCTTCATCTTGCCACCATTCAGCAGCAGCTAGGAGTGAATTTTTAAACTCAATTGTTGACACGCACTGTACAATTTCTCGCCTTTTTAGTGGCTTCTTCCTTTCTCTGGCCACGAATTCCTGTGACGCATCTTTCACGCAGATCACACATCTCTTCTTAAAATCAAAAGTCTCGGACATAGAACTAAGCACGCCTCCTACGGGTTTCTCCGTCAACTTTTTTCTCTTTTGAATATACTTTCCTGCATCTTTTGTGAACGCCAACATATGTAAGACCTTGGAGTTGAAGGTGCTTGTTGTCCTTTTTTCAATACTTCTTTTTATTAATGTTATTATCCCTTGTTGTTTCACAATAGTTGAGCCTCAACATGTAACGGTCAATCACAAATTACACTCAGGATCGTTCATGTCTGATCATGTTAAACGCAGCCAATTAGTATCATAAAGATAACAGATCACTACGTTATAACACTTTCTTGCACAATACAATATTTAATATTGGTAAATACCCTCAATTATTTGTAAACAACGTATACACAACATCACTTCCACAGTAACTGATGACAGCCACTTAGCAATGATATTGTTGTACTAAAAATCTCCAAACAGCTGGGAATACTTGAGCAGCTGTTTTCCCCACTCTTACGTCTTATGAAGAAGGAAATAGTCACGGGTGTGTCCCTTTCAAAGATAGTATGTGGTGCTGGAAAGTCACAAAATATAAAATGTAATGAGACGAAAATAATTATCTATTTCTTACTTAACATTTCGGCTATACTACTTAACCTAATTTGGATACTTATATACTCATTTTACCCAGAATTTAATCCACTTTGATATTAAAATAACGTTGTTTGCGTCTGACTCACTGTTTTTGAGCTACGAGCAAAAAAACTGAAAAAGTGCTAAAATTTCATTTATTTTAGGCTGTTATATAAGCTCACCTCATGGGACGGTGCTAACACGGATTACAGTTATTTGGGACCAAATGGAGGTATTAAAAACATTTCCAGTTTGCTAGGAATTAATTCCTCTAAACCTCTTCTTTGACTGGCCTAGTATAACTGACGCTGATTCTTGAGGCCCAGTGCGGTGGATGCGCGGCAGCAAAAACGGCTAGTGCGCATGCGTGGCAACGCGTCGCCAGAGCGCAGCACTGTCATTCTGCTCTCAGCCGTCAACAATCGCGTGTCACTACATTCGTCTTCAAAACATTAACCGACGAAACATTGACTCTTATTTTTGATTAAAGTAAAATACAGCATAAAATTTAAGAATAATGTTTCATTAGTATTTATTAAAGCGTCTTGATACTCTGAACAACGATTGACAGAGGAGAAGTAACTACCAGCGAACTGCCGAATGTACGCAGCCAGGCTAGTACAGCGTCAGTCGCTGCTATCGCTCCTACTTCCCACTCCTCCCAGCCTACCTACTCCCCGTCCCCGCCCCATGCGCGGACTGGGCCTCAAGAATTGGCGCCAGTTATAGTTTGGTCGATAACTTAGTTATTGTGGGAGAGTTGATCCGTGCGGCGCCTGCATTAAAACAAAATTAATCTCTAACTGCTGTTAACAAAAATATAGTCGACTACAAAAATACAAATGCGGTATCAAATTAAAGGTCTGAATCTCAAAATTACTACGTTACCAACTATAAATGGTTAAGAAGCAGTTTACACATCATAGGAATGTTACAGGTGCATTCCGTGTCGGGAACCTCTCTCAAAATATGTCAGGACAAGCTTCTAGGTTATCACTGTTTACGATGTGTTAACTACCTGTAAACCAATTATATTTGGTACTAAATCGATTCTGAGATTCAGACCTTTGATTTGATACAACATATGTTATTTTTCCGTACTTTGTTTTTTCCATGCATGCGGTTTTGTCAAGGGCCAGAACTCAAGGGCTCTGTTACCCTGTTGAACTCTTTTACATTATTCCTCTTTGAGTAGCTCATTCCTTATATTCGACAAATAACGTACTACGGTTCCGGTTACCAGGTTTTCTTTGTGTGCAACCTATTCCTAAACTGTTATAAAAAATTAACCGGAATAGGAACGGTTTTTTGACGTCATTTGGATCATACGTGTGCCGTTGTGGCCGTAGTGCGCCGCCGCGCCGTAGTGGCGCACGTTCGAATAGCCTCTGCCTAAAAGATACAACATAAACTTTTATCTGTACTATTAACGCTGTTACAATCTTGATGTTTTGTGAATAAAATATTTTGTCTATTGCCTATCATACGAATTCACTTACCCCTTTTGGTATCCTGTAGCCACAAATTGTCATATCAGTTTGCAAGGTCCTTCCATTCCCGATGACTGTAGAGTACATCCTAGAGATATGGGAAATTGTTAAGTTTTAATGTATTATTAAGTTTTCAAGTTTTAATTGGGCTGGCCAAAGAGTTTCAGCGAAAAGTCCCTCCTCCTTCTTTATGCTATGTTATCATGGAAATAAAAATGGTAGTAGTTTCATTTAAGAATACAACTTTTAAATGATAATAATTGGCATTACTCAGTGTAAGGTTGTAATTTTTCTACTTTAGTTTGACCTTATTAGATAGAAGGAGTTATGAAGCCAGTACTGTTGTCAACAGCTTAACATACTTTTGTACCTTTCAAACATTAATACACAAAAAACTATTAACTATTGAAGGAGTATAACTAGGAGAAAGAAAAATGGTAGAACATATTTTCGAACTTTACCAGTGCGCTGCAAAAATACTTTGTAAGTTGGCACAAATTAAATTATTAATGCACTACCACCTAATTTGTTGGTTAAAGAAACCACGTTGCCTTCGGGCAACATGAAATTGTATATTTACCAAGTTCTACTTCTATAGAAAGTATAAACGATGCCTCGGGAATTAAAACCCGTCACTTAAATCTCATATTAAGCACTATCCACAAGCGCGTAAAATTATTTGGCCATTTCGCAGAAAATAGTGCAGGCTCCATGTTTATCTAACTTGACTGGTCTGTTAATTCAAATAATTTGTGAAAATCGTTGATGAATAGCCCTCATAAATACACACGACACCAATAATTACTGACCCACCCGCCTAAACTGGTTCTCACGATAATTACAATTTTCAATTCGTTCCT
The DNA here is from genome assembly GCA_035578135.1 of Flexamia atlantica. NCBI lineage: Eukaryota > Metazoa > Arthropoda > Insecta > Hemiptera > Cicadellidae > Flexamia > Flexamia atlantica. Next base: position 57,752,777 of record JAQJVK010000006.1, read on the forward strand.
TACCTAAAAACCTCCTTGATGAATGCTTTCAGATAGTTCATCTTGTCGAGGTTGGCAGCATTGAGTGGAGTGTCAGCTGTTGGCAACACTGTCACCAGTTCTTGGTACAGCTTCTCCTGTTCTGCCGGCCTGGTGGCGAGCTGGTACAGCAGCGAACACACCGCCATGGAAATCTACAGCCATACCGAATATGAATGGATTATAAATTCGACCAATACGTTAACCTGATATAAAATGCGTGCTTTTATATCATAACTGTATGTGATGGTGTATACGCCCTTTCAGAGGCGACCCTACATAAAGGCGAAAAAGGGCGCTTTCGGCCCAGCGCGGGCGCCGACAACGGGCTAGAATGAAACGACGCGACGTCACGGCAAGAAAATATAACAAAAACTTAAAGCGACATCTTTAAACAGTCTGTATGACTACAATGATTTTGTTTTAAGGTTGTTTATGGGAGAACGTAGTAATTTTGGGGTAATTTTAGCGTTGGTTGTTGGCAATACTGCATTGTATATCGCGTGGTAATGCTGTTGATTGTCTCACTTGCCAGTTTCAGTGTTAGAAAAACTTCTACTCACGACAAAGTTATGTTTTATTGTAAAAACGATTTAATTTTGTTTGTGGAATAGTTGTTAATGGAATCTATCAGAAGTGGTATAAGTGAAAGAGACATTGGAAGGAAATATGAATAGGGTGGTTCTGGAAGAAAGAAGAGAGAATCCTGGAGAACTATAAAACGAAGATTAGGTACAGTGGATCGGTTTGTAAGTAGTGCCTGTAGCAATGTTTTAACTGTAGATAATGTTGTTGAGAGGAAAGGAACCGAACCTTACACAGCTCATCTATCCAGAAGGCTTATGAATCAAAATTCTGACAAAGTACCAAGTGAAGAATTAGTCTTAGACAAATCTGGAAATAGAGCTCAGATCAGAGAGTGATATTATAAGCCTAAACCGTCTTCAACCTCTAGCAAACAGAGGAGGGATTTGAATAACTGGCTTCAACAAACAAACTTTTTAGGCCCAAAAACTTTCTTGTACTTAAAAGTACAAGAAAGTTCTTATACCTAAAGGTATAAATAAGAACTTGTTATTTATGATTTAGAATGTACAATAATACAGTAACAAAAAACAATGTACATCAGCCTTTAGTATTTCAGTGAACGATAAACTTTCTCAGGCTTTTTATTTTCCCTTGTGCTATGTTGGCAAAACTGCCCCATTTTAAATTCAACTCAACTGTAACAGTCTTTATCAATACATTCTCCTTGATAAAGGTCCGAATGGATGGATCGAAACAATGGTATTTTACAGGTAAGTCTACAATGGTATTTTACAGGTAAGTCTCAATTATTATAGGTAAGTCTGTAGTGTTAATGTTTCTTGTACCCTTGTTAAAGAAAATTACAACTAATGGTATAAAGCTAAACTGAGAGATCAAATCACCTTACGGCCGTATATCTTTTAGCAGTATTACAGAATACTACCTAAAATAAATAGTACGACACAGACACACACATTCGTGGTTTACGGAAGGAAGTTTTGACTTAAGCACTTAATACAAGAACAGTATTAAGAGTAGGGTATATTGGCTAATTCTGCGGAAAGTGGAGGTTCACGTCACCCACCTAAACACCCCCCCCCAAATGGAAACCCCCTCTCACCTTCCACTAATCACGACATCATTGTCACCTACAAGATTATTTTTATGAAAATTTTATTTCCACCCTGAGAACGTGTGGGCGGTTGAACTGACCGTGTCTATGCCCACCAGGATGAGGTCGAGGGCCAGCACGTACGCCGTCTTGGGGTCGGGCTCGCTCACCAGGATCCGCTCCAGCAGCGACAAGTCTGAGCCCTGCTTGGTCTTGAGTCGCTCCACCGCGCTGTCGATGTACTTCATACAGATCCTGCAACAATCGTCTCAGGAATTGTTCATTCATTCATTGAATTGATCTTTGATCAGATCATTCTGTTTAATAGGTATTACATTATCTGTTTCATGATTGGATTGGAGATATGTTTCAAAATGAATAGCGGGGTTTAAGTGTGTTATGATATTAGTTACACCAAACTTGCAGGCACAAGGGATATATCAAATGAAAGAGAAACTCAAACAGTTTTGTTTGTTGGCATCAGTGCGGAATGTTTCCGCCGCAATGCGATAGAAAGCGCTAGTAGCAAAGATGGCGACTAAAGAACAGAAAGCGTTTTGTGTTTTACAGTTTGCAAAGACGGAATCTGTTGTTACTGTGCAACGTGCGTTCCGGATTAAGTTCGGTTGTGATCCTCCAGGTGATAACAATATTCGTAGATAGTATCATCAGTTTGAAGACACTGGCTGCCTTTGTAAAGGCAAGAGTACGGGACGACCAAGAACTAGTGAAGAGAGCGTTGAGCAAGTGCGTAATTCGTTCACGCGTAGCCCTATGAAATCCGTTCGGAAGGCTAGTCGTGTATTAACAATTCCTGTGACGACTGTTTGGAGAGTTTTGCGGCGACGCTTGCAACTACGTCCTTATCTTTTGCAGTTGTTACAGGCTCTGAAGCCTACTGACCATGTTTTACGTGCCAACTTTGCTAACGACTTGTTGTTAAATGACAATGATAATTTTCTGAATCTTGTCGTATTCAGTGATGAATCGACCTTCCACCTTAGTGGTCAAGTAAACACCCATAATGTTCGGATTTGGGGTTCAGAAAATCCCCGCATGATGGAACAAGTGCAACGAGACTCCCCTAAATTGAATGTTTTTTGTGCCATATCCCGACAGAAAGATTATGGTCCTTTATTTTCTGGTGAAGCAACTGTAACTGGTCCCTATTATCTGGATACTCTACAGCTATGGCTCTTCCCTCTACTGACACAGGATGAACCAGAGAACTTCTTCTTTCAGCAATATGGTGCGCCGCCTCGCTGGCATAACGACGTACGCGATTGGCTTAACCTCACGGTACCCGACCGCTGGATTGGCCGTAAGGGGCCTAATGATAGCGCTTGTTTCCCATGGCCTCCACAGTCACCCGACCTAACGCCGTGTGATTTTTATCTTTGGGGGTTTATTAAGGATCGAATGTATGTGCATCCAATGCCAGCCAACCTTCCCGAATTAAGGAACAGGATTGAAACAGCTGTTGCGGCAATTACTAATGAGACACTAACCAAAGTTTGGGAAGACTCGTTACAATAGACTCAAATAAAGATGTTCTAAATAAAACATTTTTCATATTTTATACACTATTTAAAAGCTCCATAAGGTTTACTGCATGCATGAGTGCCTTATGTTGAGAGATAAAATTACTTTAGCTTTAACTGTATGGAAATATTACTGTAAAGTCTTTTGTTTTGTATACATTTTTAATCATAAACATTGTTCATATACCTCTTGTGTTTTCCTAATTGTTGTTTGTAATTTCTGTAATTATTGCTTTAGTTTGAATTAAAAGAAATTAGCGCTAACAATTGTTTTATTTTTATCATAAGTTATCAATTGTCGGTACAGGTGAGTCCCACTATTCCGAATCCCACTAATCCAAAAAGCGGGTCATTAGTGACGATCGTAAAGCATACATTGTAATGGGCAGTTACACTGCATAGTCGCGGCCGTAAATGACGATCGCCAAGCACATTTGGTGTAATGACAACCAAACTGTATATCGCGGCCGCAGACTTGAGAATACAGACGTTTTTACTGTACTCTTATTTCGGCCAGAAAAGACGATAACTATCGGCCGCGATAAACGAACGTCAACCTTTATATAGGCTTTCTATGACAATCCACTTCAGTAGCGGGACTCTACTGTACTACTTACGGATTATTACTGACTGAACATTCGACCTTGTAAATGTGAGCGTGAATATGATACGAATGGTGTGTGAATCATAACTACTAAACCAACAAACAACTACTACGACTTTTACTTAAAACGCACTTTGTACCATCAATTATTTTCTTTAACTAATAAATGAAAGAATGATTTTTAATACACCCGTCGCAGCAAACCTGCGTACTCAGCGAATTTCAACAAGATATATTTTGTATATGTGAGCATTCAACTTAATTGAAGGAAAGTATTGTTTGAATACGTTAAGTAAATAATATACTAAAAACGTATATTTAGTCATTCATGAGCTTTAAACATGAGGAAAATTAACAAAGAGACGACATTGGTTTTCATTAGTAATACATACACTTTTTTATTTCATATTATTCTTATAATTTTAATTTTTAATAACTGTAATCTTGTTATAGTGTATAACGAAACCGCTTATCACCCGCTGCCCGGATGCAAAGATGGGTTGATTTTACCATATCTGATATCACCAAAGATGATATCACCAAAGACTCCCAATTCATCCTGTTCTTTAGCAGGATTATGGCGCGCAATAAGTTTCTGTTGATTTTTTCGAACCTGCAGCTCACTACAGTTAGTGGCTTACCCCGGGATCATCCTCAATTCGACCCATGGTTTAAGGTCAGATATTTATTAGATAGCTTAAACAGGGTATTTAAGAAGTATTTTGTTCCTCACCAAAAATGTTTGCCTGGATGAAAGTCTGATCGGAATGAAGAACAGGTGTGCGTTCATTCAATACCTTCCCAAAAAGAAACATGAACAATTTGGAATTAAAAAATTTGAAACCTGTGTCTCCCAAACTAGTTATGTACCCCACATTGAATTTTACAGCAGTAAGAATCTTTTGGTTGACTTACCTGGCTCTTTTGTACAAAAGTGTGTACTAAAGGTCATGGAGATCAGTGGGTTGCTCGGCTGTGGACACCACTTATTCACTGACCAGTTTTAGACTAAAGTGCCTCTTGGACTTAAACTTCTAGGAAATAAGACGTACATTTCAGGTACAATAAATAAGAAATCCCAGTATCCGGCGGCAACATTGAAGAAGAAGCAGTTACAGGCAGGTGAAACGATTTAATTCCGCCATAAACACGTCCTCTTGGTTTCTTACAAACAGACCGCAACGAGGAAACCTGTGTTCGCAATGAAAATTGCCTCCCAAGCAGAAGATAAACTAGTTAAAAGTAAGAAAGGATTAGAAGCAGTAAAACCAATCCTAATTCATAAATGTAACCAGTGGATGGGTGGGGTGGATGTTTCAGACAAATCGGTGTATCACCTTTCATGCAATAGACAAACGACCAAATACTGGAAGAGGATTTTCTACAATCTATTGGACATTTCACTTCATAATGCTTATGTGTTATACTCCTTAAACACTGACAATGCAATGAGTAGGAGAAACTTCTTCTAAATAAAACATTTTTCATCTTTTATACACTATTTAAAAGCTCCATAAGGTTTATTGCATGAGTGCCTTATGTTGAGAGATAAAATTACTTTAGCTTTAACTATATGGAAATATTACTGTAAAGTCTTTTGTTTTGTATACATTTTTAATCATAAACATTGTTCATATACCTCTTGTGTTTTCCTAATTGTTGTTTGTAATTTCTGTAATTACTGCTTTAGTTTGAATTAAAAGAAATTAGCGCTAACAATTGTTTGATTTTTATCATAAGTTATCAATTGTCGGTACAGGTGAGTCCCACTATTCCGAATCCCACTAATCCAAAAAGCGGGTCATTAGTGACGATCGTAAAGCATACATTGTAATGGGCAGTTACACTGCATAGTCGCGGCCGTAAATGACGATCGCCAAGCACATTTGGTGTAATGACAACCAAACTGTATATCGCGGCCGCAGACTTGAGAATACAGAAGTTTTTACTGTACTCTTATTTCGGCCAGAAAAGACGATAACTATCGGCCGCGATAAACGAACGTCAACCTTTATATAGGCTTTCTATGACAATCCACTTCAGTAGCGGGACTCTACTGTACTACTTACGGATTATTACTGACTGAACATTCGACCTTGTAAATGTGAGCGTGAATATGATACGAATGGTGTGTGAATCATAACTACTAAAGCAACAAACAACTACTACGACTTTTACTTAAAACGCACTCAGTACCATCAATTATTTTCTCTAACCAATAAATGAAAGAATGATTTTCAATACACCCGTCGCAGCAGACCTGCGTACTCAGCTAATTTCCATAGGATTTATTTTGTATATGTGAGCATTCAACTTATTTGAAGGAAAGTATTGTCTGAATACGTTAAGTAAATAATATACTAAAAACGTATATTTAATCATTGATGAGCTTTAAACATGAGGAAAATTAACAAAGAGACAACATTGGTTTTCACTAGTAATACATACACTTTTGTATTTTTTATAATTCTCAGTCTTTTAATTTTTTATAACTGTAATCTTGTTACAGTATATAACGAAACCGCTTATCACCCGCTTCCCGGATGCAAAGATGGGTTGATTCTACCATATCTGATATCAAACAGTTCTTTGGGCTATTTATTATTATTGGATTACTTAGAACAAAGAATATACATCACTATTGGGACACCAAAGACTCCCAATTCATCCTGTTCTTTAGCAGGATTATGGCGCGCAACAAGTTTCTGTTGATTTTTTCGAACCTGCAGCTCGCTACAGTTAGTGGCTTCCCCCGGGATCATCCTCAATTCGACCCATGGTTTAAGGTCATATATTTATTAGATAGCTTAAACACGGCATTTAAGAAGTATTTTGTTCCTCACCAAAATGTTTGCCTGGATGAAAGTCTGATCGGAATGAAGAATAGGTGTGCGTTCATTCAATATCTTCCCAAAAAGAAACATGAGCAATTTGGAATAAAAAAATTTGAAACCTGTGTCTCCCTAACTAGTTATGTACTCCACATTGAATTTTATAGCAGTAAGGACTTTTTGGTTGACTTTCCTGGCTCTTTTGTACAAAGGTGTGTACTAAAGGTCATGGAGATCAGTGGGTTGCTCAGCTGTGGACACCACTTATTCACTGACCAGTTTTACACTTAAGTGCTTCTTGGACTTAAACTTCTAGGAAATAAGACGTACATTACAGGTACAATAAATAAGAAATCCCAGTATCCGGCGGCAACATTGAAGAAGAAGCAGTTACAGGCAGGTGAAACGATTTAATGCCGCCATAAAGACGTCCTCTTGGTCTCTTACAAACAGACCGCAACGAGGAAACCTGTGTTCGCAATGAAAACTGCCTCCCATGCAGAAGATAAACTAGTTAAAAGTAAGAAAGGATTAGAAGCAGTAAAACCAATCCTAATTCATAAATGTAACCAGTGGATGGGTGGGGTGGATGTTTCAGACAAATCGGTGTATCACCTTTCATGCAATAGACAAACGACCAAATACTGGAAGAGGATTTTCTACAATCTATTGGACATTTCACTTCATAATGCTTATGTGTTATACTCCTTAAACACTGACAATGCAATGAGTAGGAGAAACTTCTACATATCTATTGTAGAAACCCTTTGTCAAACTAAAGATCCACCTCCAGTTGCCGGACCGTCAGGCGACACCTCCCACATCATCCAACATTTGCCGCAGGCCAAATCAAGAGTATGTGCTGTATGCTCAAGGAAAGCAACTTACTGGTGCCCAGGGTGCAACTGTGGAGTTCTCAAAGAGTGTTTTCATGAGTTAAAAACACTTTTGGAGGCCCTTGAAGGCCCACAAGAAGCAGAAAGTGGCCGAGTGATGAGGGAACCCCCGTGAGACGGCCGTGTACATATCTTTGTTTTTTCCCATTTTTATTTAAATAACTGATATGAACACAAGAAAGTTACATATTTCTTTTTCAGTATAAAATCTTTAACAAGATTAGTGTGTTCTGATTTAAATTGTCATTTAATATTTTTTTAACGTGTTGTTTGTTTTAATTTTCTGGATTTTAACTACTCCAGGACCCCTTATATTTAAGGTAAGACAACAAAATTCACTTTTTGGGATAGCCCACTTTATTTACTTTAAGGAAATATGTGACCCGCTAAGAGAAAAGGGACCTTAACTTCCATTTTTTCCAAATTGAGTTATTAGTATATCCTTAATCTACATTAAACACCGAACAAACTGGTGGAAGAATTTTCAAGATATCTTAAAAAATGCCTGAGTTAAAAAATTTTTAATTTGAAATATTAAAAACATAAATTTTAGGAAATCGAGGTCTAAAGTTTTGCAAATTTCTATTTTCAATTTTTTTGTTACTACTTACATTATTGATTATGTGTTATATAGCATTTTGTCTGAAATTTAAAGCTGAATATGAATCCACCATTAAATTTGTGTCAATTTTTTGTATTTTTTGTCAAATGTTGCTTAAAGAGATGGGAGTAATAAAAAAACCTTACAATCCATAAATAATAATTGTGATTATTGAACATTCACTGGATAGCCGAGTGGATAAAGCACTCACCTCATAACTTGAGGGTCGCCTGTTCGATTCCTGACAGGATCGAAACTGGGTTCAGTTGCCATTTGTCATTGGGCTATGAATTAATGATGCAATCTAACAAAAGGTCGCCGTTAGATAGTAACAAGACCCGGGTTTAGACCGTTCCCGATCAAAACGTTAAAAAATGCCACTGGCGTAGAAAGACAAAATATACAAAAATATTCTACGGTGGGTAATTTTCTGAGGGATGATGAGCTACAATATGACAAATTGAATAAGAACAAGTAATAAATATCTGAAAAATCATTAAATCAATTATTTTCTGTAATTTTAGGGCACACATATCATCTTTGATTAAATATTAAAATACATTATGGGAAATTATTAGTTATTGGAATAAACGATCTAGGAACGAGAGAAATAAATAATATTTACAACAATAAATATGGATGTGGTGAATTAAACATTACACTCTGCATAATGAATGGTTTTTGGTTTATTCCACTGGTTCTTTCCTTTCGTTTGCATGTATTAACTTTGGATACATTACATTCACCGCTCATTCACTCTATCGATCAGGGACATTGTGTTTCCTATTATCCAACTATTTGGAGGTTACAGATTGTGGATCGTTACAAGCATTGGATTGTGGGTGCAATTTTCCCTGGTGGGGATTAACGCCCACACCAGTAAATACTAAGTCCAACCTTAAGCAATAAAAATAAATAAGTAGGCTATTTACTCTATGAAATAATCCATGTTGTTAACATATTTCGTCCAGAGAGGAGTGGGGATGTAGCGCCAGAACGGCATCTTGAGCTCGAGGGTGGCGACGTTTCTGAGGGCGTACTTGGCGGCGTCGATGATCCGCTGGGGCTCGGAGTCGGGCGGCAGGTGAGGGTCCAGGCAGCCCAGCCGCACGTCCAGCGCCACCCGGCCGATGCCTGCCGACACAGCGCGACATGTTAGTGGGGCTCGGAGTCGGGCGGCAGGTGAGGGTCGAGGCAGCCCAGCCGCACGTCCAGCGCCACCCGGCCGATGCCTGCCGACACAGCGCGACATGTTAGTGGGGCTCGGAGTCGGGCGGCAGGTGAGGGTCGAGGCAGCCCAGCCGCACGTCCAGCGCCACCCGGCCGATGCCTGCCGACACAGCGCGACATGTTAGTGGGGCTCGGAGTCGGGCGGCAGGTGAGGGTCCAGGCAGCCCAGCCGCACGTCCAGCGCCACCCGGCCGATGCCTGCCGACACAGCGCGACGTGTTAGTGGGGCTCGGAGTCGGGCGGCAGGTGAGGGTCCAGGCAGCCCAGCCGCACGTCCAGCGCCACCCGGCCGATGCCTACCGACACAGCGCGACATGTTAGTGGGGCTCGGAGTCGGGCGGCAGGTGGGGGTCCAGGCAGCCCAGCCGCACGTCCAGCGCCACCCGGCCGATGCCTGCCGACACAGCGCGACATGTTAGTGGGGCTCGGAGTCGGGCGGCTGGTGGGGGTCCAGGCAGCCCAGCCGCACGACCAGCGCCACCCGGCCGATGCCTGCCGACACAGCGCGACATGTTAGTGCATCTGACTAAAATACACCATGCAGTCAGTTGGTTGTAACTCAAATGCATTCACTTATCCCACTAATTTCACGATTCTATGTCCGTCATTAAGAAAAATCAGTGCAACGCATACCTTTTCTAATAACCATTTGATAAATCATCTTAGCCCAAAGATTGCTTATGTAAATTAATTTTTTAAGGTCTTACCTTTGCTATCGTAATATTCGCCTATCTTAATATTAGAAATCCTAAGTGGCAGCGTGTTCCCTAACAGTGAAAATGAGGTTAGCCCAGTTTTTAATACCATGGTTTTTATCTTAAATTTATGTTTTAAACTCATTTTCAGGGTTTTGTAATAGTGTATTACGCAACTAGTGCGGGATGTAGGTGTTTACGTGCGAGCAACGTAAACACCTTCCCGGATGAGTTGCGTACGATGGTTTTCGTGACACTAACGGCAACAAATATACAGGGCAAGTAAAAAACAACACTTCTATAAAAGTTAAAAGATTTAAAAATATTAAATAAACTGTAAAGAGAAAATACGAACAAAACTATATTTATCTGTGCGGGGGAGATAACAAAAAGCGTTATCTCTGCTGTTCAGCGACCGAGTAAGCCTTTCTAGGAATACGTCTTATCGTCACACAGACGGCAACAATTGATTAAATAATAGTGCTCTTTATTAACTTATCGCTCTAAACTGTACATAGTCGCAACCTGGGAAACCAGTTTAGTTAAAATTGAGATATGGTCGTCATAGTTAAAATGTGTATGTTGTGTTTATGTATAATGTATGTAAATTGTGTGATATACTTTTTATTCTTGAGTTGGCAACATTGAGCATTTACCGCACTCGAAAAAATACTTTTCGCAACTCTATACTAGTAAGTAGCCGATTCCCTCTTCCGTTTCAGAGTGGGAAGTCGCCGTTTACAAAAGAGTACGGCAAATATCAGCTGTAGTGAGTTAACAAATCAGCTGGAGTGCAGTAAAGAGTTTGCATGTTGCCAACTCAAGAAAAAAACTTGTATATCACACAATTTACATACATTATACATAAACACAACATACACATTTTAACTATGACGACCATATCTCAATTTTAACTAAACTGGTTTCCCAGGTTGCGACTACGTACAGTTAATAGCGATAAGTTAATAAAGAGCACTATTATTTAATCAATTGTTGCCGTCTGTGTGACGATAAGACGTATTCCTTAAAATGCTTACTCGGTCGCTGAACAGCAGAGATAACGCTTTTTGTTATCTCCCCCCCCCCCCACAGATAAATATAGTTCTGTTCGTATTTTCTCTTTACAGTTTATTTAATATTTTTTAAATCTTTTAACTTTTATAGAAGTGTTGTTTTTTACTTGCCCTGTATATTTGTTGCCGGTAGTGTCACGAAAACCATCGTACGCAACTCATCCGGGAAGGTGTTTACGTTGCTCGCATGACATTCACGCGCTCCGCAAGCGTCGCGCGTGAACTATCATGCTCGCACGTAAACACCTACTTCCCGCACTAGTTGCGTAATATACTAATGTGTAATTTTATAACCAACGAAAACCTATGGGTGGATTCAGCTTTTGAAATTGGTCGACCTGTAGATCCTGACTGAGGATGGATCTTCGGGTTTGAAATTGATATCTCTGGATCGAAAATTTTAGGAATGTTAAGGAACGACCTGAAAATATTGATATTTTGAAGTTTTTAATCGTACATACTGAAGTATATCTACAAACACCTTAGTGTAAAATTAACAACATAGGGCAAACATAAAGTGAAGGGCAACAGTAGAAGGTTTTTTTCCAACTTCGGTCGGTTCAGAACAACATTTTAAAAGCAACTGCTGAAGAAATGAATCATTTCTGAAAAAATGTGTAATTTGGCGGATGACGTGCTGTCCTCGGCCGCCGACGCAATCGTTGGAAAGCTCACTCCGAAATTCGATGGCCCGTGCGAGATCATGGGTAAACGGGGCGTGAACATTATACATTATACATACATTATACATTAGCTGAAATGGCGACCTACCCAGGTAGGTATTTTAAGCCAAGTATGAATGACAGATGAGTGAAGGATGATTGTGGCGCGATCTTGTAGTCTTGTTACTGACTAAGGCCGACATATTCCTTAGACAGGACAGTTAATTAATAGCCCATCAGCCAATGGAAACTAAGGGACCTACATTTTAATGTAGGATCCGAACCACGATTTCGCCTCGGTTAACAATTTACGAACTGGTCTAATTATGAGGATGGTCCCATGAACGAGTAATCAATAGTGCGGACGTTAATCCCGACTAGGGAACACCGCGTCCACAAGCCATCACTCATTACTATCCACAATTCGTGACCTCCAAGTAGCTGGATTACAGGATACGCCACAGTCCCAGTCTTGTACAAGGCGCAAGATCCGAGGACCAATGCCGTTCATGTCGTACACGTAATGGATCCGAGACTGTTTTTTGACCATAGTAGGATAGTCACGAAAGGCGTAGGGTAATTATTTACCCACTATAACCCTGGGGTAGCGGCAACCGACAAATTGCCGGTATTGCAAATTGGGGTAGGGCCTAACCCTACTTTGCTGTGATTCAGATTCTGCGTGTCTTGCTGTGGTACGACCTCCACGCTTGGCCGTTTTGCTTGCTCGCATGATCCTTAGGATGGCTTATCTACGCCCACTGGTGCAGATGCAGTCCGAAGTCTAAACGGCGATCCAAAGTCAAAGCCCCACAATAAGAACAAACGAGAGCCCTCTTTCCCTGCAGACGATGGTGCCGTGGTGTGCACAATGTGTTACACAAACAAGCCCCCTGGGTACCGTGTGGCGTGTGCCATGCCGTCACGTGCAGACGATGTTGCCGTGGTGTGCACAATGTGTTACACAAACAAGCCCCCTGGGTACCGTGTGGCGTGTGCCATGCCGACACGTGCAGACGATGTTGCCGTGGTGTGCACAATGTGTTACACAAACAAGCCCCCTGGGTACCGTGTGGCGTGTGCCATGCCGACACGTGCAGACGATGTTGCCGTGGTGTGCACAATGTGTTACACAAACAAGCCCCCTGGGTACCGTGTGGCGTGTGCCATGCCGTCACGTGCAGACGATGGAGCCGTGGTGTGCACAATGTGTTACACAAACAAGCCCCCTGGGTACCGTGTGGCGTGTGCCATGCCGACACGTGCAGACGATGGTGCCGTGGTGTGCACAATGTGTTACACAAACAAGCCCCCTGGGTACCGTGTGGCGTGTGCCATGCCGACACGTGCAGACGATGTTGCCGTGGTGTGCACAATGTGTTACACAAACAAGCCCCCTGGGTACCGTGTGGCGTGTGCCATGCCGTCACGTGCAGACGATGGAGCCGTGGTGTGCACAATGTGTTACACAAACAAGCCCCCTGGGTACCGTGTGGCGTGTGCCATGCCGTCACGTGCAGACAGTGCTTAGAGGGTTTTATAACTCAAGAGGTATTCCACACTGTGACGCTCGCCAACGGCACCAACACAGAAACGCCCCTCAGGCTTCCGACAACTTGCCCGATATGTAGGGCCATTGTGGGACAACTAATTCAGTTATTTGATTAATTAAACACCTTAACTAATGAAACGATTCACTTTTCAATTATTAACTACTACTTATCGTTTGTGGTTTTTGAATAACAAAGATAATACCCTGATTTCTCATATTAAATGCAGATCAAATTGCTGCTTACAGTTAGGATATCTATGTACTGAACATTGAATGGTAAGCAAATATTATTGGGAGCACCAAATAAAGTGGGTTAGTGAGTGCGTAGCTGGCGAAATTAGCGTTTACCAATTTCTTTCGGTAGCTAACCAATTATATGGTCATATGTTAAAAGTAAGTACGAATCCTTTACTCTTATACGATCAATGTTATCCTTCGTGCGTGTTTGCTTGATGGTTGGTTGTTTGCACAATTATCTCAAAAACGGCTCCAAGGATTTCCTTCGAAGTCTGGAAATAAGTAATTTATGAGTCTAAACCTGTTCTATGCAGATTACTTGGCCAGAGTAGATCTAATAACGTAAAAATTAAATTTTAAAGTTGTAAAATTTCAACATTGGCCTTATGAGTTGCCATGATAGCAACGAAATGAACAAGGAAAGTGAAAACAAATTAAGTAATCTTAACAGCTGTTTGGAATCTACATCCATCAAGGAAAAATACAGCGAGTGGAATTAAGAGTTCATGAAGCAATAAAAAGGGTTTCTATCTATCAATTTTATGTCATTGAAATATGTTACAGTAATTGGATGAACTGGTAAACATGAAATAACACCGAACAAGGCTCGGTCCATAGGTACTTCATTTCTGATACGTAACTCGTACCATAACTTACACTCTAGCGACCACTTGTGTATTTCATTATCGAAATCCGCTGGCATCTCATTTCTGTCATCTTTCATTTCTTGCATCCTGAAACAAGGAAAAAATCTCAGTCTTGTCACATAATTCCAAATACAAAGGGGAACCTTAACAAGCGTTCTTTGGTAAAAGAGCCACGTTCAGTGGTTGCAGCTGCATGTGCGTCAAAATAACAAATCCCGTATAAACAGGGTAAAGTAATGATTATTTGAGTTGAGGCAAATTTATAGTAATATGCCTTAAAATTATGAGTAGAAATCTAGACGAGGTCCGTCTGTGGACGTGTGTAGAGAACGTAAGGGTCCTCACGGGTCGAATGGTATATCAATTTATAATAAGGGGAAACTAAGGAAGAATGTGATCTAGAAGTCTGGTGGGACTCAAAACATTAGAGCTATCTTCAATTACCTAGCCTAGTTTAGATAAGTTTAGACAGTCAACGTATCGGTGCTATACAACCATCTGTTTTGCCATTCCTAGGGAGAATTGTTGCCGGACTCTTTCCCTAAGAACCATACGTTCCATAGCCCGTCGTTTTACAGGAAAGATTTCCAGCAACCCTGGTGGTACGGTTTGATAATAACCAAATACCACAAATACGGTTCGCCGAACCTGAAGATCGCCTCCAAACTGTCCTCACGCCGGACCCCTAACAATACGATTTTCATAGGGCGGTTGTCCGCCAAAATATCCAGTGAGCTCATTGCAGCCATTGCAGGAACGGTGTCTACTTAAAAAGTCTGATGATTGGGCGTGCCCAATGATAAATGATACATCATGATTTCATATATCAAAGACCATCATAATGTAGTGGACCCTCACCATCGTTCACACTCGTGCGAGCCTGTGTGGTATGCGAAATCATTATGGTTAATAGCAGTGCTTGATTTGCGGCGGAACGCGGCGGAACGGCGTTCCGGGACCTCTTTCTCCCACAAGAGTCGATCGTATGTAATCGACAGGAGTATGTTTTGCAAGAGACGATCGCGTGTAATTGGACGGATAATTTGCCGCTAAATACAATCGCATACAATCGGCCGGAGAATTTGCCACGAGATAGGATCGTGTGTAATCGGCCGGAGTATTTGTCGTAAGAGACGATCGCGTGTAATCGGCCGGAGAATATGCCGCCAAAGACGATCGCGTATGATCGGCCAGAGCAGAATTTGCTGTTAAAGTCGACCGCGTATGATTGGCCGGAGAATTTGCCGCAAAAGACGATCGCGTATGATCGGCTGGAGATTTTGCCATAAGAGAGGATAATGTGTAACAGGCCGGAGTATTAGTCGGAAGAGACGATAGCGTGCACTCGGCCGGATTAATCTTACCGAAAATAACAAATGCTTTAAGTGTACGGAAATTACGCGCGGAGTTTCGGCCTGAAATTAGCGCTCTTTTGTCTGGTCTTGAGTTAAGCCAAATATTGAAATCGCTAAAAACACCTGAATACTCGCATAAGGCGTCATAAAAAATCTAGAATTTTTTAGTAAAATAACGCTTTATCAGTTTTAAATTTACTTATCAAAAATTTTAGTTAGATCAAATTTGACTTTTTAAATCGACCTAATTATTCACATAGACAAATGATACTTTGTTGAGCGGAAGAATGATAAAAGTGGGGGGGGGGGGGTTATGTAAAAACTGGCAAATTACAGTTCCGGTACCTCAATTTTTTACAAATCAAGCACTGGTTAATAGTAAAGAGAAGGAAAGGATTACCAGGCTGGTAAAATTGTTAAGAATGTAAAATTGGAAGACGGTAGAAACTAAAAACGAGGCGAGAGTCGAGCGAAAGTCCCTTTGAGAGATGGCTCTTGAAGAGCCATCTTGAAGACCGCTGTGAATCGACAACATCTTGGCAGACGAAGTTGTGACTTTGCCACAGCCTACTCGGGGTGCCTCTGTTTCACTAGCCAATGGCAGCGGATCTGAACTGATGGTCCCGTTGAAAAAAAGGACCCCAGGGTCGAGGGAGCAGCGGCCCGGAGCTACCCAGGGCAGCAGCGTGGGCCCCTCAAGGCCCCAAGGTAAGGCTATGGTTGTAACGGGCGGTCAGCGGTCAGCCTGGTAAGTTTAGCCAGGCGGTCGTTGCACTGCCCACTCGTAGTCGGTAAGTGCGCAGCGGTTTACAGTATACCGCAAGAAGACAAGAATACAAATTTAAAATCAGGTCTAAATTTTTGGTGAGATGTTCTGGAGGACATGTTCTCTCTTGAGAAAACTAATCAGTTCGGAATTTTTATCTGCGTATCTTTGTGCCTGTAGAGTCTTCAAATCATCCAGGTGGGTAAGTTCTCTAGATTCCTTTCCTCATTTACCTAATGTAACCTGGCCTAGAGCCATCCTAACCTCAAATCTATTTTAATTTTGAATTTATAACCAAGAAATTAAAAAAGCATTTTTTTAAATGTTTGTTTTATTGATTCTCCTTTCATAGTGTTATGTAATTTTCCAATTTCAATCTAATTTTAATAAAAGGCCCCCTTAAAGAGCGTTTTTTTTAGGGTTAAAGGCTTTACAAAGTAAAGAGGTTTTTTACTTTAGTTTAACGAAAAATAATAAAGTGTACACCCAATCAATTGTCAATTAGGCGTACATGTACTAAAATTTATATACAGCTTGGTTTTGATTCAAATGATTTGTTCGGCCATTCAGTGGCTATGTCAAAAAATATATACAGGCAAATGCAACAAAAGGAATATATGCATAAGATCATAAAACTATCGCGTGGGCTGGGGACGATGTGAGGTCCAACCTCAACAAGGGTCCAGCACCAGACATTGGCGGGAAGTGGACAGTTCACGGCTGGCCGTCAAACTGCAAACTTTGTGAGTGTTCAGGGAAAACATGACAGACTGTCAACACACGGAAGTTGTACCCCAGGTGGGTCACCACGTCAGTGGCCAATCCCATCCCGCGCAACACGGCTGATGACTTTCATTCCACTTCAACTGTGCAGGTGTGAACGTGTCCCGTAGCTCAAGATTTAACGCACTGACTTGAACATAGTTTACGGGAACTCCTAACTGAAAGGTAAACGTGAAACTGAGTTTGGGCTTAATTAATAAAGGTTTCATGTGGATAAAATTAAAACTTGATGGATGAACAAAGAATTTAAAAATAGGTATTTAAAATTGCCATAAAAGCGATATATATTTATATACTTTAACATTTAGTTGTAAAATTGTAGAAACAAAATTCGATTACAATAGATTCGAATAAAGATGTTCTAAATAAAACATTTTCATCTTAAAAGCTCCATAAGGTTTTATTGCATGTGTGCCTTATGTTGTGAGATACAATTTAGCTTTAACTGTATGGAAATATTACTGTAAAGTCTTTTGTTTTGTATACATTTTCAATCATAAACATTGTTCATATACCTCTTGTGTTTTCCTAATTGTTGTTTATAATTTCTGTAATTACTGCTTTAGTTTGAATTAAAAGAAATAAGCGCTCACAATTGTTTTATTTTTGTCATAAGTTATCAATTGTTGGTACCGTTGAGTCCCACTATTCCGAATCCCGCTAATCCAATAATCGGGTCATTAGTGACGATCGCCAAGCACATGTAGTGTAATGACAACCAAACTGTATATCGCGGCCGCAGACTTGAGAATACAGAAGTTTTTTCTGTACTCTTATTTCGGCCAGAAAAGACGACAACTATCGGCCGCGATAAACAAACGCCAACCTTTATATCGGCTTTATATGACAATCCACTTCAGTAGCGGGACTTTACTGTACTACTTTACGGATTATTACTGACTGAACATTTGACCTTGTTAATGTGAGCGTGAATATGATACGAATGGTGTGTGAATCATAACTACTAAACCAACAAACAACTACTACGACCTTAAAACTTAAAACGCACTTAGTACCATCAATTATTTTCTTTAACCAATAAATGAAAGAATGATTTTTAATACACCCGTCGCAGCTGACCTGCGTACTGAGCGAATTTTCATAGGATTTATTTTGTATATGTGAGCATTCAACTTATTTGAAGGAAAGTATTGTTTGAATACGTTAAGTAAATAATATACTAAAAACGTATATTTAATCATTCATGAGCTTTAAACATGAGGAAAATTAACAAAGAGACCACATTGGTTTTCATTAGTAATACATACACTTTTGTATTTTATATAATTCTTAGTCTTTTAATTTTTAATAACTGTAATCTTGTTACAGTATATAACGAAACCGCTTATCACCCGCTTCCCGGATGCAAAGATGGGTTGATTCTACCATATCTGATATCAAACAGTTCTTTGGGCTATTTATTATTATTAGATTACTCAGAACAAAGAATATACATCACTATTGGGACACCAAAGACTCCCAATTCATCCTGTTCTTTAGCAGGATTATGGCGCGCAATAAGTTTCTGTTGATTTTTTCGAACCTGCAGCTCGCTACAGTTAGTGGTTTCCCCCAGGATCATCCTCAATTCGACAGATGGTTTAAGGTCATATATTTATTAGATAGCTTAAACAGGGCATTTAAGAAGTATTTTGTTCCTCGCCAAAATGTTTGCCTGGATGAAAGTCTGATCGGAATGAAGAATAGGTGTGCGTTCATTCAATACCTTCCCAAGAAGAATTGGTTATAAACAATTTGGAATGAAAAAATGCCCGCGGATTCTGCGGAGGGCAACAATCTACTTGTACAAGAGACACTTTATGTTTGGAATCGGGAGGAGAAAAAGGGCAGGGGCCCGAAGCTTTGGCTGGGAGTGCTTAGACCCTTAGGACTCTCCCGCTCCGTGACTTGTCTTTGCTCGAACGGGAGCACTCTTTTGTACCCATTACATCACATAATGTTCAATGGTCTCGTCGGCGGCTTTTCTGAATCTAGGTATTTATTCTTTAAATAGTTCTATCGAGAGCTATCAATGGTATAGACTATCGATGGTATGTTTACACTATCTCGGATATGCTAGAATCCCACTTTCCACTCTTGTTATGAGGAAAAAAACAAGAAAATGAGCGACACTATGTTGCTATAGTGAACAAAATACTGATGTATAACTAACAAGCCATCCTCTTGGTAAAATGACACTTAACATTTTAGAGACTCACCTCTGTATGAAATATTCCGTCACTTCTTCAATAGGATTAATATATTTTCTGACCGTCTGAAGTTGTAAGCAAGGCTTTTGTACTTTAGTCCTGAACTCTCTCCATGGTTCGCCATGTCTGCAATTAAAAAAGGCTTACAGAATAAGAGAGATAGTTGAAAGAAACACTTTTGCAATACAATTAATTATATCATATGTCATCAAAATAAAATATTTCTCATCCTACAAACTGGTAGAGATTGCTAGATTGGGTTGTAAAATAAGTTTTAAGAATTCCACATGTCGCTGCCAGAACAGCATATCCTCAGTAAAATCAATCCCTCCAATGCGGCGTCGCGGGCAGTCAGACTTAGCAGGATCTACTGAAGAAATAGGAGTTTTCTGAAAGCGAAACAATCTCTTCAAGATGTCTTTGGTAGTCTAACCAAAGAGGAAAAACTTTCAACAAAATTTAATACACATGTCGCTGCCAGAACAGCATATCCTCAGTAAAATCAATCCCTCCAATGCGGCGTCGCGGGCAGTCAGACTTAGCAGGATCTACTGAAGAAATAGGAGTTTTCTGAAAGCGAAACAATCTCTTCAAGATGTCTTTGGTAGTCTAACCAAAGAGGAAAAACTTTCAACAAAATTTAATACACATGTCGCTGCCAATCAGACCTGAGAGCGTCCATTAAATAAATAGGAGATTTGCAAGGAAGAAGACAATCGCGTCAAGGTCCAACCAAAGAACCAACACCCAACCTTTTTACAGTGGTGTTGTCGGTCCTGACGACGAGAGATGCGTTGTATTTGCGTAAAAAAAGAATTTGGGCTTCAGACATTAAAATATTATTCACAGGGATGCGACATTCCAGCACTGTCAACGGAGGCTGGACTGTCCCTAGCGATTTTTATATTTAAGCCTTTGAAAGTAAAAGTGGCGTATGTCGACAAAATTGAAAAAAAAGATCACTCCCATTTCTGGAACTATTTGATAAAGTAGTGTTTACCATGAAAACGACCTGTCATTAGTTTAGGAATCATTCACCAGGAGCAGCACAGTCATACTCTTTCAACAGAAATAAGTTTTCTATTGATAATGAATAAACTGGCAGTTTATTCACTTATAGAAGTTTATCCAATATTCCAGTATTTTGTTATACAATGTCATAATCATTTGCATACCTTCAGGACTATGATAACCCATATTACTCTGAGAATTTTGATAACGTAGATCGGAATCCAGACTTTAATCCTGACCAAGTCAGGCCTAGGCCTAACTTTGAAAATCTTTTCTCTCGTAAAAGGAGGATTGTTACATATTCATCTAGTTAAGAAGATTAAGATTAAGGTGATTCCTATCATTAACAGTAGGAAATAATTCGTAATCTCATGAGATAGGACTCATTTTAACTCGTATTAATAGCTATAAAATCCATTACTTTAAAGTATTGACTAATACCCTCGTTGCAGCAGACCTGCATACTCAGCGAATTTGAATGAATGAATGAATGAATGAAAATACTTGTTATTGTGGCGAACATTAGGACCACATGGTCCTTTCTTGCAGTTAACCACTAAGCCTAAGGAATTTCAAATGCAAAAGAACATAATTCGATCCAACATAGCGAAATTTGACATGTTTTTGTAATATCCATAAGAATAACATGGGTAATTAGTATGCAGGTTTGCTGCAACAGGTATGTTAAAACTGGTTGGTTTTAGTTCATTATTTAGTAGATCTTAACTAGAAGAAGCCATATACCAAGTTCTATCAAGAAATGTAAAAAAAATAAGGAAGATATAGAATTTTTTAAAATTCCCATAAGGATAACATGGGGAATGATTATGCAGGTTTGCTGCCACAAAAATGGAAATTTTGGGGGTTTTAGACTAAATTACATTAAATCTGAACTAGGTGAAGCCACAAACCAAGTTTTATCAAGATATGTTGAGAAATAAGCGATATGTAGAATTTTACTATTTCCCATAAGGTTAAAATTGGGACAACGTACTGTGTTTACCACTTACAATATCTCGGTAACCAATAGACATAGAGCTATGATTCAAGATACTAAATTGTTTGTTTTTTCGAGTTGAATTCAATGGTGTCAACTAAAATTGGATTACTTTCATTTTTATATGTGAAAACCCAAAAACAACCCATTTTTGGAGGGGTTTATCCCCCTTTAACCCTCCCCCCAGTGGTCCGATCGGGCTGGTTTTCGAACTCATCCGAATAATTACTACTTTACACGCCTATGCCAAATTTCATTCCGATCGGACCATTTTTGCAAGCGCTATCGTGCTTACAGACACGCACACACACACATATATAATATATATATTTTCAAATAACTGCTTTGGCGTATAACTGTTATTAGTCGCTCATAATCTTGTAGAGCTAGATTTACACAGTAGGAAAGAAGCATTCAAACTATCATGGCTTTATATCATGGGCAGTGTAAAGGGGTAGGTGTGGGGGGCGAAGCTAGATTTGTATATGTACAAATTTGAACGAATGGTGTTTTTGGTATCTGGGGGCACCAAAACGAAAAGTTATATTGGTCCCGCGCTTAGGTCTTACCATGAGACCTACGGTAATAGCTTCTTCCCTATAGGGGAAATTCGCTAAAAAACACAAGGCTAATACGATTTAATTAAGTCTAAATTAAAATATGTTTATTGAATCCTGGTGAAAGAAAACTAAATTATCAATTTCAAAATATCTTAATCCTACGTTTGCCTTAAACTATCCTGATTCCTATACACAGATTACAAGTACGGATATCCTTTCTTTATTTAATTCCTATTTCAGAAAAAAAGATTTTCAATAAAGGACAGATCTGGGAAAGAAATCCTAAATTTGAAACATTTGAGCCATATTCATCCTTTAAGTTGAGAATCCGATCAAGTGACAAAAATAATGGCAGTGGAAAGTCGTTCTTTCTTGGAAGGGGGGGGGGACATGAGCAACATGTCTTCAGTACTAATGAAAAACTCGTAAACAATATGATAAAGTCTGTACAGAAAAAGACAGATAAAACGCAACCAGAAATAAACCAATTAAACTGAAGTACTGAGACAAGGATTTGTTTAATATCCAGACTGCTATGCACAGGATGCGATAGAAAGCAGGAATGTACACCTGCTTTCATGCTTCCTTTGCGCAGGATGTGCGACAGGAAGGTGTTCAGAAGGGATCCGTGCGCTATGTCTGCTGGCGCGAGTAGGCCTCAAGCACTGCCTCTCAACATAGAGGAAGAAGAATGAGAAAAAGAGCCACTGACGACGAACAATAGGCAACAGCCCCCAAAAATACGTAAAACCAATGTTATAGTTAACCAATTTAATCTGAATGTGCGGAAACCAAATCTCTTTCATTACCAGACCTACAGCGAGTTGTTCTCCTACAACAGTACAAGCTACAAAAATACGAATAGAAAAAGAACAATTGAAATTAAAATTATTGCATTTATGAGAAAATTGCAAGCAATGAACAACTACTTCAAGTAGGCGTAAATACAGAGAGTTTTTTTTTGGGAAAATACTTAGTGTAAAATAAACGTACCCCTACCCTTCCCCATATATTATTGTTTGATTAAAAAGTAAATAAATAACGAAAGAAACTTGTACAACAGTGAGTGTGACTTTGAGAATGAGAGCATAATGCTTTTGTGGGTAAACGCGGGAATAAGTCTTAGACAGGGATTAGGAGTATGAGTCCGATGGCGAAGGTGATCTATGTGTAAATGTGTTCTTTAGCATGGATGCATGTGAATATGTAAATTTGTCTTTGGAGTGTGCGCGTGTTTTTGTCAGCGATGCTTGGTTGGACCACGTATTGGTATTGCATGCCTGCATGTAATGAAAAATACCTGTCGTTAGTTTAGGAATCCTTCACCACGAGCAGCACAATCATTCACTTCTAACAGAGATAAGGTTTTTGTTGAAAATGATTGTGAATTAACTCAAATATTAATTTTGTAGTAGTTAACCCACTTAAATAAATATATCTTAATGTATGAACCATAGTTGGTTGTAAAAAAAACATACAGAATAATAACATTTTATTTAAAATCTAATAGGTCAATTCCCAAGATGTTAAAAAATTGACATAATAGTAGCAATACCATCTTAGTTAATAGTTAGTAGACGTAACTTTGTTTCTAAATTGTTCTTATAAAACCGATTTTCTTCATTAAATTAGATATTAGCCATAACAATAGCATCATCTTTTTATTACATGAAAGAGTTGTTTTTATCTTATTGTGTTGGAGAGTTTTTGCGGGAGGAGGGTAACTGTGTGACGCGGAACCCTCCAATTCCCACTACTTACACTCCGACCACCCCGGGCAGCCTGCCGAAGAAGTCCTTGCGCACGTGGCTCTTGTAGCGGACGAGGCACGGCATGCTCGGGCGGTAGGGCGTGTCGCCCTCCAGACGGTACACCCTCTCGGTCTCGTCGGCGTCGTACACGAACAGCAGGTCGGGCCGGCCGACCAGCCCCGACAGCTTCACTATCTGGCCATACTGCTCGTACAGGAGCCTCGACACCCTCGCCAGGTCCGACACCTGGTACTGGCCTGGAAAAATGAATGGGGGGAATAAGGGAGAATCATTTTTAAAGCTTGGGGTCGAGAGCTGGTAGGAAAAATACCAGAAGTGTCAGACCTACCTCTGTGAACCTGTGCTCTGCCGCACAGGCCATCAAAGATCCAGCCATTTTATCATGTAATTAGTGCTGCAGTATTTCTCTGTTTTAAATACACCAGCTGGTGTAAACATTGCGTATTTGATTGTAGGTTTAGTTTTCTTTGAAAAGCAGCAATTGCTGCTATGCGCCCCTTGTTTACGTTGAATTAAGTTTTCTCATAAAGTTTGTTGCAGTAACTCATTGTTTAGTAACGTCCTTCAAAACCACGTCAATGTTCTAAGCGAATAGTTCAAAAACTGGAGGGTGAAAGTGAATGCTACAAAATCTTGCCATGTAACATTTACCTTGAGGAGAGGCCTTTGTCCTCCAGTGTATATAAATAATTCAAGAATTTCACAAAGTGACAGTACTCGTTATCTTGGTCTTCATCTAGATACGAGGTTGACTTGGAAGAAACACATTGCGAAAAAACAGACCAAACAGCTTTTTCGTCTGCTAAACTCCAATTGAAAATTACCAGTGAAATCTAAATTAATACTTTACAAAACTCTTTTAAAACCCAAATGGACTTACGGCATTCAAATTTTTGGTTCTGAAAAATTTTGCCACATGAAGAAAATTCAAATTTTTCAATCCAAAATCCTTTGTTTGATATCTGTTGCTCCCTATTATGTGAGTAATAAGGCACTCCATAATGATTTCAACATGGAATTAGTTCTGATGTAGCAAGAAACTACTACACAAGGTTCTTTGCCAATCTTGATGGACATCAAAACCAATTAGTGCATGATATATTCACGTTGTGGCTGCCAGGTGTAGTTCACAGGCGTCTTCAGAGAAACTGGAGCAGGGACCTCCTCGGGTGACAACTCAACCCTGACGAGCCAGCTGGAAGAGGACGACTACTGAGTCTTCTCTTTTAATTTTATTTATTTCATGATAATGTTTTACGTTTTGTAGGACATTTGTCGTGTTTCCTTGTAAACAGTTGCAAATAAAAAAAAAATAAAGAAAAAACTCATTGTTTATGATGTATTGATTTAAGCACCTGTAAGGGCTCGTCATCCCCAAAATCAAAGATGCTGAAGTAGGAGAGATGGCCTCCAAGTGGTTGGTGGGCACAAAGCTACGATTAATCAGAGAACAACTAAAGAAGCAAAAGTTCTAGTTCACAAACTTTTGGTGGAGTTTTTTCTTACTTTGATTAAAATAAATATGTACCTTCACATTGTTCTATGTACCTACATTATGGTCCTCCCTCATATTTTATAAAATACCCCAATGTTATTCTTCCCAAGGCAATGAAGCTGTGTATTTGGGCCTAGTTCCCCAATATCTATGTTCTTGTGGAAATCGAGATACACTAATGCCGGCCGCACACTGCTTGCGACATAACACGACAAGACTTTTCGTGAAGTCATGGCGCCCTGAGCCTTGATTACTCAAGATCAAGCACGACAGTAATGAACCGAGGTTTGAAGAACAGAAAAGGGTGATTCAAACTTCAAAAGATTAAAGCATTTTAAATTTAACTGAAACAAATCTAAAATCATATTCTGAAACTTGTTTGCTACATTGTACTTGAAAAAGTATGCAATTCTTATTATTAAATGGGTCTAAGACTTAACAATTTTTAATGAATAAATCAGTTTAATTTGAGAGTGTTTAATTAATGTATAGGTGAGTCTAATTTAAACATTATTTTCATTTCAAATGCAGTTCTATCGCTTCAGCCGATGGACAATCCTGAAAATCCCGAAGACATTATTAGTGCTCTATTGTTTTTTGTTTTTTTTATATTTATATTAAGTTTTGTTTTTTAAATTGGTTATTTTGGCACTATTATTATTAAATAGATTTGCTAAAAAGTCTGGAAACGCCTTCTAACGAAATTCCTCATCTAGAAAACTATCTAACCTAAATAAATTATACCCAAATTCGCCTTCTTCTAACTTAATCGGTTAGAAGATTCAAACTTTGCTCATATCCACTTCGAAGGTAAATTATTTTTTGAAGTACTTAACAATTCTTGACTTCGCCTAGGGATTGGCCCGGGAGTAGTCGGACAATACTCTTCAATGCAAGCATAAAGAATTAAATTAAATTTAAAGGTTAAATTAAAGATCCCTTTGAGTAGAACACAATGCCGCAAAGCCGAACTCAATGATTCGCCATTAATTTGATCCCAAAGGCAGTTGTAAAAAGTTTGATTCGAATTTGATCCCAAATTCACATTCCATCATATTTGGAGGGTGAATTTGGAATAATACAGTTTTCTTTTTTGGTCTAGACTTTAGTTCTATGTAACAAACGAAAAAACTTGTTCCCCCTCCGTTTGTGGGGAACGCCGTTGAAAAGCACATTGGACAACTTTGGCGGAAATGGTCTTTCCGGTAGCAACTTCTACCTTCTATCGCCTTTTCCTTGCTGAACTGGAAGGGTTGGCATAATAACTCCTATTTTGCTCGAGATGCTGTTGAAAAGCCTCACCGCCTAAGCTTATTTCTTCATCAGTCAAATTCTTAGAGAGGCGCTGAAGTTGTTTTTGTTTGTTTAGTGGGAAAACCCCATATTAGTTATGTGAAAAAGCGTTAAAACAGTTCCAATTTGGCCAAAGTGACCAGTTAAGGACCTAAACAGTGATTCAGACGACAATGCTCACTTGTAAAGAAGAAAGACTCAAGTCTTCTGAGCAACATGTGATCTGAGAGTTTTTTGAGTTTCAAGTAAAGAGTTCAAAGCACAATACATAGTTCAAAGTAGAGATTTACAGGTTTGTTTCATAAATAAAAAATGCCTACTGACCTATGAAGGGCAGTAACCTCCACGTGTTGCCGATCAGGGGTAAGGGCCGGGGGCCAGGCACCTCGCTGTAGGGTCGGGCCAGCGCGAGCTCTTCGCACACCGAGGCCACCGTGGAGGCGGCTCGGCCGGCCACTCGCATCCTGCAACACGGCCACCAAATTAACAGCTGGTAATTTACATTAAAACATAGATCCAGCATTTCCTCTCCCAGCATTTTCAGTGGTGTTATTATTTGAAGTAGTTTTTGCCGAGTAGAAAAAGAATAAGGTGGTTCATTTCACCTATGCATGAAGAAGTTCATTTTCATCTACTGAATGAGGTATTAGTACATTACAAATTAACAGCTGATCATTTATTTCAGATTACAGCGTCGCGTCGTTCCTATTGCGCTCTGGCCATCGGGCCCACTACATTGGCGGATCCAGGGGGTGGGGCTGTGGGGGCTGCAGCCCCCCCTTTGGTCTAATATATTAAAAAAAATATATTATAAGAGATTTGACAGTGGACGATTTGAGAGAAGGGACGTAAAAACTACAAAAAATATTAAAACCATTGATTAAATAAACACACTATTTTAGACGTACCAAAGGAAAGAATATTAATAACATGAAGAAAATAAAACATTTTGCTATCTTATTGATAACCAAAAATATGACCCCCTAAATTCCTAGAGAAACGTTGGCCAGGATCACGGTCTTATCGCTTCGCGACTTCAAGCGGATGTGTTTGCAGACGTTCCCACGCTAATTCTTGGAAGCTCAATATTAAACAGTAATTTTTAATCTCTTTCTACCTTTTATTTATAACCTAGTGCTTTATTCGCTTTTTGAGGTTCATTTGTTATCGCGCTTCTATCATGAGTGTACGGTTTCAGAGCGAAGTGTAATAGTTTTAATTAAGTATATTTTTAGTTTAGTTTTTTCCATAGTTTACGTTAATTTTCATTTTAGTTTTTAAAAATGGATGAAAGGAAGAAAACTAATTCATGCAGCAATGAAAAAGAGGTAAGAGCATTATTTATGATTATTATTATTATTATTATTATTATTATTATTATTATTATTATTATTATTAATTGGTCCCGGTTGTGGGGCTAGAGAATAAAATATTTGTGCGCGTGCACAGAGAAGAAATAAGACAGAGGTCGCATCTAATGTTGCGTTAAATATGGTGTCGAGCAGTGCCGTGAGTGCGCGGGGGGGGGTAGGGGGGCGCCAGGAAGTCTATTGTCTCCCTATTGTTTTACTTCCTGGTGTTAGGCAGTTACCCGCAACACTACTGCCATATGAATGCGACCTCTGTTAATTTCTTCTCTGTAGCGCGTGTAAA
The DNA here is from genome assembly GCA_035578135.1 of Flexamia atlantica. Classification (NCBI taxonomy): domain Eukaryota; kingdom Metazoa; phylum Arthropoda; class Insecta; order Hemiptera; family Cicadellidae; genus Flexamia; species Flexamia atlantica. The sequence continues at coordinate 57,780,898 of JAQJVK010000006.1, forward strand.
TTCCAGTTTCAACTTTAATTACGCCACGCCTGTCAAATCATCAATGTTCAATCAGTACTCTCAACAGCAATACAGTATTAGTTTTGTTGAAAAAAAATTTATATGACCATTAACATATTTTCAACAAAACTGTTTTAATAGCCTATAACAATGAATTCAAAAAACGCCGTTCACGGCATGCATACGCTCATCAGATATAATATTTGTGGGTCGATTAATAAAACGCGACAAAAGATTCTTTAATTAAATTTGCGTACCGTACCGGAAGAGAGTATCATCTTAGCTTTAGTCTCATGTTTTCACTGTTAGTAATTTTTCAGACAGTAATTTTACTTTTTTAATATCGAATATTTCGTGTAATGGTGAAATGGTGTATAGTACGTTTTACTAATGATGTGTTGATTTTAGTTATTGGTGAAGGTATTATATTTCTCTCTACAATTTATATAGACTTTTTTTATGAATTCCAATGGCAATAAGAAAAATAACTTATTAACTAGTAAACCTGTTGCTCGAAATCGAGCAATTGTTATGTATTGATTTCAAAATAAAAATAATTATGGTTCAGTATTCTAGAACTATTTTATTAATTACATGGTCAAACTTCCTGTAATATTGAAATTTTTTACAAAAGCTTTTTAAAACTAAATTTTTTATGAATACTCAGACATCTTTAAGGAGATGTTTATGTTTCGCGGCTCTAAGTAGCGTATGACCCGTCTTAATCTCAAACCGAACTAAAATGGTTCTATAAATCTACTTATAATTAATGTTTAGTCTGTTTCTTTTTTCTTTTATTTATATTTATATTTATAGAATTTATAGATAATAATTTATTTCTCCTTTCAGTATTTTTCTTTGGAATATAAACATATGGAAAATATTAAGATCTTCACACATGTGATTCAAAATAAATGTTTTTAAAACTGAATTCTGACCTTAAGTATGTATTAATATAACTAGTGGCTTGTAGGGGCAAAAGCCCCTAAAAATAAAATACAAATGCTGGATATTTAATGTTTCCTTCACACACACAGCTCGGTAACAGTTTGACGGAATTAAACGTTTAAAGTGTAATGTTAAAGATATTTTGACATTTGCTAGTACGTATCAGAATTTTAAGAAAGTGCGTTACTTCAGTATAGTAAAGGACTGAATTTTTTGGAACAGTGGCGCCACACTTCGTTCTCAAAACAAACTCAGTCTACTTTGTTTACAATTAAACATATGGGCATGGTTTGAAGAAATCCTTAAGGTTAACCACAGACTGCAGCACTTTCATTTCCCTAAGAATAAGCAAATAAATAAGGATGAAATCAGATAATGGTCTTCCGTTAACGACTCCACGCTCCACATTGGAGCCTTTGGTTCCACTTCATAAAGGAAGTTAGGTTTGGAGACCATGAGTTGGTAAATAGTTGCTACACCCCTCGTTGAGGATTTTACATTACGTTCAATACCTTTTCATGATTGCACGTGAGTAAATACTGCTTTGTCTTGGTACATTCAAAATTAAATATACTTTCGATTGGCCAAATTTAAAGGTGAACCTTTTTGGTAGGATCAAATTTAAAGTTGACGTTACACTCAATAGCTTTTAGAGTAGCACATTCTGTTGTTCCTCAGTCAAAACTATGACCATTTCCGACCGCACATAAACCCGGTAGAGCTGGGCCTTAAAAATAAATGATGAATGAAGTCTGCTCTGTACCTATAGCCTGCGCTTATTCGATTGTGTAAATGTTACAAATCACTCAGCCTTAAATAAGCATCAGCTACTACTACATGATACAATGTAAAAAGTAACAGTCGTATTTAATTCCTCTGGCTTTTTAAGGTTAAGATCCCTAAATTATAAAAACGGAAAACTTAAAAGTAATCATGTGTTATAGTACGTTCAACCTATTTTGCTGCATTTTAAATAAACCATATATCAACATCTAGAATGTGGTTTTAAATCATGTATAAGCAACACATGTTTTATTGTAAACAAAGCAGACGTTTTTAGATCCCAATGCTTTTTAAATGGCAGATATTTTACGTTAGTTCTCGTTTTCTGGTGAATTACAAGCAATTCCATTATTTTTCCCGCCATCACGGAATAGAGACCTTTAATTTGAGCCCTCTCCCATCTTTGTACGACTTGCCTGACGCCTACAATTTTGACGCAAAGAATCGCCTTACGAAATTAAATATATGATGATAGTTTATTTATTTACATCTTCCATCAACTGAAATGCCTTCAGCTCTACATGCAATGGTTTCAATTCCATTGACATCATATGGCTTTGCTGAAATACTTTGTTTGCTCCAATCAGCTGCTTTATTTGAAATTTCTATTCCCATGTTAAATCTTATGGACTAATACGAAACTTTAAGGGCGTCTAGGGATCTTCCCTTTAGACAAACCTTTTTTAATTTTATTTCCTGCAAAACTTCACACTAAGCTCTTCCCAATGACACCAAAAACATGAAAATCGGTTCGGTAGTTTAGGAGGAGTCTTTGTAACAAAAAAACTGCTCGTGTATTAAATAAGTATATATAATAGATAGATAATATTTAATAACTCATTAAAACTTTAATAATTAATACTAACACTTATTAAAATTTTAAATATCATCAGAATCTCCTTTTTAAACATAATTAATTTATTCCTTCTGTAATTTCAAATATGTTATTGAGTGCAAAAAGTTCCTCCGGTAGATGATATGTGGGTTGGGCTGAGCCTCTGCAGTATTAAGTCAAATTGTTTATTCACGATAGAGTATTGATTCTGATATTATTTTGTGTATAATTTTAATTATGTTAATTTCCCGCACGGTCTAGGCCAATGACCTTAACAAGAATAGACTGCTGATGTAAGATAAAAATATTATGAAATCTTCTGGAAGTTATATAAAACCATGTACAGAATAATGAAAATTATACATAACTTTTATAGTAAAACAAGAATAATTTAATCGTCATAAGGCAATCCAATTTAATTTTGAAAGTGTACAAGTGTTTTGAGACCCACAGTCTCATCTCCAGCACTGTATCGTCATAAAAAAGATTGATTTATGACGATTAAATTCTAACGTTTTACTATTACAATTCAGCAATTCCTATTAGGCATGTCTAATTGAATATAGTTTTTGTTTGTTTGTTATGAAATCATAAAACCGTTAGAAGTTAAAAGTATACTATTAACTAAAATTGTTACTGCAGTAGTTATTTACAATTGAGGAGGTAGTTGGAAAAACGACCTGAGGCCACTCAGGTCGTTTTTCGGTAGAACGTTTCAATCGATCCGCCATTTCATTCTGAACAAATCAGTGTTCGTTTCATTCAAATATCTTTTTTCTTCATTTAGCTATGATTTTTTTCTACAAGCTGTTCTGTAAAACAGCTGTCACCAGTTGGAGGGAAGCTGTCTGTTTTTAGTGTTGCTTGTTTATTTTGTGATGATTACATTGAGGTTATGTTTTAAACTAATGCTTTCTGTTAGTGAATTTGTTTGAGAATATTTGTGACAATAATCATTATTATTGTTGTATACTGTTCATACGTGAGTGAGAACATTCCTAGTTCACAATGGACGAAAATTCAAGTGAGGAGTTCGTTGGAGAAAGTGAAGATTCTTCATCATTAGACGACCCCACACCAACCAAACGAGTGAAAGTAGGTAGGAAGATCAATCCGGACCCTTCAACATATAAGAAAAATGTTCAAAAAGAACGTAGAGCATCCGGTAAGTCTCACTTAAAAACTACAAAAGATGGTGAAGTAATGATGTTAAGAAAAAAGTTTAGAGTTATAACTTCCTGTTGTCCTAAAAAGTGCTATTCTAATGTTATGGCAGTGCACCAAGAGATTCTTTTTGATAATTTTTATGCTTTAGGAAGTAAGGCTAACCAAGATTTGTATCTTTCTGGGTGTATGTACAATAAAGAAGTAAAATCCCGAAGGACCAATGAAACAGCTAAACCGATTGTAAACTTATGGGAGTACAATCTGCTTGTCCTAGAAATAAACAACAGAATGTTAGTTTGCAGACAATTTTTGCTAAGCGTATTTGCTTGCGTAAGTTACAGCAAGACGATTCCGTACCATCCAAAACAAATTGATAACAGGTAGCAATGATTTTACCGAAAAAAGGGGTACTCATAATAACAGACCCCATAAGATTGAAGATGACGTATGGTCTCTTATCAAAGAACATTGGTTGTCAATCCCAAATACACCGTCACACTACTCTGCAAAAAAAAGTAAAAGACTGTATTTTGATAATACTGAGCTAAATATAACCAAACTATATGACATGTTCAAGTTATACTACAAAGAAAAGACGGGAAAAGATCTTAGTTTGAAGTATAAGAAATATTTCAAATTTGTCAAACACATTCCCCGTACTCTTTTCGAAAGCCACGTACTGATACGTGTGACTTTTGTGAAAAAACAAAAATGAAAATAAAGGTAAATCCTGATGACCAACAGTCAAAGAATATGATGAGACTCCACGAAAGAAAAGTGGCAGATTACAAAAGTGTTTAGCAAGATATTTTGAAAAACGCTGAAACTGACAAGAATACCTTGGTTTTAGAATTCGATTATGGTCAAAATCTACCTCTCCCCCAACTAACGGTAAACGCAGTGTTCTACAAACGTTTACTATGGTACTACGTATTCAATGTTCACTGCCATAATGATAATGAGAGTACCATGTACACGTACTTAGAGACAGAAGGCAGTAAGGATCCTGATACTGTGGCCTCATTTTTATTTGATGTTATAAGCAAGAAGATTGAGAAAAATCCTAATATTAAAGAAATAATACTGTTTTCCGATAACTGCGGTGGACAAAACAAAAACTTCAAAATGATGACGTTTTGCTCTTTCATTGCAGTCAAGTTTCAAGTTAATGTACTGCAGCTATTCCCAGTAAGGGGTCACTCATGTTGCCAATGTGACCGCAATTTTGGCTCATACTCTAAGTCTATTCATAGAAGAGAAAGAATAACTACTACTGACCAATTGACGCTACTATAAGTAGCAAAGCAACAGTAACACCAGGGTATGATTTAATGAAGAAATGGAGTGCAGCTTTGGTGGAATACTTTCAAGAGTATAACAAGATTTGTTCTAGGGGAGTGAAGTTTAAAATCCAGCAGTACTGCAGGATAAAATATACTTCATCTGGAAACGTGTTGGCAGCCTCTACTTATTTAGGATCCTTTACACCCTTTGCCTTCCTCATTAGGGGCAAGAACTTTGCAGACTTCCAACTAGAATCAGTTCAACATCTTAAAAGAATCCCCCTTAAACAAGCAAAAGAAAATGATCTTCGAGCTCTATATCCGTTTCTCTCCCCTGATGAATGTCAGTGGTTCAACAACGTCATTGAAACTCCAAAAGAGCAAAATATGATGGAAGAAGCTATTCAAGAAGAAACAGTTGGATCCGTGGACGATGAAGTTTCAGACTATGAAGCTATTACGGCTTATGAGTTTCCACAGTAACCTTTATATGAACATAGAAAAGTAGGCTAATGTAATTAGGCTTATGAGTTTCCACTGTAACCGTTTTGTGAACCTAGAAAAAGTAATGTAATAATATACTTAACTTAGTTTGTGATCATGTTGTTGCTTTATTTTATCCTATAAATAACAAATGAAGGGTTAAAATACAACTTTACTGCGTAAAAAACTTGTTCTATGGAAAAACGACCCCTGACACTACCCTATATTTTACGTAATAACTGTGTTGGGAAAATATTTATATATGTTTGAAGATATTCTTCTTAAACTAGATAAATGGACCTACTAAAGTTATATTCTATGTAAGCTTGAGCCGTGTGAGTATTTTTGCTCACGGCTCAGACGACAGTTGGCCGCCTGTATAGTTGCACTGTACTACTGTCTCGTTGTGGAACCGTCCAGAACTTTCCGGCGGGTATATAAACGTCTGCCGCCGAAGCCTCTGTCTCCTTTCGCTGTGCCTGTTTGTGTTGTCGTCCAAGAAGCAATGTTGGTGCAAGTTCGTGAATTTTTGAAGAGAGAAGACAACACCAGCGTCATGGAGCATTAAATTATTAAGACACCAAATGCCAGGTACATTTTCTAATGTAGGAAAAAAATACAATAATTTTGTTTCGCTGTAGGAGCTCCCTCGTTGCACAGCCAGCTTGGCGTCTTCCAGCAGACCAGATTTAGATCGATAAATCTATATTTCTTGTGAATTTCTTTTGAATGTAAATTATATGTAAATTAAATGTAAATTTGTAATTTCTCGAGTGTGTTAAGTGTTAATTTGTATCTTTCCAGTTATATATTTTGATGTACGTAAGTGTAAAATCATGCTTGCTAGTTTTGTGTCGGGACATGAATGTTTCATGTCGTGTCGCCGCTAGGAACACATGTGCTCTAAGTATTTTAGGTTAAGTTTTAAAGTGTTATTTACTGAGTATTTATTCACTGTTTAGTAGTTTGTTGTCCTTTTAAATGATTTTATGGTAGTATTGAGTAATTTCAGAAATCCACGGACTAGGCCTGACCTGACTTTTGAGTATGGCATACACATCTGTACCAAAAAGTAAAATCAAAGAACTGTATTTCATTTTATGTCTTTATAGGCTATTGTGTATTTTGATGACATAAAGCTGATTTAGATGCCAAGTTATATAATTATTTAAAGGCTACCAGCATTGTCAATTGCTGTCAACTAGGACTGAATTCCTACTGCAAACATTTTAAACATTTTGTGCTCTCAGTAGGCTAGTAAAATGTCATTTTGAGAAGTGGTCAGTAACTGAAATCCCCAGGCTTTAACAGAAAATTAAATTATCAGAGAGGTTAGGTGTTTCCAAAAACAAGCTTGGTTATATTATAAATTTGTTGGAACATATTTTTAGAAGTTCTGTGCCTTGTTTAAAGGGTTCCTGTCTTCCTGGTTTCCTGACCTCCTGACTGACCGACTTAAGATGTGAACCCTCGTCCAACTTCAGTGGCTGTCATCTACGGGGACTTCACCTATGGCTCGTAGCTACCCGGACCGAACCAACCTAACCTCACCGCCAGCTACGGCTGATGTTCCTAACTGCTGCGTCCCATGGCTGCTGCGTTGAGGCCACCTACTACTTCCGGTTACCCAGGTGCTATCAACTCTTTTATTTTATATGCTGCAAGAAATACCAGCCCAGAAGATTTATTAGCAAGACTGAGCTTTTCCAAATTATTTTAGATTCCCATTTTTAACCACAGCCCTTTAAATTAGTCAATCTAGTAAATTCAAGTACAGCATAAAACCAGTATAAAATCAATAGTTTTTTTTGTCAACATTAAATTTTCTACCGCTGCGAGCCATAAAATTATGTCAGAAACTACGGCCTACTACGGAAGTAATTATTTTAATGCTGTTTCCATGCATACATAGTATGCGTTGGAGTCTTAATTGTGATTTTATTTTGTGTAAAGTATGTAACTGATAATTGTATTGATCTGTGATATGGTAGGTTAAGGTTAAGGTTTAAATAAAGATCTTTGGTCTATAGACATATTTCGGCATTTTGTTTAAAATTCTAATTCGGTCCACACCAGAGCTAAATTATGTTTTATAGGCCATATAGATTGCCACAATTATTAAATGTTTTATTTCAATTTAATACTGCCCTTGCAAAAGCAAGTTAAATAAATGTCTTATTGTTGTTGAATATTTATTGTTATTTTATTGTGAATGTATTTTGTCGATTATTTTATTTTGTCCCTTGTTTATATAAATATTTTACCTCATGCCCCCATTGATAATTTATTAATGATTAAGTGGGCTGGTTTTAATTCTATTCTAATAGTTCTTTTTATAATAATATTTTGAGCATAAAGGAAATTCTTTAGATAGCCTATAAATTTATCCGATCTTACTTGTTATTATTAGGCCTATATATTAAGACTGATGGTGATGTAACTGTGAAGATCTATATATATAAAATTCTCGTGTCACAGTGTTTGTCTGCAAACTCCTCCGGAACGACTTCACCGATCGTTATGAAATTTGGTGTGTAAATTCTGTAGGTATGCGAATCGGACGTAAACTATTTCCCGTTTCGAAATTCTTATCCGTTTCAATATGGCGGACGAATTCCGAACACACTGCATATAATACTATATTCTCGGAGTTTGGGCTCTACAGAGCATTTGGATGTCAAGTTAAATCACATGTTTTTATTATTTGTAATTTAATATTTATAAACAAAACAAAGACAGCTGTTATTATATTGCTAAGAAGTTATTATTCGGGTTTTGTAATGTAGTTAGAGGTTCACTAATTTTGAAATGTATGGTTAAGTATTTTAGTTTAATCTGTGTTTTTACAGTGAACAATGCCAGCAAGGCGAAGAGGGTCAAATTTGGGCCGTCGAACGGCTGGAGCTATACAAAGGCGAAATCTAAGAGCCCAAAGGACAGACGTCCAAATTCAACAGGAAAATGAAGTTGTGCGCGTGAACATGTCGCAATTGCGCGCATCACAGTCACAAGATGATCGCGCTGAAAGAAATGAAGAAAGACGACTACAACAAAGACAAGCGCGTCGATACGTAGTTGAAGCACGCAGAGAAAATGACATACGACGACAACAAGTGCATCGAGCTTTTATATCGCATACATTCCGTCGTCTAGCATTTGAGTATGAACCCGACGTTAAATATTTTGATCATTCCAAAGTGGCGATTGGTGATATGGACAATGAATGTGCGAATTGTAAGGCGCTTAAATTCAAAAATGAGCCAGCCGGGATGTGTTGCGCCACAGGTAAAGTGCAACTACCAGTAATTGAATCACCACCTGAACCATTGAAAGGTTTACTTAATGGTACGCATCCTGATTCTAACATGTTCCTGAAATCAATTAGAACATTCAATTCATGTTTTCAAATGACATCGTTCGGAGCAACAGAAATAGTTAACAATAATGCTGCAAATGGTCAACAATTTAATACAACGTTCAAAATCAAAGGCCAAATTTACCACAAAGTAGGCTCATTGCTTCCTATGCCAAATGAACCACATAAATTTTTACAAATTTACTTTATGGGTGGCGAGGACACCGAAAGCGCGCTAGCCAATCGCGTGGATGCACGTTTAAAATACAATAACCTTAATTCACAATTTGCCAGACGTATTCTCGGCGAGCTGGACGATTTATTGAATGAGCACAATGAATTGTTGAAATTGTTCAAATCACACATGCACAAATTGCAAAGCGACAATCACGCAATTATCATCAATCCTGATAAAACACCATCTGGAGAGCATATTCGTAGATTCAATGCACCTGTTGTTGACGACGTTGCTGGAATTATGGTTGGCGACCATACAGCTAAGCGTGAAATTGTTATTCGCAAAAGAAATAACAATCTTGAGTTCATTGCTGATACACACCGTTCATGCGACGCTCTACAATATCCACTAATGTTTTATAAGGGACAAGACGGATATTACATAGATATTAAACAAAAAGATCCCGCTACAGGAGCCGAAACAAACAAGAAAGTTAGCTCGATATTTTTCGTTGTTTTTGATATTTTATTATTTTGTACAGTTCGGCATGATTTAATTTGCTAAATTACCTTTCAATCATAAATCAACATCCCCAAACACTTACTCTATCTTTTTGACTACCAAAATATTCACAACTAAATTAACAACGACTAATGTTTAATAAATTCAATACACATACAACATGTTGTTCTTTCCATCGGTCTGTCTTAGGGGAAACCTATAACTTAGGCGATACGAAGTTCGCCGGGTCATCTAGTATATTTATATTAATAAACCTCAGTTGTTGATAAACTTGTGTGTTTATTTTGTTGCCTTCAAACCTCAACTTAGAAACAGCAATATTTTATTTTAAAGTTTCACGGTAAACTTTGGTTATGGTAACCCAGACATGTTTCAAGCTTAGAAAAAATGTATAGTATAAAAAAAATTAGTTAAACTTTTGGAGCTGATTATCTCAAAACAGGTTTTTTCGACTCAGGTCGTTTTTCCAGCTAACTCCTCAATTCAACCTTTATCTAGGTTTTGGAAGGCGATCATGTAATATTTAAGAGCAAAACTTGTCATAAACTGTATCCGTTCATTTTAAATCTCAACCACATAATTTTAGCAAACCAATGATCTTGAATAAAAGGTCGGTAGTCGGGTGGTCTATGGTCTTGTTGAAGTCGTTGACCGCTTAAAAGCCGCCACCGTTGCGTTGACAGTGCCAGTGCGCTGTATGTGTGGCATGTGCCAGTGCTTACACATTACACAAAATGGGAGTAGCTTCTCGCGCTTCTCGCTCCTAGTGGCAATGCCGCGCGAGAACCGTCCAACGCGATTGATAGGTACGCGATTGGTCGGTTTTCGTGCGGCAGTGCCACTTGCAGTGAGAAGTGAGCTGCGCTACTCCCGTGTGTCAAGTGCCCTATGGTCGGGTGCCGCGTGGCCATCTGACAACTTGAAATCTAAACTAAAATGCAGCAATAAAACCGCCCATATCTTTTAACATGACCGCAATTGGATAGCACAATACAGTCCCGGAATGTAATGAGTAGGTCAGTTTAATATACCTGAAATGTACATGACTTTGCGCTTAGCAGTTGGCATACTATGTTTTGTTGTTTTTTTCAGAAGGAAAAAAATACCGATTCGATAAAAAGGAAACAAAGCACTATGGATGGCTTTTTCCGCAGAAAAGTGCCAAAAACATCGTTAGGATCAAGTGATGGGGCCAATGTAAATCAAGAATCTTCTGTGGTCTCTTCAACTGTAAAAACTCGTTCAGAAGATTCCACAAATCTCTCTGTTCAGGTTAATGAAAAATCCGTAGGGTTCGAAAATCGCCCCGGGCCATCATCAGGAAGACTTTGTGCCGTTGCCGAAGATATGACTAATTTTCCGACATCATCAGCTACCGATTATGATATTGGTGTATTTATTAACCAAGCTGCTAAGCTGGAGGACTCCACTAAGGAAATGATACTATGTCGTCATTGGAGTCCACCTCAAGGGCATAACTTCCCATCATCCATCCAAAAAGGCACTGGAGGGAAAATATGGCATCGCCGGCCTACTCTAAAATTATTCACGAAGTTTCCTTGGCTAGTCTTCTCGAAACCACAGCAAGGCCTTTACTGTCGTTATTGTCCATTGTTTTTGCCAAGTTTGACTGCTGGAGGGGTTAACTTGCAAAAGTTAGTAGTGAAGCCTGTAACCGATTTCCGAAAACTACTTGGAAAAGACGGTTGTCTAACTCAACATGAAAATCATCACTATCACAAAAAAGCTGTCGAAGCTGGGAAAGAATTGAAAACAGAAATATGCTCGTTCAGTGGTTAAGTGTATTTTATTTTTGGGAAAACAAAACATTCCACTACGAGGAATGATGGAGATGAATGAAGATGAAGAGCGAACAAAAAACGAAGGAAACTTTCGAGAATTGGTGCGCTTTAGAATTGAATCGGGAGATCAGAATCTCAACAAACGCCTTCAGTCTGCCTGTGCGAATGCAATGTATTCAAGTAAGACCATCCAAAATGAAATTATTGGTTTTTGTGGCAATGAAGTACGAGATGCCATCCTGGAAAAAGTCAAAACAGCGAAATATCATAGCATACTTTTTGATGAGATTACGGATGCTGCTCATGAATCACAACTGACATTTTCCGGTCGGTACGTTTATGAAGGGAACGTTTATGAAGACTTTTTGGAATTTGTGGATCCTCGTAACCTTCCCGAAAGCGAAAATTTTGAAGAAGAAGAAGACGAAGAAGATTGTGCAAATGCAGAACCATCGCTGACTGGAGAAGTAATCGGAAACACAGTTATTGAACTGATGAAAAAAAATGATTTGGACCCAGCAAACTGCGTTGGCATGGCAACAGATGGATGCAGTACCATGACATCTGTGGTAAAGGGAGCAGTAAATTCCGTCCAACGATATGCAGTAAACGCGGCTCACTGCCCTTGCTTAAACCATGCCCTCAACTTGACACTGACAACAACATCGAAAATCCAAGATGTTAGAAACGCTATAGACACGATGAAAACAGTAATATCATTTTTTACTGCAAGCCCAGAAATAAACTTTGTTCTAAAACAAAAACTGGGAAGGCAGCTCATTTCCTTGTGTCACACAAGGTGGGCGGAGCGCCATGATAGTGTCCATCTGTTCTGTTCAAGTCTCTCGAAAATCTACGAAGCTCTGGAAACCGTATCATCCTGGCAAGAATCAGAAGCCGCGACCAAAGCCCAGTCACTTATGAACAGCATTAGCACTAGTCCTTTTTTTAGTTTCATTGGCGTCTTTAGCAGACGTCCTAGCATTGACACTTCCACTAAGCCGACTTCTTCAAAAAAAGAATATCGATCAAAAGGGAGCCAGCGACGCTGTTAAAGATACTTGTTCGAAACTACAACAAAGAAGATCTGAGAGCGAAGAATTCTTCCATGACGTGTATCTTGTGGCTACAGGATTAGCTGAAGAACTTGGAACAGAAGTGATCTTGCCTCGAGTCACCAAAAGGCAGAAAAACCGACCAAACCCTGAGATTAGCGAGCCTGAAAAATTTTACAGAACAACAATCTATAATCCGATCTTGGATATAATGCTCCAAGATATTAAAGATATGTTTTCAGATGACACCATGACACTCATAGAACTTTCTATTCTAGTCCCAACATCAATTGTCAACATTTGTCCGAAGAACCTCAAGGAATCCTCGAAGAACCTACTTTCTAAACTTAAGTTTGCATTGGAGATGGTTTGTATTAGTGATTTAGTCTTTATCAGTGAAGTTGACATGTGGCAAAACAAATTAGTAAACATGAAGACCAATGCAAAGGATAAACGGCAGCAGAACATCCAACCGCCCACCGGTAAACGCCTGGAACCGCGCACCATCGCCGGCGGGTTCGGCCGTCGGAGGCGACCACGGTCACCCACACCCCAGCCACCACGGCCGCTGTGGGACCCCTTTCGATTGTTCGTCGGGTTCGGCCATTGGAGTCGGCGAACCCGGCCCCTGTGGTCTGCAGCTTGAGGGTCAGAGGATCGAGAACCAAGCTGAACAACAAGGGGGATAGTGAGTCCCCCTGCTTAACTCCCCTCAAGATGGGGATTGTATCCCCAAGCTATCCCAGAGTGGTCGAACAACCGGTGTACATTTGATGATGATTGTTCTCGGGCAAGTTGGTGCACCCTGAGCACGTGAGCACCGTCGCAATCGCTTTATACGACACCATGTCAAAGGCCTTCGACACGTCCAGTTGTACCTCGACCAACTCTGTCTTCTTTCCCAGCCGAATTACCTCGTCCAGGATTGTAAAATTTACGAGATACGAGGGCGGAATCTGCCCAGGTAATGTTGAATCTGCCCATTACAGGAAGAGTTGTCGCATAATGTTGTTGTTGTTGTTGTTGTTGTTGTTGTTGCGTAATGCTTCTTGAACCCTATTTTGAGGTGAAAAGTACCTCGATAACTGGTATGTTAAAGAAACTGAAAAAAGGAATTCAGCTTTGCGAACATGATGTAGAGTTTTTTATGTCCATCCCTTGCAATGGAACTTTATAAGCACAATACCAACATGTGTGGAACGGTTCTTCCATATCGACAGGGTTTGGCTAAATAATTGCCAACACTGGAAATTGGTGTGCATCGCACAGATGTAATATCATTTTAAAAGGTGGCAACGAAAAGGGAGGTACGAGTGTTTTCTACCATGCTCAGTAGTGAGAAGCTTCCGACTGGTAAGACTAACTGAAAAACAGGACAAATTATACGTACCCCCAAAAGCGTTTTATACTACAATTTACCATTTTTTGCCCTCCTCCGACTCGGTGCTATTTTTTCGTATAGCGCAGTTCGAGTGCGTAGGGAAAGACATTTTTCCTCTGACCTACTTGAGCTGATAGGACAATGAGAGTGGAATGTGTGAGAGCGGAAGGATGCGTGGATGTATGAGGCGCCCGACGTGACGCGGGAGCGACGACGTGGAGTGGGGAGAAAGCAAACATCACGTCCGTCGGTCCAGGGCCAACTGATCACTGGCACCGTGGTGCATAGCCAGCTGATTGCTGACAACCCAAAGTGTGTGACGTCATATCAAACATAGGCGTGTGCAGGCTTATCCACCGCTGGTGCCGGTACCAGAAAATGCTCTGCATCATAAAAATCCTCCCATAATTGTTTAAATAAATGTATTTAAATTGTGTTACGGACTAAAAATAACAAGTATTATGAATTTTTTAATTTAATTTAACAAATTGAGTAGTTTATATAAACATTGAATGAAAATTAACTAGGATTAGTTAATTTTAACTTTCAGTGAGTTGACGTTCCCAAAATAACACAAAACAAATTTAGTAAAATTATGGTAAAATTTAATTGAATTTTGATTAATGATTTGATTACAAATCATCCTCCAATAAGCTGCAATTTTCCAAATCACATGAAATGCTTATTATTTTAGGTTATTGCCCTCCTCACCACCTACCTCATTGTAGCCCAATCATAGCCTATATTTCGGTAATGAAGTCACCATGATGTGGTCCCAACGAAATGGGCAAGCCTATTTGAGAAAAATTCGTAAGCTTCGAGGTGAAGGGTATAGGACTTTTTATGCTGATGAAACGTGGTGTGGTCAGAACAACGCCGTTCGATATGCCGTTCGGTTAAGAAGTCACCATGATGTGGTCCCAACGAAATGGGCAAGCCTATTTGAGAAAAATTCGTAAACTTCGAGGTGAAGGGTATAGGGCTTTTTATGCTAATGAAACGTGGTGTGGTCAGAACAACGCCATTCGATATGCCAGGCAAGAGAATGTAATGAATGCGCTTCATGATTTTACCAATTATGATGAGTATCGTAGGACTCTTCATACGATTGGGGTGGTACATACATCACAACGCTAAAACCACTAGCAGTCATTCATAAAAGATAATCAGAGGGTCATCCTACGGAAAAGTAGGAGGGAACCATCAGCTCGGCTTTTTAGCCAACTAAAAATTTTGCCGGTGCGATCTCTATTTGTATTTAAGACTTTACGAATTTTTTACAACAGGAGTGGAAATCTACATAACAATACTAATGATTATACTAATAGGCTAAAAAATTCATTGATAACAGTCCCGAGACCTTTTAAGGAATCTTTTAAAAAATCTTTTTTATATTTGGCACCAAAATTGTTCAACCTTTTAGGGCTTTGGGAAAGGCAGTTTGTATCCTTTTCGTTTTATTGCAAGTACATTAGAGATTGTATTGATGAACTTGAAAACATAGAAGAGTTGTTTAAGTAATTAATTTTGTTGTTCAAATTTTTTTCACGCTAAAATGCATTTCCATTTAGATTTGAATATGAAAACGTTCTACCCTTACTATCATCTTTTTAAATTTAAGGCACACTGGAAATTATTTCTTATTTTTAAAATTTTCCTATTTGTATATCTATTAAGTAATCACGAACTCGAGTGCTCGTCCAGGCACCAAGATAAGCCTCGAAACAGGTTTAGCTTTAGAGGCTTTGTTATTTTCATAAGACATTAACCTCATGAGTGTATGTGTAAGTATTTATGTATATGTATGCGTGTATGTATGTACCTATAATTCTGTATGTATGTTTAATGTATGTGTGTATGTATGGACCTAGTATGATTCTCATGGTATGACCATATTTATTCTAGTTATATATGTTTTTTAAGTACTATGTTCCATGTTATTATGTTACTATGTTTTTATGTATTATGTTCCATGCTGGCTATGTAAATGGTTTGTACACTTGTGTATGCTTTATGGAAATAAATATTATTCTTATTCTTCTTATTCTATTCTCTTCAAGGAGTGGGTGGAAGGAGAGGAGGTTTCAGAACACCTTTCGTGCAGGGTAAACGAGTGATTATTCTCCGCATAGTAAATGAAGATGGATTTTTAAATGGTGGCGAGCTTTGTTTTGTTGGGAAGAAGGGGACTTCAGACTACGAAAACGAAAAGAACTCAGAACACCATCAGGAATGGTTTGAGCGTATACTGCAAATAATCCCTAAAAAGTCGGAAACAGTAATTGATCTGGGTCCATATCATACTATGGTTGACCCAAAAAGAAGTCCCACTATGAAATGGTTAAAGAAGGACATAACAGAGTGGATGAAGCAAATTAATACAGGATTACCATCTGATGCTTCAAGTTTTGAGGAATTAACAAATAATTACTTCTCCATCATGCAAGACCCTTCTTTCAGGCACAAAATAGATATTGGCACCTTATTTCTACCAGCTCCCAAGCGTTAATCGCCTTAATTAACAGAAACCTTTCATCAAGCCGCAGACCTTCACCTTCCCATTCATAAATGGTAACTATTTTGTTATTTGACTTCAAATATAAATTGCAAAAGCACATTTGAATGATTAGGCACCCTAATTCTATCAGCTCCCAAGCGTTAATCACGTTTATTAAAAGGGGAGGCAGTGCTGCATCCATCAAATGATCAGCTATTACTTTAAAATTGTCAGTTGTCTTCTAATTTGTTTTTGTTTTGTTTACATAGTAATTCTTATACTCAAATAAATCATGGCGCCTTATTTTCTAGCTTAATTTCTAAGGTATTTTGGTTAGGATCAATGGCCGAATGTTTTGAACGGCTTGTAATTAAACTGGGAAAGTTTTCAATTTTCGGCCTTACAAAATCGACCAGCACTGCATGAAAATCTGACTAAAATGTGTAGGAGGAAAATAAAAAGAAAAGAATTGGTTTGTCAAAAGAGCAGTTCAAAATGGAAAGGGTGAACCCGCAACAAGTCAAATGTTATTGATCGCAAATTTTCAGAAGGAATCTCACTAGAAACGTATTCGTGCAAGGTTTCATCTTGTGTTCCTCCAGATCCTTCAAAACATAAAATTACAAGTGAACTTCTTAAAAAATCTATCGCACCTACCCTGGAATACAGTAATGAAACTAACTTGCTGCAGCCCATAGACTACTATAAGCGTTCTATAGATAACGGTTTACTGGTCCAGGAACAAGGAGTGAATAAAATTCATTAATTAGTTCTAGCCAAACCATCAGTATGTGCCTCTCTTTTACCACTTTCCAACGGTGATGCTTTGTTAAAGTTCTGATGAGAGCACACGGGATTAATACACAAATTATGGAGCCTATTGAAATGTGTGTGGCGACAGTTGATCCAGTAGATCTTAATCTCTATATGTTGATGAAACTTTGGGCGGACAGGCTAGTCATCAGAGAACAGTTCATATTCCGGCCTGGTGAACTTTACACAACTTCATACAATATATGGAACATTTTACGTAAATAATGCAAAAGTATATTTCATAACAACTAAAGAGCTTTAGAGGGAAATCATCATGGGAATCACATCGGTATTGGTTACAGTAATAAAGCTTTTTTAATTTCTTATAATTCTAATTTTTTTTACGCTCATTCTTGTTGTAACGAAGTATTTGAAGGAGATTCGTCAAGAATATTAGTTACAATTGAGTTTGGCAGCTGAAATTGCAGAGGTATTAAAGACAGGCTCTCGTTGAAAAAAAAACTTCGGGAGGGACGTTCGGCCTTGGCAACCGAGGGGCATGTTGAAAAAACACCGAAGAAGAAGAAAAAGGAGTTGAAGTTGTCAATTTCACGGGAGTCGTCATGAGATGAAAAATTCACGAGACATAAGTTGTGAAAAAAATATTATGTGACCGTGAAAAGATTACCTGATGCCTTTAAGCAAGCCGACATATTTATGTGAAATGCCAGTCAAAAAGGAAACTACTAATTGAACGCTGTTCAATTAGCATGGATGGCTATCCATAGTCAATTACTGAATTAAGTGCCTGGAAGAAGCGTTACAGAGCGGAAGGATAAGAAATAATCTACATCGATGAAAGTTATTATTAAATTTAATTGTATTAAATTTAATTATAATTTTAAATTTAAATTTAAAATTTAATTTAATTTTATATTTACATAACCTGTTCCAGTTAAAAGGCTGAAGATGGACCTAGAATATGTTCCAAAATATATCACTAAAAAATGTTTAATTTTAATGATTTGTAGTCTATTAAATTTAATAATAGATACCATCATGACAAATACCTACCGAGAAGAATGATGAAAGTTATGTCAATGCAAATTATACCTCACTAAAGTGTTGGCACAGTCAATATGAAATCGGTGCTGCCAAACCCATTGGAAAAGGGAAACGCCTTATAATAGTGCACGGAGGTAGAGAGAATGAATGGCTTTGTCAAGCATGGTCAGGTTATGTTTCAATCCAACCAAAAGACCGAGGACTACCATGATTCCATGAATTTTGAAAAATTTCTAACCGGTTAGAAGAACTAATTCTTCCGAATTTGAAAGAACCTAGAGTTCTGGTCATGGATAACGTCAAGTACCACAGTGTAAAAGAAGACAGGAAACATACTGCCAGTTTTTTTAAGGCCAAAATATATAAAATTGGCTCGAAATGTTAAATTTCGTGATGATATGACGAAAGCAGACCTTTTAGCGCTTGTTCAAGACTGTCAAACGAAGCTAGTCTATCAAGTGAACCAACAGACTTATGAGTTAGGCCACCAAGTTCATAGATAACCACCATATCACCCTGATCTGAACCAATCGAGTTAGTTTGGGGAGCCATTAAAATAAAGGTAATAATTGTAGAGCTTTATATGTTTGTGTTTTGATTGGGATTATAATTTGCATTGAATTAATTTTACTACAAAATCCATTACAACCTAAATATTCTACTACTAAACGGTCCAATGCCGCTCGTTTAAGACTGTGCATTTACCACCTCTTACTAGCTTTCTAGAAAGTGAGCATCAAGTTAAGTTTAATGAACCGCTAAGAATTTTCTTTAATATGCAGTACAAGGCTCCTACTACAATATTTTAACAAATATTATTACTCAATCAGCAGGTTAATACTAAAAGAGCAAAAAAATGAATAAACAAATTAAATTATACTGTGCGAAAAGCTATTTTTGAAAATCCCTGTTGAGGAATGGAAAAAGTCTTGCGAGCGCATGAAGAAAATTGAAAACGATTACTGGGCAAAGACCGTATTATTGATATTTGTATGATTCATTAATGTCTAGGACCTAATATAAAAATAATAAATATTATTATTAATGTTTTTGAAAATTATGCTTCTCCATTTGAAATATTGTAGCTTCTAATACTATGTTTGTTTGAGTCCTATTAATACTAGGGCCTACACAATTTTTCTAAAAATTAAAACTTAATTTTTAGCAAGAAATTGAACTTTGCACCTCCATAATTTGGTTAGGCCCGCATTGCTCACGTGAATGCTACCAATACGTTACTGCCGCACCCCTTAATCAAATGCACTAGTACAAACAGAATTTGTTTCTAATTATTGGCCAAATACTCTTAAAAAATTACAAGCCTAATAGCAAGGCTGGATGAAACAGTATTACGTGGCCGCATAGTAGAGCTGCTTTTTATACAACAATATTTCAGCTGAATTACTTGTGAAACTTAACTACAATTAATTGTCCCGTGTTCAAAGTACACGATGGAATGTCCATTAATCTCGAATTTCAATGGCAGTAAGGTGTAATAGATTACCTTTACAGATCGTTTTGCAATAGAATTCACAAATATTAAAAAATATATCGACAGTATCGATGAGAACTGTTTTGCTGCATGTGTGACAAAAGTTGGGCGTCGAAAAAGTAACAACGTTACACGAACATTTCTTATAAAAATAGCTCTTTTTTGCAAGAAACCGGCGTTCGATGTGTGGTCACCCTATAACATTGCTAATGTTTCCTTCCAATTCACATAAGAAAGCACCTGCTAAAAATAACATTTGAGAAATACCATTATCCTATTCTTGATTAGTCTGCAGAATTGTGAGTGTTGCAACCCAGATGTACAAACTCCCAATGATCAATATGTTGATAATACACATCAAAACACACAAAATGCTAAAGTTAATGAGCTGCGCAGTTACGAGCCCGTATAAAAATAAAATATGAATAGATAAAAAAATAAAAAAATTGTCGCGCGTGAACATAACAAAGCCCTACTTCGTTCGAAGACGCTGAATCCATATGGGGCTTGCAGTTGCGTTGCGGAGTTCTCTCCTAGTTTCGTAACCTTCCAGTGACCGCCAGGAAGTCAGCGCGTGATGAAACGTCCACAACAGTTTATCAGGTTCCCTGCCAGTTGCGCGGGAAGGTCGGGGCGGTTGTGTTGCGGCAGCGACTGTACCGCTGGTTAATATTCGCGGCAGTCACGAGCCTCGTGATCGAGCTGGGAAATGCGCTGCTGAGGTCTTGTATAAAGTATTGAGTGTGTTCTCTGCGGATGTGAAGCCGAGGTGGCCTGTCCGAATACAATCTATCCTTGAGTATTGATCTCAAGACTTCAAAATTACGAAATGTTAAGACGTGATTCGATTTACTTTGATTTTCTGAAGAGACAACAACAAGATAGCTTTTATTTATAACAAAACTCCTAATTGCTGGTTAATTTATGTACCATAAAGGTGTCCTGTAACCTTTAAATTAGTGGGAAAGTAAAAAACACCCAGTTGAAATACATGACAATAAATTCTACCTCAGAACCAAAATTTGCAGTCTGTTGAGAATGAGAATGAGAGAATGAGAATGAGAATGTTTATTTTCCTTTAAGCTACATAGCAATAGGCATCGTCAATCAATTAATTACATAGGATTCATGCTTAAACAACTCACAGGAACAGTCAAATCAGAAATACAAAAAATACATGTCCAAAATTACAAACAATACAAAAATAATCATCTAGCAAGAAATTTTTAAGAATATTTAAAAATGCTATGCTGGCACACCATGCCTAAGCAATCATGCAGCAGGTTGAATGCAATTAGAACAGAAAAAAATGCATAAATTGATTGATTCTTAATATAGGCAAGTTAAATATAATACATGCATATGCTGCAAATAACTAACTAGGCACACCATGCAAAAAAACAAACCATGCAACTAACTACAAGCCAAAAAAAAAGGAAAAAAGCAAACTGCAAGCATCACTCATGTGAGAAAAAGCTACTTACAATACCTCTAGGTATTTCATAGAACTCATGCAATGAGTATAATGGTTGTGCCAGCAATAACCCCTTCACACTAGCCTCAAAAGATTTTTGCGACTGGTTCCGTGCCTCCACCGGAAGGTGGTTGAACAACTTTAATTTAGAGACCTCCTGACTTCTTTGGGCAACTTTTAACCTTACATAAGGCACATCAAATTTGTTCTTATTCCTAGTATCATGATTGTGCACGTCCTTTCGACAGACTATGGAACCTTGTTCTTTTTTTGCTGCAAGCAAAAGCAAAAAGACATATAAACTATAAACAGTCATTACAGATTCGCTAACAAACAAAGGTTTGCAGTGGGCTAGATGGTCTGCTCCAGCTAGTAGTCTAATAGCTTTCTTTTGCCACAAGAGCACCTTAGTGACATCGGTAGCACCGCCCCAAAGTCGAAGTCCATAGAGTATGGTACCCTGGAAAAAAGCACTGTATGCCTGCTTGAGATATGGCTTAGTTACTAGGAAACTTAAATTTCTCAGAAGGTACATAATCCTAGCCAATTTACTACAAACACATGCAATATGTGAACTCCAAGTGAGTTTACTATCAAGAGTTAGCCCTAGTAACTTTACAGGTTCACTAACAGAAACTACATGCTTTAGTGTAAAGATAATGGTTTGTGTCTTGCTTCTGTTAAGCAAAAAGTAATTGGCCCGGAACCAGTCTTCGGCCGAATCTAAGGACCGCTTCATGGCGTCAGAGAGATTGTCTAAATTTTGACTTTTGCATATGAGGGTGGTGTCATCCGCATAGCAAACGACACCACCATCAATGCTGAAACTAACATCGTTCATCATTACAAGGAATAGCAGGGGCCCAAGTACCGAGCCCTGCGGGACGCCATGGCAAATGACTCTCTCCTGGGAACTCAGTCCACCAACACACACAGTCTGTCTCCTATCCCACAAGTAGGAACGCAGAAGCTCCAATGAGCTATCCACAACACCATAATGTTTTAGCTTCGACAGGAGGACAGAATGGTCGACCGTATCGAAGGCCTTGCTGAGGTCACACATAGTGGCCCCAACAAAGCCTCCAGACTCAAAACCATCCAAAGCCTCACCAACGACCCTCTCAACAGCATCAATGGTGCTCAGGCCACTCCTGAAACCAAACTGTGAGGAGGAGAACAGACCATTGTCATCAAGAAATTTCAACAGCTGTTCCTTAATAATCACCTCAAAAATCTTAGAAAAAATGGGAAGAACCGATATAGGCCTGAAATTCTCAGGAGAGTCTCTACTCCCTTTCTTATGGATAGGTACGACTTTCGCTACCTTAAGACAAGCTGGAAATACAGAGTCAATCAAACAATTATTTATACAAAAGGTCAATGGAAACAATATACAATTAATAAAAATCTTAATAAAGGAGCTAGACAAAGAGTAGACATCCTTACTCATGGTATTTTTCATCTTGCTAACAATTTTCAGCACATCGTCTGGGTCCACCAACTTCCATGAGCGCAGACAAACAACCGCAGTAGGAGCCAGATCTACTAGTTCATCAGGTGACACCCTGGAAACTCCAATACCATCTCTAGCCGCCTGCACCGAGTCAATAAAGTGAGCGTTGAAAACGTCAGGATCCACCATCGTAGAAGAGGATTTAGGGGTAGCTGAGTGCGATCTGATCACACTCCATGCGGCCACACATTTATTTGGTGCACTTTCAATTTTACGCACATTATGCTCAAGCTTAGCCAGATTCAGATCCTGCATATAACATTTTTTAAGATTATTGTAATACCTTTTGGATTCTTCAGTTTTAGAAGCTCTGTATACATCATAGGCATGCAGTACCCATTTCTTCTTATCAATAAGAGATTGGTTCACCCATGCTGGGAAAATAATTTTCCTAGACAGACTTTGATTGGCCCTTACATATTTCTCAGGGAAAACATCATTAAAGATGTTCAAAAAAGTAGAGAAAAAAGCATTAAAGTTAGCTTCAGCATTATTCCAAGAAAGAACACCATGCCAATCTACACTACATATTCTCTCCTCAAACATGGCATGTTTACTTGAAGGTATAGGTCTAATCACCCTAGGCCTAACAGCACTTTCATTGTTAAAGTTTCCACATACTAAGTCCCTAATTTCAAAACGTAAAACATCATGGTCACTTAGGGCATACGAGAGTACCTGTGTACAATAATTAACTGCAGGTATGTCGGTCACAACATTGTCCAAACACGTATCATTGCGGGTGGGAGTGTAGTGTGAACAATATAGATCCAAGGATTTCATAAGGTTAACAAAGTCTTCAACCCGATGGTTACTGCCATCCAAAAAGTTATAGTTAAAATCCCCTCCCACAACCAGTCTGCACTTAGTCCTATACATATTTAAAAACAAGATTAAGTTTTCAAATGCGGTAAGAAACAAATTGTGGTCACCGTCCGGAGACCTGTAGACAGCAACCAGTAAAATGTTCATTTTGCTATAGAGAACACAAGCAAACTCATGATGAAGCTCCAAACAGAACTGTTTAACTTCAATTGTCACTATCATATCCATCAGCTCACATCTAGCAAAAATGGCCACGCCCCCATGAATATGAACGCTTCTGCAAAAGGCGGATACTAAACTAAACCCAGCTATTCTCTTCAGTTCTATAGCATCCATTGTCATCCAATGTTCACAAAGGAACAAAAAATCATATGTAAAATTCATTAAAACCATTTCCAATTGAGGAACTTTTGCGTTTAGGCTCTGTATATTACAACACATTAGGTTTAGGTTAAGAGTTTTACAATCAACACTCCCACTTTTAGGCTCACTAAAAGGACCTAGGCTAGGGCTAACTAAATCCACTTTGACTGTGGAACCTAAAACTGCTTTTTGTCCCTTGAACGTTTGAACAATAAACGCTTGATTAAGGAGTTCTTAGGCCAAATGGAACTTTCCATAAACTCGTCCTTCCTTCCAAAGTCAACCCCGATTTTAAAACTAGCGTTAGGGCCTTTTGACTCGAGCTTCTCTACTATAGCATTAATACTACCTGAAAATGAGTTTTTAATAAGTTCTTCCACTGCTGAAATGGTAGTGTCAGCCTTTAATCTGCCCAGATAAAAAAAAGGCTTTCTTTTCACCAGCCACGATACTAGTGTTTTCATTAGTTCCAACAATAAATCGTTTCGGCACAGACTCACTACTTCTCATATTATCCTCATCCACATCAGAATCAGAAACGCCATTTGCATTTGAGGTGACGTCAGTAGAAAAACGGCTTCTTCGATGCGAGTATCCACGGCCTTTGGAATCAGCAGAGCCGTTAAAGTGTCCTCTTTGGCTTACGTCACGGTGGTTACTGTTCGTAAACTGCCTTGTCCAGCTCACTCTTTGGTCCTGCGTAGCTGCCAATTTCCTTGTTAGGGTCGGGTAATCTTCCTTTCTCCATACATTAGGAGCCTGCGAATAATTCAGCCCGTTGCTGTGATGAGGAATTACATGTAGCATTCACTTCCCGCGTTACATTGTCCTCTATGGATTCAGTGTTCAGAGCACTTGATGCCACACTCTGTGTCACATTCGTTTTGCATGAAATGACAGACGAAATCTTCTTGTCAACTTCCTGTTTATGACTGACGAAGTCAGCCGATAAACTAGTATTACACTTAGCTAATTCGTCAAATTTCTTGTTAAGTTCTAAATTATCATTAGTAAGTCCCTTCACTATTGTAATTAATTTATTTACCATCCCATCAAGTTCAATAATATGTTCAGAATCACTAACTTTGGGTATCAGCCGACTAACCTTCACGCTACATTCCGCACAAAACCACCTTACTTTATCTTTCAAGTCACGAATTTGTTTAAATTCTTCATCGGTAAGGCTAGCACAATTCACATGAAACCAACTCTTGCATAAACCTTCGCAAAAAATACCATTATCCACATATAACCCGCACTGAGGGCAATCTGTGTACTCATCAACAGCCATCACCGGAAGCCTCTACTGTTATATTTAGTATCAGCATTTAAGCACAATGTATGATACGGTAGCTACTGTTAACAGCTATTTTCTACCAACATATTTAACATCTCTACTATATGAATTGTACATGGTTTTTAACTTATAAAGACGTAACGTACCAGTACCAATAATATTTGAAATTCTTGCTGGCGGTTCATAAAAAGGTACCAAAACTATACTTTTTTTCTTGTGTCGATTAAGTTTCATTAAATACAAACAAGAGGTTCGCCAAACAAGTAACTGTTTAGTGACAGTCAAATGTGAGGGGGGCGATGACGGGTCAATGTGCCCGGTGTTCACGCAATGTGGAAGTGTTTCAAGGCGAACCACAGCGCGGGTCGCGGAGAGAGACTCGCCCACGGCTCGCGTGGCTCCGTGCCTACTTTCTACACGCCGCCTGCCGGTCTCGCTGGGGCCCACGTTGATGCTACCTAACTACTTTTGCTCAACCAAATATTGGAAAAAATAAATTTGTTTGGCAAACAGTACTAAGGGAACGATTCTGAACACTCAAATTTTACTTTAAAGCTATTAACACAAATTTTCATTTTAATATTGACTATTATCTCGCAGCTATTAGCGTTCAAATGTAACGTACAAACATCGAGTACTAGCAGCTCAACTGTAACCAGCTAAAAAAGAAAACTATGGAATTAAGTCAAGGTTTTTTTAATGGCCAATAATTGTTTGTAGTATGACTAAAAATATACTTCACACGGGCCAAAAGTGGCTTTTTAGTCCTCACTCATTTACCAAACTTGGCCTGTGCACAGCTTAGGATCTTATCGCAAAGCGTCCCTTAAGGCCCCACTGATGAAATGTATAAGTCTATCATTAACTTAGGTTGAACAGGAGAATAATATGAATTTCAAAGTCAGAATTACATAGCCTAAGAGCGCACAAAAAATTTAGATAAAATTTCGATGCCAAAAAGCCCTTTGTCCAATAATTCAGTATCGCGGGCGGCATCGTCTATCAATGGACGTGACGTAATCGTGGGCACGTAAATCAATCGACGTGGCACATCCGCGACCGCGCCGTGGCCGCAGAATTGTGATCATAAACAGTGTTAAGCCGTGAGCGTGTACATATACAGTGTAAAACGTATAAATAATATTATAGTTTAAAAGTAAGCAAGAAAACTCCATGAAGATATCGCACTGATGCGGCAAAATGTTTATCGAGTTTCTACAAAACCTCAGGACCTATAGCCAAATCGAGATAAAAAAAAACTAGATGCTCATTAAAAATGAAGTAAAGCATTAAAAATCAACCATATCAGAGATAAAAAATTGTTTGAATGGATATATTTACCTTACCAAACCTGAACTACAGACGTCCAGCAAATAATAAAGATGGTTAAAGGAAAACATACAAATCAGCGAGAAACAAATGAGGGCTCATAAGTTTCCATCGAGGTGAGATTTTATTTAATAATAAAACGACATGTAATTCTAATAAAATAAGAAAAGAAGCAATCAGCACAAAGCTATCAAGCTACACGAGGTCAATCTTAAAACTACAAAAGAGTATTGGTAGAGCAAATATGCACTTTTCAAACACTCTTTCCGGTTTCCCTTAAAAAATCGTTTTCACCCCACAATCCGAAGCGGCATCTGACATCCCTCCCACTTAAGTCTCCAGTTCGTGAAGGTACTTGGTTTGAATCTTCTAAACAAATCTATACATATAATCCAATTTCCTGCAACGAGTGCATGGGAAAGAATTACAATAATAGTCAAAAGTAGATTTAGAACTGACAGTTTATCAACAATCGATAAGCAGAGCCTCCATACGTGGAGAATGATTCGTCAAGTAACTTGCCATACAATTACCATACGTTAGAATAGTGATTATCGTATGAATGGGCGACCTGAGCCTGAATGGAGGGTCTCTATAGACACTCTAATGAATGGGCGAGTACTCACTCAGAAATGTTTGTACTTCAGCCCGTGGGCAATGTTTACTCAGTGACGGCTCCGTATCAGCAAGTCTTGTTAACACTAATGTGAACACACCTTGAACTACATAAATAAGCAAATTCTCTAGTTTTGTTTACATGACGATAGACAGTGGTGTTTTAGCATATTCTAAGCCTAGAATATGATTTAATTTAATGAGACAGCCATTTACACATGATACTGACCTGCCGATTAATTACTTCCCAGTAGAAACCCTATGACAATAGAGAGTAAACAAAAGGGTGTAACTTTGGTTAGGGGCATGATATTGACCTTGGAAAAACGGCAATTATTTCTTGTATTAAGCTCTTTAAATTAGTGGTCACTCGATGTGGGTTAGTGTTGACAATTCAAGGCGACCCCCCGAAGGTTTCTTCAGCCAACACTTACAATTAGCATGTCGAGTGTTATTCAGTATAAAGTGAGCACATTTTGATCAACGAAAATAAAAAATAAATCAGCATTTTCACAACGCTGAGTACGGTATTTTTGTAATATAAGTCAATTAATAAAAGTTTACACGAAAAAAAATTAAATTGTGGGGGTTGTTTTCATAATTCATAGACCTAATATTAATTTTATCCGAAGCGGTAATCCTTTTCTAACAGAGATCCAATATGATTTGAATGTGAGGAATGACTTTATAGCCTACTGTGCACCACGTCTGTCATAAAAAAACTGAGTCATTCCTCAAAGTAGGCTTTATTGGGTTGAATTAGTCATGTCTGAAAAAAAATTGCTGGTACTGTTTACTCTTAGTAAACAATGCAGCAAAGAATGACTATAAAAAGCGTTCAAGGTCGTTCGACGAGCGAGGTGGTTCAGTTAGGCAGTTAACCAGTTGCACAATTTTACTACCTCATAAACAATAGCATCACTCCCTGCAGGGCGACCGTCAGTTCCGGCCCGCCCGCGGCCGTGTGTGGACGAGTCGTCTAGTCACAACTAGTTTTATCAATGATCGGCATTTCGTAGAATATTACCTCCTGCAGTTATGCAATCATTATGCTCGTCCTCTTACAATAGACAGCTTGCTACAAAGGCCTAATTTGAGTTTGAAGCGTAGCCCAACGTAAAGGAATTAACTGGCAATTTTTTAACACTCGTGGAACCTGTAATTAATGATCTATTGACACGTTGACTACCGACCGTCACAGTGCCTGGTACAGGCAGGTAGGTGGTGCTGCACCTGCGGTGGGTAACGTGTTAAAGAAGAAGAGAGGTTTTATAACTATGCACGTATTTTTCTTGTTAAGAGCACGGCAGTGGAAGATTTACCATCGGAGGCAGTCGATTGACCCTCCACTAGTGAAACCAAAGAGAGAAAATATAGTTGAATTAGGAAAATGTATAAAAAAAAACTAAATCAATCAAAGGATTAAAAGTTTGGCTTCAGGTCTTCTTAACTATAACGGCATAAATTTTTAATGTTTTTATGTCACAAGTAAAACGTTCCTTTCACTTTTCCAGAACTATTAAGCCTCAACCTTTTGAGACATGTATAAAATGGCTATGCAAAACTAGTTTACAATCTACAAGTAGGGGGTATTGGTAGGTTCAACCCCAGCAGGGTGGTGGTGGTTGGTCTAAAAATAGAACCCCCCCCCCCCCCGATGGGACCACCCACGAAGCCTAGCAAGTTTTTTTTTTTTATTGAGGTTATGTAACCTTTTTTTTTTTTTTTTGAGCTTACGTAATCTTTACCTAACCTAACCTAACTTAACCTAACGTTCACTTTTTGGTGACGTCATAGAGGTCAATGACCCCCCCCCCCGGCTAAAAATAGATTTCTAAAAATAGCTAACCTAACCTAACCTAACTTAACATAACTTAACCTAACATTGCTTCAGGACAATATTCCGTGCCAATTTGATGAACTTTTCTTCTACAGGCCAAAAATGATGGAACGACATGAAGCAATACAATCAATATACCAAGCATATCCCGCTGCTGACTTAAATGAAATAGAAAGAGCTTTTGATGAGATGTACAAAAAGGAAGAGTACAACACTGAATATGTAGAATTATGGATATCATTCGGCGCTGATCAGTTGTGCCTGCATGAAATCAATAAATACTGGTCAACGAAATAATACTTACCTTGAATCCTCTCCCTCCTTCATCAGCAAAATGGCCTTTTTTAAAGGGCACCATAAACTTTTAGATTAATTAGAAATAAGGCGGAATATGGCGCTCGCTTGCGGTCGCTCTGACAGCCTTCTGCCAAGAACAACTTCAGGTTGATGGCTTGTTACATCATAGTACTTAAGGGTAGGTGGCTTATCTAAATTAAAAAGTCCATGCCTAGCGAACACTACTTGCAACTAGGGAAAACAACCTTTTTTTTTTAGTCTTATGGTGTTAGGAATTGAACTTTGATATGTTAATGAGCAAATTAATATGTAAATTAGCTTAATTGATATGCTTAATGAGACTGTTTACATAATTATCGTATCCGTACAATATTATCGTATTGCGTACGGGATTTCTACCAAAAATTATGGTACTGGAAAATTTAAATTACCAAAGCTGAAGAGTGTGTTTGTAACATCTGATTGCTGTATGGTGACACAGCTTTTATATACATGAATCTGCTTTTTGTTGATCAGTCTAGTCTTGGAGCTCAGTTAGTGCGGATGTCTGAACTAGAGCTGTACTGCTGTGCTTGGTGTATAACATAACCTCACTTTTACATTTGAGGAAATATGTCTATCCTTATTGCTTATGTGTTTAAAAATCAACCAATCACTATATTAATTGATAGTGATAATAACCCCTGGTTCAAGGGGAAAGAAGTTGCTGAAGTACTTGGTTATTTAGATACAAATAAAGCAGTTAGAAATCATGTTGATGATGATGACAAGCTCACATATGAAAATATAAACCCTGCCGTTTTGGCGGGGTTAAAAGGAAATGAGAAATCGTCTGTTTTTATTAATGAAAGTGGTTTATACTCATTGATTTTATCATCGAAAAAACCTGAGGCTAATGCTTTTAGAAAATGGGTCACAAAAGAAGTGTTACCTTCAATCCGTAAACATGGAGAGTACAAACTAAAACAGCAGAATAGTGAACTGTTACAAACACTTACAAAGTCACTTGAAACCAACCAACAGCTGACTCTTGTGAATAAGCGGTTGGAAACTACTGCAGACATATTGAGAAAGACTCTGTCTGAACAGTCATTGAAGGTAGCTGTATTACCTCAAGATGAAGACTTGAAACATGTCTTTTGTGTATTGTTTAAGGAAACCCTCTTAGATATCTATGGTTTGAGCGAATACAAATGTATTCGTACTGAAAAAAGAAACTTTAAATGTGCATTGAAGAAAGCTAAAGAAAAAGGGTTTGAAATATGTTTCTTCAGGGAAAATGTTCCTAATAGCATAAATATCTTGAATAAAGCTAAAGAAGTGATGCGAAAATTTGGTATGCATTATGAATCCAAATATAATCAAGTCTTGACTCGCCATAACTTTGTAAATATCATTGAAGATATAATTAATAAGAAATGTGGAGGGAAATAATGTACATTGTAAAGCAAGAAGCTTCAAGACTTCACTAAAGAATTGTAAATCTGATAGTTTTTGTAAGCAAATATACATCAACAGATTAAACTGTCTTTTTATTTATTAAACCTGAATCCCTGTTTAAGAAACTATGCTTAAAGTTTATAAAAGTGATGGTAAGTGTGTAGTTGTGTTCAGTTGACAAAATGGACTTGAGGTGGCAACATCCATTTTCAACCATAGTGGCCGGGCCTTCTGGATCGGGGAAATCATATTTTGTAGCCAGATTTATTAAGTATTTGGATTTTATGTGTGATACAAAGTTCAATAATATTTACTGGCATCATTCCCCGGGTTTAAATCCTGGTGTAAGTGATAGTGGTAATGTGCAATATAGGGAAGGGTTACCAAATATGGAGGACTTTGATGGTACACCCACTTTGGTAATTGTTGATGATATGATGCGTGAATCATCAGCCACCTCAGGATCCAATACAATAGTGGACTTGTTTACTAAGGGCTCTCACCATAGGAACTTGAGTGTATTTTTTATAACACAAAACATTTTCCACCAAGGGCGAGGACAAAGAGACATTTCACTAAATGCTCATTATATAGTGCTTTTTAAAAATCCAAGAGACCGGGCTCAAATAAAACATTTAGCCCGACAAGTGTATCCGGAAAATACAAGGTTTATTGAAGAAGCGTATGCTGATGCTACACGTACTCCGCATGGTTATTTGTTGTTAGATTTAAAACAGTCCACACCAGACGAGGTGCGTATACGTACGGGTATATTACCTGATGAAAAACAACAGTATGTTTATCAACCAAAAAAGTATAAATAAAAGGGGTACACTAGAGACCAGTCACTCAGTCGTAATGTCACAGTGTGTGAAGAAAGACGCTGCTCTGTTAACGGCACTGATACACGCTACACCGAAGGAACGTAAAGCACTGTTGAAGGCTTGTGACGTCAGTCGTATCAGATCAGTGTGCGAGTGCGCATACAACTTGTTACGTGGTAATATCCAGTTAACAGACAAACAAAAACGACAATTGCGTAAACATAAAAAGGTGCTCAGACGTCTAGTGAAACGTGGTGAGAATTGGAGCAAGAAACGTAAATATCTTGTACAACACGGTGGTGGATTTCTATTACCACTGTTATTAAGTACTGTATTACAAACAGTTCTTAATAGTGCGATTAGTTAGAAAAATGGATAGATCAAATTTGGAATATTCAAAGAAGATGGTTGTTGTTCCGCAAGAGCTATTTGATCGAATACATAGTGAGCCAACACCTGCTGCTACTGCTTCACAATCAAAACTAACTCAATCATCAACGGTTAATACTAATAGTTTGGATGCTGAAATGCATCGTATATTACAAGACAAAACATTGGATGACAGTGAAAAGTGGAAACAGTATCAACAAGTATTACAGAGGTTTTTATATTTTAGTTCACAAAAACGCAATCCTATCATTTTACCAATTATACAAGAAGAGGATAATGAGGAGGATATTGTACAAACATTTCCTGCCACGTATCAAAAGGATGTACGCAACTTGTTAAGATTTATAAAACGTAACAAACAGATAATCACATGGGACCCTGATGGTATGGTTATTGTTCATAACACTAGAATACCTGGTTCGAACATTATTGATGTGTTACATGCAATTGTACGAGTGCGAAGACTGGAAAATGTACCCACAGGCTGGCATGAAGTATTGGATGCATTAAATGATATGAACGTACCGACCGAGTACGTAAGCAATGCACAAGCTCGACAGTATATTGGTCGTGAACCATATTTGGAAGAAGGTTTGGTTACACCTTCACCATCAAGACAGCGTACTCCTTCAACACCACACCACTCGTTATATTATCCGCCAACACCGAGCCCAACGCCAATAGCCCATAGATTAAGGTCAAGGGCAGGAGCACGAAGAGGAAAACCTTTACAGTGGGATGCATTCACTATAGATTAAAATGTATAAGTATAGGTGTACTTGGTATGTGATAGTCATTTACACTATAGTCATGAACAGTGATGGAAGAGAAAGTGTATTATGATCCTGCAAACCCAGGCTCGTTTGGTGGTATTAGCCCACTTGTCAGAGCATTACGTCGAAGTAAGAAGAAAAAAAGAACAAAACAAAACGACAAGTTATCGAATGGTTACGCACCCAAGACACCTATACATTACACAAACCTGTTCGAAAACGATTTCCACGTAACAGATATGTCGTGTTTGGACCGAATGAATTATGGCAAGCCGACCTGAATGATATGCGAGGACTTAGTTCATATAATGATGGCTACAATTACTTGCTAACAGTGATTGATGTGTTTAGTAAGCGGTTATATGTGGAACCATTAAAACGTAAGAGCGGTGAAGAAGTGGCAGCAGCATTCGAACGAATTTTTAACAGTCCTTACACTGTACCACCATGTTGTTTACAAACTGACAAAGGAACAGAGTTTATAGGTGCAAAAGTGAACCGTGTGTTTAGAGATTATCATGTGAAATATGTCACTACACAAAACCCCGATGTTAAAGCGGCTGTTGTCGAACGAGTCAATCGCACACTGAAAACACGTATGTGGCGATATTTAACATATAAAAACACATTTCGTTATATCGATGTGTTGGATGAATTGGTTGATGCTTACAATAACAGTGCACACCGAAGTTTGGGTAATGGTTTATGTCCGATGGACGTTGTGAAAGCAAACAAAAGTACAGTGTACCAAGTATGGAGTCATATGTACAAAGACAGCTCATTACCAAAACGTAAAAAACCAAAGTTCAAACCGGGTGATACAGTGCGTATTGCTAAAGAGAAAGGTACATTTGCAAAAGGCTACGAGACCAATTGGAGTAAAGAATTTTTTGTTATTGATCGAGAATATGGATCACAACCACTACCATTGTATATAATAAGGGACTTGAATGGTAAACCCTTAGTCGGTCGTTTCTATGAACATGAGCTACAAAAGGTGACAATAGGACCGGATCGATTGTACCAAATTGATAAAATACTTGACACTAAGGGTAGAGGTCGCAGTAAGCGTTACCTCGTCAAGTGGGTAGGTTACGGAGACGAATTTAATTCTTGGATACCTGCATCTGAAGTGAAACAAATAACCTAACCTAACCTAACCTAACCGTCATGTCACTGTCTAGACATAATCAGTTTTATTTGACACTGCCTAGCAATAGTTCGATGGACTACTATCCGAACAATACAGTGACTCATTATGTGACACATTTTCCATCAACAATACATTTGCCTGGTGGTGACGGAGCAGATTGGGAAATAGCACTAGTTGAAGCACACTATCCATGCTCGTTTTTAACAGTTGGTAATGATGCTAACATATATATTTACACAAAACCAACTGCTGAAATTGAAGATAATGAAGTTACTAATACAAATTTGACTGTAGCTAAAGTGGAGTCTGGCAATTACAAAGATATCAATGAATTGCTAGCAGCAATTAACGGGAATACAAAACTTAAACTTAACAGTATTGAGTTCGAGTATGATAGTGATACAAAAAAAGTTGAATTGATTACAATGACAGATACACTAACACAACTTGAACTTAGCCCCACTTTAGCGTTACAGTTAGGATATGATGTAAATAATGTGGATGTGAAAAGACATAGGAAAGCTACAAGACCACCAAACTTATTGGCTGGCATTCCAGCAGACATTTATGTCTATTGTGACCTTGTAGAACCGCAATTAGTGGGTGACACTGTAGCACCACTGTTAAAAATAGTCAACATTGACACCACTGACTATAAATACGGGTCACATAAGGTTGTGCATTTCACTTCACCGCACTACATGCCTGTCATAAAGAGCGCGTTCGAGAGTGTGGAAATTGATTTAAGGGACGACAAAGGTCATCACTTGCCATTCGAGTTCGGTACTACGTACATGAAACTTCACCTCCGCAGAGTACCAGCAGTTACAACAGTGTAATGAATCTTAATGATCCCTACCTCAAATACTACCGTGATCAACAACTTGGCGGTAGTAGTGGTATTGTATCAGTGTATAGAGGTGCACCGTATCAACGTGGACATGGGATTGGAAGTTTTCTTGGTGGACTTGTTCGTTCAGTCATGCCATTAATCAAGTCAGGTGCAACTGCTGTGGGCAAGGAGGCATTACGTTCAGGTGTTGGGTTTCTCAGTGATATAGCTGATGGTACTATGAACCCACGAAATGCAGCGAATGATCGTCTTAAACAATTTACTGGTGGACTTAAACGTCGAGCTGACGACAAACTGGATCACATTCTACATGGCGGCGGATACGGACACGGCACTGGCATTGGCGGTAGCGACAGCAGTGGAAGCTATAAGAAGAGGCGCATCACACGAGTAACACCTCAGTCTTTGGCGAAACTCCTTCGAGCACGAACGTCTCCTGCAAGGAAGTGTAAGACAGCAGCAGTAAAGAAACGTAAAAATACAAAACAAAAACTCAAGCGACAAGTGCAAAATAAAAAGAAGATTACTAAAAGTAGAGAGATTGATATATTTTCTTAAGCAACAAAGATGTCATTTATTCACCAGAAATCATGCGAATGTACAAAGACGGAATTGGACTTATTCTCGCTACCACCGACACAGACCAGCATTGACAGTGGTAAATGGGTGCAATATAAACCCATATCGTCATTGACGGATGACTCACCTATTGAATTTGTCATACCCGGACATGGTGATGAATATACGGACTTATCACAAACATTATTACACGTACAAGCCACTATTGTCAAAGAAGATGGAACAAAATTTACAGCTGCTGATGCGATTAAGGAATTTGGTCCGGTTAATAACTGGTTACATTCGCTATTTAGCCAAGTGGATTTACACTTGAATAATAAACTAGTGTCACCGCAAAACAATACCTACGCCTATCGTGCGTATTTGGAAAACCTTTTAAACTACGGACATGATGCTAAAAAGTCACACATGACAAGTGTGTTATTCTACAAAGATGACTCTAATAACATGGATAATTGTAAAGAAGAAAATGAAGGACTAGTACAACGACGAAAATTTACTGAAAAGAGTCACTATGCAGACATGATCGGTCATCTACACATTGACTTGTGCAATCAGAACAAGTTCATGTTAAACGGTGTAGAGATGCGTTTACGTTTGATCAGATCGAGGAACGCATTTGCCATCATGTCGGACAATAACACAACATATAAAGTACATATCAAAGAGACAAATCTGTTTGTTCGTCATTGTAAAATCAATCCGAGCGTACTGTTGGCACATAGTAAAACACTCGAGAGTGGTACTGCCAAATATCCGATCACACGTGTTGAAGTGAAATCAATCACATTACCCGCTGGCATACTGAGCAAAACATTGGACAGTGTGTACTTGGGTCAGTTACCAAAACGTGTAATTGTCGGCATGATTACTAATCAAGCATTCAACGGAGATTACAAGAAAAATCCATTTAATTTCCAACATTTCAAGATGAATTATTTCGCACTGTACTTGGATGGTGAACAAGTGCCGATGAAAGCATTACAGCCAGTGTTTGGTAATGATACGGATGTCGCCTATGCGCTATCGTATCACACACTGTTCAGCGGTACCGGAATACATTTTGACAATACCGGTAATGATATCAGCAGACAAGATTTCGAAAAAGGTTATTGTCTGTTAGCGTTTGACTTAACACCTGACTTGAGCGCTAACGAGTCCAGCCATTGGAACCTGGTACGCAATGGAAATCTACGCATCGAGATTGGATTCAGCGAAGCATTGACCGAATCAGTCAACATTATTGTCTATGCAGAACTGGACAATGTCATTGAGATTGATCGACATCGTAACGTATCGGTGGACTATGCCGGCTAAATGTATAAAGCACAGTCAACTAGTGCATTACAGCCAGTACATCACTGACAGTGTTATAATATACAGTTTCACAAGAATGAATACCACAACTATAAGAAAATATTTACTACAATTACCGAATGTACAACATGTCGGAGTGTTTGCATCAGATCGTCTACCGAGACATATTGCTCCGTCATCTGCATTAGTGGTAAACACCCAACCGCATACACATAGTGGAGAACATTGGGTGGCATTCTACAGACCTGGAGGACAAGATAACAGCAACAACAACACTAATACTGTCGAATATTTTGATAGTTTTGGCAGACCTCCGTATCATGGTGATTTTCAACAATTTCTGAGACGTAACATCAATGGGCATATGTTGCATTACACCTACAACAAGTACCGACTGCAAGGCTTGGATACTTCGGTCTGCGGTCACTACTGTCTGACCTACCTGTACTGCCGTACCAACTACGACATGAAGATGAATGATTTCGTCCAACTCTTCGGTGACTCCACTGCTGAGAACGATATGCTGGTCCAGATGCTCTTCGCAGAATTCTACATCTAATTTTTGTATAACCATTATTGTTAGATATAAGGTTTTTTGAAAAATAAAAATGTGTATATCATTAACCACTGTCTTGTCATTGTACCTTGTTCTTTATAGTCTTAAGAGTCCAGAGTTAGTTACTTTTATCACAATCCATTACTGAAATGAGTCTTCCTTTAAATAATCAACCTATCCTAACTTAAGTAGATGTTTACATTTATATTTTAAACAGAATTGATAGACCAAAATGGTACTATCCTGGAGAAAGAAAAGCAATCATTGTTATAAAGTTTATACTTTCTCATTTAAAAACAGTATGACTGCATGTCAAGTTATAAATTAATCAAATTTACTCTTTATCAATCTCTGGAAATTGTATTTCTTATAGACATAAACATGGGTAAATAAGTAAGAACCATTTATGGATATTTAGAATGTATATTTATTTACATTCATTAGTGTTTACACTCATCAGTATGTACACTCATCAATTTTTACAATCAATTATTACAAACTTCACATTTCAAATTATAACCATTTTACAAAAGGACTAACTTTATACATTTTGATACGTCTAATATTTACATTGGTTTTTAATACATTTCATTATGATAAATAATTACAATGGTCTGACTTTATACAAATCAATAAGACTAATATTTACACATTTCTGCTTTTACACATAAGGTCTGCTTTTACATTTCATTATGACAAATATTTACAATGGTCTGACTTTCAGTACAAACCGCTTAACCCGCCAAAACGACGGGGTTAGTATTTACATTACAATGGTCTGACTTTATACAAATCAATAAGACTAATATTTACACAGGTCTGCTTTTACATTTCATTATGACACATATTTACAGTGGTCTGACTTTCAGTACAAACTGCTTAACCCCGCCAAAACGGCGGGGTTGGTATCTGCACCCGTCGAAACGACGGGTTAGTATTTACATTAGAATCATAACTTCTTCCACACTAACACATATTTACATTTCACATTACATATTTACATTTGACATTACATATTTACAGATACATATTTACAAATCAATTTGATTGAATAACAAACTAGACTATGACTAGAGGTATTTATTTTTAAAACACGCATATATACGGGACATGGATGCGAGACGCTCGACGTTGGACACCTCCGATGCAGGCTGCAGAGCACACTCGAAGTCCGCATAGATGGTGAAGCGGTCCTTCCTGCTGAACTCCGGGTGGCTGAACTGGATGGTCTTCTTCGCAGCGAGGTCTATGCGAAGCGGCACCTCCACTCCGCAGTACCGTCGATGCTGCTCCATGTTTTCGCGATCAAAATGAAGTGATCGAAACACCGCTTACATAGATACAGTTTTCGCTCACGTCGTGTCAGCGGATACACAGTGTACCGGGAACACCCTAGCGCTTCTATATACATAACCTCGAGTGCATAGACATTCACACTAACATTAAGATTGTTTCGTTCAAACCATGCAATGTCTTTGGGTGCAACGGGGAACTAGAGTCCTTCAAAATTGTAGCGGGCAAACAAGGCCTGCGGGTAAGACTCCGGCCGCTCGGGGTGTGACACAACAAACTTGCTTAGCATAGCGTAGGCGAAGCACTTGTCGTCCTTGTTCATCACATTCACTACACTTCACGTACCCGCGAGCGATTTGGGCAGTGGAATGTGTCGCGCTCAACCGCCCAATGGACTATACGCGTTTATTCGCACTTCCAAGTTCATCACGCGCAGGTATGTCCAACCGGAGCCTACCATTTCGCATTGCTCCTTCTCATGCACGAGCTTTTCAAAGGACAGTTCAACAAATTGTTCAAAGTCGCTCGTGCTTTCGAGAGGAGCATTCTTGGTCTTGAATGCCCGCTTACACTTATTCTCACCGGTAATATCAACAAACTCGCACTCGAGGAACAAGTTCACTTTAATATTAGGGTGTTCCTCGATCGCATTCCTTAACAATCTAACTAACAGGCACCTTAAGTCTCTCATCACCTCGGGGATTGTCCTGAGTGCCGGCATAGGCTCCTTCAGCGCGAATGTTTGGAGCCTACTGCCGTACCCGACCTCCACACGCACAAAGGTCGGGCCGTCATCGTCGTCGTCGGCGACACTCACCACGCGAGGCTGAGGCTCTGAAGACGGTGCCGGCTGCGGTGACTCCTCTTCAGGCTGAGGCTCCGAAGAAGAAGGTCCCGGTGAAGGCACTGAAGAAGGTCCCGGCGAAGGCTCTGAAGACGGTCCCGGCTGCGGTGACTCCTCTTCAGGCTGCGGCGACTCCTCCAGCTGCTGCGGGTGCGGACGCTTCACCCCTGGCCGGGAAGCTGAGAAAGACACTGACGGGCCCCACTCTGCTTCCCTCTTCACGGGACAGTGAAACTCCTCATGCGCCGCATGGTTCCCACGCCGAGAGAATTGTCGTCCACAATACTGGCAGCGGAAGTTCCTCTCGACGTCCGGGTCATGCTGCTCCCGCATATGCTGCTGGAGGTTCTTCTCCAGTGTAAAAGAGGTGCTACACACTCCACAGGCGAAGCGAGGCTCTGGTGGAGGCGGCTGCACCCCTGTAGATCGCTTTTGGTGTCCCACTGTCGACTTGTGCTTTTTCATCAAGTCCCTACGAGTAGTGGAGTAGCCGCAGAGCACACAGTCCAGCTTCGAAGCATTATGCTCCGCCTGATGACGGAGAAGCGCATATCGGCTATTGTAGGACTTGCCGCAGACATCGCAGTGGAACTCCATCCTGAAATCACAAAACAAACCTCGCTGTACGTAGAAACCTATGCGACGTGACACTCTCTCTACATTGTCTCGATGCAGACTGAACACTTTCATAAGAACTTATGCTATTTATTAATTTCTATCATGCACACAAGTTTGTAAAATCCTTGAACTAACCCGAGCTTGACCTGAGCCCAACACTGTATAGTAGTAGTTATTTAACTACAATTTTGATATAAACATATCCAATCTATACAGTGTCTAGCCGCTCCCCGGTTATATGCCAGCCGGATTGTACAAACTTAACTTAAAACTATCATGCAACTATATAATACAAGAACAGCATTTCAAATCTGAAAATTTTTACAAGTCCTGATTCTATTTTTACAGAAGGGGGGGGGGGAGGTTCAAGACTAATTATAACCATGGAGGTCAATGACCTTTCCTTACAATTGAAACTTAACACTATTACTACTTTATATTGTTAACCTTTGTTTAACAAACTACTTTTTATCAAATTTGCATTATAGAATCTTTAACTATAACCTAGCATCTTAAGTTATTCATTTATTCACAACTAAATCACTTTAATTCAATTAAGTTAAAGTGATTTTTCTACATTTACTTATATTTTTTCTATTTCAAACTAACATTTAAAGTTAAGCATGATTTTTCAAAAATATTAAATTATTAATATTCATTTTTAACAAACTAACAATAAACTCTAAGTCATTTACTACTTTACAACTAAATCCTTTAATAAATTCTTTTAATCATTATGACAACTATCATTAAAACTGAAAAGTGATTTATGAAACATTTAAACTCAATTAAGTTAAAAGTGATTAAAAAAAAAATATAAATAAATAAAAAAAAATAAATAAATAAAAATAAAATAAATTCTTATTTTATTTTAAAACTCTTCAATTTTCTTCAAAAATTCAAAATTTTCTTCAATTTGAGTCAAATTACTTTGTGAAACATATGAAAGTAAAATTAAGCTAATCGATAGTTAATCAAAAATTAATATCATCATTCACACATTTAAAAGCCACATTGAAAGTTTAGAATTAAAAATTTATAATAAAAGAAAAAATAAATTAAAATAAATAACATAATAACTTACGCAGTGATTGAAGAAATAAAGATGATGTAGCACTGGGTGTTGTGACACAAAGAGTACACAGCACAGAACACATGCACACTTGCTGACTGACCGTCGCAAACTCCCAAACTAAACTGAGCTAGAAACAGTGAGGTCAGTATACGGTGAAAGCAGGTCTACGTGACCAAACGGTCATTGCCCAGCAGCTATGCAGCGTCAGACTTTCACCATTAAGCCAGACTTTCCCTAATTAGTCTAGCTTTCTTGACCGCATTCCACAGTTAGCTGAGCGGCGCCAGACTTTCCCCGATCAGTCTAGCTTTCTATTACATTCTTGTCCACATTCCATTGCTCGGAAATACAGTCCTCAGTTTAATTTTGTCTTGTTAACCTCATTTCTGATTTTGTAACTTTCCACATCTCTCAGGTGTTTCAGCCAATCTTTTACGTTTCACCACCACCTTTTTGTCTCCACTCCTTAATGTTGCGCAGGGGGGGGGGAGTCACGTGACGTTAGTGGAAGGTTATTGCTATTTCTAACACAAGGAAAGTCTAACCAATCCCTCTGATTATCTCATCCTATCTCGAGCTATTTGTCGATGTTTATCTTTAGTCACTTTCTCTCTTACAAACAGTTATTTGTTGACTTACTAGTTTCCCTTTTGGAAAACCCTTCTCTCAGAATCAATCAACACTCTGCCGGTTGTTTTCCCTAGTTGCAAGTAGTGTTCGCTAGGCATGGACTTTTTAATTTAGATAAGCCACCTACCCTTAAGTACTATGATGTAACAAGCCATCAACCTGAAGTTGTTCTTGGCAGAAGGCTGTCAGAGCGACCGCAAGCGAGCGCCATATTCCGCCTTATTTCTAATTAATCTAAAAGTTTATGGTGCCCTTTAAAAAGGCCATTTTGCTGATGAAGGAGGGAGAGGATTCAAGGTAAGTATTATTTCGTTGACCAGTATTTATTGATTTCATGCAGGCACAACTGATCAGCGCCGAATGAT
This sequence comes from Flexamia atlantica, assembly GCA_035578135.1. NCBI lineage: Eukaryota > Metazoa > Arthropoda > Insecta > Hemiptera > Cicadellidae > Flexamia > Flexamia atlantica. The sequence goes on from JAQJVK010000006.1 coordinate 57,822,760, forward strand.
ATCCATAATTCTACATATTCAGTGTTGTACTCTTCCTTTTTGTACATCTCATCAAAAGCTCTTTCTATTTCATTTAAGTCAGCAGCGGGATATGCTTGGTATATTGATTGTATTGCTTCATGTCGTTCCATCATTTTTGGCCTGTAGAAGAAAAGTTCATCAAATTGGCACGGAATATTGTCCTGAAGCAATGTTAGGTTAAGTTATGTTAAGTTAGGTTAGGTTAGGTTAGCTATTTTTAGAAATCTATTTTTAGCCGGGGGGGGGGGGGGGGTCATTGACCTCTATGACGTCACCAAAAAGTGAACGTTAGGTTAAGTTAGGTTAGGTTAGGTAAAGATTACGTAAGCTCAAAAAAAAAAAAAAAAAAAAAAAAAAAAAAAAAAAATGTTACATAACCTTAATAAAAAAAAAAACTTGCTAGGCTTCGTGGGTGGTCCCATCGGGGGGGGGGGGGGGGAGGGGGGGGGGGGTTCTATTTTTAGACCAACCACCACCACCCTGCTGGGGTTGAACCTACCAATACCCCCTACTTCTACACTTAATACAATAGGGGTTTCTCTGTTACAAGCCTTTTTAGCCGTCCTATTTAACAGATTTTTAAGATTGAGGTGTCATTTTAAAGCTTATAACGTAGCGCACCGGCAACTGATAATTAAAATGGGCATTTCTTTTACGGTTTCAACCCCCAAGCCTTTGATTTATTTCTTGGGGGCACTTTCAAGGCTCCAGTGCTGTCCAACTTGCGTTGTAACGGTTTCAAAATGATTGTAATTTAACAGCTGATTACATTGAGACAAATTTATAACCAGTCACATTGTAAACAAAAATAGATTGTCTACAACTGTGAACAATATCCAATACAGATAAAAAGATAATTAATTTGGGCTACTTTTATTGTTAATTGTAGCCAAATTGAGGCGGGTAAATCATTCTTTATGGTAATGATCCACTATTTACAGATTATAAATAAATTGTAAATTGAACCCTGAAACAGAAAGAAGGCATAGAGAAAAACGAGTCGACGAGATTAGTGAAGATAAGTGTAACCTTCGGAACGAACAGAAAACTGCTGAGAGACAAAGACTACTTGGAAATCAGGAAAAATATTAAAATATCAATTTACACATGTGCCTCCAAGAAAAAACTTCCGTTATCCGGTGGTGCTTGGGTGATGTATAACCTGAGTGTGTGTTTGTTCAGTTAGGCCTTTGTATATTTAGGTGAGACCTTTAAATTTCAATTCAAAAGGTTAATTTGATAATAAAGGTGAGATTAAAGCCATGCAATTTATTCTAACTGTAGGTGAGTTTTTCACAAACAGAAGTAATCTTAAAATGCGCAACTTGCGCATAAGCCCCCCAGTAATCCTTTATTTAAACACTAAACTGGGATCTATTTATCACATTCGCAAGCAAAGTAGTAGATCTAACGTGTGCATCGGTTTCTGAGTGAAGACTCTTTGTTTCCAAATAAAATCTGATTAAGTTCACAACTTCTAAACTAGTCAGCATAACTTGCTTCTTTGTCATAAGTTAACATGATTTTAATGTTTAGCATAACTAGTGCATGTCTCCAGAGAAAGCATTCATTCTGTAAGATAATTAACCACAAACACTGCCATTCCACAACAGGACGACCCGGCATGTACCAAGGACTTGTGAAAGTTCCTATGTGATTCTACTTTCTCTGATCGTCTTCTGGTCGAATCCCATTGTTGAGGTTGGATATTTTTTTAATTACCACAGATTAAGCCTGTAATTAAAAAATTATAAGAAGGAGAGAGTAGGGATCAATTACTTTTATCAAAGACTGTAATCTAGTGATTTAATATTTAGGATATAGAGCTTTTATTGTAGTACCTAACGAAAATGTAGCACAACACCCTTGAATAAATTAGGGGACACGTTAGGACTTTTAATGATTCATGGTTTATTGCAATTAAGTGTCCAACCCTTAACTGAGAACATAAAACTAAAACCGCAACATTAAGGTGTCGGCATATTATAGTTGAAAAATATGGAAATTGTGTTCAATTGCATTAAAGCAATAATTATTATTGAAAATCGAAAGGACAGAGAAACACTGCAAAAAGCTTGGTTACGAATTTGAAAAGTGAAAAAAACAGGAGTTACAATACTGCAATAGTAAAATAGTGTGATGGGGTCTAATTATTGTACGTGAAATTTCCTTTACCCTACTTTTTAAAATAATAAATTATAACAGTTTCGATGTAAGGTTTTTCGCCTTGTTCAAAATTATTGCTGTTGGTATGTTTTCCAGACTCGGCGTGACTAAAGCCTTGAAACGCGTGAATTACCTATTGCTAACATTCCCTTCAAAAGTAATTATCCTCGTACCGTTATGTAGATCATTTAAAAGCTACAACTTTTTTACAGCAGATGACGTGTCGAATCGCAGTTCTCAATAGCGCTATTATAAAACAGCAATCATTTTAATTAAACTTGAGAAAATATTAAAACGAAAATGGTTACAGAATATTAGTATATTTTTAAAGCTTTTCCAAGCGATATTTCATTTGAGGATGTCTTTTTTGCTCAAGATAGTATTGGTACACAGATGAATAGTAAAACTATGAGGGGTTCGTGATTTCAGCACACATGTTCTTGAGCCCTTGGCAAAGATTTAGTTTATTTCATTTAATTTTGAATGGGCGGTTGACAAATATGGGAATAGTAACATTAACTATTTAGCATTAGTTTACGATTCAATCGCACAAACTAATCCCTATATGGACTTGTTTTTACCCATTTTTTTACTCTTGGCAACAAATTCAAATATAAGAAAAGAGAAAAATAAAATCATAAAACATGCAAACTATTTTAAAACTATTAATTGTACATGCGCTTGTTTTAGCTTCGACCTGTAATATCACAATCAACACAACTTTACAAAAACTTAACTATTATAATAATATAAACAGTATTGTTACTTATTTTCTTTACCATTATTGTAAAAAAAACTAAATCAAGAGAAACAAACCTGTAAAACTAAAATTAATCCAACAATAAGCGCAGCCAGGCACTACACACAATCGGCACGGCACGCGGGACTGATGTGGGAATGTGAGGCTTACGCAGCCCCCCTCCATCCACGATAAACCTGCCTGTGGCTTTTTGGGACGACACCTTTCGATTTAATTGTTGACCACTTTCACCGGCGTGAGGAAATACTTGTTTTCAAGTTTCCTAGCGGTCTAAACGTCCAAACTGATCAGCTTCATTGATAGATGATAACATGTAGTGGCTTTGTTTGTTAGTAGTAGCTTAATACGTAAATGAATTTTCTTTCTTATAATAACAGCACCGTAATCTATGAATAAGATGCAGCAGTGTAAGATACTGCAATGAAATTGAATTATAAGCAATTAATTAGTAATTAATTGTAGTAACTAATTACAATCAGTTAATTCTTAGGTTAAGAAGGCTAAGAAGAAATGCATTATATTCCGATGATCTTTATAAAATGAAATAGGACATTTCATAGTTAAAATAATAATTACATGAAGAAATAAGTTTTTATAATTAAAGTTTTACTTTGATATATTATTTTACTAGTTCTATAAAAATGATGAATAACTACCAGAAACAACTGACGAGTAGAGAGAGCGTACAGCAGGTGCAGGAGCAGGTGCTCTCTAGTCGAGTGTTGATACAACTGTCTTTTCAAAATCCTATACTCTTATACGAGCAGTGTTATATTGTATGTATGTATGCTTGCTTGCTTGCACAACGATCTCAAAAACGGCTCCGAGGATTTCCTTCAAAGTCTGGAAATAAGTAATTCATGACTCAAAAACGTATTTTATGCAGATTACTTAGCCAGAGAAAATCTTTTCACGTGTGTATTTCAACGTTAAGGGTTCACGTTTATTAACAGTTTTTTGAACGTTTTTGTGCAACATGGGCTGCTTTTAAATTTTGACATTTGCTATACATTAGAGTGAATGAGTAGTGGATTCAGATTTTAGGTAGTGTAAAAATATGTGATTATTGACATTTATTTAACCTTCTACCCTGATTAGCCCTACCTACATCAGTGCCCAAAAACACAAAACTGCTTGACACTGTCAGTAGCCAAGGTGCTAATGTCATTTCATATGATTCAGATGCTGTAAGAAATTCCTTGAGTGAGTCTACTGTGGGAGTAAAGGCCCAAGTGGAAGAGACCAGAAATTTATTACTCTGGCAACACCGCAATGAAGCCATGCTCAACTAGAGGCCATAAGATTTTTCATGAATATTATCAATATCAATAATTCTTAGAAAAAATCCTTATTCCGGCCGTTATGGAGCATATTGCACTTAATGAGAAAAGAAAGTTGATTTACCAGCAAGACTGGGCGCCGCCTCATAACAGTGATGAAGTAAGGCCTTTCCTGGACGAACATTTCCCAAATCAATGGATTGCGACTTATGGACCATTTCCATGGCTACCTCGGTCCCCTGGCCTTACACCGCTGGACTTTACGGGGATTTATTAAAGATAAACTCCACGAAAATCGATATAAGAGTGTGGTTGAAACGTTGATCAAAATTAGGGAAACATTGTCTTCTATCCATCATCCGATAATATCGAAAGCAACCGGAGCTATTTTCACAAGGGCTTATGCGTGCAATTATCACGATAGCGGACACATTGAACATGAACTGCAGTTGATTTTATTACCTGTTGTAAATATTTTCTATGACGTTATTATTGTGTTAGTTTTACTAAAAAAATCTAACTAGTATGATTATTAATAGATTATTCCTAAATCACAACATGATAATTGTAACTAATATAAATTTTAAATAAACGGACATTCATTAAGCTCAACATCAAAAGCAATTTTTATAACCTGTAGTTTTAAATATCATCCAAATAAAATTAATTCCAAAGTCAGATTATTAGATTTTATCACTCGTACATCGGATGGTAACGATACGAACGAGCTATTTCAAGGTAAGGTCCTGCAGCTTCTAAACAAGTGGATTTAGGAAAACATTCAAGGAATAAAAAGTTCTTAAAATTAAGAATAATCCAAAAACACCTTATAAATACAAGTGTCAAATAAGAAAATCAAAGTTGTCCGCCATATTGGAAAATGTAATATTTTTAATTTCCTTAAAAAAAATTAGGTGAAGTCAAGTTTAAAGTTTTCTCTAGATCTTACAGACTCTTAAATACCAATGGTGGCACAGTTAAGATGTATAATAAGTTTTTGGAACTTTAGGATAATGTAGCTCCTAAACGAGTAAGTTAAGGAAAATATCACAGAATAAAAAGGATAAAAATTAGTGTAAAATTTAGTATTTATTTAATATTTGTCTTTTTAAACAGGGTGGACCGGTGGAGCCTAGGAACAACGACAACGGATACGATAAGTGACTGAGCAAGAGTTAAAATAATTTCATAAAGAAAATCTAACTGAGAAAGACCTAGATGTAGTGAAAACTTTATCAGCTGAAGTGTCACAAAAGGTTCTAATATTTTCCTTTGGAAGTTATTATGTCGTAAATTAACATGAGTACAATTAGACTTTAACCTTAATCTGTGCCAAGGAAATGTGCTGATTTATAAGAACGAAAGCTATTTAACAGAGAGAAAAATAATGTAGGTCCTAAATAATTCATTGTCTGTACCTTTAGCTATTGAGATCTTCAAAAGCAAAGTAGCATATTTGGCCAAATTGTTCAGTTGCGATGTATTTCAATTGTGCCAAACATTTTGTTTATTTCAATGACAAGAAATAAATCCTCATCAACAAATCGTTAACTTTTTTTATTATTAGGCTACCCCGAGATATGTTTACGTTAAGAATACACCAAATGTTTATTTTCATTGGCCTGTTACAATATCATTGCCAACGGTTAAGTAAAATGCTGTTTATTACAACATTTAATACTGCAGGCGAGAATCAAATATTTAGTATTGTACTGTATTTAGTAGGTACATTAATAAAGCTAATACAAATCATACAAATTCAAGGATTTATAAAAATAAATATAGTTAAATGGCTTATGAAACGGCTACTAATATAACGCTGATATCGCGGCAGAAATAGTATAGAAGCGGACGCAGCGGTTGGTCACTGGATGACTTCACAGCGGCGTGTACCACGGAAACGGCCGGACGCGTCAACCTCAAGCCAACCTTGGTGTACATGTACAAGGTACAAGAATGTAAGTGGGGTCAAACATACACGAAATGTTATGTAGAATCTAAATATCTATTCAAAAATGCGCTACAATTTATTGTTTTGCTAAAATAATGCTCAAGTCCAGAATTAAAAATGCCAACATGTAAAATTTTATTTTTCATTGAAAAGATATTTTCTCCTGATTACAAAAATATCACACATGTTATATTTTCCAGGGCTGAAGTCAATGGTGATATTGAAATGGGGACCTCGGAGGAACAGCTGGGGCAATGCAAAAGACCAAGAATTTCAAAAACCAGTATCAGCCAAAAAAACAAGACATCATCAAAATCTGTGGTAGTTCCACCTCCAACATTTGATGATGAATCAAATGATGGAGATAACTTAGAACCGTTATCCCATTCAATAAGTGCTTCTCCAAATGTCCTTTTAATCGGAGATTTATTAAATTATAAAGGGTTATATTGCACTGGATTTATCATAAATATGAAAACTATGAAAACAACTGATTAGTACTAAAAAGCTGATTGAGTGAAAACTGTTGATTGGTAGCAAAAAGCTGTTTTACGGACACACGCGCATCTTCATTAAAAAACAGCAGTTTTGTTTGTAAATTAGCTTTTCTAGTCAATCTTTCGAGCGAAAATTGAGTTATTTTTTAGTAGGGTAGAAACCATAAATATAATCCACAAATAGCATGAGCAAACGAAATTGGCGTGTAGGGATCTTTTCTATTAATTTGTACCACTTGAGAGTCCTTGAGGCCTCAAGTCATCAAATGTTTCCGCTGGCGGGGAGGAGCCCGATCGCTGACAAAACAGGTCGCAACCTTCAGCTGAAAATTCTCTGGTGACAACTGTTACATGCCAGGCTGATTTAGGTTTGTTTAAAAGAGATAAATATCGTAGAATTTATACAATGAATATATTGTATTTATTTCTTTTCTCTAAAATAAAATATATTATTTTGAAAGAGTTTAATTTGATTATTTACAGGGTGATTATTCAGTCCGGAAATTATGGTAAAATATTTTAGTATATGATAGTAGAGGTAAAAATAAGAAAAAAAGTTTATATAAACATAGGTCCTAAAGTGCTTCGTTTTCCGTCTGTGTGTCTGTTTGTGATTTTCACGTATTTAATCATATCTCACTAACCTCTTGACGAATAAACTTCAAACTTGGTACATGGATAACCACTATTAAGAACTATTTTTGTGAAAAGTATCAAATTTCTACTTTGTACCATTTCAAAATGTCGATTGTTTTTTTTATTTTGCGAAATTTAATCCAATTAACGCTGATATTAAGATTATGATGATCGGACAACTAATAACGGAGAAATTTTAACTTTTCTGGATAAAACCAAGGTTCTTTATTAGCACAAACTGTCTGAAATTTTCATGTTTTTATTCAGAAAATTCAAAATTTCTAAATGACTAGTTGTCCGATCAATATAAAATTAAATTAAATTCTGCAACTATTTCATTTCTTGAATAACTATTCTAAAATTATCCGTTTTTAACTTTGACACCGCTAGGTCAAACAAAAACCGTTTTTTTACCGTTTTTTTCCGTTTTTTACTTTTTAACTAGTATATTTAACTTTGAAAATAAAAAACACTCGCCATTTTGAAATGGTACAAAGTAGAAATTTGATACTTCTCACAAAAATAGTTCTTAATAGTGGTTATCCATGTACCAAGTTTGAAGTTTATACGTCGAGGGGTTCGTGAAATATGATTAAATATGCGAAATCCACAGACACACAGACGGAAAACAAGGCACTTTAGAACCTATGTTTATGTAAACTTTTTTTCTTATTTTTACCTCTACTATCACATACTAAACTATTTTTTTCATGTGTTTTTTTATATTATCATTGATCCACAACTGGATCTCAGTTTTATCTAAGTTAATTATATTTCAGTGTTAATTGTGTATTTTTTATGATGGAACCTCTAAAACAGGCTTAGCCTTATGAGGCCCTGTTTTTCTCAGAACAATTATTAAGATAGCGTAACTTTTAATTTGAATGTGTTTTTTTCAGCTATTATTTGGTTTGATTATGTGCTTTGTAAATTGGTGTTCTAATTTTTAATATATGTTTGTGAAAATATAGTGCTGGCATGGGACATCAGTGCGAGTGTTATTATCAAGGACATAGATACTATGATCGAAAATTAAAGAGTTAATGTTTGTGAATTTAGGTGAATATACCTACTAGTGAATGACACTCTGCTAGTCAATGACAGTTAAGTATAAATGCCTTTGGTTTAAGCTTATGAAGGGCTTTTTTATTGGCCTTGTAACCAGCTGATTCCTGGCAACTTTCTCTATAAATTTCTTCACAGCCTTTTTTTCACTGATCCTGGTTTTGGTGGGAATTTTGCCATGCTGCAAGTGCCCTGACAACGCTCATTTCTTACGAAAAATTTAAGAGGTAAGTTTTGATTTATCTTTTATTGTAGAATTATACCGGGTGTCTCACCTAAAGTGAACCAATAGCTAACTTTTTTATTATAAATCTGACAAAGAACTTCTTATGGGGCACTTCCCTTAATTTTTAACGCTGCTTTTTGGAGTCACTTCGAAAATTAAAAATATGGCCGCCATTTTCCAATATGGCGGACAACTTTAATTTTTCTTATGGAACACCCTATATTTTAGGGCGTTTTTAGATTCTATGCTTAATTTGAGGAACTTTTTATTCTTTATAATTTTTTCCTAAACCCAATGGTTCAGCAGATATGAGCAGTTAAAGTTTGATTTTTCCCCTTTTAAAATGCATTGTGTCCATTTAACTGTGCCATCTCAAGTATTCCTTATGGAGTAAAATCATATTCAAAATAACACATTTCCATGATTAAATCTCGACTAAAAATTATTTTATGATTAAACCTCAACTAAACTAACATTTTTAGGCACTTTTATTCTTTGGTATCTTTTATCAAACCCAACCGTTTTCGATATTCAGACTACCAACAATTTCACAATGCATTTTAAATGGCGATAAAATCTAACTTTAACTGCTCATATCTGCTGAACCATTGGGTTTAGGAAAAAATTATAAAGAATAAAAAGTTCCTAAAATTAAGCGTAGAATCTAAAAACGTCCTAAAATATAGGGTGTTCCATAAGAAAAATTAAAGTTGTCCGCCATATTGGAAAATGGCGGCCATATTTTTAATTTTCGAAGTGACTCCAAATAGCGCTAAAAATTAAGGGAAGTGCCCCATAAGAAGTTCTTTGTCAGATTTACAATAAAATAGTTAGCTATTGGTTCACTTTAGGTGAGACACCCGGTATATCATAATTTATACTATAAGTACTATTTAGGTAATTAGATCATCAATTGTGCTTCATTTTAAATTATTTTAGACTTTCTAGGCCTTTCCATTTAGAGGTTATGTCAGTAACGAGCAAAGCACATGTTAAAAATTCTAGTCTATGTCACGTTTTGTCATAGACTAAAATCTATCTAAATTATTGAATGACACTCATTGTCATTGTGTTAGGAAACTAAATTTAGCCAAAATGTGTTTGATAATAACTTAATTTAATTAATTTAAGAGGACCTTTTCCCGGGAGGTGTTCCAGGATAGACTTGGCTCACACTGTTTCTGAAAAGGAATCCCGAAATAAGAGAGAGAACAGTTGAAAAACTTAGCAAGATGAGGGCTACCGTAACGGAAAAAATATTAAATCATGGTTTGATGAAGTTAATTCATATGTCAAGCAAGAAAAAGTCGAAGGCGTTTTGCTGAAACCCAGCAACATCTTCAATATAGATGAGACGGCATTTTTTTATGCCCCAAGAGCGACAAGGTTCTTGGGATCAAGGGGCAAAAAAATTTATGAAATCACTCCATACAGTGATAAAGAGAACATTAATGTTTTATGTAATGTGAGTGCGGCAGGAAGTGTTGCCCCACCACTAATCGTGTATCCTGATAAAAGATTCCAGACATCAAGCTTGATGTTCCAGAGGACTGGTGTTTCTCAAGATCTGTCTCCGGCTGGATAAATGGAGAAGTTTTTTACGAATATTTTGTAAAATATTTTTACAGGTGGATGGTGAAGGAAAAACTACAATTTCCAGTGGTAGTCTTCATAGATTGACATAAATCCCACCCGACCTTCAATCTAAGTAAATTTTGCTCAGAAAAGAAAATTATTCTAATAGCACTGCCCAGTAACTGCACACATGTGATGCAGCCCCTTGCTGTAGCGGTTTTTAGACCTGTTAAAAAAGGTTGGACAGAAGCAGTACATACGTGGGGAATGTCGAATAGCGGTGAAAAACTGACTAAATATAATTTTGCCAGTATGCTAGATGGTGTGTTTCAAAACAATTTGAAGGAAAACACAATAAAAATGGCTTTAAGAGATGCGGCTTGTATCCCTCTGACAGTGAGGCAGTAGACTGCACCAAGATTGATGTTTCAAGAAATGAAGTCGGGCTACCAGGTGTTGCAAAGGTCTTAAAATCCTCCGAAGATGCTGGCAAAAATATCTCCAAGCCAATCAAGCAAACAAAAGATGCATTATCATTAATGGAATCATTCATTGCACCAGACACAGGTTCACTCCTATATGGAGTGGTGATAATGCTGCTCATGACCTTTATGTCGTGTGGAAAAAGTTGAAAGATCACATCTCGAAGGAAGAAAAAGATTTAACCAAAACTAATAACATTGTTCTTGAGATGGAAAGCAGCAATACTGAAGAAAATGTATATTAACCCAGTGACAAGACCTGTATTTAAAACATTTATTTTCCTTATTTTGCCTGAAGGTCTTGTGAAGTTGTTTTTATACTCGATGTATATTTCGCCGCAAGTGCGGCATCTTCATGGAGTCTTCTTCACTTCTAAATTACATTACTACATTAAAACACTAAATATTATACACATTATTTACACAGTTTTTGTTAACACGCACTTTTTTACAGTTCATATATTTAAAAAGAGGGTTGCCATAACTCAATATTATTTAAAATCATTCAAAGCATTGAACAAGTACAACATAAAACCGGCAACACCCCACCCTAATGGCAACACCGCAGAAGAGAAAGTGACTCCAAAACAATAGACCAACCCCCGCCGCCAGCCCTTCAATTCATTCACACAGTATCGGTCCCGTCGTTGCCGACTATCAATGAAAGTGTCAGTGATAATCCAAACAATCCCATGCCCCGCCGTTCGAGCCGTCGCCGTAACACCGCGACCGCGGTCGGGCCCGGAAACATGTGAACTGTAAAACAGTGCGTGTTAGCAAAAACTGTGAATCAAAAACTACACTTTGATCAGCGTTAAAGTTAATAGACGAAATTTCCTACACATTTCACTTTGGTGGTCTTTAAGGTTGCAAGGGCAAATTATTAAAATAAAAAAATAAAAAGTAACTTGCTAATAGCAAATGGGTGTAACTTCTGCGGAAGACACACCGGAATTTTAATCATTACAAAATATTACAATTATATTATTATTACAATTATAATTACAATTGTATATTATTAGCAATCAAGATTATATTGCAATCAAAACTAGACTACTTTCAACTTTCTAGGACGTTTGGTTTCTAAAGGAATTTTTTTCAAAGATGAAACAAGTATTAAACTGTCATTCACTAGTGTGTTTACCCTATTCTTTTTTCAAAGCATGTGTACGGCATATTGGAAGGAAATAATGTTCTGGTGAAGTAAATATTCTATTCTATTACCTTTTCTTTTAGAGTAAATATCGTAAAACCCACAGTAAGCATCATTGTTCCAGGTATCAGACCAGCTACGGGGTACTTTTTCTACGGATTTGTTCTGCTTGCCCTGCTGGCTATAGGAGGTGCTGAAAGGAATCCTGATCCTGTTTGTTGAGGTAAGTGCGAATGAACTTGCTACATATTTAGCTGAACGCCTTTCCACTGTTAAATTGGTTTCGAAATCGGGCGTTGGGCGCGATTCAGTTTTTGCTCGAGCTGTAGAACATTTCAATGGGTTTAATGATCGAGATATGACGAAGAAATTGTTTCTTCATTGGAAACAAAATTTCCAGGAAGTTCAGGATATTTTCAAATCTCTTGTTATTCCAAAGTCAAGGTCAGGGACTCATTGTGAGGACATTTGCACGTCAGGTAACTCAAAGCACTAAATAAGTTAGGAATTTGCACTCTGCAGCCCAATCAAGTAAATATTTTGAAAAAGCCACTTTGGTCAAGTATCTGTAATGAGCTCCGCTGTACTGATTCAGACCGGAAACGTCTTCATGCAAAACGTGTTTGGGATCCGTTTTTGAAGAAACAGTCAACCTCTTTTCAAACCTCTGAAATGCATTGCACAAATTCAAGATCGGGGGGTTACGACGATTGTGACAAGAACGAAAGTATATCGGTGCATGTTACAAATGACACTGGACGGCGTAATGTTTCAAGGGAGTTCGATGACAGTTCTTCCGACGTTTCTGTTAGTTTACGAGTTGCTGCTTCGTTTTTGGGAATAAATTCTATGCATAGTAAAGAATCAGACGTGCAAGAGTTTCGGAACGGTGATGATGGAATTTTCGAAAATCGGTGTAACAAATCGAACCAGTTGGTGGAAGGCGATGTGTGACAATATTAGTAATAGCTCAGATGTAGTAGTACCACAGATTATTAAAAGTACAGAATATGTTTGTTTGTCTAATAATGTATGTAATTTAGGAAAATTAACAGATCTGTGCGTTGGCATCATGATGGGGCATTTGAAATTCCGTTGTCTGGTTGGATTCGCGTCAAAAATCCAACCTTGCAGCCCAAAATACAATTGGGAACTGTTGCATTTTGTTGTTCGGGAAATAGGGGAATCGATTTTTACCGTGAGCTGTGTAATAACATTCACACGTCATCGTGTCAACCCACCGGCAAAAGCGTTTTAAAAAAACATACCTTAGTGATTGTGTATTATGAAAAGTGTAAATTCGAATCATGCAAGAGAAAGTTTGTTTTCAAAATTTACGAATCTGAATCCGTGACAATGACAGTTTTATCAAACGATGAACCTGTATAGGTTCATCGTTTAATTTTTTCTTAATTTTTTCTTTTTTCTTCTTAATTGACTACTTTTCTGCCCACTCTCATGTATATGAGAGTGGGCAGAAAAGTAGTCAATTAAGAGAGTACGAAGGGTCGTGGTACAAGAGGAATTGGTGAAAACACGACCTCGCGCTTTTATATTATACAGAATATCGGAATGTGACAGAAAATCAGTTCTAGCTGGTAACTTGGGAGCGATAAGATCACTGGAGGGTTTTCAAAGGCCTCGATCGGAAAAATCAAAGCGAGGCGATCTTCATCAAGACGACATGATCGATTTGTATGCCATTGGAAAATCTGAAGCTAGGCTGGACGAATCTGAATGTTTCATTCATGATGTGAGCTATCCCCTTAAAGTGTGTATGTTCAGCACCACCTAGTTACAAGCGTTAATTCACTGTCAGGAAAAAAAGGAAAATGTGTTTTGCATATGGAGAGTACTGGGTCGGTTATCCAACCAATTACAAAAGGTTCAAGACAATGTATTATTATGCCGGTTGTTCGAACATTTTAGGAAAAATGATGTCAGTCATTGATTTTGTGAGTATGCAACATAATACCAGCACAGTAACATCATTTTTTAGTAAATTAATCCTTTCCCAAAAGAAAGTAGCTACACGACTCCTCTTTTCTCACATTATCATTGATGTCAGTCAAATTTTACTTCGATCCATCATCAATGTTTGGTGTGAATTTCAATACATATGCATCTCAAGCGGATCTCTTCTGCCACCAAGCAAAGACGTATCATGAAACATTGCGTTCATCTCTGTAGTGCCCACTTTTTCACACGGTTTCAAGCGATCTGAAAAAGATCAACGTTGATTTTTCAGTTAAGAACTTTTCTTTACATGCCTTGGCTACTTTTTGACTTGCACAAATTTAGAGGAGTTCAAGTGCAAATAAAACAGGTTTTGGTTCTATGTTTGAATCAACGTCAATGTCCGAGTGTTTTACAATCCATTTCCGCAGTTGACAGTGACACTGTATCTGTAAACCAACATGACTTACCCAGCGATGAAAATTCTATTGCTAAAGAAAACTTCTCTCTTTACAAAAACAGTCCGTTTTATGACGTTGGGGTTGAAATTAAAATGGAGGTAATAGATTCGATCGAGATCTAAGAACATGATTGCAGCAAAGGCCCGATTCTGTTGAACAGTTTTTTCTGTCCAACCTTAAATAATGAATCTCGATTCACCAATTCCAACTTGGAAAATCGCTTCAAACAAGTAAAAGAGAGTGTTTTGGAGCGTCAACCGAATTTGAAAGTTAGTAGGTTTGCTAAACTGTTGAAATGGAGAATTGTTTCTATTTGCTCCGAATTGACACTAAATATTCCAAAATCATATTACTACTTAACGATAAACTGTTTAGTCTGTTGTCACGACTAATCACAGTTTAAATATTGGCGCGGTTCCACAGTCGATAACTATCACATTGCACTATTCAGTCTTTAGGGCATATAATTAAAGTTCTGTCTTAAATTCACATCCCCTCCTATTTTGTTTGATTATGTGCTTTTCTAAATTGATGTTCTAATTTTTTAATATATGTTTGTGAAAATATCAGTGCTGGCATGGGACATGAGTGCGAGGTTATTATTAAGGACATAGATACTATGATCGACATGAACGTAAAAGAGATAATTTTGTTGAAGTTATTCTTTTTTCAAAGCATGTGTATATTGGAATGAAATAATGTTCTGAGGAAATAAATATTCTATTCTATTCTTTCTAACATCACGATCATCACACTCATCCTTCATTCATATTCAGGGTAACGTCCTCCATGAGGTACCTGTCTTATCAAAGTGATTAAGTGATTTTCTTTTAGATCAAATATCGTAAAACCCACAGTACGCATAATTTTTCCAGGTATCAAACCAGCTAGGGGGTACTTTTTCTACGGATTTGTCCTGCTTGCCCTGCTGACTATAGGAGGTGTTGAAAGGAATCCTGATCCTGTTTGTTGAGGTAAGTGCGAATGAACTTGCTACATATTTAGCTGAAAGCCTTTCCACTGTTAAATTGGTTTCGAAATCGGGCATTGGGCGCGATTCAGTTTTCGCTCGAGCTGTAGAACATTTCAATGGGTTTAATGATCGAGATATGACGAAGACATTGTTTCTTCATTGGAAACAAAATTTCCAGGGAGTTCAGGATATTTTCAAATCTCTTGTTATTTCAAAGTCAAGGTCAGAGACTCATTGTGAGGACATTTGCACGTCAGGTAACTCAAAGCACTAGATAAGTTAGGAATTTGAACTCTGCAGCCCAATCAAATAAATATTTCGAAAAAGCCACTTTGGTCAAGTATTTGTAATGAACTGCGCTGTACTGATTCAGACCGGAACCGTCTTCGTGCAAAACGTGTTCGGGATATGTTTTCGAAGAAACAGTCAACCTCTTTTCAAACCTCTGAAATGAATTGCGCAAAGTCAAGATCGGGGGGTTACGACGATTGTGACAAGAACGAAAGTATATCGGTGCATGATACAAATGACATTGGCCGGCGTAATTTTTCTAGGGAGTTCATTGACAGTTCTTCCGACGTTTCTGTTAGTTTACGAATTGCTGCTTTCGTTTTTGGGAATAAATTCTATGCATAGTAAAGAATCAGACGTGCAAGTGTTTCGGGACGGTGACGATGGCATTTTCGAAAATCGGTGTAACATATCGAACCAGTTGGTGGAAGGCGATATGTGTGACAATATTAGTGTTAGCTTAGATGTAGTAGTACCACAGATTATTAAAAGTTCAGAATATGTTTGTCTGTCTAACAATGTATGCAATTCCAGGAAAATTAACAGATCTGCGCGTTGGCATCATGGCGGGACATTTGAAATTCCGTTGTCTGTGAATTCGCGTAAAAAATCCAAGTTTAAAATAAAATTGGGAACTGCTGCTGTTTGTTATTCGGGAAATAGGGAAGTCGATTGCTTCCGCAAGCCGTGTAATAACATTCAAAAGTCATCGTGTCAACCACCGGCAAAAGCGTTTAAAAAAGACCCCAATGATTGTGTATTATGGAAAATGTAAGTTCGAATCATGCAAGAGAAAGTTTGTTTTCAAAATTTACGAATCTGAATCCGTGACAATGACAGTTTTATCAAACGATGAATCTAATAATGAGAGTGGGCAGAAAAGTAGTCAATTGAGAGGGTACGAAAGGACCGTGGTACAAGAGAAATTGGCGAAAACACGACCTCACGCTTTTATAATATACAGAATATCGGAGTAACAGAAAATCAGTCCTAGCTGGTAACTTGGGGGCGATAAGATCACTGGAGGTTTTTCAAAGGGCTCGATCAGAAAAATCAATGCAAGGCGATCATCATCAAGACGACATGATCGATTTGTATGCCATTCGAACATCTGAAGCTAGGCTGGACGAATCTGAATGTTTCATTCATGATGTGAGCTATCCCCTTAAAGTGTGTATGTTCAGCACCACCTAGTTACAAGCGTTAATTCACTGTCAGAAAAAAGAGGAAAATGTGTTTTGCATATGGAGAGTACTGGGTCGGTTATCCAACCAATTACAAAAGGTTAAAGACAATGTATTATTATGCCGGTTGTTCGAACATTTTGAGAAACATTATGTCAGTCATTTATTTTGTGAGTGTGTAACATGATACCAGCACAGTAACAACATTTTTCAGTAAATTAATCCTTTCCCAAAAGAAAGTAGCTACACGACTCCTCTTTTCTCACATTATCATTGATTTCAGTCAAATTTTGCTTCGATCCATCACCAATGCTTGTAAAATTTCAACAGATATGCATCTCAAGCGAATATTCGCTTTTGCCACCAAGCAAAGACGTATTGAGAAACATTGCGTTCATCTCTGTAGTGCCCATTTTTTCACATGGTTTCAAGCGATCTGAAAAAGATCAACGTTAAATCAAATTTCGAGGAGTTCAAGAGCAAAGTAAAACATGTTTTGGTTCTATGTTTCAATCAACTTCAATGTCCGTGTGTTTTAAAATCGATTTCCGCAATTGACAGTGACACTCACAAGATTCCCCAACGTTGAAAATTCGATTGCTAACTAAAACTTCCCTCTTTACAAAAACAGTCCGTTTTATGACGTTGGGGTTGAAATTGAAAAGGAGGTAATTGATTCGATCGAGATCTTAGAACATGATTGCAGCAAAGACCCGATTCTATTGAACAGTTTTTTTTGTCCAACCTTAAATAATGAATCTCGATTCACCAATTCCAACTTGGAAAATCGCTTAAAACAAGTAAAAGAGAGTGTTTTGGAGCGTCAACCGAATTTGAAAGTTAGTAGGTTTGCTAAACTGTTGAAATAGAGAAATGTTTCTATTTGCTCCGAATTGACACCAAATATTCCAAAATCATATTACTATTTAACGATAAACTGTTAGTCTGTTGTCACGACTAATCACAGTTCAAATAATGGCGCGGTTCCACAGTTGATAACTATCACATTGCACTATTCAAACAGTCTTTAGGGCATATAATTAAAGTTCTGCCCTAATTAAGGGCATATAATTAAAGTTCTGCCCTATAATTAAGATTCGATCGAGATCTTAGAACATGATTCCAGCAAACACCCGATTTCATTGAACACTTTCTTTCTGTCCAACCTTTTCTAAATTGGTTTTTAATAGATACATGCCATAATATGCTTTATTATGGTCTGGATCTGTTATTAAACACTCGGAGGCAGACAAAAATAATGTATCTCGTTTCAGCAATTCAAAATTGGAAAATTGGTTCAAGCAAGTAAAAAGGAATGTTTTGGAGCGTCAAACAAATTTAAAAGTTGTTAGATTTGTTTAACTGTTGACATCAAGAATTGTTTCTATTTGCTCCGAATAGACACTTTAATGATAGATCAGAGTCTAAAATTTAATCTCCGTGTTAACAATATATATAAATACATATCAAGTTCATGGTTTCAACTTAGGAGATTAGCAGAATATTGCCAAGAAGATGTCCTAATGACGACTTATGGATTGATTATTCCGAAATTAAAATATGCAATTCCAATTTGAAGAAGCGTAACTACGAATTTAAAATGACTATTTCCTTTACAGTAATCAGCTTTAAGAATTAAATCCAAAAACCCAAGTCAATTTTCATGTAAACACATTAAAAAAAATTATAAATCTTGACTTTACCTTCAGTACATATTTACGAAACAATCGTATTTGTCAAAAACAATCTATCATACTTCGATACTCCAAAATGATTAATCTTCGTTCAAATCAAAACCTTGAAATACCTGCTCATAGAACCTCTGCTCTTCAAGGGAGGTATTCAATACAAAGGAATCAAATTGTATAATAAATTACCACCAAATCTAAAAAAAGGAAAAAGAAATTAAAAACATTAAGAAAAAATAGAAAATAATTCTTATGGAAGGAGTATTTTATAAAGTTGAAGATTTTTTGAAGAATACATGAAACTCAAGATATTGAAACGAAGAAGATATACTACATAGAGAACTATTTATTATCTAATATATAATAACAAAATAGACCTAACTACCATGTTAGCCTATGCAAAAAATTTGTTAATGGCAAAATAAATTATCTTCTATTCTATTAATCAATAAATCCTTTAATAATAATTAAAAGAATTTCTGGGATTTCATACAGAGCAAATAGACCCATAGAAATTAATTTTTCTACAAATATTTGGTATCAAATTAAAGCTATTACTCTCTAGATGTTCCTTTTTTGTTGGTTTGGAGAATATCCCATGAAAAGCCTTCACACAGGATGCTTTTGAAATTCCAGCGAAAGTGCTAAAGTGCTGAAAGTGCTAAAGTGCGAATCTGTGTTAGAACATGTGAACTTTTTCCAATTCAGATTTGTTTATAACAAAACAGATGATCAAGATTCGAAATATTTCCAGAGATATACCACAGAATGCAGGGCTAGCAAAAGTCGACTAACTCATCCACATTATGATTTTGGTTTCTTAAAACATAGAGGTTTTTAGGACAATAGGAAATAACGAAGAGTACTTGCCCTATTGAAACTAAGACAAACAGTCTGTAATATATTAATTTACTGCATTTCCTTTCTAAAAAAGGAAACTTAACTTAAAAAGAAACATAAGTATTTCAGGAGGTGGTCTAAAGATGGTATTTTCTAACAAACTACTGACAGTGAATACACATTGATACATATTTCAACACATTGATCTATGTTTCAACGTAATAACAATATTTGTTGAATATAAAGCTAAAAGATTCAAGTTTTAAAACGCAATGTAAATTTAAAACCTTTATTTTGTAAATGTATTTGGAATGCAAAGTTTATTGAAGTGTTAACGGTTAGCCTGCCTATTTAACTCGATTCTGAAATGTACCAATAACAATATGCCTTTGCTATTTGCTTAGGTAGAAATTTACCAATTATGTAAATACAAGATGCGAAACAAAAAAGCGGGTCAATTTGAAAATTTAATTCCTTGGCCGCTACGAGCGTTGAATAATTTGTTTTTACTGCGAATGGCTATCTTATAAATGTTATTTAGAGATTAGTTCATCAGAAGATCAGTGGTTTGTCCATCTTCTTACCGTTTGTTGTAAAGCCCTAACAAAGATGAATGAAACGCGTAGATGTTATGTAGAATCTTCATATAGATTCTATACTTTTGAAAAGAAAACCCTAAAAGAGAGACATGAAGATGCGCCAAGCAATGAAGATCCATGTGAACTAACCCCCATTTTTATGCAAAATTAATGTTGCTGGACTGTCGAAATTTCAAAATGTAGAGCGTATATATAGACACTTTTAAGCTGATGAGATAAGTAACTTTTCAAATTCTGTAAGGAATTTCTTACCCATATTGAAGTTTCAACTAATAAGTTATTTTTAAAAGTTTGCCCCGATGAAGAGTTCCATTACTGGCAGTTTTATTCCAGTGCTTATGACACAAGAATTAATCTAAAGATTTAAATACCCCAGTTGCAGCAGACCTGCATACTCAGCGAATTTCAAATGCAAAACAACATATTTCAATTCAACATGTTTTTGTAAGCTCCATAAGAATAACATGGGAACGGAGTATGCAGGGGGGGAGTATGCAGGTTTGCTGCTACAAGTATATCAAAACTGGGTGGTTTTAATTCAATATTTAGTTGATCTGAACTAGAAGAAGCCATGTACCAAGTTTTATCAAGATATGTTGAGAAATAAGCGAGATAGAGAATTTTCTTTATTTCCCATAAGGTTAACATTGGGACAACGTACTGTGTTTACCACTTTCAATATCTCGGATACCAATGGACATAGAGCAGTGATTCAAAATACTACATTGTTTGTTTTTTTGAGCTGAATTCAATAATGCTAGCAAAAATTGGATAATTTTTAATTTTCTATGTAAAAAAACTCAAAAAACCCATTTTTGGAGGGGTTTACCCCCCTTTACCCCCCCTTCCGATGGTCCGATCGGCTGGTTCACGAACTCGTCCGAGTGATTACCACTTTACACGTCTGTACCAAATTTCATTAAGATCGGACCATATTTACGGCCGCTATCGTGTTAACAGACATATATATATATATATATATACAAATTCGAACGAATAGTGTTTTTTGCTTGTGGGGGCCCCGAAATAAAAAGTTAACATGGTCTCGGGCTTAGGCCTTACCATGACACCTACGGTAATAGCTTATTCCTTTAAGGAAATTCGCTAAAAAATCACAAAAATTCACACACTTTGTCATAAATGGTATTTTACGCTGCGAAGCTCCATACACAATCAACATAAAACTAAAGCCTATTTTTTAGCAAGTTGTTTTTTAGTCACGAAGTGACGCGGGTTGCTAGTTATTATTATTGAATTATTATATTCCGAAATCAGCCTACAACCACCCATCAAAATCTCGAAAGCGCAAGCGCCAAAACACGTTGGATGCGAAACAGGCATTAGTGTTGCGAGAAGATTACCCGGACGCTAATGAAGTATGGCAAAAACGAGCAAAAAAGGGCAAGACACACTTTCAGAGTAAAGTTATTGATTTTGATTCAAAGGATATCATGTTGCCGTAAAATAATTTCAAAACCCAACCTGTTGCCTCTCTTCCTGTTACCAATACCCCCTGCTACCGCTACCGCTCTTGTAACCACCTCACCCGTTAACAACATACCTGTAACCCCATCACCTGAAACTGCCCCAATTATTTCCAAATCACCCGTTGTTTCCTTTCAACTAGTTACTGACTATCACGACCCCAAATTAACCGATGACGAATGTAATGAAGTTGATGGCACAGTTTACGGGCCATTGAATTTGTCATTGCAAAAGGAGGAACAATGATTCTTTTAAGGGTGAAGGACATCTCACTGATGTTGTCATTGATGCTGTAATGGTCAAACAGATTTCCAAATACCGGAAGGTTGCTGTGGTTATTTGTATTCCGTCAATTCTTGGATATTACATTGTCTGCGGCAATCATGATTTTTCTAATTGCACCTTTGTAACAGTGGAGAGATTAATTTGTGTATAGTTTTGTGGTCATACCATGCAACGTTTTCAATGCTAATCGCCATTGGTGCCTTGTAGTTTTGGACATGAAATCAAAATCAATTTTTGCTTCGGTCCTATCGAAAGTAAAACATCTTCAATGTTCTCAAATTTTAATGACAATTATGCAATTCTGGGAAATATTTTGGTTTTTTTAACGCAATTGAACAGCAACGACTCAACATTGTTTCCTGAGAACAATAGACAGGAAACTTGGCAAGGAAAGCTACATAACACTGTTAGCATTTAACAGACTGAATGCTTCCATTATTGATTTTTGTAATGCAATTATCGTTACCGCAACCCCAGTCCTGTCTCGTTTTTCAGTACGAGAGACAGGACTTGATCTCAGACTAAAGTTCGCGATAAGTCTAAGACTAGTTTCAATCGCACTGAGGAATGCATCAATGATTTTTATACTAAATCACGACTCTAACCATTTATTACACATTTATTTGTCGTAGACATAGAAGTCACTTTTACCCTTATACTGAAGTAGGGACAAGGACTACACAAAGAGTAAGTGTTCAGCCGTTGGAAGGTTTTTCACAAAAAGGAATTCATTAAATAAGAACGACTTGTTAGACATAAGTAGTTTGGCAATTATCGGTATCCAATTTCCAAAACAATCCGCTAATGGCACCTTGAACTGTGGGGTATGTTTGAATTTTTATGTATTTCAAGCTATGTATTTCATGCTACAAGCTACAAGCTGCTAGACCCAGCTCCTTCTTCGAATGGAAGCCTGTGACCTGTGAAAGTGTGCTTGGTGTTGTGTCAAAAATGAAATCATCGAAAATTAAAGACGTGTATGGCCTCTCTTCTAATATTATTAAGTATGTAATTTGTTCCATCTTGACACCACTTGTCATTTGTATAAACTCCTGTCTGGAGGAAGGTATATTCCCCAGTTCACAGAAAATTGCCAGTGTTGTCCCGATTTGCAAGAAAGGGAATAGGTCAGAGGGGAAAAATTACCGCCCTGTCTCTTTGGTCCCTGTGCTAGGTAAAATCATTGAAGCAGTTGTGAAACCTCAGGTATGTAATTTTTCTTTGGAACTCAAAATGTTTTTTCCAATTGCCAAATTGGTTCCCGTAAGGGATTGTCCACCACTGATGCCCTGGAGGGTCTTGTTACTGAGATTCTCTCAGTCTTTGAGAGGGGAAGCCTTGCCCAGATTACAGCTTGTGATCTAAGCAAGGCTTTCGATTGCATCGATCACAACATACTCCTAAGTAAGTTGGAGTACTGTGGTTAGCATCGTTAGTGGTGTGCTTAGTTTTTTAAATCTTACCTTTAAGGAAGAACACAATATGTTGATTCAGGTGGCAATGTGTCAACTATGTTAGATGTTACGTTTGGTGTACCACAAGGGTCCACCCTAGGACCTTTCTTTTCATTTTAGTGATTAATGACTTAGGCAGTAATATTACAGAGTCATCAACAACCATTTTGCAGATGATACCACTTTTTTAAGTTCTCATACTGACCTTGACTTATTAAAATTGGAAACTGAACCGTAATTGGGCTCACTGAAACTGAACATATCAAGGGTATATATGTTCAGTTTCAATGAGCCCAATTACGGTTTAATGCTAATAGTCTACGCTTAAATAAAGACAAGAAACTCAAAGAATTATCTATAGCCTTAAATCAAATAGTTTTAGTAGTCAAATTGAAAATATTAACATGAAATTTTTAGGTGTACAAATCGATAGTTCACTCTCCTGGACAGCCCATGTAGACTCTGTATGTATTAAATTGTCTAGAGTAATCTATTTGTTAAGATCCCTGATGAATATTGTTCCGGAGGCTTATGTAAGAACTGCTTACTTTGGATTTTTCCAGTCTGTTCGAAGCTATGGCCTAATTCTTTGGGGAAATAGTTCCACGTAGATAATGTGTTGCTGCTTCAGAAAAAAGTATTACGAATAATAAACAAGACTCCTCTTAGAGAGCACTGTAAACCTCTATTTATTAACCCTCCGTCAGTAACACACGGAGTTTTCCTCCAGGTGCTTTTATTTTTGTAAAAAAATATGCGTTCTTACCGGTCGGCAGTCGCAGGAGTAACTGTACCTCACACGCCGATTTCTAGGAATCGGTTCGACCTTTTTTCACACTCCCAACCCCCCTTCCTCCCCCTTCTATTCAGTTGAAGCCCGAGAGTCCTGTAACGTGGACGCAAAGTTCTTCATTTGTAGGGAGCATACTGCACCTACTTTTTGTGTAAAATGTGCAAATTAGGATGATAACATGGAGATCAGTGACAATAATGATGTATAAACTCTCTGTACCCACTATTTGTACAAGTTACTACATTTGGATTCGAAAATATAGATTTCGAATACAAGTGACAAGTAACATGTTTTATATACTTATAGGATTTCAAAAACATGTCAAGTAAGTTTTTTCTTGCTTAATATTGATTATAAAAGGGTTACATGTAACCTTTTTACAATATATGCATAAAACTACACTGTTTGTCTATTATTTCAATACCCGGAAAAAAACCCATTGAGTCACTATTCGTGTTTTAAAATCAAAGTCACCTACCAAGGGTTAAACTCTCTATATACTTAAAAATATATACAAATTTAACTGCGATAAATTTGTATATATTTTTATGTTTGTTATATGTCAAGAAGAATATTAATGTAGGTAGATTTGAAGGCCTACATAGATCAGATATTCACCAGTATAACACTAGGAATCAACTTGTGCATGATATCCCCTAAATTAGGCTAAGTAAATGTCAAAACCTTTTTCCTATTATTGGTATTAAAATGTTTAATAAGCTTCACTGTGATAGTAAAATCTTAGAATTAAATTTGTTTAAGAAAAGATTATATGACTGGCTATGCCTACATCCTTTTTATAAATTAGATGAATTTTTAGAATCAAAGACTAAACATTTTTTATTTGAGTAGGCCTGTACCTATTTTAGGCCCATTATTTTTCTTTACTTAGTATTATGATAAATTCTTATACTATACCAACACTGAATTTGTCTATTGCATAATGCTTAACGACAATAAAAGTTTATGATTTCTGAATGTCCAAGTGTTTAAAAATCCATTTCCGCAATTGACAGTAACACCGTATATGTAAACTCACATGACTTACCCAATTATAAAAAATTCTATTGCTAAAGAAAACTTATCTCTTAACAAAAACAGTCCGTTTTATGACGTTGGGGTTGAAATTAAAAAGGAGGTAATAGATTCGTCCGATATCTTAGAACATGATTCCAGCAAAGGCCCGATTCTATTGAACAGTTTTTTCTCTGTTCAACATTTTTCTAATTTTTTTCAATAGATACATGCCATAATATGCTCAATTATGATCTGGATTTGTTATTAAACTCTCGGAAGCAGGCAGAAATAATGTAAACTTTTCAGCAATTCCAACTTGGAAAATTGGTTCAAGCAAGTAAAAAAAGAGTGTTTTGGAGCGTCAAACGAATTTGAAAGTAGGTAGGTTTGTAAAACTGTTGAAATCGAGAATTGTTTCTATTTGCTCCGAATTGACACTTAATATTCCGAAATCAGCCTGCGACCACCAATCAAAAACTCGAGAGCGCAAGCGCCAAGACACGTTTGATACGAAACAGGCATTAGTGTTGCGAGAAGATGACCCGGATGCTAATGAAGTATGGCAAAAACGAGCACATGGTAAGGCATATTTTCAGAGTAAAGTTATTGATTTTGTTTCGAAGGGTATCATGTTGCCACAAAATAATTTCAAAACCCAACCTGATATGCCTCTCTTCCTGTTACCAATACCCCCTGCTACCGCTACCGCTCTTGTAACCACCTCACCCGTTAACAACATACCTGTAACCCCATCACCTGAAACTGCCCCAATTATTGCCAAATCACCCGTTGTTTCCTTTCAACTAGTTACTGACTATCACGACCCCAAATTAACCGATGACGAATGTAATCAAGTTGATGGCACAGTTTACGGGCCATTGAATTTGTCATTGCAAAAGGAGGAACAATGATTCTTTTAAGGGTGAAGGACATCTCACTGATGTTGTCATTGATGCTGTAATGGTCAAACAGATTTCCAAATACCGGAAGGTTGCCGTGGTTATTTGTATTCCGTCAATTCTTGGATATTGCACTGTCTGCGGCAATCATGATTTTTCTAATTGCACCTTTGTAACAGTGGAGAGATTTTTTGTGTACTGTTTTGTGGTCATACCATACAACGTTTTTAATGGTAATCGCCCATGAAATCAAAATCAATTTTTGCTTCGGTCCTATCGAAAGTAAAACATCTTCAATAATCTCAAATTTAAATGACAATTATGCAATTCTCGAAAATGTTTTGGTTTTTAACGTAATTGAACAGCAACGACTCTTTAGGTAGGAAAATTGATTTGACAGGCTGGACAAACAATTCATTCGCGGTATATCGAAAACAGCACGAAAATTATTGTTGTGGGGTTTACATAGGGTACTGTTTTGAACATATTTTTTATGTGTTTTAATATGTTTTTTATACTCAAAATATTATTTTGAAACATGGCACAAAACTTGATGATGATTTTGGTTATGTTGAAATTGATGTTTACAGGTGGCTGTGATATTCGCTTGTAGTCCATGGAAAGAGAGATATCCCCTGGTTACCAAATGGGTTAGTATACATTCCAGATTTTTATCTACCGTATTTTTTTCATTGCCCTCCTAGTAAACATGTAAATAATATAATCTTTACAATTCTTTTTGTGTTTAGTGATGTTCTGTAATATAAAGAACCCAGTTTCCAGTAATTCCAGCCCTCGCTATGTCTAGGTATAGCTCAGGGTCAGTCCATTGCAAAAGTTGGAATTTACTTCCCTACCCAGTACTTTCTCATGAACTACTGTATATGTGGTGGCAGGTCGAGCCAACTCCTTTGAGGGGCCCATAATATTCGTAGAAAACATTAAAAAACACGGACATCACCTTAAAGATGATTGAGTATTTACAAAAAATATTGTTTAAAATAAGCTTTTGTACAAAATCTTAGTATAACAGGAAGTTCAACGACATAATTTATATAGTTATAGAATACTTACCATAATTATTTTTATTTCGAAATAAATACATAACATTTCTTTAGAATGGTTAGGAAAATTACGTAAATCTTATGTGAAGATCGAGATCCATCTGATTGGCTGAACTTCGAGGCCAATTGGGGTCGAGATTGGCCCCGCCTTTACCCCCTCCCAGACGCCACGCTTATAAAAGCTGGATGTAACTTCTTGGAAGTACAGTCGTTGGATTGTTTCTGTGAATACCTTACGATATATGAGACTACCTATCCTACCTTTACAGTATTTCTGAAATTTCTAGACATGCCTCTCCATAAGTACTGTGGTACCGAACTTCTTCGTGACTCAATGTTACTTCGGTTTGGTCTCCAATACGCCGACGAAACTCCTGATTTTCCAATTATGTATAATAAATAGAAAAGATATGGAAAATTTTAAAAATTAAAAGATTTCTTGGGCCCGAGGCAATCATCACCTGCACCGGATGTGAAAACAATTATAAAAGCATAAAAACGCTGAGGCAGCAAAGACTGGGCGACTGTCCGCGCGGAGGTATCTACTATATATTTGTCAAATACCATCACGTATAATCATCGCACAGCCCAAACTACTAGACCTGAAACCTTGAAATTTTGCGTGAACGTTCCTATTAGGGTACAGGCATCCGCTAAGAACGGATTTTTCCGAATTCAAAGTTTTAAGGTGTTTTCAGCGAGGTAAAAGTTTTCAATTTTTTCCATTTAAAAGTATGCTGACGATTCAATCAGTCAGCTGGTAATTAGTTTTACAAATGGGGGTGTGGACGCTATTACAGCTGATTTTAATTTACTTCTTTCATCATGGTTTTACGGCTTTTTTGTTGATTTATTTAAGGATATAATTATGTACTATATAAAGGTTACATTTAGATTAGTTTTAGTATCCCATCTGTTTAAGCATAAAACCTGTATCTGGCACCATCTTTATTTCGGCAGCGGGAGTTATCGTTTTTTCCTTATGGCGTCCTTAATGTATACAATCATGCCCAACAATAGTTTATTGAATTCCTTTTTTATCTGATTCGGTGGTGTTCCGGCTTTGTACGGAAAAAATAAGTGCTGCAATTTGTGGTTAACCTTTAAAAGTATTAATAACCGCCCATGTATACATTGTCATATGTTAAGTTGTAAACTAAGTGAAGCGAGTTTGAAACACTGCCGACTGATAGCGCTACTATTTCGAACAATCAGCCCATTACTGTACTTAATTGATGCCCTATTTTTTTATAATTCTGAGACGTATATTGGCAAATCTGCGAACAATTACCATAAAATTGACACATTCAACGTTAATATCGGTTTAGTCATTTTCGAGTTATGACTGTGAAAACAAACATTATCTTTTATGTTACATTATCTTATGTTACATTATCTACTGTGACATAAATGTTTTTTAAAACTACAGAACGCCATAACAGCGTTATAATTATATACAGACCTTTTTATTTAAACATCAATTTATATAAACAGACCTCTATATTATTTATTCTTCGAAAACCTTTTTTCATTCAGTCCCTTTAGATTCGACTTATCAAGGTTGGGCTATAATTTTTATCGCGAGCGAAGCCACGGGCAACTGCTAGTTAATTTATATTCTTAAAAGTTTCTTTAGGTTCTTTAGGACAATCGTGGAGAACGATAGAAAAATTTAATTTCATCTCATTTTTTAATTGTAAATTGATTTGAACTTATTGTTATAATTGGAAAATTAATATAATTGTTCATTATTTGTAATTTGTTTGACTACGACAATTTTAAACAATTAAAACACATCTAAGACCCTAGATCCCTTACATCTGCCCTTGGTGTGGAAACATATACAGTATTAACCAAAATAAACAGTACTGAAACTGAATCAGCTGTAGTTGCCTTCTCGATCAGCTGAGCCAATTGTTGATTGTTGCATTTGTTTTCGGTTCATTACATATTTCTTATTTGAGGTTAGTTTTTGCTATCAAACAGACTACGTGCCATACGAAACAGCGACACCGTTACTTTATCTCGACGCCTCTAATTACAAACCCGAAACTCGAATATTGGACCCCAAATCTTAATAAAACTGAACAAAAAAACGAACTTCCAGAATATTTCACTCTTCAGGAAAACCTAGGATTGATACATTTATCGGCTGCCCCTGGGGAGGTAATTATTTTTATTCTTAAAAATTGCTTTAGGTTTATGAACTCCAAGGCCTATGAAGTTCATAAGAACTTGAAGAAAATTGAACATCTGGAATCAGAGTAGATTTTTTAAAATTTTGAACTATATTTTAATAATTATTAATTCAAGCGAGAACTAATATAAGTTTGTTTAAATATATTTGAATATATTTGTGAATAAAGATTGTTTGACTTTGACTTTGAGGACAAATTTTGTCTACCTTTACAATGAAGGTGGAGACGGATTCAAAAGTTTAGCCTGCATTCAGGCTAAAGCCGTCTCCACAAAGTTGCACACGTTAAAAAGTTATTTAATTACAAAGGAACGTAGAAAAAAACTAGAATTGTATAGTTTGTAGAATTCTAGCATGATAGTTTTTTCAGGGCATCCTTCTTTCTGGGGAATGAGCCGAAGTGGGAAGACATCGGTGGAGAAGTGGACAGCTCAAACCGGACCGGAACACAACTCCACGTGCTGACCATGATCGGGACTGATGACCAGCTGCGGATTCGTCCGAACACCATCGGACTGGTAAGAATGATTTGTTTTAAAAATGTGATAAATTCTAATCGTTATATTGATGTAAGCAAGATGACGGTGCGGTTTTAATGTTTGCAGTGACTAGTAATAACTTATTTTATATTATTTATTTATATTTAGCCTACATGAACACTTTACAGGTAATACACCAAACTGAAAAGGAGCATAATTATGCGGCTGTATAATTATGTAGAAAATTATTTTATTTCAATTTGTCAATCCAGTTTTTAAGGCTGTTCATTGAATTTTAGGGAACTGCAAAGAAACTATTTAGACACACCATGTGGAAGCTTGCAGCCAAAGCAGTCAGGAAATATAAACGCTAGTATATTTCTGCACGATTCCGGAAATTCCTCGTCTGGCGGACCACGGCGACAAGAGGATCAGGGACCGCTACTTCAACGTCAATGACGCAATGAACGCAAACACATAGGCTATGGTGCACATCAAGGGCTAGGTGAATATTGTCTTCTATATTTTACATAACAGAAAATGAAACTGTTTGTTTTAATAAATGTATTTTTATCATCGTATTAAAAAAATAACAAAAGATTTACTTCGACTACAAACTGTGATTTATTTTAATAAAGTGAAAAACTTTTCAATGCTTTATTTTTATTGACTAAGAAAAACAATCTTGTGACATCTAAAACGTTGATATACTTATTATTGCGCACAGAATAAATTGTTATGGTTATAATAAACCGTGAAGTGGTACAACGAAATTATGTTGGTCTGAGAGTCGATTACGTCTATTGACCTGCGTGGGAAATTCGATCGCGACTGCTATGAACGGTAATGAACAATACAGCATTTTCTCTTTGTAACGCAAGCTTACCTTGGCAATATTATTTTAAAATCCATACAAACAATAAAACCCAACTTAAATTTATAGATACAAAATGCTTTGAAAACCCCAATCATCAACAGCTTCATACATACAAGCATGTTTCAGCCCCGAAGTCCTAATTCTTAGTTTTCAGTACGATACACGACCAATTGCAGCGAGCTGAAGTTGATTATGGAATCCACAAACAGATCCCATAAATACAAATATCATTTCACCAGTCCAAACATTTTGATATTGACCAACACACAATTTCTCTGTGAATGCAAATATACACAGAAATTTGCATAGTTATAAACTACTAGTAAACCTGTTGCTCGAAATCGAGCAATTGTTATGTATTGATTTCAAAATAAAAAAAATTATGGTTCAGTATTCTAGAACTATTTTATTAATTATATGGTCAAACTTCCTGTTATACTGAAATTTTTTACAAAAGCTTTTTAAAACTAAATGTTTTGTGAATACTCAGTCATCTTTAAGGAGATGTCCATGTCTCGCGGCCCTAAGTAGCGTATGACCCGTCTTAATCTTAAACCGAACTAAAATGGTTCAATAAATCTACTTATAATCAATTTTAAGTCTGTTTCCTTTTTATTTTATTTATATTTATAGAATTTATACATAAGAATTTATTTCTCCTTTTAGTATTTTTCTTTGGAATATAATCATATGTAAATATTGAGATCTTCACACATGTGATTCAAAATAAATGTTTTTAAAACTGAATTCTGACCTTAAGTATGTATTAGGATAATAGTTTACTTATTTACATCTTCCATCAACTGAAATGCCTCCAGCTCTTCATGCAATGGTTTCAATTCCATTAACATCATTTGGCTTTGCTGAAAAACTTTGTTTGCTCCAATCAGCTGCTTTATTTGAAATTTCTATTCCCATGCTAAATCTTATGGACTAATACGAAACTTTAAGGGCGTCTAGGGCTCTTCCCTTTAGTCAAACCTTTTTAAATTTTATTTCCTGCAAAACTTCACGCTAAGCTCTTTCCAATGACACCAAAAACATGAAAATCGGTTCGGTGGTTTAGGAGGAGTCTTTGTAACAAAAAAACTGCTCGTGTATTAAATAAGTATAGATATATATATAGATTTCTAGAAAAGAGAAAAATGCAATAAAAATTATATGCAGCACGAGTTAATAATACGATATTTATTTACGATCAATAAGGAATTGTGTTTATTTAATAAAGCCTGGTCAATATTTTTTTAGAACAGTATGATGTTATTTTATTTTTCCAGTTTCATGGGAGGAGGGGTCAACAGAACACAAGTCGCTATCGACCCGAACGAGAAAGGCCAAGAAATACTGCGAGAGGCAATGTAGAGAAGCCCTCAGTTGAGCAGGGTTGATTGGCACTGTACAGTATTCAATTCTCACTCATTCTAAAACTACCAGTAGGTCCTCGAGTTCTCAGACAATTGGGGGTTCTGTCTTTTATGCCACTTGCATTGCCTAGTTAGGCATGGGAGGTATGGGAGGTTTCGCGCGGCCTCTTTTCCAGAAGCTAACTAAGAAAAATGTAACTCAACCTAGTTATTTCCGGCAGAATTTGTCTTCGACAATCGGGATTTCAAATGCCTCTCTAAGAAAATGGTTTGGTTTTAGTTGTTCACAATCTTGAGAATCCTTTGATACATGAGTTAGAGGCCGAGTATTTAAGATAACCCACACAGCACACAATGTCCCATATAATCCAAGCAATTCCCGGGAAATAGGGATTTCCTTGGGATCTCCTGAGGACATTTTCCTCAGGGATGTAATATCCCTGTATATCCCGTTGAAATCCTAAGAAAATTATGTGTTGCTGGGGATATCCCGAGGATGTTAACGTAGAATATGTTTAACAAGTATTTATTAATGATTGCCTGGTATCATATTTATCTGGAATAAAAAATTAATAACGTGGTAAATGAATAACATTTGTTGTCAATTAATGTAAAACTATGGTTTCTCGTTAAATGTGTAGATCCCAGAAAGGATAGCACATCGGCGTCTTAATATTAATAGTATTCGTGATACAGTATTAGTAATAATAGTAATGTGTTGAATTGAGTCTGCGTGTGGGTGTCAAGCTCTGCAGTCGGAACGCGTTTTGGCCTTGTTAGACTTGCGATGGATGGAGATCGTGAGGGGCACGACCCTATGCAACTTGGCGATTCTGCCCAGCCGTCTGAAGATGCCCAAGGCGTTGTAGAAGCTCCTCGTGTTGGTGATGGCGTTGCGCCGAATGTTCATCGGGGCCCTCCCGCTCCGGAAGCTGGTGCGGGCGTTCAGCCACCTTTTCCTACCGACGTTCCAGTCGACGCTGCGGCGGTTTTGGAACAGTTGACAGGCGATCAAGCCACTCGACCTGATGTCTTGGTCGACTACATCTGTTCGCACCCGGCCTTCTAGGCGTTTCGGGTATGTGAGAGGTGCTCCGTCGGAACCAACGACGAGGCGTGCAATAGCCGCAGTATTTCGAGATTCATCGGAGGTGCTCTCCTTTTCGTATGCAGGCGTTCTTGCCCCGATCGGGATTGCCCGTGTAGAAGGAAACCGTTTTTCGCGGGGATGAGCGGAACTGTTGCTATTCCGACACCGACATCAAGAAGATTTGGAGGGATAAGTGTAAAAAAGCGTTGTCCTCTGGATTGAGAGCGTATTACTTGGCCCTCTTTGAAATTTATGCTCTTCAGCACCCCGAAGATATTGTCCTTGTTTGGGGTTACCCAGTTCCTCTACGATTTTTCGATCCGGTTGGACTGGCCGTGCTTTGCTCCTATGTCTACAATTGCGGTTTGGCAGTGTCGAAGCACACCATTCGCCACCATATTCGAAACTGTGGCTTCCACATCGACTGGCGCGACATCGCCTGGGCGCCGGTCTACGAGAACAATCAAGTCGTCACTCCACAACAGGACCAACCAAGTCAAGATTTTGACACACGCCGGTTTTTCTGCTGGGCCATTTGGACTCTCGATGCCGTGGATGGTGCTCATTTGAGCATGTATCATCACCGAGTTCTAATCAACAACTCTCGAAGGGAGTTCTACCCTTCCAATCCACGTGTTTATCGGTCATGGATTGAGTTTTTTGGGTATTTTTGCCCAACAGATATCAGCTGCCGGCTCTTCCTGAGAGGCCGTGTCTCATAAAACATGCCACCAGTCACGGGCGTTCGTGTGATGTTTCTACTCGCAGAAGATACGGAGTACCCACTATCCGGGGAGTGAGATTTTTCAATGTTCCAGAACCTAGGCCCATGCCTTTGGAACCCATCGTCGACGCCGATTTTCCAGATGCGGTGCGCCGTCCCAGGAATGATGTCATTGCAATGGACATTGAAGAACAAGAACCAAATGTTGATCGCAACGTGCGTGAAGAAGCACATGAGAATCGCCGTGTTCGTCAAGAGGAGTTGGCTCAACGTCCCCGTGAACAAGAAGGCGCGGAAGAAAATCCGTTGATGGCGTTTGCCACAATGGCCACCTCGCGGGAACGCGACAACTTCGTTCCACGAAGTCCTTCGTCTACTAGATCTGACATTTTGTCACTCGATGCAACGCAATCCCCTGTGGCGGATGTGGAGCCAATGGATACTGTAGAACATCATCCTCAACCTCAACCCAAATTGCCATCGAAGGGTCGTGGCCGTGGCGTCTTGCCTTCCCCAACAGCACGTGGTAGTCATCGTGGTGGGATGCGTGGACGTGGACGAGCTATGATCTGGGAGACTGATTTTGTTGACAGACCTTCCAAGTCCACTGCACCATCTCCTGTCATCGCGCCCTCCCGTGGTCCCGTCGATTTGTCCAGTCTTCAACGCCCAACTTCGTCAACTTCTGAAGTTGTGTCCTCTGGCAGCTCCTCTTCTAATGTCATCTTGATTGCTGGTGGAGATCGTCTCGTCGTCCAGGAGGAATTGGCCCGTCGCATCGTTGAGAACCAAGTCCTTCAACAGCAGTTAGCCGATCGCGTCCGCGAGGTGCATAATCTGACTTCGGAGATGAAGGTGTTGCGGGAAAAATATATGACAAATTTGGGAGAACTGTCTGCAAAGTCAAGTCAGTTGATCCGCGAAATGGAAAATAACAGGCGGGACATCTTGAATGGACTATCCAAAATCTTCCTAGATGAAAGGAATCGTGTGAAAAAGCGCAAATTGCTTCCTGACAGCGACAGTGAACTTCATGCGAAAGTGATGACTGCTGTGAACTTCATCTCGTGGAGGCGTCTTCACACCTCGTCTCGGGGAATTTTCATGGTGTCGCCCAGGGGTTTCCTGATGTCGCCCAGTCCATTTCTACCGCCATCGTCGACTACATGAATAGACGGATCAACGTCGAGATCATCGCCCGACAAAACGCTGACCGAGCTACTCGATTGGCTCAAAGTGAGATCCTACAATTGAAGATCCAGGTGGCTCGGTTAGGCGGGCCCATAGAGCGTTCATCATTAGAGCGGAATGCCTCCAACGATTTGGGTTACACCTCACTGAACCAGTCTAGCCAGACTACAGAATCTGCTCCTTCTTATGGCGATGCTCCTGCCAGTAGTTCCTTCCGGGAGCCATCTGTGTCACCAAATGCGTCTTCCACAAATCAACCTGTTGGGTCAATATCTTCCAGTCTTAGCGCACAGGCTTCGTGCCAGCTTCCGGAGTCCCCAACTGTTATGGAAGCATGCATGCTCTTGAGAGCCGTCCTTCAGACGTCAGATTCTCCCAACAAGAACCTCAATATTCCTGTTGGGGAGACTTCCAGCGATGTAAAGGAAAGCGTTACCAAGTTGTATATTTTGTCCCCCGTAACCGATGGCAATGAAGTTGGCGATGGTGAATTGCTTATTTCAATGAAAGACGTCGGCAACATGGAAGTTGCAGAACTACAAACAGGCGATCTCCATCTCCTTACAGTGGTCACCACTATGGCTGGCCCTTCAGAACAGGCGTCAGGTGCCGAACAAGTTGGTGAAGATCGTCCAACGTCATGCGCTCCGTCTGAGGGGGCTCGTGCTAGTCCGGAGAAGTCCGCCGATCCAGATTCTCCCCATAACTTGTCTGGGCGTGAAGACAGTGTGTCTGTCCATTTCGGTCCCAGGCATGCTGCTCCTTCCGAGTTCGGGTTCTCTGTGGTCAGCGAATTGTTCCGTGACACTGGGGAAGGCGATATTAACCGGGATTTGTAAATTCCGCCAATTGAGTCTGTGGACCATCCTAATTCTCCAAGGAAAGTGGAGGCATCCTCTGTTCCACAACCGGAATCAGGCGTTCCGCCTAATGACGAAGAACCAACTGGGAACAGTGGTGCGGTTGCTGGCGGTTCTCAGCCCTCTTCATCTGCTGTTGATCCAGATCCTTTTGATCCTGTCATCTCTGAGTCTACCTCAGAATCTGACTCAGATTCAAGTTCGTCTACTTATCATGATGGTCGCGAGTCTGCGGATGATCTTCATGACATGCCACTTGTTCATGGTGGTAAGGAGGGGGAGTCTCCGCCTGGGGGTCAGGAGGTAGAGCGTTCCGCTGATGGTTCGGAGCGCGAGTCTGCGCGTGGTGCCTCCTTGCCGGGTGGTCTTCCCGTTCCGACGAATTCTTCTGACGGTCGTTCTGAAGATGCAGGTTCCCTACTATACACGGCGAGGCAAGCAGCGAGAAGGATGTCGCCCAGCTATGTCCCCGGTCGGGGTAGTCCTCATCGTCGTCCAACGTGGAGGAAACTTCCTGTAGCAAAGTGTCAAAAGAAGTTTGATGCTTCAAAACGTGGTCGCGGCAAAAAGTAGTACTCCCTTTCCGTCGTCTGTGAATGAAGTGCGGCGGATCGATCTCTTGACATTTGTTCTTTTCTTGACTACAATTCTTTATTGACTTGATTATACTGTTAGTTAAATCTCATTGAGATATGGTTTTTTCAAATTTTTTAAATAATTTATCACCACAATTTGTTTAAGCGGTCTGCTGTTGTTGTTTGTATTTTAAAATGTCATATGTTTTTTAAAAATCTATTTTTGCGAATTAAAAAAAAATTGAAATGGAATTTGTTTGTGGGTGATTGTTTACCTTCAATTGATCTCTAATTTTCATAGTTTTAAGTTCTTTTTTCGTTATCTACGATCTTAATTCAGAGTTTTTGTGTTATATTGATTCATCGTTATCATGTATTAATCTATATAAATAAAATTAGAGTTTTGTCTGTACATTGCTTAGAACTATGAAATGTTTGGTTATTTTTGCGTTTTGAAGGTCAGAGAATCCGAATCAAGCCTTATCTCAATTTATGTCACGATGTGTGTTGGTAACGCTCAACATCACACTCTAGACCGCTTTTCACGCAAAAACTAGATTACTGTTATGGCTGAAACTTTTTTCCAGTGTAGTATGCACATATGAGAAGGTTTTAGACGACTTAAAACTAGCGTACGTCTTTTTGAAATTAAATAGCAAGCTTCTAAAAACCGAGTTTTAATTGATTTCGACCAAGTTTGTTTTGAATTTTCCCATATTCAAGGGGATGACGTTTTGTTTATATTTTCAGTGTTCCAAGCAGATGGTAGTTACCTTTACTAATGGATTCGTCGTTACAGATGTTTTATGGTTTCATTCAGTTTTATGTTTTGGTTTATAATATTTCTTTTTAATTGACATGTACTATATAAAGTTAGTATTTTCCCATTCATTATACATTTATCAGGATTTTCATCCTGATCTGACCCTCGGACTCCACCACAGACCAAGGTCGCGCACAGACCCTCTCAAAGATCACATATTAATATCCTTATACCACAATTATAAGTGATGAAGTGTTTATATTCATTTACATTCATTTCATAGAATGTAAAACCAGCTCTCTGTAAAAAATAAAATAAATCACTGACTAGAGATACTTAAAAGCTCTTCCTTTCTTATAACAGCTGTTAATGTAAACCATTTTTAAAAAATTGCGGGATGGCTCTGTTATTTTGTTGTTGTTCAAAATAGACCCTAAAAACATTAGAAAATACTTCGGTGGCATTTAATCAAGGCATTTTCTACTCTACGTATATAAAATTTCATGAAACAGGAAACTGCTTTAAGATTCACCAAGTACGCACGGTCTGCTGCGAAGAGGGTATTTCTTGCCTCAGGGTCACTCTGTACTATAGCACAGATTCAACGTTAGGCCTACTGAGTATAAGCCTTCCCAGGCATCGACACCCTTAGGGGTTTTATCGGCGGGGGCGCTGGAATGTGCTGACATGTGTAGTATAGAGAGGCCAAATATAAATGCCTCGTGCGGCGGGGCAGCAATATTTCTACGTACTCCCGTCGGCAGCGACACCCTTAGCGGATTCCTAAAACATTTTTCTGGCTAATGAAAGTATATCTAATTTACATTTGTCAAATACCACTGACCTATCATCGCACAGCCCAAACTACTTGAACTTGACTTCGAACCTTGAAACTTTTCATGGACGTTGCTATAGGGCGTGAGCATCCGCTGAGAAAGGGTTTTTCAAAATTCAAAGTTTTCAGGGTTTTTCGGTGGGGTCAACGGTCTAAAATCTTTCTGTATAATTTAATGGACGATCTTTCCTTGAAATTGTCAATTTTTATTTAATCAAGAAGGCGGTTTCCGCTTCACGTACAGATAGGTCTCTACAGCTGATTTATAGTTTGGTTCCTTTTATCATGGTTGTTTTTTCTTTATTTAGGTGAAATGTACTATATTAAAGTCACCAATAGTTTTTGTACCTTATCTATTTAATCATAAACTCAGTATGTGGCACCATCTTCATTTAGGCAGCGGGTGTTAAAATTGTTATCGTGAGCGAAGCCACGGGCAACTGCTAGTCATATATAAGGGTGGTGTTTTCATTTTTATAAACTTTTCTTAATATTTCCAATAACCTAAATGGGCCCGATTAGTCCTGGCCAAAACAATAACAAACGGGCATCACAAACTCATGACGATTCTTTTCCTCCGTTTACAGTGATTAATCGAAAAAATAGTCGTAGCATTGCAAAGAAATTGAGGAAAGCTAGCTCTCCAATCGTACGTGCTAACGACCATGACTACATCAAGGTCAATAAATCCATTTCTGATGAATATGATGAATTCGACTCAAATGTTAGCTTTATAAACACTATAGTGGAATCGGATGATATGGAAGTAATCAGTGACCTCTCTAAAAATAACGGAAATGTCCCTCCAAGTGCGGCTAATGCTGAGGACAACACCTCAACTGCCAGTATGAATTTGGACGCCTTACGTGACGAACATGATTCCTCAAGAAATGTGGCGAGTCCTAATAAAGACTCTAAAATGGTGTCGGACAACTCAAATGCTTTTCAGAACAGCTACAGATATAGGGACAGCGATCCCGCCCCTTATCTTATTGTAATGGACAGTAGTAATCATCCTGGAAACATAGGAGATGTTCATCCAATGTCGTTAGGGCGAAAACTCCTCGAATTCAAGGTCAGTGGTATCATTGAACTAAAGAAAATTGGTAGAAACAAGGTCAAATGTGTATTTGACAGTGCGATTAATGCAAATAAACTTTTGGATTCTTCATTTGCCAATCGCAACAATCTCTCTGCCTACATTCTAACAAATCAAGTACAAAGGCAAGGCCTCATCAGGGATGTTGATACCTCAATTCCAAAGTCTGAGCTATTTGATGAACTGGTAATTAACTTTGACATACTATCAGTTAGGAGACTAAAAAAACGAGTATTTTGTAATGAGCCTAATTTGCGCTGGGGTAAGAATTGGCTCATTAGGCCTAGTCATGGGATCAGTAGGCCTAGGCCTACCTAGCCTATGTCCAGCCTATGGAGGGAGTGTTGGTAATCAGTATAAACACTGCTATTTCCCTAACTTAAACCCTTTGAGTGATTAAGTAACTCACGGTGTTGGGGTGGATGGTTATAACCCTAATTATCACCATCGGAAGGCTAACCTAGTCGGTCCCATGACTGCCAACTCCGATCGCCGATTTTGATGTGGAAAGCAAAGTGTTGAGGCGTATAACGGCGACTATAATCTAATATAAACACTTAGTTGGACACGTAATTAGATCTTTTCCTTGGGAAACGTAATATTTGCGAACGGAACTACGGTTGTTGTTGTTGTGAACAGCATAACCTAAAAGACGTCGTCACGACCCTGTGAGTTGAGCAGACGGTGACAGGTGACAGAGCCTGCGCTGCTTCTTCTTTTCGCCGAGCGCGCCAATAAGCTGTTTTTCTGGCAGAGACCGAAAAACAGTGGCCCCGGATATAGCTTTTTTTAGCTTGTAACCAGCCGCTTTATCAACTGCAAAAAAGGCTGGTGAGTCATCACCGGAAGGGGTGAGCACATGGTGTGCTGATAACCCCTCGATCGACACTTGTGCCTACACTTCGGAAGAGACCGGTTCGTAATTCGAGTTCTGTTCTTCTGCGAATTCTTCCCCGGCCGCTTCTGATCGTGTGCTTTGGAGCTGATTCCGATCGACGTCTTTCAATACTTTTTGGTATTAAAGGTACGCCAGTGTAATTTCTGAATTTGTGTTTAGACGATCTGTAAACTTTTCTGAAAGTTGATCGTGTCGCAGGATAGGGTTCCGAGACCTATCCTGCTGATCTCTTGGCTGTAACCAAGACTAATTAAATTAATTATCTTGGTGCCGATTTTCGACTAGAGTCAATTTGTAGTATTTTCTAAATTCTGTGTAACCAAGTTGGAGTAATTGGTGATTTTACGGGTTTAAGTCCTAGATTTTCCTGCTGTTGTAACAGGCTTAGTCTTGTCAAAACCTGCTGTGCTACAGAAGCGTAAGGTTTGTCCTGCTTCTGTAACTATTGGTCACTAGTGAAATAGTTTAATGTTGTTTCTTGATTAGGGTCAACATTAACTGAGTCGTCTAGTTTCAAAACCAGATAAGTCCACATTTTTTCGAAATTGAGGTAAAGTTATTTTCTGGTAGGGAAAATTACGGTCTATAACCAGGCAATGTTTGTTTTTTCCAAAACCAAATACATCCCATAGTTATTTCATTCAGTATCTCAAGTTTGGTTTCAAAACCAGATCGATTCCATTGCATAGTTTCAAAGTCAGATAAATGTCATTGCCTAGGTTCATAACCAGATACATTCAGTACAATGCGCAGACGAACTTTGCGCAGCAGCATCAGCGCTGCGCTGTGAGTAGAGGCGGAGTCACGACTGTCATTATCAGTGCTCGTTGTTTTGGCTTGGTGATAGTGAAATAAAAGAGGTTATTGGCATTTGATTAAGTTGTTTATGATTATGTGATAGTTATGGAAAGTAAACCAGTAGAAACGAGAAGAAGTGCAAGAAAAAAACCTCGTAACGAGGAAAACTGGAAGAGAGCGAGAGAAAAGAAACGAAGGTAGGTTCAAAATATGCATTAGGTCTAACCTACTTGCGAATAATGTAGGATTAGTAGGCCTTCCTATTTGTTTCTGTGTTTTAAAAAAATGGGTAGATATATAGGAAATTCATAAGTTTTAGGAGCTTCCAGGCCCAGTAATTTACGAAGGTAGTTGAAAAGAAGTTTTTTTGTCGTAAGTTACGACATTAATGTTGCTGACAGGTGGGTTTTTTTACAGATACGGCCCCCCGGGTCCACCAAAGAAAATTACCTGTAATCATGGGAGAAAAGGGAAGTCATACCAATGCAAAGAATTGACTTATGAGGATCAAGAAAAGTTTTTCAATCGATTTTATAGAAGGCAAAAAAAATCTAGTGATATAAAAATTAAGCAAGATGCCTTTATTTTGAAATACTCTCAAAGTTGTGCTCCTAAAAGAGAAAAACCCACGAATGAGACCCGGGGAAAAAATAGACTGGCCGCCCAGTACTATATCTTCCAATCATCAAAAAAGCAAACTGTACATTTATGCCAGAAGGCATTTTTAGACACATTACGGGTGTCTCACAATCGTGTAAATGGTGTTATTTTACGACACTTTCAAACAGGTGAAATGCCAGAGGAAAATAGGGGGGGGTAACAGGAAAAGAAAATTATATTTAGAAAAGAAAAAATCAGTTAAGGACTTTATTAAGACATTCAATGTTTTAGAGAGTCATTACTGTAGGGGAAAGACAGTTAGACAATACCTAAGTTCAGATCTTAATATAAAAAAAATGTGGAGGATGTACCAGACACAAGCTGACGAAGAAAAAAAAGTAAAAGAATCCTATTTCCGTTTCATTTTTAATAAGTACTTTAATCTTGGCTTTGGTTTCTTACGAACTGATGAGTGTTCTACTTGTTTATCCCTATCAGAAAAGATTAAGAACTGCAAGGATCCGAATGAAAAATCGAAACTAATGATAGAAAAAAGAGTCCATAAATTGAAAGCGAAAGCATTTTATACCTCCCTCAAAGAAAAAGACAGCAAATTAATTACAATGACGTTTGACTGTCAAAAGAACTTAGTTTTACCTAAGGTCCCAGATCAATCTGCTTATTATTCTAGGCAATTGTATAAATATAATCTTACCGTCGTCGTTGGTGACTCGAAATGTAAACAAACAAAAGATAATGTCTTTATTTACCACTGGAATGAAAGCGAGTTTCCTAAAAGTGCCAACGAAATAGCTTCTGCTGTTTATGATTCCCTAAACAAAATCACCATCCCTGAAGAAGTAACTACCATTCGACTAGCCTCTGATGGATGTGGGGGGCAAAATAAAAATTACTTTTATGATGAGTACGATAGCCTTTTGGCTTGCCAAAAAGGCCCCCAACACGATAAAAAACATTGAATATGTGTTTCCTATCGTCGGCCATTCTTTCTTACCCCCTGACAGAATTTTTGGTAGAATTGAAAAGGAAGTGAAAAGACAGGCAGTCATTGTTGATCCGGAGGAATATACTGAGATTTTTTCCCACTATCGGGGAAAAACTATGACTGGAAGCAAACCTTTGAAAAAACTGTTCGGCCACCTGGTCAGTGGCACTTTCAGTTTAATCCAAGTAAACGATTCCACTTCAAAAAAAGTAAAAAACGTCGTGACATTGTTGTAAAAGGTGAAGTGAACTACAAGACTGACTCTGGCTCCTACAAAAGAATTACTAAAAAGAATGTAAGGTTTAGTGATATCGACATGCCTAACATTATTAAACCATCATCTGTTGTTTTAAAAGAACTTAAAATAAGAGACGTAGAAAGGCTACTTGGAAAGCATTTCGGAGAGGATTGGAAAACCCTTGAAACACTAAGGTACTACAAGAAGATTATAGAGGGTCCAGTAGACGAAAATGGAGACAATGATGACGACGATGGCTGCCAGCATGGCGTGAATGAGGACGTCTCATTATCTGTGTAAACGTTTATCACCTCAACAGCTGTAAAATAATTTTAGTTTTAGCGAATTTCCCCTATAGGGAAGAAGCTATTACCGTAGGTCTCATGGTAAGACCTAAGCCCCAGACCATGATAACTTTTCGTTTTGCAACCCCCAGAAGCAAAAAACACCATTCGTTCGAATTTTTAGATATATATATATATATATCTATATATCTATATATATATATATATGTGTCTGTTAGCACGATAGCGGCCGTAAAAATGGTCCGATTTTGATGAAATTTGGTACAGACATGTAAAGTGGTAATCGATTGGACGAGTTCGTGAACCAGCCCGATCGGACCACCGGAAGGGGGGGTAAAGGGGGATAAACCCCCTCAAAAATGGGTTTTTTGAGATTTTTACATAGAAAAATAAAATTTATCAAATTTTTGTTGGCACCATTGAATTTAGCTCAAAAAAATAAACAATTTAGTATCTTGAATCACTGCTCTATGTCCATTGGTTACCGAGATATTGAAATTGGTAAACACAGTACGTTGTGCCAATGCTAACCTTATGGGAAATAAGTAAAATTCTATATCTCGTTTATTTCTCAATATATCTTGATAAAACTTGGTAAATGGCTTCTTCTAGTTCAGATCTACTAAATATTGAATTAAAACCAACCAGTTTAAACATACCTGTAGCAGCAAACCTGCATACTCATTCCCCATGTTAATCTTATGGAGCTTACAAAAACATGTCAAATCTCGCTATGTTAGATTAAAATATATTGTTTTGCATTTGAAATTCGCTGAGAATGCAGGTCTGCTGCAACGGGGGTATTTTTTTTTATTTTTTCTCTCTCAAGTTATGTTTAGGCTAATAATAAACTACATTATTGTGTGTAAACGTCTATCACCTCAACAGCTGTAAAATAATTTGAGTTTTTTTATATTTGTATTCTTATGTTTCATAATAAACAATATTAGTGTGTTTTCAAATTGTTTTATTACCTTTCTTTTTAAGTTATGCAAAATTAGTTAAGTTGATAATAATAAACAAAAAACTTCTTTTCAAATTTAATTAGGCAACAACTTTTATTTTTTCATATCATAAAAGAAATGCAATTTCATCAATCAATGAAATGGTTTCAAAAGTAGACATATTAAATGGCTTGGTATCAAAACCATATAGATTTAATGATTTAATTTCAAAACCAGATTTGTTCAACGACTTAGTTTCAAAAGCAGGTAGATTCAACAACTTAGTTTCAAAAGGAGGTAGATTTAACAACTTAGTTTCAAAAGCAGATAGATACAGCAAGTTAGCTGCAAAACCAGAAACATTCAACAAAAAAAAATTTTTTTTGGAAAAACCATTTATCATTTATTGTTTAAATTTATGTAGAGAGTTTGTGTATCCTATACAGGCGTTCATAAAAAAATTGGAAAAAAAAATTCAATAGGAAAGGTGCTTAATTTGTTTTTTTTATTTCCTGAAAAAAAACTTCAAGCCACTTATCTGGTTTTGAAACTAGACGACTCAACTATGGGTAACTAGTGTTAACTCTGAACATCTCACAGAGCTAGGGAAAACAGCAGAGGGCATTTTACTTAGAAGGTGTTTCCAGATTTAGTCTGTCCTAAGTCGAATGTCATCTAGGTTGAATATAACTGAGCTCTCGTATTTGAATATCTGGTAACTACTGTGATTTCGATCCTCGACCCCTGGAATTATCCCAGCGACCGAGCTGAGCGATTCCAAGGCCTCTGACAACCCGTGGCGTGATTTCCTGCGGTTCGGTGTACTAGTGTAACCGATCATCTTTTCTCTTACCAGGAAATATCCGTCACAATTTCATGATAACGGACAATCTAAATTTGTCCCCATCCCTCTAATTGTAGTTACCTTCAAAGGTAAATGTCTACACGAGAATATAAACCTGTTTTTCACAAAATGTCAGGTAGAACCGTACGTAAGACAACCTATCCAATGTTTTAACTGTCTGAGGTATGGACATACTGCAAAGGCTTGCAGGAGTAAGACTCGCTGTCCAAACTGCGCTCTCGATCACAAAACTGACTCTTGTCCGAAAGCTAGATGTCCCTGCTGTATATTTTGCAAGGGTCCTCACTCTGCCCTGAGCAAAGACTGTACCCAAAGGGGCATTGAGCTCAGGATAAGTCAATACATGGCTTTTGAAAATGTTTCCTCCAATGAAGCGAAGTCTATTGTTTCCCCCTCAAACACAAACATTCAGAATAAGCAGCCCTCATATGCAAAATCACTAGGTATTACTAAAGATCATTTCCC
This sequence comes from Flexamia atlantica, assembly GCA_035578135.1. Classification (NCBI taxonomy): domain Eukaryota; kingdom Metazoa; phylum Arthropoda; class Insecta; order Hemiptera; family Cicadellidae; genus Flexamia; species Flexamia atlantica. The sequence continues at coordinate 57,867,734 of JAQJVK010000006.1, forward strand.
ACTTCTTCCCTCTAAAGACAATTCTCTGTTATGGGAAAAGTTTTGCGTTGTACCGTCTGCCATAACTAGCAGTCTGGGCCGGCCGATGTCAAATAAACCTCAGAGTAAAATTCACTATAAACATACAGCAACCAAGATGCCTTCTGACAATTTCTCTCGAACGACTCCTGTTTACTCACAAGTATTATTCTCAATTTGATCACCTAAACCAAACGACAACTTCTCCTGTATGGAGCCACCGTTCCATCACAACTGGAGAGGCACCTGAAACTGAGGAAAATGGTAGGAGTGTTGTTTCTCACGAACTTAGAAGAAGGTTAGTGAATGAGGAAGTCGCCGACTCTAATGTGGACAAAATTATCACTATTCTAAATAATTTAAAATATAACGACCTTCCCATATCTAGATTGATCTCAGTTCTTAATGAAATTTTTGGTGAACAACTACGTATAGAAAAAAGATCCCCTATTCAAACAGACTATAACAACGATACTGACGAAAAAATTTAAATATTTTACAGTCGCATTACTCCTTAGCTTTATGATTAATATTATGAAGATTTTACAGTGGAATAGTAACTCTGCTTTGGCTCATAAAGGGGAGATTGAATATCTGTTACAGAAAAACAATATTGATGTGGCAGCGTTATCGGGAACCCGTTTCAATCCTTTCTATGATGTCCAGTTCAAGAATTATTCGGTCATACGCGACGATAGACTGAACAGAGGAGGCGGGGTGCTGCCCTGCTGGTCAATAACCGTATATCCTTTACAGAAATAGAATTTGATGTACCGGTTGTCTTACTGACGCATGAAGAAAATGTTGTTGGCATACAACTAATTTTCAATAACCGATCTATCAATATATTTTCTGTTTATGCCCCGCCTGATCAGAGAGTTGATGCCACTGTTTGGGGCGATTTTTTCTCCCCTTTTAAGGAATCCGTGATTATCCTGGGTGATTTCAATGCCCATCATACATCTTGGGGAAATGCAAATAATGACTGGAAAGGTGTTCAAATGCACCATTTCATCGAAGATAACAACCTTGTATTTCTAAACACAGGCGCCTCAACTTATTTTTCAGAGTTTCCTCTTAGAAAAAGCGCTATAGATCTGTCAATAGCGTCACCATCCATAGCCTTGATTTCCAATTGGAAAACGATGGATGACTGGAACGGATCCCAACATACCCCCATTGTAATAAATATACAGAACATTTCGGAAAACATAACTAATAATGACGTACCTTTGAAACGATGGATGACTGGAACGGATCCCAACATTCCCCCATTGTAATAAATATACAGAACATTTCGGAAAACATAACTAATAATGACGTGCCTTTGAACCATTCATTTCCTGATCATTACTGTTTCAAGAAGGCGAATTGGGCCCTCTACTCGACCGTAGTGGACTCTCTATCTACTCAAATTAACCTAGACTCTGATCCTATCTCGTGTTATGAAGATTTTTGTAAATGTATTTTTCAAGCTGCCGATTTATCTATTCCGAAATCTAAAAGACCAAAATCTACGTTTTCGCCTTGTCCATGGTGGACAGAAGAATGTTCTCATCACATAGAAAATAGATTAACAGCTTTTAGGACTTATAGAAACCATCAAACATTCGAGAATTATTTGCTTTATAGAAAGGTAGCAGCTGCCACGAAGCGTTTTATTCGGACTCAAAAAAAGAACTACTGGATTTCCTTTTGCGAAAAACTGAACCGTAATACTCCTATGTCGGAAGTATGGGAAAATGTTCGGTCACTCAAATGTAGGTTTCTCCCAAAGGCTGCCAGAAAAACAAATAATAACTTTTCAGAATGTCTGGAAGAGTTTGTATACAAATTGGCTCCTCCATTTGTAAATGTTCACTGTCCTTTTCTTGATACCACTATTCCTACCAACAAAGAGAATGAAGACCTTATAAAAATATTTTCTGAGCATGAACTAGTGCTCGCAATATCGTCACTAAAATGCACGGCACCAGGGAAAGATTCAATAAACAATTTGTTTCTCGTACATCTTTCGAATGTCTCACGTGCTATTTTGTTAACTATCTTAAATAAGCTCTGGGTTTCAAACACTATACCGAGTACATGGAAGGAATACATAGTAGTTCCCTTAAATAAACTTAACAAAGACCCCCATTTTGCTGAAAGCTACAGGCCAATAGCGCTCTCCTCAGCTATGGGGAAATTACTGGAGAGATTATTGAAAAACAGGCTTCAACACTGGATGGAATGTTTGAAAAAATTTTCTCCAACACAATTCGCCTTCCGAAATGGCAGGAGTTGTGTTGATAACCTTGCAATTCTAACTACAGCTATCCAGACATCATTTACTGATTCCAAATACCTAGCTGCGGTTTTTCTTGACATAGAGGGTGCATATGACAATGTAGACCTTAGTATCTTGTCCAAAAAACTCACTTCATTGAACTTTCCACAGAAGATAGTTAATTATATTGTAACCCTTTTTACAGATAGAAAAATCCAAGTTAAATTCAATAACTTGTATTCGCCTCCGAGATGGACCAGTAAGGGTATCCCTCAAGGTTCAGTACTGAGTCCTTTACTGTTCTCTATCTATTGCAAAGATCTGCCCAATTGTTTTGACTTTCAAATCAAAACTCTTGAATTTGCAGATCACTGGGTACTGTAAACCCAAGATAAGGATTGGAAGAAGTGCGAGAGCAACCTAAGTGAAGCATTGAAGAATTTGTACTATTGGACTAAACAAGTTGGTTTTGAAGTTTCTGTTGCAAAATCTTCCGTTTGCCTCTTTTCAAGAAAAAATGTATTATCTACATTGGACATATTTTATAACAACACCCCCTTAATACAAAATACCCCCGTTGCAGCAGACCTGCATACTCAACGAATTTCAAATGCAAAACAACGTATCTCAATCCAACATAGCGAGATTTGACATGTTTTTGTAAGCTCCATAAGAATAACATGGGGAATGAGTATGCAGGTGTGCTGCTACAGGTATATTAAAACTGGGTGGTTTTAATTCAATATTTAGTAGATCTGAACTAGAAGAAGCTATTTACCAAGTTTTATTGAGATATGTTGAGAAATAAGCGAGATATAGAATTTTACTTATTTCCCATAAGGTTAACATAGGGCCAACGTACTGTGTTTACCACTTTCAATATCTCGGTAACCAATGGACATAGAGCAGTGTTTCAAAATACCAAATTGTTTGTTTTTTTGAGCTGAATTCAATGGTGCCCACAAAAATTCGATAAATTTTATTTTTCTATGTAAAAAATTCAAAAAACCCATTTTTGGGGGGGTTTATCCCCCTTTACCCCCCCTTCCGGTGGTCCGATCGGGCTGGTTCACGAACTCGTCCAATTGATTACCACTTTACACGTCCGTACCAAATTTCATAAAGATCGGACCATTTTTGCAGCCGCTATCGTGCTAACAGACACACATATATATATATATATATATATATATATATATATATATATATAAATTCAAACGAATAGTGTTTTTTGCTTCTGGGGGCCCCAAAACGAAAAGTTATAGTGGTCCTGAGCTTAAGTCTTACCATGAGACCTACGGTAATAGCTTCTTCCCTATAGGGGAAATTCGCTAAAACAGAACAAAAGTTCCTAGGTATCGCACTAGATGGAAAACTTATATGGAAGAATCATGTGGAGGAATTAGAAAGAAAATGTAACAAACGGCTGAACATCCTTCGGCAGTGTCTACTTGTTATTGGGGTGCCGACCCAAAAACGATGTTACTGTTGTATAAATCTTTAATACGCTCAATTCTGGACTATAGTTGTTTTGTTTTTGGAAATGCTTCCAAAAGTGTTTTAATTAAGCTGGACAGAATACAATACAGTGCCCTCAGGAGCTGCCTCGGCTTCATGAAATCGTAACCTTGTAACGCCATGGAGGTTGAAGCTAATCTACTCCCTCTGGAATTTAGACGACAACTCCTAAGCGATAGGTACCTACTGAAAGTATTTTCGATCCCTCTTCACCCGCTACAAAACCTCATTGCACAATTTTACGGGGCATACAAAGTATCTTCTTTTTGGCAAAACCGAAACCCTCCTTTATTACTAAAAAGCTATATTTATTTAGTTGAAAACAACATTATACCCAGAAATATGCTTCATTCTTTTTATCATAATGTGTTTCAGACAGAGTTTAGGGCTTGCACTGTTAATACAAATCCATACTTTGGACGAATAAAGAAGAAAGAAGATGATCTAGTATCCAAGGAGGACATAATGCAAGATATATTTTCTAACTGGCCAGGATTTAACCACATTTATACTGATGCATCCAAGAGTACTTCTGACAACCACACGGCCTGTGCCATGGTAGATTCTCACGAAAATTGCACAATAGCTTTTAAAGTTAACCCTGTATTTTCGGTGTTCTCAGCAGAGGCCCTTGCCATTCTTCCCTCTCTCTATTACGTGGAAACTAAATTTAACAAAAAAGTTCTTATTTTATCAGTTCTTATTTTCAAATCACAGGTCAGTTCTGCCGGGTTAAGGTGCAAACAGTTCTCAAAGCTCAGGATAAAACGCACCAACTGTACCACACACGTAAATATCATAAGTCCCAGCGAGCTTTGTTGATATGATAACTTAGCGCTAGAGATATTCTCTTAACTCATGAACTTACTTAAACTCATTGTAAAATCTTATTAATAACATTTTACAGGTAGCCTTTATGTAAGCCCAAAACGGATATTAATTAAATGAATGTCCTCTGAAAAAAATGAAACGGCGAAAAAACTTAGATGATATTTCAGATAGACATCTAAGGAGGCTGGCAAATTTAGAAACTCAGAGTGTTTTAAGTGACCTACAACTAAGTTTATTGGACACAAATGAAAATTTAGCCATAGAAAATAGCCCTACTCAAAATCATGTTTCTAGTAGGCCTAGTGAAGATTCTGCCATGGTCATTCAGCCTTTACCAGGCTGCAGCACTGAACCAAGTAGTCCTCATTTTCTAGTAGACTATGAAAGCGAAGGAAGGGTTCTTAGTTCATGTTCAGATTCAGAAATATTTGATATGTCAGATTTACCTGTTCAGAGTGTGGATTCAGTTGAACCATAGTTTGCCAGTGAATTAGCATCATGGGCAGTTAGTTCTAAAATTAACCATTCTTCACTCTCCTCTCTATTGAAATTACTGAGGAAAATGGGCATCCGGACTTGCCCTCTGATGTACGAACTCTTATAGGTACACCTAGAAATACTACTATAAGGGAAGTTTGTCCAGGTGGATATTGGCATTATGGCCTTGAGAATGCCTTAAAGGTGAACTAATGTGGTGCAAACTTAGAAGATATTGAACATCTTGAATTATCAATTAATATTGATGGTTTACCAATATCAAGGTCACCTGGAAGTTCTTTGTGGTCCATTTTAGGATCGATAACACATATAAGCAGTGTATTTTTAATTGGTGTCTATCATGGAGCAACTAAACCTGAGAATGCCAATGACTTCCTAGAAGAATTTGTTGTAGAAGTACGACGGCTGTTACAGTCAGGAGTTTTCATTAAACAGAAAAAATTAGATGTCGTTTTGAAATGTTTAATATTTGATGCGCTAGCTAAATCTTTTATGTTAAACGTAAAGGGCCACGGTGGATATTCCAGTTGTACAAAATGTTTAGTTGAAGGGGAAAGCGTTGAAAGTCGAATGTGTTTCAATGATTTGGATGCACCGAAACGAACGGATGCTGATTTTATTTCAAAAGCAGATGAGGAATATCATGCAGGTGAAACAGTTTTGTCAAATATTGAGAATTTAGGCCTTGTCACTAATGTGCCGCTAGATTATATGCACTTGGTATGTCTAGGGGTGATGAGAAAAATAATGTACATGTGGGTTGGTGGAGGCTTTAAGACAAAACTCTCAAGCCGACAAATAAACTTGATTTCAGGAAGGTTACAAAACATTAAAGAATGGGCGGCCAACGATTTTGTAAGGAAAAAATGACTAGGTAGGTGAACTGAGTTGAATTACAAATACTACATAGTACATAATAAATTATTTCTTTCAGTTTTACTCAATCTTGAAGTATCGGCACTCTTAAGAAAAACAAATATGGCTACTACTGAGTTTGAATTCAATTACTATGTTGTGGAATTTGATGATGGGCTGCAACTAATACCTAAAAATTGGATCTACAATGGGGGTAGAGAGGCTTACTCGCCTTCGGCTCGCTGGGGGCTCCGCCCCCAGGCCCCCTACTGTGAGTCCCTTGCAGAGGGATTTTAATATTTACAAGTCACGTAGTTAAATTGATTTATTTGTTTACATACAAAGTCACCATACCATGTATTTGGAAAAATAAAAGTTACAAGACAAAATTAATTAAACAGTTTATAAATATTCAGGTCAAGAGAAGTTTAGTGGCGCAGTTGGTTTTGGGGTTTTTTTGTTGTGGGGGCTCCTCAACAAGTCCTGTAGGTTGGACCTGGATTAGGTCGTATTGTGGGGCTTTCAGGGGCGAGTGTTGGTAAGACTTGGAGATTAGGAAAAAATTAAGGAGGTGTGTACTGAACAGTCACAATACGAATTAACTCTTGACAAATCTTGGGAAAATTTCCCGTTTGGGGGGGGGGGGCAGTAGGTGGAGGGAGTAGTCAGGGAAGGGATTTATGATGAAGTGGGTGGGGCTATTTTTTGTGGGGAAGGGCTGATTGGTTTCGGGTTGACGTAAACGTATTTAATAAAAAAATACAGGTGAAAATTGATTTAACTTTTTACAAATTCTCAGCACAAGTTATTTCGGGTTTGTTCAAGGGTTAGGGGGTTATTGGTGGTAGAGTTTTGGGCTTTGGGGGTTAATTATATGAAAGTGGAGAGCTTGGTAGGCTCAAAGGGGTGGGGCAAAAGTATTGATTTAAAAATAACATGGCCAAATATATGATAAATGCTGAATTTGTTTCATTCATTGGTCGGTTTCGGGGTTGAAAGGGGTCAGAGCTACCTGAGGACGAAAGAGATGAGATAGGACAAAAGATCAAGTCATACACATACTTATTGCAAATTATCAGGGTTATAGGTAGCATATCGGGTTATATGAAATACATTACCTCGAGAAAATCGCTGGAATTTGGCGAATTTCGAAGATTTTTTAAGTTTATATGCGTTTCAATACAAATAACAGTTATAATATTTACGGCTTCTAACATTCATGCTATAGAGATGATTTGTACCAAATTCCAACCCTCTTCGTATAATAATAAATCTACTGGAGCTGAAAAACGTCGGGGTAACCTTAGAAAATTTAAAGTTCTAGAGCTACCTAAGGGTGAAGGAGACGAGATAGGGAAAAAAGTCAAAGGACCAAAGTTGTAGATCGTAAAAATCCGTGGGACTCCGTGCAGTCCGTTTTCCGATAGGACCATCCGTTCGGCCACTAGAGCTCAAAATAACATTGCTTTAAAATAGCTTTTTTTAGCGATTTTTGTAATTTTTTTTAAGGGATTGAAATAAACATGGTGAGTTTTGATACTTTTTCCTGTATATTGACCCTCCAAGGAATATTCGGGACAAATTTCAAGTTTCTATCTCATCGGAAAGTGTTGTTTGAACCGGAATGAAATACCTCGAGATAATCGCTGACATTTGGCGAATTTTGAAGGTTTATTTGACTTTATATGCATTTTAATATTCCAAATTGGTTATATTATTCATGATTTGTAACATAAATGCTGTAAAGATGTTGTACACCAAATTTCAGCGCTTTACTTTTAATATTTAATCAACTGGGGCTGAAAACCTGGGGAAAATCTTCGGAAATTAAAAGTTCTACTGCTACCTAAGGGTGAAGGAGACGAGATAGGGCAAAAAGTCAAAGGACCAAAGTTGTAGATCATGAAAAATCCGTGGCACGTGGTGCAGTCCATTTTTGGATAGAACCTCTAGTTCAGCTGCTACAGCCCTAAAACCGAAAGTACTTTTTTTGAAATTCAAGTTTTCCTCCCTTTGGGGGGGTTGGGGATGGAAATGTTTTGTTTTGACAATTTTTTCTGTGGTTCGACCACCAAAGTAATATTCATGCCAAATTTCAAGTTTCTAGCTCATCGGGAAGTATGGTTTGAATTTGTATACGTGAGTGAGTCAGTTACACAAGCGGCTGTATAATATATAGATTGGCCAAACTTTAAAAACTATAAATTGTTTGAAAAAGCTGTAGAGGAAATGATGGAAATAAAGGAAGAGTGGAAAACACACAAAGTAAAAAACATTTTCGGCAAATTAAGTAAGTAGGGGGTCTAATTAGTAATATTGTAACAGTAATTTATTTTGAACAGTTTGCTGGTATCATTTTGTTTTTCTACTGAATATAATGTTACGTGTAGAAAGCATGAAATACGACCCCAGATCCATTATTCCCAATTTCAGTATTCCCCAAATTCAGTGACCCCATACCTCCTCAGGGGGACGGCCCACGAGGAGTCAGAAGAAAATCTTAAATATAAGCATAGGTTGATATGTACATCAAATTAAAGCGCTTTTTGAGTAGAAAACAATGCCGTAAATCCGATCTCAATCGGATCACCGAATCCAAAATGGCGGCAGTTTAAACTTTTTTAACTGCAATTTTTAACTTCCTTTAATATTCGATTTCAGACGTTCTAAGAGTCCGTTCGCGATGCGGTTTGCGGCATTAAATTTTGCTTTATTACGCCTTTAAAATGATATACATTTCGACCTATGCATATCACATTTTATGGCATAAACCACTTCCATGAGGGACGGTGCCTTAAAGGATGTCTTGCATGGATGATGACCGGCATAGGTGATGCTGTACATAATTTTAAAGGACATGAAATTCTTTACAAAATGGCGCAAACCGCATCACGAAAGGACGCTTAGAACGTCTGAAATCAAATTTTTAAGTATGTTAAAAATTGTAGTTTGGAAAATTTTAAACTTCCGCCATTCTGGATTCGGTGATCCGATTGAGATCGGATTTGCGGCATTGTATTTTACTCAAAAAGAGATTTAATTTGATGTACATATCAACCTATGCTTATATTTAAGATTTTCTTCTGACTCCTCGTGGGCCGTTTCCCTGAGGAGGTATGGGGTCACTGAATACTTGCTAAAATAGTATTTTGTATCCAAGAGACATGTTCTAAGTTTCGTAGGTCAATATTTAATAATAACAAAATTAGCAAGCCGATCCGGGACTTTTTGAACACCCGGTAGCAGTTACCCGTGGCTTCGCTCACGATAAAAATTTCACCTGATCTTACTTCTGCTCTTTGAAATGTCAAATTATAGTATTCAAAGTTGTTTACATTTCGATATTTGAATGTTTACATCCTTACAAAATGTAAACATTGAAACTGAGGACGTTCACGGGGCTTAGCCCGAAAGGATTTTATGGAAGTGAATAGGCCTATATGTTTCCCAGGTTCAAGATCTACCTCTGTGTGAAATTTCAACCCAGTCGGTTCAGTATTTTTCGAGTTTACTTTTCCCATACATACATACACACATACATAAACCACCTCTTTTTTATAACAGTACAGATTGATAGGCCTACATCAAAATAAACGTAATTACACATTTCTATCTTTCACTGTGCTTACTAATGGAGAGGAACAGGAAAGGACCTAAATGTCAACAATCCTTATTCCTTATTTGTAAAATGCTAATACATTTGAAAACTGTATTATTTACAGATTCTTATGAAAGGGAAAAACAAAAATTGAAAGACGCAGAGATGTATACGGATTTATCGACAGATTGCAAGGAGAAAAGAAAACGTCAAAGGCATCAGTTAGAGAAAAAGAGGATCGCGTCATCATCATCATCTGATGATGATGCATCCGATGATGAATTGGCCAAAGGTATTTCGCCTTTACCCAAAGTACCAGAAAGTAATTTGGGTAGCACTCCTGAAACCGTAGTTCTGGAGGATATTGATCAATACCCAAAAAACATATCCACTCCCAAGACCGGCGGACCGTCTCTTGCGGGGGCAAGTAATCGAACGCCGAAATCAAATGAAGTGTGGGCTAGCAATGTCACACCCACCTTGACTCCCAAACATAAGTCATACAATGATAAAGGTATGTTTAGTAGTACTAATACTAATATTAATAACTAAAATTAAGTTGTATGAAGATTTTATCAACCCCTTCTGTCATGCACAGTAAATAGAAGCTTTCAACCAACTCCTTCAAGATCTTTGTTTAAATGATAAAAGGTCGTTTCAACCAAATACAGGGCTTGTAGCTTTTTTACTCTTGGTTAAATTAAAAAAAACATTCTAATGCTTATGATTGGTTGGTAGTGTAAAGACAAACATAACCTCAACCTCTATTAGGCCTAGTAGTCTATATTGATTGTTTGTTGGTTTGTATTAAAAGTGCAATAACTTAAATGGATGTTGAAGATAAATTTTAACAATAAGGTTGTTGAAGACAAGATAGTATGGCCTAAAATATTGTACATCACTCGTCCAAAATGTGTTTACCGTATTCACATGGTATTCCCATGGTAAACAACCATACTCATCCAGTAAACACCTATTTCCCGGACTAGTAACGTAATGTACTATTGAGCAACTGATTGAATTTTAATATCCATTTTTTTAATAAAAGAATTATACTATAAATATATAGTATAATGTTATAATCTGACAGTTATTTGCAAAGCAATATTGCAGCATCAGCTGCCATGGAGGGAGTTGTCTATTTTGTCAATCTGACATGTGGTCAATCCGAGGTTGCTGCTGATCCAAGCTGCTGAGCAGCGTGTGTCAGTTCAGGATTATATAGGAATGTCACTATTTAATCTTATGCTGTAGGTGTCCTGTTTATTGGTGTGGTCTACTTCGAGTGTTAGGACTAATGATCAAGTTTACAGGTTGTCTGTAAAATCCGTCACCAAACTCCATAACTTGGTTTATTGGGTCAAAATAAGCAAAAAAGTTCATCTGAGGGTACGTCCTAAAATGCATATTACCTACATATCCGCCATTTTGTATTTTTCACAAAATATTTTTTATCTCCGAAGTTTGTTGATAGATTTTTTTGAAACTTGGTATGTACTTGTAACTAGTCAAGGTTAGTTTATGAAAAAATAATCTGCATGATCGAATTGTAAATTTCAAAATGGCGGCCGTTTAAAATCTTTAAATTGAAATACCGATAAAACGGTACGTAGTACAAAAAAATATAAAGAATTGAAATTTTCAGCAATTTTAATTTCCAGTCTAATGACACATTATACTAAATACTATAATATAGAGAGGGTATCAAAGAGGTCTTAAGTGGCGTGTAAGAAGTTGAAGAGAAAACAGTATTTACTGGGAATTCTGGAAAAGATAAAAAACAGGAGTCAAAAGTTCGACATCGGCGAACAAAAATTTAAGTACATAGGAGAGGTTCCACATTTTAAACAAATTTATTTTGACAATATAACCTCTGAAGATGTGGTGTTATCTGGCGAGGAATCTGGTGTCCTGACATTGGATGGGAAAAACCAGTTGGTAAACCAGACACGAAGGTTACAATGGAAGATATTGAGGATGAAGAAGCGGACTTCCTTGACTGCATTGACAGCGAAGCTTTTGTCTCAAGCACGTCCAATCAAATGAAGAAAGGCAAGCCCTGGGTAAATAAGAAATATTCAAATTTCGAAGGAAAAATGTCAGGTAAAAACGAAGAAATATATGAGCGTACTAGTTTTAATACAGGTAAGCTTAAAAGTTGGTTAAAAAGGAGAATTATAGAACAAAAACGATTTATTGTGGATTAGTGTTCACTAACACAAAACTTAAGAGGAGAGCGAGGGTAAAATGTGTTATTTACGCTAGGTGCGGGTCTAATGTTAACAACAATTGCAGACTACAAATTCCAAGTATATTATTATGAAAAAAGACTGTTATTAAAATTAAAGAGCCGTGGACCCTTGAAAACTTGATCTCATGGTGGACGGCCAAGAGCGTATCAAAAATGAGGGAAAGACAGATATCTGTTTAAGGAGCAGTTAAAAGTTGATCAAACTAAGACCGTGCAAAATAAAGTGATGCTAAAGTAAAATTAAACGAAGATGCTAAAGTAGAGTTAAACATGCTGACAGTATCAACACCCATAAGTTTAAGACAAATTAGATCCGAGGCCTTTAAAGAAGACGATTTACATGAAAATGAAACTGCTGACATGCTATTGGAAAAACTTGATCATCTGGAAAGAAAAAAAGATGTATATATTAAGAAAGTATTAGCACTACCCTTCCAAGATCATCTGTACACTGACAGACAAAAGGAAGTAATTACAAAATATAAAATTGACATAGCCTACTTTGATGCCACTGGGTCAGTTGCTAGAAATTTTTTTTTCATTGAATAAAAGAATACATTACTAAGCTTTAGTAATAAATGTTAATGCAGAAGAATTGCCTTTAGTGGAGATGTTGTCTGGATCTAAGAATATCCAAACAATTGCAGATGTTTTATTGTCATACAATTATAACCACAGGGTAGGGTGATGAAAAGCTGTGGCCCCTTGTTAACAGAATAGTTTGTGATTGAAGATGGGCTATGATGATAGGCATTGTTATCGCATAGAATTCGATGAATCTACTCCAATATTTACATTTTTGTTACAATATATGTACTGGTGTAATAACACCTCAAGAACACAAAGATAAGACCAAACATGAAAGTTGTGCTCATTTTATGAAAATTAGAGATGAGCGAGTACAGGTTTTTCAGGTCGAGTCGAGTTCGAGTAGAGTATATACTAAAAACAATGTAGCCTAAGTTATCGTAATACTTTAGAACACGTAAAAAGTTTTACATGTTAAAGTGACAATAAATAATGTTTCAATTATAAATTGAGAAGTATCAAAATATGCACTTCTATTAAATATAATAAATTCAAAATAACAACAGTAAGGGACAGAACATTAATGAATATCTGCCTCTGATAAAAAAGGTTAGTATTTTACATGTATTGGCAAGAAAAATAACACTAACCCCCATTAATTACAAATATTGCACGATACTTGGCTAAAAATATTTGATACTTTACCTGTCGGATATTAAGATTGCGATATATTGTTTAATGAACTGATTTATTTTCAAACTTGAAATTTTATTTCCTACCTTCTATTTTAGTTTATAATTTATTAACATTCTTTATGGTATGATTTGTGTAGCAGTTGATATTTTCCTCAATAATAAAATAATACTATAACCAATAGGAAAGTAAAATTGTTTAAAGATAAATCTATTTTATGACCTTCTATAAAAACAATACAATATTACAGCATCACTAAAAAAGATTTAACACTAACATCTCTGAAAAGTACTAAGTTCTTGTTTATATAAGCCTAAAGTAGGCCTATTTAAAAAAGAGTTTATATAAAAAGCAAACTGTTAATTGAAAATAAACATTTTAAGTGGAGATGTTTTGTTTTGAAACAATTTCACTTTCTAAAATCAATGGCAGAAAATTCATGAAGACACAGATAAACCAAATATTAATGTGTCAATTAATTCTAATCAATCTAAGAATAACAACATACATGCAACAAGAACTATTTAAAGGAGACAAATCATCACACTTAACAATAACTTAAAAGAAACGACAATCTATTAATTCCATCACTGGCACCGGCAGTCGACACAACGTAAGTTTAACTCACTCTCTTTATCGTTTGAGAGGGGGGGGGGGTGGAGTTTGTTTACCCATCAACACTGCCCACCCATTCCCTTGTTGTCTGAGGCTTGAGTGCGTGCGTCTAGTGAGATAACTAGGAGATAAAGAGACCCTACTACCAAGGACAAAAATGAAAAAAATTCTTGTCATACAACTACATATGGCTCATATTTTATTATTTTGTTTTATAAATCAAATGAGACAAAAGTAAAAATTGTACAATTATTTTTGTTAAAGAGATAAACCATGATTAAACAACAGACTTTTATGCCGTATTTTGCTGGTATTTCGTGGTTCTCCAAGGTCAACTAAATATATCTGAAACCCCGATTCCTGACAACAAGTGATAATATTTCTTGCAGCCTGACGTCGTTTCTTTATCACTTCAGGAGATAATGTTTGTGTTTGTTTTTTTCCTGAGAAGGACACCCTCTTCCGGTCTGACGTGTCCACAAAGAAATGATCGCAATAATTATCTTCCCGATAACAACACTCGCCTCAAAAGTTTGGCTTGAAAACTCGAGTATAAATAAATAATTTAAGGAAAAACTAAGAAAGGGATAAATAAAACTATTATTACATATTTTATTTTCAAACATTTAACTCCTTGGTGAATTGGAACTGGATTTCGGTCTTTGGATGCAATTACACCGATTCTGACATAATGAGGCAGTGTCGTCGACAGTCACAATCACTGCTGTGAGTGCGATCTGTCGTGAAACCATGACAGCTGTAAGATAGGTTAGGACACCTATACCTTTGACATATTTGTACAGCACGACAAAATTAAACAGCATTTTGTGACGAAAATTATATTTGGAACCAAAATTACAGTTTTTGCAATTTGAAATCAAACTCGACTCGAAATTGCTGAGTTTGAAAAAAAGCTAGGGTTTCAAGGCCATACTCGACTCGAATTCGAAATCTCGAGTACTGCACATCTCTAATGAAAATGGCCAGTGATAGAATTTCAAAAGAAAACATTAAAGACAAGACTGTTAAGAAGTTTATAATCAATGTTATGGCAAATCTTGAGATGGGTGATACAATCGACGACGCAAATCATATTTACATAAGCTTTGTTACAGTTATATCAAGCGGTAAAAATTATGTAATAACAAATACAGCTTTCGAAAACTTTTGGACTTTTATAGAAAGGACGGAGTGTGAATTTACTGGCGCATTACAGGAATATGACGACTATGATCCAGATCAAATTAAAAGTGATGGATTAAAAGGAGTAACAGGTGCACCAAAATTGATAGTCCGTTTTTTATCAAGTATAAAGCAGAAGCGGTGAATATGACGAAATATTTGGAGAATACTGTGATTAAAGGTCCAACAAATGAGACTATTAACCTTTATTACTGACTGTCCTTCTTTTTTGATACTTTCAAAATAATTTAATCCCCTTGCTTCCTTTTGGGAACTGAATAATGATGAAGCCCACCAAACATCCTGTGATTCTGCTTGACGTTTTCAAATGCAAACGTTGAGAACTATTTTAAGCAGGTAACAAACACCGATTATTAAAGAACAAAACACACCTCAAAGCTGGTCATTTAGTAAAAATATTGCGTGAAAATGGTGATATTAGTTACTTAAAAAATGTAAGAGTAAATTTGGCGGATTACAATAAAGAAAAGAAATCCAGAGAGAAAAAGAAAGTAGATTATAATAAGAAAACAATAAAGGCTCGGGGTAAAATAAGAAGCTGTTTTCGATCGTAACGAACCGGAATCTCCGACAAGTACAATATTAGGTGAAGACGGCGACAATCACAACTGTATGACATCTGCCCGCAAGTCAACATCCCTCACTACTTAAAATAATAGATGAAAACAACAGTGAAGAATATATCGATGATCCGAAACTTAAAGAAACCTGGCGTGAACGAAAATCCACAGAAAGTTTTTTCACCTCAACTTCTACAAAGACAATATATCTGTCGAAAGAAAAAACGAAACAAAAAGACTATGCCTGGCCGAAACACTGACATACCAAGTGATTCTGAAGATATGGTTACAGGAATAAAAGGTGAGACAAATTTTAGAAAAATTAGAAAAAGTATCAGCAAAGATTATCCGCATCGACAGACTTTATCAAACGGGTTATTCGGATTCCCTCAGGTTTATACCAATGAGGTATAACCAGTGATAAAACTGCTGACACGTGTGTTGTTTGTGCCTTTAAAAATCTAATACCATCCAAAAATTTATTGTTGTTTGGAGAGGAGTATTCTACTCTCCATTCTTACCAAGAATCCATGCAAGATGCAAGATGTAATTGATGCGTGCATAGCAACCATGACAAAAATGTATAAATAAGAATCATCAGTGAAGTTAGTTAATATTGAAACAACTCATTCATTGTTAGAGAACACTCTGTCACTGTGGCGTCACTAGGTGATTTAGAAAAAAAGATTTGCAATTTCTATAATCCAATGCCTGGCTGCGGAGACATTACCACCCAAGGTCACAGAAAATTTCAAATTTTCTTACGTACACTTCAAAAAACACAATATCGAGCAAATGCATTTGAAGTAAACAAATAGACATTTTGTGAATCAAGAGGAGTAGTTCAAAACGACAATTTCGTTATAAATTTTGGAGAGCAATGGCTGAGAGCGTTATGCCTTATGCGTTATGGAGAGCGTTATGCCTTTGCCAGTCAGAAGACAAGTCGGAAATATGTTTGTATTGTGGAAAGAGAGAGATGGAGTGCGTAATTTGGATCATCTGTGTTAATTGTAAACATTAATTCCAAAACAAACCATGTCTAAGGCATTCAAAGGTTTCATTGCTGGAAGTTGAAAGTAGTCCAGTAAAAATACTGTTTAACCTAGAACAAATTGCAACACGAGCGTTTTGGACGGTATACTGCTCAAAAAAATTTGCATATTAACATATCCAAAATCGGACAAAATCGGACCATGGGAAACCCCTTAAAATCACGTTTCAAAATGGCGGCTTTTTTAACATTGGAAAGTTTTTGGAAAAAGCCACTCGGTTGCATTTTTTATCTACATTTAACAAGATATTGAGTTGGGACCACCGCCAATAATTTTTGAGTGGCTAGTCGTGCATTTTGACAGGGTGAAAATTTTTGGCCGCCATCTTGGATCAGCCATATTGGATTTATAATATTTTTTTCAAATGTAAAGGTGGTCGTGTGACACATAATTTAGAACTAGATTTTTACGCTGATTTCAATGCTTAAGTCCGTTTTCAAAAATATCGATTCGTTTTTAAGATATGCTCAAAATAAAATTCCTCCCTGTACATTTCTTATGGGGGCTAAATAAATAATAAAACTTTTCAGATTATTTCTCTTATATCGCAGGAACCAAGCAAGGCTTTTTGGTACGTTTTTTTTAGTTAGTTCGTTTCGTATTTGAAAAAAAATTATTGAATCCAATATGGCGGATCCAAGATGGCGGCCAAAATTTAAAATCCTATGAAAATGAAGTATTACCCCCCTAACAATCTTCTGTAGCATTCCTAATTTTATATCTCTAGAGGTGTGGTTGAAAACTAAGAGTAAAACTTAATTTTAAATTTTTCCATTGTAATCCGCCATTTTGAAACGTAATTTTAGGGAGTTTCCCATGGACCGATTTTGTCCGATTTTGGATATGATAAAAAGCACATTTTTTTGGACAGATTTCCACCAAAAACGCTCGTGTTGCAATTTGTTCTAGGTTAAGGGTGTTTTTTACGTAGATTTACTGGACTAAAGCCCAAGCTTTATTATCAGTGCGACTTATGCAACAATTACAAGAAAAACTACAACAGCAACCCATGGGACATGAGAGAGAAAACTTAACTGAAGATTCTGAGAGTAGGAGCGAACGAGCCTCAAGAAGAAGCTCACCAGAGGACTTTGAATTACAATCTACAAATTCACAAGGTAGAGATTAAGGTATTCTCCCTTATATTTCAATGATAACTGATCTTGAAGATTGAGGTCATAATCTCCCTCTATACGAAGAAAGCCATGTTCTTGTCAGCGCAGCAGTAAGTTCCATTCTCCAATTTGATCTTGCAAACAACCGATTGAAATAGGCATTGAATCAGACACTGGGCGGAGTGAATAAAAACGAGTAAAAGCGTTTACTTGTCTTGACTTTTCATAATTCGAGTATTTACTTCAACTGAAGTGAATAAGCACGAGTATTTACTTGTACTTGTAAGTAAAGCCTTGCCAAGGAAGTAAATACTCGAATACCCACTGAAACCTATAAAACTAGTGTGAATAAGCACAAGTAAATACTTGTCCAAAGAGTAAATACTCGTGATTTTACAAGTTACCTCCAACCCAGGCTTGCTTGTGTTTACTCGTGCAAAAATGGCCGCCTTTATGCATTTACGAGGTGTTAAAAGTTACCGAAACCGTAGGGATATTAGTCCTAGATCATCCAAGGGACTTTTACGTTTCGAAAGTGAAAGTGTAGATTTTTTGGCTGATAATTTTTTGGAAGATAACTATGAGGTGCGAGGTGGCACTTCCAAAAACAGACTAAGTGGAAACTTTTTTGCTACTAGTGCTGGATTGTAGCACTAGTTATTTAATCAGAATATTTTTTATATTATAATTATTTTTATATTAAAGCACGCTGATGTGAGTTGAGCAAATTAAAAAATGTCACACCATAGACCATTTTTATAAAACTTGATTTCTTGGCTACATTCTAAAGTAGATTAATAAATTTCTTTCAATGTTTGCTTGGATAATCGTTTAATATATATATATATATATATATATATATATATATATATATATATATATTAAATATTCAATTAATTGTTTGAAAAAATAATTTGTTTGAAAATCTAATTAAGTGACATACAGACAAATGGGCATATTTTAAAGAAATAAGCTGGAAGTATTTACTCGTCTAAAGTTTACTTGCTATGAAAAGAGTAAATACTTGCAAGTATACCCACAGAGCAGCGAGTATACCCACTTTGTGGGAAGTATTTACTAACAAGTAAAGTGTAGCTTTTATTCACAAGACTTTACTTGCAGGTATGAATACTTGCAAGTAAATGCTTCGTGTACTCGTTTTTATTCACTCCGTCCACTATATTGGCTACTCTTAATCATCTCCCTGAATCAAAATTTCTTTTCGACAAATATTTTATGAAGAACTCTCCCTCAACTCCATACACCAAACATTATTATTGTTCCTCATGCTATACACTGATGGGGACAAACAGTGACGACATAGGCCATGGTCATATATGTGGCTCAGATGACGACAAATGTTTTTTTCTTTACATACGACATTGAAAGCCTTATAATCTTTTTTTTAGAAAATGGAATTACAAATACTTGTTTGGACAAGCTTGCACTACTGCAGCTCATGAAATTACCGACATGACGGAAGGTGAGTGCTAAAAATCCCACAAAGAAGCTTTAACCTTAGGCCTAAGGATATAATACCCCCCCTGGATCTTTAATACGGAAGGAGTTCCTCTATTAAAAGCTCCAAAGAGCAACTGTGGCCGCTGCAGCGTTACAATCGCCGTGGTCCATGCGAAAGCGGAAGCAGTTTGACATCAAGTTGCTGCCTCTACAACTGCTTCACATACTACATCACCACCTAAACATCAGTCCAGCAGAGAATCCAGATAGTTTTTTTCGTTCGGTTTGAGACGCCCTAAACATCGCTGCTGGTTTTGTAGTCATAGTAGCTTTGCCATCCTGATTCCCTCCTGGATCTGATTTCAGTCCGGCAGTGAAGAAACGTAGGAAGCAGCGATTTTCCTTTCCTGTGATGGGTTCAAATCCGTCTGGTAGTGGAATTCTGCTAAAAGCTGACAAAGAAAGAGAAGAAGCGATTTAAGGTCTAAGTCCTGTCTAAGGAATATGTCGGCCTTAATCAGTAACAAGACTACAAGATCGCGCCACAATCATCCTTCACTCATCTGTCATTCATACTTGGCTTAAAATACCCACCTGGGTAGGTCGCCATTTCAACTAATGTATCTAATGTATCTAATATGAGCGTATTTATAGGTCATTGCTCTAGTATGGTGAGACTATCTGACCAATCAGGAAATGGAGGTCAAGTTATATTCCAAATTTGATGTTATACGGGAAGATGTCACTACTTGCAGAGACCATGATTTTATCAAGGAAGTTTTCTCTCCACGGTGGCTCTTTTCACGAACTAAGACCCACATATTGTGCATCGATTCTGCCGGATCGATTAGCTGAAGGCTTGTGAAGGACGAATAGGAGGAGGAAGACGGAAAGATAGGTAACCTTCAGCTCGCTTTTGCGGGATAGCCCGACTATGACGTGGGATATATTTAATTTTGTTGTTGGGATTCTCTCACCTATTTTTATCCCAGGAATCTCGTTCAGTGCAGTCAAAACACACGTAGACACACAAAACACAAACACGAACGATGTCCCGGGATACTCCTACGTTTCGCGGGACCGATAAAAACGTCCCGCTTCGTCAGGGAGCTGACTTTTTAATTTTCGAACGCGCTTCGCGTATTCGCGTCGAACGCCGAAACACACTGGTAGTGTAATCACACTGGTCTGGGTTTGGTAGTGTTGGACAGTGTGTTTCGGCGTTCGACGCGAATACGCGAGGCGCGTTCGAAAATTAAAGTCAGCTCCCTGACGAAGCGGGACGTTTTTATCGGTCCCGCGAAACGTAGGAGTACCCCGGGACATCGTTCGTGTTTGTGTTTTGTGTGTCTACGTGTGTTTTGACTGCACTGAACGAGATTCCTGGGATAAAAATAGGTGAGAGAATCCCAACAACAAAATTAAATAAATTATACCTCACCAAAAACATGTCTTTCAAAAGTAGTATGACGTGGGAATGGTAATTGAATTCAAACCCGAGACCTCTGTCTTGAGCAATATCATTGTTGCACAGAAGGCTGAAATACTCACGCACAAGTACGGGCAGCAAAGAACTAGAAAAAGGAATAAGACCAATTCGTTGGTAATTTTAGAGAGCTTGGTCAAGGACAGTGCAACTAACTAAGAAGCTGCCAAACTTCAGGGAGATTCACCGTCAACGTTTTAACAACATGAAATCCATTGTCGATTTCAAAGAAAAGGCTCCGGGTGCGAGCCCAGAGGATGCTCTTCCCTCAGGTCCAAGAAGTGAGAGAGACTGATACTGTTTTGGTAGTGTTGAAAAGCAATTAAAATTATCGTACGAATCACGTGAATCGCATGATAACATAAAAAAATCGTACAATCTGCAAAGCTTGCAGACTGGTAAAATGCATCAAAGAGGGAATTATTACCCAAGCCGACGTCAAAAGTGGGTTAAAACGACAGGCATTTGTCCCTGTGATCTTGATGTCTTCTCAGAATCTGAATTTCTATGCTTTCTCGTCTGCGATAGGCCAGAAGAAAGCACAAGCGAAAATACAAATAACTGTAAGGAAATCAAGAATCTAACCAAGAATCAAATTCTGGCGGAGGCCTTCCACCTAAATCAAACCAAAGAACAAATGGCTGACAACGCCTTAACCATTCCAAGCACTTCAAAGGCATTTGTACGAAGTACTTAACTGATAATGTCCAATTTAGAAGCATGAGACCGAAAATAAAAAAAAAATGCTAGAAGGAAAAAGGCAAAACAACTTAAGCGACAGGCACACCTAATAAGCTTGAAATAGCTCAATCCTAAGTGAAATTGTAGAAAACTCCGAAAAGACGATTAATCTGTTCTTGCACGAAAAAAGGGACTCTTCAGACTGATTTTTTCTACCAGTCAGAATTAGAAGAAGACATATGCCATGCATTGGAGGAAGGTAAGAAGAGTCATACCTGTAATTGCACAACATAAGATATGAAAAACAAAACAACGTTTGTTTACTTTTTGGCTTAAAGTTTAGACATTTCAATAAAACTAAGTTATAATTACATGAAACCAGAGAATAAAAGTCTTGTATTCAATAGTTTCAAGTAATTATTTTA
Source organism: Flexamia atlantica (assembly GCA_035578135.1). Lineage (NCBI taxonomy): Eukaryota > Metazoa > Arthropoda > Insecta > Hemiptera > Cicadellidae > Flexamia > Flexamia atlantica. The sequence goes on from JAQJVK010000006.1 coordinate 57,889,391, forward strand.
GTAATAACTTTACAATGGCGCTGCGAGACACATCATCAACATTATCGACAGAAAATTCAGATGCTAGAGATTTGACACGGTTTGGATTTGAAAGATTCGTCATACAAAAGGAGTCATGGAAGTACTATTAGCAACGTTTTGAGTTAGAGGGAAACATTTACGGCCTGCGGCACAACAGTGAAGCCAAATGAATTTTACTTCTGAAATGGATTGGTGCTTAGCACTAAAAAATAATAGAGGATAATTTTGATCCGATTCCTATTCTTGAAGTGGACTATAATTAGGATATAGTTGATTTTATCTCAAACTTTTAAAGACCAAAACTTCTTACTTGGCTGAAAGTCTAAAGTTTGGAAGAATTATGATAATCAGTTTGTTTGTACATAAATAATACACAACCATACCAAACATGTCAAGTGGAAGGACTCTGGCTGAACTTTTCCTTAAAAAAAACCTAAGAGCACTACTTGACACACTTAGACTAGATGTAAGAGTAAAGATGGAACAATCTCAGGAGCGACAAAAAATTACCATGACATGCATTCACGATCTAAGACCTTTGAAGCAGGAGTGAGATTTGAGTGAAGAGGAATGCAAATGAAAATTGGAGGGAAGGGTCTGGGTTATCTAGTTGTGACTATGAATATACTGTTACTTATAATACAAAACAAGTGTTTACTGAGCAAGAGAAAATAGCTTGGTTATTTGTCTTGTAAAAAATAGCCAAAATTCAATATGGTGTGACCAAAAAAAGAGTTTGAAAGCTTGCTTATAGATACGCTGTAGTCAACAAAAAAACATCCCCAATAATTGGATGAATGATGAAAAGACAGCAGGGGTGGAATGGCTACGCCATTTTCTTAAGAGGCATGCCAGAACCTTGTCTCTAAGGGTTCCTGAAAAAACTAGCCTATCGCAGAGTACTAGTTTTAATAAACATAATCTGAGCAGTTTTTTTGACAACATTGAGGATGCACACAAGCGCTTAGGGCCCTTTCCAGCACAGCGCATTAGGAAGGTAGATGAATCCGGGTTAACTACGGTGCAAAATCCGAAGAAAATAATTTCCCCAAAAGGTGTCAAGCAGATAAGCAAGGATAACCTCCACTGAACGCGGCCAACTTGTTACGTTGATTGCAAGTATTAATGCCATCGAGATCCACATTCCCCCTATGCTGATTTTCCCAAGGTTTCACTTCAAGGAATTCATGCTGAGGGGAGCACCAGCAAGGACAATTGGCAAACCAATCTGGATGGTCCAATGAAAACCTTTTACTTAAATTTTTAGACCACTTCATCCATCATGTCAAACCAACCAAAGAAGAGAAAGTGTTGTTTGTTTTGGATAACCACGAGTCGCATTTGTCTCTTGACGCTGTGGAGCGCGCATCTGATGCTGGAGTTGTCATGGTGACATTTCCCCTGCACACTCCACACAGACTGCAGCCCTTAGATATTTCCATCTACTCTCCCTTAAAGGGCTATTATAATGAAGCAGTTGACAACTGGTTATTAAACAATCCAGGAAGACAATGGATATTTATCACATTGCTGAAATTTTAGGTGAAATTTATTCGAGAGCTTTTAGCACAGCCAATGTCATCAGTGGTTTTAAAAAGACCGGCATATTTCCATTGAACAGACATGCATTCTCAGATGATGATTTCCTGGGCTCATATGTGACTGACCGTGTTTTAGAAATGCCTGAGAATATCGACTAAGCTCAGAACCAAACAAAGGAAACTGGCAATGTTGTTTCTACGGATGAATTTTTAGACAACAATCTCACCTCATTGCCGTCAACTTCCAGTTCTACTCCAACGACCTTACCACAGGTAGTAGACCTACCCATTATCCAATCTGCTTATAGCCCAATTTCAAATGATCCTAAAAGCAACCAGGGGCCTATAGTTACCATAGAAGAATTGCAGCCATTCTCAAAAGCTGGTGAAAGAAAGAAAGGAGCTGGGAATGGGCGAAAACCAGGTAGAACCAAGATTGCTACTGACTCACCCGAAAAAGACGAAATGAGAAAATTAAAGGATATCAAAAGAGAAAAAGAAAAAAAATACAGGGACTTGAAGGAAATAAGAAAAAAATCAAAATCAGGAGAAAAAACAGTGGGCGCAGGGTGAATGTAACAAAATAAACTGAAGTTTTCAAGTGAAGACGATGCAGAGGAAGAGGAAGAAGATAGCCTATACCCAGTCAATGAAAGCAGGCATATTGAAAGCGATAAAGATGAATTGATGAATATCATTAATGAGGAGCTAACGGATGCTCAAGACCTTATCGATTTTGAAAGAAATTCTTTTGAAGTAGGAGAATTTGTTTTAGTTGGTTTTTCTAAGAAAAAAGGACCAAATGAACATTATGTTGGAAAAATTGTTAGCAAAGAAGACAAAGGTTTTTAGTACAAGATGATGTTTTTTAGTCGTATTGGGAAATCTAATAAATTTTTTGTTAAGTAAAATGAAGTTTATGATGTGATTCAAGAAGACATTTTTATTAAACTTCCGAAGCCAAACCAGCCAACCGTTCTTCCAGAGTGTCTGAACAATTTATTTTTCCAGTAGACTTTTCTACCTTAAATGTTAAGTAGTAAAACCTGAAGAAATTAAGCAAGGACTAAGTAAACAGTTAAGGCAAATGTTTTTGTGTTCTAAATCAGTAGTTGGCCAATTTGTAGCCATAACTTTTTTTGTCTTTGAAGTAATTTTTTCCTAAAGATGATTTTTTAATCAACTTAAAACTTGTTAGTAATAAATAAAAAGATTTGAGATTACCTTTGTTACATCAGTTGATCCAAGGTACAATATGTTGTGATTCAAGGTCCAAGACGGTCATGTACCTACGATCACTTTGTATGATATTTTTTTATATTCGATTACATCAGAATGTTGACATTTTATACCTTAAAATGTAGAAAAATAGTTGTAGAATGCATTTTTCAGGATGTAACTTTTAAAATTTGTATACAATCATACTTTATGGTAGGCTTAAAAAAAGTGATCCAAGGGGGGTAGCGGATTTGTACCCCCCACAAAAAACGCTACGTCATTTTGACGTCACAGGAGGAGGGGCCTAAATCGCTTGAGAAACAGCCAGCGACTGGAAATGTACCCCCCAATACATTAATAATTCATCAACACCTAATTGGTTTCAAATTAAATTATTTTCCTTAAGTCTGACCCTGGAATTGTACCCCCCGGATTTGTACCCCCCCGTCGCCCAATGCTAAAGTCCTACCCCGGATTTGTACCCTTCGTCGCCAAATACTAAAGTCCTACCCCGGATTTGTACCCCCCGTCGTCCAATGTTAAAGTCCTACCCCGGATTTGTACCCTCCGTTGCCAAATTCTTCAGTCCTACCCCAGATTTGTACCCCCTGTACTCAAATCTATTCTGACCGACCATGGAAATACACCCTACAGTCCTTTATTGGTTGAGTTAATACAATTAATTCCTAACGGTGAGTAAAATTTCAAGTAAAATAGCTGACTGGAATAAACATTGCAAGCGAAGCTACGACATTAATCTAGTGTAATGAGTAAAATGAAAACACTCCTTTACTTTATACAGCTTATCATTTGTTGAAATTGGATTGTATATACAGGGTGTCTTGCAACCCTATGAACAAACATGCATACATCTCAAACATACATGTATCTTCAAACATACATACATCTCTACATTCCTTGGGTCAAGACAAACACATTTCACCATAGAAGCATGGGTCTCTGGTGCCTAGTTTTCCGTCTGTCTGTCTGAATGTGTTTTTTACAAACAAATTCATAACTCCTAAACGGTTTGAGGTACAGCGTTGAGATTTTGCACAAATGTTGATCTTATTAGGATCTATCATCGTTTAAAATTATACCGAAATATCATTAACCGTTTCAAAATGGCGGCCATTTAAATTTTTTGATGCCAAATTCCACGAAAACCGTTAATGTAAACAAAAGATTGCAAGGTACATAAAAGTAAGTCTATTTTATGTAGTTTTCAGTGATACCTTATTTGTTAAGATTGGATAAAGATTTACCGAGAAATTAGTTTTTTCGTAATGCATGACCACTTTTCCCCATATAAACAATGTTGAAATACGGGGTGTTAAAAATCAAACTTTAACGGCTTATATCCACTTACCTATTGAGTATAGGAAAAAATGTCAAAGAATAATAAGTTCTTAAAATTTAGTGTAGAATCCAAATACGCCATAAAATACAGGGTGTTCCATAAGAAAAACCAAAGTTGTCCGCCATATTGGAAAATGGCGGCCATTTACAAGAAAATGGAATTCATATTTTTAAATGTCTTAAAAAAGTAGGTGGAGTACCCCCTTTAAAGTTATCTCTAAATCCAATAGTTTCTGAGATACCAATGGTGGCACAGTTAAGTTGGACACCCCGTAATTTTAACATTGTTTAAATGGAGAAAAGTGGTCAAGCACAACAAAAAATATTTAATTTTTCTCAGTAATTATTTATCTAATCTCAACAAATAAGGTATCATTGAAAACTACATAAAATGGACTTACTTTTATGTTTCTTTCAATTTTTTGTTTAAAGTAACAGTTTTCGTGGAATTTGGCACCAAATAATTTAAATGGCCGCCATTTTGAAATGGTTAATATTTTGGTATAATTTTAAACGATGATAGATCCTAATAAGATAAACATTTTTGCTGAATCTCAACGCTGTACCTCAAACCGTTAAGGAGTTATGAATTTGTTTGTAAAAAACACATACAGATAGACAGACGGAAACCTAGGCACCAGAGACCCATGTTCCTATGGTGAAATGTGTTTGTCTTGACCCAAGGAATAATGCTATGTATGTTTGTTCATAGGGTTGCAAGACACCCTGTATAAAACATTTGTTGAGCTGTTGTACAAAAATATTTTGCAAATTTATTTCTGATACCGTTCGACAACACTGAAATTATTTTTTTACCAAGGTAAAAATTAATTAACACCTAATATTATCTCATTCATTATATAACTCAAATTTAAGCTTTATTTGTTTTTTATGTTCCTCAAGATTGGGAGTTTATTGCTCTATGAATTGTGATTTTTAATCTAAATTTTTTTTCTTTTATAACTAGAGGATTATTGATAGGGTTAAAAAGCTTTACTTCAATCACTGGTTTCATATCATAATAATTTTAAGTTCATGTTTTACAATATTACAAATGTTATGAATGAGTTAATAGAAACTAATTACTGTCAAGACTATAGTCCTATGACACGAAACCAAAGAAAGTCAACAACTATGAATATTCACCCGGTATATTTCCATAGTCGGTCAAAATGGATTTGAGCACAGGGGGTACAAATCCGGGGTAGGACTTGAGGATTTGGCCACAGGGGGTACAAATTCGGGGGGTACAAATCTGGGGTAGGACTTGAGGATTTGGCGACGGGGGGTACAAATCTGGGGGGTACAATTCCGGGGTCGGACTTAATAAGGCAGGTTTAATTGGATTCATATGAATTATGCAACTGTTCAGCCAACCGTGAAATGTCAGTTGATTAAAATACATAATAATTTACATTGGATACATTGGTTGAAATGGCGACCTACCCAGGTAGGTATTTTAAGCCAAGTATGAATGACAGGTGAGTGAAGGATGATTGTGGCGCGATCTTGTAGTCTTGTTACTGACTAAGGCCGACATATTCCTTAGACAGGACTGTTAATTAATAGCCCAACAGCCAATGGCAACTAAGGGACCTACATTTTAACGTGGGATCCGAACCACGATTTCGCCTCGGTTAACAATTTACGAACTGGTCTAATTATGAGGATGGTCCCATGGACGAGTACTCAATAGTGCGGACGTTAATCCCCACTAAGGAATTTATCCCTCCTAAAAGTTCGCGGCCGGAATTGTACCTGGACATTTGTGCAGGACATTTTTGTCCTGTGATGTAAAAATGACGTAGCGTTTTTTCTGGGGGGTACAAATCCGGGGGGTACAATTCCGGCGACCCATCCAGGGTACAACACTCTCCCCTGCCTAGATAGCTGCCGGCAAGCTTGTTAAGAACACAAAACAATTACAGTACCAACACTGTACATTAGTAAGGTAATTCTACTTGCGATCTCAACAAATAAAACAAAGCTTGGAGATTACCACCAGAATAACACAAGAAATGCTTCAAACTTCTCACTCCCGATACACCACCTCAGTCTTTCAGAGAAGAAACCAACATACAAAGGAGGACTTTACTTCAACAACCTGCCTGATCATCTTAAACAGGACACTGGAAGGTTATTCAAGAGAAAACTACTGTCACCCCTTGTACACTGAAAAAGAATTTTTAGATTGGAGAGTTAAAAACATAATTTTTTTTGTAGCCTTGTATTGTTATCTATTAACACCAATACCATTCTCAATGTTTGTGTAGGTAAAGAATACTTGTCTATTGTCTATTGTCTAGGTGATCAAAGATCCTGAGTTTGAAGAGAAGAGCAATATCATGACTAACATCTAACCAAACAAGACCTATTAACTGATAAGGAAGTACAGAAGAATTGGTAAAATCGAGAACTGGCAATGGATACCTGAGCAAAAGCGTCATAAAAGGTTGTCCATATGGACCTGTGGTGGGTCCTCACTAGTGGAACGTCATGTTTAATAGTATTTCTGCGGTTGTCATCAGGGAAAGCGTCCCTGCAAAAACCAAACCAGCTGCCGGTGAAGATAAACTCAAGCTATTAAGTTGGCACAATCAAGCATTGATCGCTTGTGTGATGTTGTGTTGAAATAGATGAATTAATAGGGAAAGAGGAGTGAAGGATACTACAAACACGTACATGAGAGGACGATGCACTATGGGACATGTGGGAGCTGAAAGACATGGCAAAGGCAATCAAGAGGATGAACTGAGGAAATCTTACAAGGCTGTAAACAGTAATTCTGTCTGTTTATAAAGGTGAAGTAAACTTTTGGAACAAAAATGAGAACATATGCAGATTATTGAGCTTGGTATGATCAACAGATATAACACGATTTCCTTGTAGCCATTGTGGACCTCACAGAAGAAAGATTGAAACGAAAACGGACAAGGAAGATGGAGCCCTCAGAAAGGAAAGTATGAGGGCCCGAAGAGAGGAAACAATTGCCAGAGAAGATGGGTGAACGCTTAAGAAGAGACATTTTTCAGTTTATACACAATGTTCACCGTTGTGTGGCCTGAGAACAGACCACGAATCAAAGTAGTTTGTTAGTAGCAATGGAAATTTCAAGGCAAGTCTGAGGGCTTCAACCTGATGATTGTTGTTTGCAATGTGGAGAGCTGGAGACTTAACAACTTATGTTCTGATGGACTGCTGGTTCTGCGAAGAATAAATAGAAACTAAAATGCCCTTCTTACAGTGACAGCAGACTCACTCACTGATTCTCTACTGCTCTTGATAATAGGAAAGCCAGAGGTGACCATTTATGGTCGAACCAGAGGTGACCATTTATGGTCGAACCAGAGGTGACCATTTATGGTCGAACCATAGGTGACAATTTATGGTCAATCCAGAGGTTATAATTTATAGTTAAACCAGGTTGGGGGAGAGTAAGACCGAACCAGCCATGTCCGACTGACTCGGTCAACACTTTACTATGAACTTCTACATCAGTACCATTTGGTTTTAAAATTTATTTTTAAGGACATTTTCAAGCAATTTGTTTTTAATTTAAATACTTAATAAAAAACCTAAGGAATTCAATAATTTTATATTCATAAGAAATAAATCATTTTGCTAAATATTTTAAAATATTAAGCCCGTTGTCCACGTAATGAAGCCTTTATTGGGTTTAGATGTATTTTATTATTTCATTTGGTTTTTACTTAAACAATTATTTGTTTTAACTGTTAGAGAAAGAAGAATGTATTATTTTTTATGAAAAAAAGTTAGAGTAGCCTCAGACTCGACCCTAGCTTCACAATTCTGCTTTCAGGGTGAATATCATCATAGGCCAATGATTAAATATTCGTCTGTATTGTCAATTAATAAGAAAGTTGAGTGACAGGAAAAATTCTTGAATTTACGAGCAAAAAACAATCGAACTTTTATCATGTATAGTCCTTGAAACTAGTATTATGTAAATAGTAGGATTGTATTTGCAGATAATAACTTTATCATTTTGATCAAACCTGGGGAACAGGAGAATAAAAACAAAGTATTACAAAGCTTAGTTTTATTTTCAAAAATTGTAACAGTAAACAAAAGTTTCAAGGCACAATAATTTTATCAATGTACAGTAGACACATTTTATCTTGAGCTATGGGCTAATCCACTGCCAGTGCTGTTAGGCATTATTTATCCTCAAAGACATGAGACAATAAACAATGTAAAAGTAATTTTAACACTCATCAACAGTGTTTATAAATTACAGCAAAGATATGACAAGACAGCTGTTAAAAATGTTAATATGTCAGTCTAGTACGACTTCAGATAACTGCTTGGTAATCTGTGGACTTTCTCTCCATTCAAACTTTCAGGTGTTTCCAAAGCTCAAGATATAACGCACCAACTGTATATGCTTCATAAGAGGTAAGTAACAAAAATGAAAAGCCAGGAACAACTCGTGCATAACTAACATTTACAAAAACAAACTCAAGTACTTTTTTCGGATAAAACTGAAAAATAACTTTTTTAATCCAAAAGTATGTGTGCCTTCTTAACCCTTACCCGTTGATTGGAAACACCATCTCTGCTTATCAAAAGTTATGGAATAAAATGTATTAACAATATCAATTTATAAAACATACGCTAAAAATGGCTTGAATACCTTATTGTCAATTGATACAATGTAGTGTAAAAACTACAGCTGTTTCATGCTGCTTAGTGTGCACATCATCAGGTAATGTATAGGAATGTATTTTAGTTTGCGTCCATTTGTCCTCATTGTTGGTGTATGTATTTTAAATCATCAATGAACTCACACACGAGGGATTTAAATAGCAAGACATTCCTATACATATACTGATGATATGCAAACTCAGCAGCATGAACCAGCTGTAGTTTTATATTACATGGGATTAATTGACAATAAGGTAATTTATGCCACTTTTAGTGTTGAATAATTTATCCAGAAGATAATTAATCCATGATAAAATATATGGCTTTAATACATTTTTCCCAGAAATCGCAGCATTTACACAGTGAGTTTACTTTTTATTGTTTAATCAAAATCTATTCTTATTTAATAATACCTTAGAGCTTATTTTGTGATCAACGCTCCTAAAGTTCTGAACTAAAAAATATAATTTAGGAATCATAGGAAAGAGTTGAGTAAGTTTTCGGGACAACAAATTTATTATAGGGCTAACAGCTCTTCAAATTTGGTATTCTCAAAAAATTTTACATTGGAATAAAAATTTGAAGGAATAGATGATTTTTAATAGATATAATTTTATCAACAGACAATCTAAAGAAACTGGGAGCTGCTGATGAAATTGGAAGGTGAAACAGAAACTTGCTGTAAAAGAAGTTTTAGTTTAAGATGTATATTTTATAATTCTAAAGGATACTTTTACATATTAAGTCAAGCAATTATTTTATTTTAGGTGTTTAAAATATAATTCTGTTTAACCATCCTTTTATGTTAGCTGATTCAGGCTCTATATTATAATTGTTGGTTAAGACAGAAACTTCTGTAAGAAGAGTACCGTAATTTTTTTTCATTAGAGTTATTAAAAAGTTGGGACCATTTAACAATAATATAAATACCAAGTACATGGAGTGATCGGTTGAGAGAAATGCAGGTTGAAAATTTTAGGGGATAACTGATATAGAACAGTTTTTTCCCATGAGAGATTTTCCATTATGTTAATTTGAGATGACTGCCCAAACTGTTTGAGTGGTATTTTAACAATGAGAATCAATTCCTCTTGGAATCTTCCTCTTTAAAACAAGATAAAATTTCTATCATTAACACTATCTTAATTCTTGCTCATTAAAACTTAAACCCTGCTTGTTACGATGACAAATTGATAAGTTACATAAATGACTCCATTTATATAAACTATTGGAATAAAGACATATTTTTTAAGTCTTGAGACAAGGTAACTCGACTTGAGTGCTGGACTGGCTGCTTGCAGTAACCGGTCGACGCCAAAATCTTGGCATTCCGTAGAATCAATCTGTAGACAATTAAACATGACTTTGAAATTACACTGAAAACGTATAAAATAGTAGAAGCATTCAGACTAAGATTTTAAAACTTCGAAAGAGCAGAACAAATAAAAATTTTATTCAGTGCAACAGGAAAGCTCGATTCATTACCTTAAAGTATATCACATAACATAATCTACAGTTCAGCAAAACTGCATTTGAGACCTTGATAACTGAAAGGATTTTAAAGTGAACATCTTACGCGGGTGAGATCTCCCAAATGACATCACTAATGTTTCAGCCAATCAAATATGGAGAGGCAGTTGTGACATCATTTGAGAGAAACTTGAGCAACTCTTTTTTGCCTCGCTGGGCTACTGACATCTCATTCATGATATACAGATGTTTTGGATCTCGAGTATAAGAACATTTCTCAAAATGAAATAGTTTGGTCAAAAGAGTACCAATGCGAATGACAATAATTGTTAAATAACTAGTTCTTTAAACAAACTGGATGGCCTAAAACTAAAATAAAACAAAAAATTCAGATAAGAAAAAAAGAAGTAAAAAAGATGTCTTACGGACATATGAAAACTCTGTCCAACACAAATCCTTAGTGCCTCAAACAGTATAGTTCTGGACAGCCTTATTGGCAGGTGGTGAAAATTGTAATCTCCCAAAATAAAACACGTTTTGGTAGAATTGTCAAAACTTTGTTTACATTTCACCTCATTTACACTACAAAAGAATGCCCTGTAATATTTCACCGAGAGATTTCTTACACAATTAAAATTTCTGGAAATATTTGCACAATGCATCAGCTGGTTATCTTGTTTTGGCAACCTTTCATCTTAAATGATTTGTTTAGATTTAAGAATGTGTTTCCACACTTTTGTCGTCGTACTTCATGAATTGTGTTGAACTTGCAAGCATTTAACATTAGTTGCACTTGCGGTTGCAGCTAAATATTTTCTTGTGTAAAGTACCTTTACACAAACAAATTACCATGTGATTTATTACCAAAACATTGCAGATATTAAACACTAATTACGACAACAGCACACTCACTCACCCGCCAGTAAGGCTGTCCAGAGCTATAGTACATCATACATCTGTATACCATGTGGTTTTTCAAGATAATTTTAAATTTAATTCTAAATAATCACACAGCTAAGGGTTGACCATTTTTTAATTTGATACAAACTTCTCTTATTGTTCAGAAGTTTCAGAGGAACAGCCTATGCTATTTTTATTCTTTAAGGTTTAAATAGTGGTTTTATTTTTTTAATTGCATTATTATGTTTTTACAACCATTTTATCTTAGGGCTCTTTCACACGAGGCCACTAGTGGCCGCCACCGGTTACCAGCCCGGGTAACTGCAGTTGACGGTACAGGCAACTAGCAGGCCACTCCACTATAATAGCCACCTCCGATTTAGTCGAGAAAATTCTGACGAGTAATAAACAATAAATTCTTCTCGCATCATCAATCAAGAAAAGAAGGCGGAGTCGCAGGTGTATAGCCTATGTTCCATGTTCATCCAACACTAACGAAAAGGAAGGACAATGACCTTTATTACAACTTGTTTGACGAGCTATGTGACGACAAAAAAAGGTTTTTTTAACTATTTCCGAATATTCCTCTTCCTTTTTTCCACTTTTACTTTCTCCTCCTAATACATAGTATTTGGAGAAAGTATTGTTTTCGTAAAAATTTTCGAATTTGATTTGTTAGTGGAAATATTCGTTTTAGTGCTCCCTGTATCCAAAAAAGCGGTTTTTGGAGTGGTGTCTATCTTTCCGTGTGTGTGGATGTGTGGATGTATGTAAACAAAGCTTGAGACCACACCAGTGGTCCGATTTTCATGAAATTTGGCATGTAGGTATACAGCCATGATCCAGGCGAATCAAAATTTCTCAAAAATAGCTCTAACGATTTTGATAAAAATTTCATGGTTTTTAGAGTTTAAGATAACAAATAAAATGACACTACTTGCATGTTTGTAAAAATTCAGATTTAGAAGGGAGTTTAAGTGTTAAAAAATTCATATTTTTCAAATTTCACAAAATATATAACTGCTAAAGAAAATATACTTGCAACCATTAGATTTGGCAAAAAGTAAATAATCCAGGATTTTGAATTATTACTCTACTTCAACTGGTTGCGGGGATAATTGATATTCTTGTTTGGCAGTAAACGCAGTACGTTGTCTAATGTTATGCTTATGGCAAATATTCAAAAACCGATATCTCCGTTGACTGGTAACCGATTTCGATGATATTTTTAATATATTTGCGGAGTAATTGTACATTTTTGTTGTATTTAAGGGAGAAAGTATGTGTGTTTTCTGATACCATTTATTTATTTATTTTTCTTCTGTTCACTCATAAAAAAATCAAATAAACAGTTAAAACTCGTTTAGAAAAATCATTTCACAACTGTACCTACCTCCGCACGTGAACTGCCTGAGTTTACCCAAAAACAACAGGTAATGCGCGCGCTTGCGTAGTCGGGAGTGGCGGCCACCGGTGGCTACGTCTGAAAGCTCCCATTTCATTCAATGCCCCGCGACGAGTTGCCGCCACCCGCGTTGGCCGACTCGCAGTTGCGCGAGGCGGCCACTGCTCGGCCACTGTGTCCCGTCGGGCAACTGCAGTGGCCGCGTCTGAAGGCCTCCATTAAAACAATGTTTAAGCTGTGGCGGGCAACCGGTGGCGGCCACTAGTGGCCTCGTGTGAAAGGGGCCTTAAACTTAATCCACTTATGTTACATATAAAATTAACGGTTTGATTTTTTTAAACAATTTTCAAAATTTTGCAATATAACCTAATTTTTATTTAAAATATTTAATTACAATTTGGCACAAATACCACTGGTAGTTTCCATTCACTAAAACTTCAAAACTAAACTTACAATGCAATAGCACAGCCCCATCAGCTCAAGAGGTATCGTTGCTTTATGCTTCCTAGAGTGATTGTGACGACAAGAGACCTCACTTCCTTCCTGTTGCGACGGCACACCAAACTCCCCTGCACCACGTCTCCTGTAACACAGCACAATGTTCAGGGAGGAACCTTCATTGACGGTTTTGCAAATTCAAATAATTTTCAGCAAAACACAAAAAAATTTAAATCAAGCTAATAATCCCTCTTTTTAAAATTTTACGCTCTTGAATGTACGTAATGAGAAAGATCTTTAGAGTTTGAGTGCAGGATGCAAATAAACAAGGCTCTAGGGGGCGGTCCATAAATTACGTCATCGCTTTTTGGCCATTTTTAGACCCCCCTCCCTAAAATCACCCAACCGTCATAATCTGCCTCCCCCCACCATTGATTCATACAGTCAAAGTGGCTCAGCCATTTTGAACTTTTTCTCCTTCACCTGATTTCTATAATTATACGTGACCTTTATGTGTTCTATGGCCTGCCTGAACTCTTTCAAAGGTAAGCTAGCTGTCTAGCCTTCTTTTCCCGAAATTGAAATACCATTGTTTTTACTTGAAGCAATACAGACCCTTTTTTCAGAATTGATCTCACTTTTTTAGTGAGAAAATAAATCAATTTCCTTTAATTACGTCCTTGATTCTGATATTCTGATACATAGAGACCTTACTCAGTATATCACATTTAATTTTTTTAACAACTGTTACTTTAACAAATTGATGTTCTTGATAAATATACATTTTTTTAAGCACAATTAGAGTTTGTGCGTTTCTTCATGAAGCCTGAGTATGAGGGGCTGTAGTGGCAAGCAGGCTTCACCAGGAAACGCACGAGCTATAAACTTAAACTTCCACCGAGTCTCAAGTGGAAAATAAAGGCATCAAGGGGCTGTGACATTTACAACTTGTGGGAAGAAGATAAAAAACCTAGCAGCCACCAAGCAAATCACAGTGAACGAACAGGATGAATCGCCGGCGAAAACACTTTATTCAGAATATGTAAAATTAATAATACAAAAATTATAAACACAAAACAAACAATATTTTAAAAATGTATTACCCATCAAAATTTGACTTTCAAAGGTTTTTGGGAGTTCACTGAAATCCGGACAACTTGCCAAAGGGTAATGTATACTGTACTGAACATTCACCGACCTTGTTTAACAGCTATCGGCTCCGGAATGAGAAAGACCGTCTGTTTCCAGTGGGTGGGTTTGCTGAGCGGCCCGGTGGAGAAGGTGACGGCGGTGGGCAGATCGAAGAAGACGTCGAAGTATCCGACGAGCGCCGTGAGGCTGGCGTCGCGGCCAGCGACCAGCGTGAAGTCCGAGCGGAAGTCCACGCAGTCGGCGGTGACGGTCGTGAGGTCGAGCGCGCACAGCTGCGCAGCCGAGGTGACGACACAGTCCGCGGACACCACCGCCGTGCGCGGCTCTCGCACCACATCGCCCCGCAGCGACGACATCTTGAACCCGTACACGTTCGACCAGAAGCTGAGCATGTCTGTGTGCATCGCTGCAACGTGCCAGATTGGCGTGAGTTAGGTTAGGTCGCAACATTCTATGATAATCAGTGGTGTTCACAAACTGTAACATCTGGGTTGATAATGCGGAGAGTGAATTTCGTGATGAACAGAAACTCTGCAGGTGGCATAAAAAGAAAAGGGCTTAATTTTCTAAATGCTTCAAATTAAATGTTAGAGGCTCTTTTTACTTGTTGAAGCCATCATATCAACCCCTTTTTTGGGGCATAAGACCATTCATCTTGAGCTGTATAAGTTTTTGCAGCGAGGAGAGATGAGAAGGTTTAGAGGTTAAGTGGTGAAGGGATTTCAGGGAAAATACAGGGTGTCATCTGGAAGTACGGGTGCCTATAAAAGAATTCCAGGGTTTTGAGGCAAAATATTTTAATGAAGTAAAAAACTTATATGAATGTTTAATGCATGATTGGAAAGTTTGCATTTTCAAGTTTTTTTCAGCAATTTAATTAAGTTCAATTCGAGTTTCATTAGTGGCACGGAACACATCGTAACATTATTCCACCTCTTCCCATGTCCTAGCCACCATGTCTGGGGAGACGGTTGCGACACAATTGATTATTCGTTGCCTGAGATGGTTAATATCACAAAATTACGAATTTTCCCTTGTACCGTAACAACAGATTTAGTTCCTATTAGCCAAATAACGCATTGAGCCTTTTGTTGCAATGTCGCCATAACACGGCAAGCCAGACATTACTTACAGCCGCGTTACATTATTTCAAGGTTTACGCTCCGCAACGCTGCCCCCTCTTGATGACAACATTCCGAATTGGTATAAGTAAAACTTGATAAGCTACTCCCTGTGAGAAAATAACTACATTTTGCTATCTTATATATTTATTAAGAAATAATTTTAGAAAATCACGGTGTTCTTTTATAGACACCCTGTATAATTGCCTACAATAGACCATCAAGTTGTTTCTGTCAATGCACTGATAACTTTCAAAGATTTAATTCATTGAACAAAAATCATTAAAACCTCTTTACTGTGAAATTGTATTCTTTGGTAATTAGTTATCAAATTGTTATAAAGCTCAATAAAAACTGTAAACGACTAAACCAAACTTAATAAATAATATACCTACACAAAAATATATTAAGTTTTTTGGTAGAGTATAGAATTATAGAATATCGACTCATAATTTGATTAAAAAATCCAGACGAATCTTGGCATAAACTAAAGTATTAACTTTAAAAATCACATGTGCGACTGTTAGATTTGTTCGTCAAATTTATCAATTGCTGTAAATAGTGGCAATAACTTTCCAAATCAAGCGATCTGCTGGTTAATTTTACCATGTGTATTTCTAAACACAGAAGCTAGACACGATAAACTACATGACTCAAAATTCCCAAGTAGAAGAACTACAAGCTTGGGTGTCGCTAATTATAAGATACTTGGCAAACACTTGGAAAATCAATAACTAGATTAACCCTGAAAAATACATGATGAGGACTGAAATCCTTTGAATATTAACTCTGTCGTCTTTGACAACCGCAGGCAGACTAACGTCGCACCTGGGTCGGAGACGCCCACCAGACTCATGGAACACCTGTTGGGCAGCAGCAGCCCCCCGGGCCGCAGGTGTTTGTCCCGGGCGTAGATCACACTGTCCAACATGGCTTCGAACAGCAGGAAGTACCCCATCCACTCCGACACTATCACATCTACCTACGGAACACAACAACTGTTCAAGACCAAAATGTGCACAAAACTGATATGTAGTACAGCCGATATACTAATAAGCTCTCGAATTTTTACTTCCCTTTCAGAGTTGTTCGAGGTCAAAGTTCAGTATATATAGTGCGGAGCGGAGTTGATGTCACAACGTCCTCTCTCCTCAAAAGATTGAATTTCAGGCTTCAGGAATGCTATTAGAGTTGTAAAAACTACTGCTGTTCCTGAATCAATAAAACATTACTTTCTGAAAATTACTTGCACACTTCAAATCAAATGTTTTATTTATTATAAATTTACAGCAAATACATAATCATAGCAAAAACATTACAAGTGTCAAATGACCTACACGTGATTTAAAAACTACACTTATTGAAAGTTGTTTCAAAAAATTAATATTTAAAATTTGAAAAAGTTGATGATTGAATAGGAATATTACCTGGGGCTGAGGCAGCTCTGTGTCCTCTATACGGCCTTTGACCAGCTCTATCCGGTCATTCAGTCCATTCTCCCTGCCAACAACATTATGAGAGGTAACTCAGTGATCAATCAAGTATTGCATACCATTTTTTAGGGGAAGATTCCAAAATAAAACACATTCCAAAAGTTTTACTTCAATTCAATTCAAAATATCTTTGTTTATTAAATAGCACATAACATGATTACAAAAAAAGCGTCATAAAACAATACAGTCAAGTTATAAAACACTCCTACAAATATGAGGAGTTTATTTTACATATCAACCATCAATAATAATAAAAAAACAAGTTTTTAATAGCTTTAGTATCCAGAGAGTAAGAATTGCAATCTGGTAGTTGAAAACAACTTAGTATTAGGTAGTTTTTTTTATTTTGAATTTCAGATTGAGTTTACTGTTGTTAAAATGAGATGCATTGGTTTTCATCCAACGATCTCTGGATCATAACTAAGATCTCTCTCTTTTTGCTTTGCACCAATCTTGAACAAAATTTAAAAATACAAGCCAGAACATTTTGATCTTATTGGGAAAATTACATTAAAAAGGGCTACAAATTTTGCTTTGAAAATTCACCTGACGATATCCATGGCGTGGTAGATGATGTCGGACTGGTCGACGGCTATGACCTTGGCAGCTCCGGCCTGGGCGGCGAACATGCTGAGGATGCCGGTGCCGCAGCCCAGGTCCAGCACCGTCTTGCCTTCGATGGCAGCGCGGTTGTGGCACAACGCCGCGCGGTAGCTCTCTGTCCGCACCTCGTCCTGGGGACGAAACAAATCCGTAGGCCATTCAGTACATAATGCAACCAAAATGGAGGCTTGTTGTATGGGGGTACTCCTCTCAGGGAAACCTGTGTCGGGTGTTTACTCTCCAAAAAGAGCAATAAGATCCTTGTCAGGACTATGTAGTTGTGACTCATGTCAAAGCAGATTTAAAAGCCTAAAATTAAAAACTGTGGCAAATCTCTACATAAATGAAGTTGAAATACATGCAATCACAAAGGGTCCCTTACAGTTTTCTGAGCCCCATTCCTACAATACCAGAAATCAAGCTAACTACAACCTACCTGCAGACCATCTTAAGGCATACGAGAAAAAAACCACATATATTTAACAAAGCTATTTAACAACCTACCTGGCCAATCTAGACACGAAAAAAATAAAAAAAAACTTTAAGAAAAATCTGTTGGAATGGCTAATGGAAAAGAATTCTACTCTATCGAGCACTTCCTTGAATGGAATGAAACAGTGGTATAGGCCTAACCAAAACCAAAATTGAAATAATAAGGAAGGCCTAAGAAAGAACTTTCCAGGGAAAATACTGAACAATCATCCAAAGATTGTGAAGTATTTTAATTTAGAATAACAATGAAATTATTCAGATCAACGTTTGAACACTGTGAAACTCTATTTAGCAGAGGCAGATAAATAAAAATCGTTGATAACAAAAGATATAAATTGTGATATTTAAGACCTTCAAGGCCAGTTTGATGGAAATTACTTCCAAAACGCTTTAAGGACCACAAAAACCATAGGATTTCAAGTTATATGATTGAAAATATACAACTTAGTTAGTGAAAACACAGCAGGACAATCCACACCAGAATCGAACTCCAGCAGCTGTAAATTGACTGACCGAGTTTTATGACTGTTTTAGTATGGGTTGACATATATATTCCAGTCTTTTGTTTGGATGAAATATTAATCACAAGTTTCCATTAATAAACAACAAGGAGCATAATAACAAATATAAATAAATAAAATAATACACATAGGCAGCTTACAGAGAGCATCTCGTGGTGGATGCCAAAGTGGGCGTAGGAGTTGAAGTACTCCTCGTCATCCTCGAGGCGAATGTCCGCCACGTGTTGGTTGAGCAGTCTTTCGCCCCCCTCCCCTCCCCCGCCCCCCACCACCACCTCCCCCAGCGTCACCCGCATCCGCTGCATCTCCGCCATCAGCTGCGATATCACCTCGTCCTTCTCCTTTATCTGCAACATACACGACTGTCGATCAGTTCGGCATGCTACTTTGTCATTAGAGTAACACCGGAGAGTTAAAAAACAGAGCACTAAAATAATTTCCAAGAGTGTCGAATTTAACAGACAGGTGATATGGGATTGGTGATATAGGATATGACATAGGACTGTTTTATGAATAATACATTTAATAGACTGTGTATTTTCAGTATTCATATCGAACTAATTCTTAAATTGTTTAAGTGACTTTCAATTCCTTGTGGACATTACCTCCAGTCACTTTTTATAAGGTCAAAACTGAAAAAATAAATTTTCATGTCTACCCCAGGTAAGCCCAATTTTAATATGTTGTGAAATTCAAATTATTAGCTCATTGAACCAGAAAATATCATTTTGCAAAAAATAAAGGTACAAATTTCTTATCCACCTTAAAAAAAATATTGTATAAAAAATTTTAGTTTTTGTTCTCTGAATTGTCTGTAATACCTCACTTTTTTATATCAGCTGTGATTTTTGCCAGTGTCCTAACCTCAAACATTGTTGTTGTTTTATTCATTCTTACAGTAGACCCCCTCTTAACCGACCTCGTTTTAACCGACGATCGGATTATCCGCCCTTGCTGGTCAGATATTAAAGATCGTTTTAACCAACCATGTTTTGACAATAGTTCGGTTTAATCGCCCCTTTCTAGGAATTACGGCATTTCCGTTCCCATATCCGACGATGGGAACTTTATGTTCAACTCCACAGGTTGTTTGTTACAGGTAAAAATATTTTGAATACAGCATTCATTAATTTATTAAAACGTTAAGTAGGTGCTTTTCAGAGCGCATAGATAAACGTCTTTGAGTTTTCGTTTTTCGTATCCGGAAACCATCATATCATTCATCAGTGGAGTAAAAAACACGCACGTTGTGTGTTTGTGTGGGTGGGGAAGAGGGGTAGACAACTCGAAGTCAAAGTTTTTGCAATGGGTTTTTGTGATTAAAGTCTCCAGTAAAAAGCTATAAATCAACTGCCTAACACTCAATAATGCAATGATTGCTTGTTTCTTATCACTAATTTTTACAATCAATTGGTAAAAATCACGTAAAATTCGGTTAAAAATATATGAAAATGTTATTAAGTGTCAACATAAAAAACAATTCGCCTCATATAATATTTAGTTAATAAAATGTGACATTTATACAGTAAATATTTTGAAAAATAGGTTGATAGTTCAACTTTTATTTTTAGGTGTTTTAGGAGCTTTTATTTTTAGGTGTTTAGAGGATTACCCGGTTTAACCGACCTTTTAAGTTATCCGACCAAGGTCCGGTCCCGTCAGGGTCGGTTAAGAGGGGGTCTACTGTACATGGTGAAATCGTGGTTCAGAATAATTTAAGTTTTGATTGTAAACAATAGAAATGTAAACAGTGTAAATGACATTGTGCCATGACTTCAAAGAACCATTCAATGATTAAGAGCTTTATTTCCACAATATGATAAAAAACTTTGTTCATCACATGGATCAAAAGTGTCTTTGGTGCTTAATATTTTTTAGCAAGCTCAATTTCATCTCACTTGTGAAACACAATTGTATAACAAAAAGTACCAGTTTTGCTATTTGTAATGAAAACTACTATTAACGCCTTAAGCGCCGAGTAATTAATTAAGCCCCACGGTTTTTAGTAGCGCGCAGTTTTAATTACACGATCAAAATGAAAACGCCGGGTTTTCATCTCAACGCGACGAGCGCGATACTGCAGAACTCGTGGCGTGGACGTAGTTCCAGAAAAATCTGCTAGAGTGCAGCACCAAACGGTCTGCAACTCGTCAGGGTCAACTGTACAGTCTTATCAGGAAAAAAACCTAGCAGAACAGTTGTACCAAAATAAATCATCTGAAAACGTCAAATCCGAGGCAAGGCAGTCAACCAAGGAAGGGTGATGCACGAGATATCTCGTGCGTGGCGGAGCGCGTACAGAATTTTACCACGAGTTAACTCGTGCGCGGCGGTTAAGGGGTTAAACATAATTCACTCAGTCCCAAACTAGGTCAGGATGTTCATCAGGTACCTAAAAAACAAATTGAAATATTTTAAGACCCAAGAAGATAATAAGAAAAACATACCTTGGATCTTGAATGGAATTTTAAAATGGTATTTTTAAAAATTAGGCTAAATAATGGACTTAGGATTTCAAAATGAACTTTTGGGGTGGGAAGTGCAATTAAAGTTCCAAAAATAAAACAAATAATATGTCTCCCCAAAGCAGGAAATTTCATACTTGAGTAGTAATTTTGGCAATACTGAAAGACTTCCCTTGTTCTTATGTTGAAATATTATTCAACAAAAATTTTACTGTACGTTGTGAACTCCTTACTCGACAATTCTTAACATGAAAACTTGCCACTTGTTGCAAGTTGCAACTGGTAGGCCCAGATATAACTCTGACAAAATTTAAAAAATTAATAATTTTCATAAAAACGTTGTTGATACAATTTTATAACTATGAATACCGTACAGAAAACATTAAGTAGTTTTTTTTATTTATGAAGACCAATATTAAAATTTATTGCAGTGACCAATCTTGAACAGAAGAAGTTTCATAATCCTCTGATAGAATTGGTTGATTCTACTTACTGATGTCCATATTGAATTAGGCTATAAGAGCAAAATCATTCAAAACAGTTCTAATAATTAAATTCTTCAAAACTTTCAATAGGCACTGTGATTTAATAATCAAAAACTGTACTAGAAGATTCTGAACTAGAAACTGCTAAACATGCTGGTTCAAGAGGCAGAGGTCAGCTGTAGACTGAGGTGGAAGCAGGTTGCTCTGCACAGGCATTGTCTTGCTTTCCTGCTTTTCTACTGGTCAGTTAAGTGAACCAATCACAATGGAGTTTGGAGGGAAGTTTGGAATACAAATTATTAAAACGAGGAATTATTGACTTATAGACATTCAAAACCAAATTTGTTGAACTATAACTAAAATAATAATATTACCTGAAATAAAAAAAAATTAAGGGTGGGTCTTTTGACACAGCTTTTAATTTAAATGAAATTAATTTTGTCATGAAACATCTGCTAAACAAAAACTATAACACAAAACACTAACTTCTAGATAATAACCTGAAAATTGCCATATTCATTTACCAACACAAATGAGGAGAAGTAATGATTAGTCATGTTGAATTTTGAAAAACCTTTCCATTGAGAGAAGTGTATAGATAGATTCTCCAAAGAAACATTTGTTAAAATTATTTAATGTATATTTTTTAGTATTTAAAGGGTTTCCAATGAGTCATCTTGACATGTTTTCTATTGAGGTTTTAAAAAGTCACAAATCATTGATGATAAATAGTGTGTGTATTAAGGTGACCATTTACATATGTGCTTTGCGCACCATGCATTGCTCGTAATGCAATTCTACAATATTAGTCTTATGAGTAAAAGCACGCCATGCCAAACGTTTGGGCATCTAGGTTTAGATTGGGCTATTTGTTTAGGTTGGGCAACGTACGCCATTTAGTTTATGGGTATCTAGGTAGTCTAAGGTGTTTTTCCTGATGTCTAATAATTGATGTAATTTTGTTTCCTTCGAAACCTTAGGCCAAGCTCTTCCCAATGACACCTAGGCCTAAATGATAAAATTGGTTCACGACTAAAGGAGAGACTTCATTAAAAATATTCCTAGCATATTTAATAAGTATAGTAAACTTTAAGAGATAACAAATTTTATATTTTGAACAAAATTAAATTTATATCTAACATATGTCTTAATTAAAAATTAAAAATAATTACTTTAATAAAATTAAAGTATTATTTATTCTGGGTACAGACGGTTTACATTTTAAAATGTTGATCTTGAACGTAAAAAATTCCTCAATTTAAAATTAAATGGTGGCAGGGCTCTAAAAGATTCTTAAGGATATTCAGAGAAAAATGTTCTGTGTGGCTAGTAAAAGCCCTACTAATCAGGATGGTTTGGCACTACTTTCTGTAGTCTTGCAACAATCTATGGGTTCTAGAGAAAATGGACAGCTGTGTGGACTAATATAAGCCTTTTGAACTTTGTCAGTGATAATGGGGGGTTTAGTTCCTAAGTAATTCTCTTTATTAGGTCTGCAAATACAAACAACTTTAATGATTTCTACATACAGTGCAAATCTGATTATTTAAACTGCACCCTCACATTCAGCATTAAAAAACTAATAACTCAGAGACCCAAACAAGAAAATAAACTGTGAAAAAAACTTCTTTCTTTATTGAGCTGAGGTTTAAAATTAGGTTTTGACTCAGTAATAAATTGTATCAAATCGTTTCAGCTCTACGAATAGGTTTTACTTGTTTCTTACCCCTTTTCCTAATAACCCATCAATACACAAATTTGGTAACATGCCAGTCCACATTATGGAAAATTTGTGGGACTTTACTGCATCTTGTCAGTTACCAGTTTTCAGAGTGGTAGTGGGAAGTAAGGCTGACCCAACTGATAACACAACTTGTGGAATTTTGTGGCTGCCTGAGCTAATGGCGTTAAATGTCCACTGACAGTGAATTCAATTTTGGTTGATCTTTTGAGTAATGATAACAGAGAGGGGAAAGAGGGAATGAGGGGGAAAAATAAAGATGGATTGATAAAAAGTGTATGTGTATATATATATATATATATATATCATATATTTAATTTCGTAAGGCGATTCTTTGCGTCAAAATTGTGGGCATCTGGCAAGTCTTGCAAAGATGGGAGAGGGGAGAGGGCTCAATTTAAAGGTCTCTATTCCGAGATGGCGGGAAAAATACTGAAATTGCATGAAATTCATCAAAAAACGAGAAATAACAGAAAATATCTGCCATTAAAAAAGCATTGGGATCTAAAAATGTCTGCTTTGTTTACATTAACAAATGTGGTGCTGACGCTTGATTCAAATCCATATGCTAGATGTTGACATAGGTATTTTTTTTCAAAAGGCAGGTAACTTTTCACGGTCAATGTACTATAACAAATAAATATTTCAACTTTTAATACTTTCTGATTTTATAATTAAGAATTTGAGCGTATTCATAATTTAAAATTGTTAAGAGTTAAGTACGTTTGTTTCGTTTACGTAATGACGATGTCGATTTAATGCTAATGATCTTGCTTAGAATTTTTTGCGCCAAAATTGTGCCCGTTCGGCAAGTCGCAGGATCATAAAAGAGGGCTCAAATTGAAGGTATTGATCCCAGGGACTCGGAAAAATACTTAAATTGCTTGAATTTCAAAAGAAAATGAGAAAAAAGTAAAATTTCTGCAATTTAAAAAGTTTTGAGATTTAAAAACGTCTGCTTTGTTTACATTAAAACATGTGTTGCTTATACTTGATTTCAAACAACATACTATATATGTTTTTATATGGTTTATTTAAAATCCAGCTGTAATATAAAGATTATATATACTTTAACAAATAACGGTCTTTTAAGTTTTCTGATTTTATGATTTAGGGACTTTTATGGTTTGACCTAGACAAAATTAGACCATGAACGAATCTGACTGGAATATGTTTGGCACATGTCCCTGAACATATCCTGAGAGTTCCCAAGTTTTCCCACTTGAGAAACGTCCGCCATCTTGGAAAATGGCAGGAAAAGTATAGAATAATGCAAGCCTTTACTTAAAACTACATTGTGTCAAACCCGTACCATATAAAGAGGTGAAATAAGTTTTGGACTATTCCCCATAAGATTTTCTACGCAATAACGCCATTATAAGAGGGCATATTGAGTTCTTATCCAAAACTCATTTCACCTCTTTATGTGGTACGGGTTTGACACAATGTAGTTTTAAGTAAAGGCTTGCATTATTCTATACTTTTCCCACCATTTTCCAAGATGGCGGACGTTGCCCAAGTGGGAAAACTTGGGAACTCTCAGGATATGTTTAGGGACATGTGCCAAACATATTCCAGTCGGATTCGTTCATGGTCTAATTTTGTCTAGGTTAAGTCCATTTTCTCCCTAATAGTCCTAGACTATTTGACGTACTAACTATTTAAAATGAAGAGGAATTAAATACGTCTGTTTTTATTACATCATATCATGTAGCAGTAGCTGATGCTAATTTGAAGCCAAGTGATTTGTAATATTAACACAATAGAATGAATGCAGACTATAGGTACAGAGAAGACTTTATTCATCATTTTTAAGGCCCATATTTAATATTGAATCTACCAAGGCAAAAAGTATTTATCCACGGACAACCTTAAAACGTGTTGAACGTAGGGTAAAATCCTCAATATTAACTATTTACCTAGCTCGTGGTCTAGAAACCCAACTCCCTAATGAAATGAAGCCAAAGGCTTGAACGTGGAGCTTGGAGTCATCAACGGGAGACCATTTTCTAATTTCATCCTTACCTATTCTATTTGCCTATTTTGTAAAAATGTAGCCTCAATTGGAGGTTTCCATAAAAAGTACCCTTATAATGTCCAATATGTTCTGTTGAACACGACATTTCTTTAAATTTTTTGTGTTAAATGTTATGACTTTCCTTGGGAAATAAATAAAGTGCTGCAATCTGTAAAGTTTTCTGTTGTTAACCTTAAGAACTTTTTCAAACCATGTCCATATATTTAATTGTAAACAAAGTGAACTGAGTTTGTTTTGAGATCGACGGATAGTGCCACAGTTCCAAAAAATTCAGCCTTTTATTACACTGAAGTAATGCTCTTTCTTAAAATTCTGATATGTACTATCAAATGTAAAAATATTTTTAACATTATACTTTAAATGCTTATATCCGACAAAATGTCACAGAGTTGTGTGTGTGAAGGAAACATGAAAAATTCAGCATTTGTATTTTATTTTTAGGGGCTTTTGCCCCTACAAGCCACTAGTATGCATATATATATATATATATATATATATATATATATATATATATATATATTACATATATATCAGGGCTTGTAACAGGTTATTTTTTTATTTTTTGTTATTTTTTTCACTCTTGGTTATTTTTTGTTATTTTTTTTGGAATTTGGTTATTTTTGTTATTTTTTTGGGAATTTTGGTTATTTTTTATTTTTTTCAACCTCAAAAACTGCTACAAGCCCTGTTCACACTATTCGTCTGTCAGACGATCTCGTAGCAGCATCGCAGCAGACGAATCTCGTCATCCTACATTGCAAGAAAACCAAGTCTCGCCATCTGATTTGTGATTAGTCTGTCGAGATTTTCTTTTTTACCAGGGTTAAGAATGTGTTATCTCCAATATAACGCCGGTTTTCTAATTTTCAGCAACATTTTTTGTTTACAAAAGGTTATTTTTTGGTTATTTTTTTTCTTATTTTAGTTTTTTTTTTATTTTTTCCAACCTCAAGAACTGTTACAAGCCCTGATATATATAGGATCCTATAACGATCTGGTAACGATTTGGTAGAATTTACCATTTATTATTGTATAAGGAGCTTTAAAAACCTCTGCTCATTTCTATTTTTAAGAATTTCACTATCTTAAATACTACTTTGTTTGAACGCAGACAGATGCCATCACTCACAAAGAGAAGAAGCCAAACTAGCAGTCGGTATCATAAGACACCCTAATTTCAAGGTGAGTGTTGGACATATCAAAATTTTTTAAATCTTAATTTTTTTAGGGAAACGGAAAGAAATGAGAATATTTAAATAGTTATTTATGTTATAAGGGGGTAAAGAACAACATAGTCTCACAAGAGAAATTATTACCGACTTTCCTCGAGTGACAATTTTCCTGAGGAAGACAATTCACTTAACATATAATTTAATTCCTGTAATTCCTTGCACTGCAACATATTTGTATATCTGTATCGAAATTTGAAAGCGCTTGATTTCTATATTACCGATATCAATATTATTTTTATGGGGATAAGAAAGACTCGTTGCTTAAGACAAAGTCAAGAACTGTCACATGAGGCAAGCTCGAGAACAGTATGTGACAATGTTGGACTTTACCCCTCAAGACTAAGATAGCCGAGTGGATAAAGCTTTCATCTCATAACTTGAGGGTAGGGGTGTGCGAGTACTCGAGAATCGAGCTTTTTTCGAGCCAAGTATACACTACTCGGCTCGACTCGACTTATTGCAAACTACTCGAGAGTTCGAGTCGAGTAGTTACTCCCGCCGTTTACCCGAAATCGGCACGTGCAAAAGAATATTACGGCCATTTTTCACAATGTTAATCCATCTTTAACGAATATAACTGAAACCTCGTTTGTTATAAACCTGAAGTAAAAAGTTCTTTTTAGTTATTAAAGTCACATAAATTTTGATATCACTATCTTTTCTAGTTTGAGATTAGTTATTAATACATCTTGTAAAAAAATTATTTTTGTTATATTTTAGAAACCATTCCAAATAAATAAAAACTTAGTTTTTTTTGACAGTTACATCAATAAAAATGTACCTGTGTGAATAACTCAAAGGAAATATTTTAATCATGAATTGAGTCATGTAATTGGTCACGGCTTATAATTAGTGTTTTCATTTCATTTAAAACCCCAGGTAAGCATTAAACACAAGTTAGGCTTGAAAAATATATCAAATCAAGAATTATTGTAAGTTTAAGTAAAAGGATTTCTTTCTTTTGTTTTGGTATAATTTATTTGCATATCTGCTCTTAGTTCAATAACTCTTTTAAGTTTAATTACCTCGAAATTGTAATTTGTATTTGAGTACCGTAATGATAATAATTTTTTACCATTATGTAGAAACATGATGACTATTATATTATAAACTTAAAAAAAACTCGACTCGAAAAAAGCTCGAAACTCACGGGTATTTTTCAAAACTCGGCTCGGCTCGACTCGACTTCAAAAATCACTACTCGCACACCCCTACTTGAGGGATACCGGTTTGATAACCGGGTCCAGTTGTCATTTGTCATGGGGCTATGAATTAATTATGTTATCAAACAAAAGGTCACTGTTAGAACAAGACCAGGGTTTGGACCGTTCCCGATCAAAACTTAAAAAAAGCCACTGGCAAAGAAAAACACAAAATAAGACAAAAATAGCCTATAACTACTAGACTTCACCAGGAAAAAACCTAACCATACTTCTTTTAGCTTCCAGTCAAACAATTATTTCCTGATTCCTTTTTTAAAATTTATGTTATTGTAACAATTTTTTATTTTTTCTATATGTTTATAACCACAAAATTTGTGAAGTCAATTTTGTATACACAAAAATATGTAGCTTAATGTCTGATACCTGAGCGTTGAGGGTCTGAATGGTCCTCTGCAGCTCTGCGAAGTGCTGCTCGGACAGGGTCACCCGCCCATCCTCGGCATTCACATGGTAGCCTGTCTTGGGAATATCTGCAGTCGGCAGCACAGCAGCCTCTTCCAGGTCATCAAAGTCTAGAGAAACCGTTGTTGACCCGTCATAGCAATAAATCGAAGGAAACGACTTTATAAATTTGACTTATTAAAAGGCCTACTGGCAAAATAATCTAAACAGGCTTACAGGGTTTTCACAAAACAATCAAACAGTGTAATTGAACTGAACTTTAGATGGTATTGTTTTCTTAATACTTTAATACGATTAATTCTTTGCTGTCTGGATGTAAAAGAACTTTCGTCTGTGGTAAAGTTTAATACTCTTAACTAGGGATGTGTCGGTACCTTAGGTCGGTTCTCGGTACCACCAGTTCTTGGCAAAAGAACCAGTACCGAGAACCGACGTCAAAATGTCGGTACCGGTACCGAGGTACCCGAGGTAATCGGCGGGAGTAACTACCGGTCACGAAAGACGATTGATCGCACCGCGCATTGCCGCGGGCGTTGCGTCGATGGCAAATGCCACCGCATACTACTATTGAAGGTCGATAATGTTTCTAAAATTACTTTAGATTTGAAATTCATTTTTTGACTCTTGATTGATTTTTTATTCAAATAGGTACTTAAAATTAATGGGAAAGGGCTTATTTTCTTTGGGAATTGTGAGATTATCAATGGAAACTAATTTGGAAACTGTTAATTTTAACCTTAGGCCTATTTGTTTGACTTTTTACTCTGATTTTTAAAATTAATTAGAATGGGGTTATTTTCTATGGGAATGTAAAATTATGAATGGAAACAAATTTGTAAACTGTTATTTTTCACCTTGAATTTGTTCTTTGTTCACATAGATATATTTTAGTATGTATTAGGTATCCTTTGTTTGAAATTCATTGTTGGTGATGGTGATTTTATATTTTGATTAGGATTTTTGCGGACATTTGCCATCACTGATTAGTAAAAAACAAGTTTCACGACGTTTCGGGATCTGGAATCTGATCCCGTCTTCAGGTGGAAGAAAACCTAGAACATAACAAGATTAGTAACACATAGCCAGGAAAACCTGGACAAAAACACAGCTAAAACAGAGAACTGTAAAAGCAGTCACGAAAACACTAGCTGAAAAGAAAAACAATAACACAAAATAACACAGGAATCACAAGAATCAAGAATCACCAGACAGGAGAGATCACGTCCACACCCAATCAGAGCTGAGCTGAGACTGGTAGGAGGACAGCAAATGGCGGTGGCAACGGAAATGGCGGCGGACACGGCCAACCAAATCACGGCGCGCTACCGGTGGCGAAAACCTGAAACAGAGACATGTGATATACAAATTCCGTGTGTCTGTTTGTGTTTATTAGTTAATTTTTAACCTGATTTTGACCCTTGGCCTTGCTACGGGTTAAAATGTTGTGAGAATTTTGAACAGAATTGTTAGTAATTACCCTATTTGCTGACACTTTATTTTCCCTGTCTTTCAATTCTTTGTTTAATATTGGTAGCCATACTGGCCTTATTTCAAGTGAAGATTGACTGATTGGTTGGTCTGCTAGTTTTATGTATGAAGCTTCAATTAGTTTTCTTTTGAAAAAATGAGGTTCGCGGTGTACTATTTTTGATTCGTCAAAATTCATCTGGTGATTTTCAGACCAGCAGTGTTGAGCAACTTTTGATTTATCCACTATGCCCTTCCTCGTGTTATCTTTGTGTTCTTTGATTCTAACATTTAAAGGTCTTTTTGTCTCGCCATAATACGGCCTAGAACAACTATTGCAGTTTATTCTGTAAACACAGTTTTTTGATCCCTGAGTGCCATTTTTTGGTTTGGTTTTTACGAGACATTGCCTAAGAGTGTTTTGTGTCCTAAACGCGGTTCTAACTTTGAACTTCCTAGCAACTCTTCTAATTTTTTCCGATAATCCCGGCACATAAGGGATTGACATAGGAACGAATTTTTCAGTGTTTTCTGACTCATTCTGTTTAGCCCTACGGGTTTTGCACTTTCTTATTACGGATTGAGGGTATCCATTCTTAGCCAAATCTTGCTCTACTTTTTTGATTTCCTGATTTAATCCATCTTGATTTGAGCAAATGCTCTTTGCTCTGTCAAATAATGAGTAAGCTACCCCTTCTTTGACAGATTTTTGATGGTTTGATTGAAAATTTAAGTACTGCCCTGTGTGTGTCTTTTTTCTGAAAACAGTTGTCCTAAGCGTGTCCCTATCCTTTTCTACGCACACATCCAAAAATGCTAGTTTGTTTTGGACTTCCTCTTCCATTGTTAGGCGGATGGAAGGAGAAATACTGTTAAGATGCCCTAAAAAGTCTTTTAGTTCATCGTCTCCATGCGGAAATACCACGAAGGTGTCATCGACGTACCTCCACCAAATCTTCGGTTTGAGTTGAGCCAAAGACAAAGCCTTTTGCTCAAACTCCTCCATAAAGATATTAGCAAAGATGGGCGACAATGGCGACCCCATGGCCATCCCCTCATCTTGACGGTATAATTTACCCTCTAGTTCAAAATAGTTACATTGAGTGCATAATTCAAGCAGTTCCATAATGACATTAACAGGAAGTTTAGTACGTTCAGTTAGACTTTTATCTTTTTCGAGTCGAGACTCGATTATTTTTAAGGTTTCAGGAACTGGGACATTCGTGAACAGACTTTCAACATCAAAACTAACCAGCTTATCCGTCTCAGCCAGCACTATGTCCTTTGACTTTTCAACGAAGTCTTTAGAATTTTTTATGTACGAGTCAGTTTTTCCTACCAATGGTTTCAGGATGTCCAGGAGGACTTTAGACAGTTCCCTACACGGTGAGTCGCGAGAACTAATTATAGGCCTAAGAGGTACATCAGTTTTATGAATTTTAGGTAACCCATACATGTGTGGGATTTTCGAGTGATGCGGTGTTAAACGAGTTCTTTGTTTATCAGAAAAAAACTGTTTATGCTTCCTAAGAGTGCTTGCAACTTTACGCTCGAAACTTTCTGTAGGATCTTTATTTAGTTCAGTATATTTACCAGCCTGGAGAGTTTCCAATATTTTCTCTTTATATGTTACTGTGTCCGGATATTAGGATATTAGGTATCCGTTAACAGAAGTATAAACAATTAAATTAATAAGTGAGATAGTATTTTATGTCTTGGTGAAACTTACACTTGAAAATTAAAACTATTTTAAAACAGTAACATACAACAGATTGTCTGTAGGTTAGAGGGTACATTACATTATATAACATGTTTTGACAAACACTTGGTAGGTACTGATGGTACCGATACCGAGAACCGGTCTTGTCAGGAACCGGTACCGGTACCGACTTTGAAAATCGTGGTACCGACACATCCCTAATCTTGACTTTAAGAGGGCAATTAGTAATGAAAGCTTAAAGGGCAAACTGCAATCTACAATTTAATCAAGAGGTCAATGCACCCTGCTTATTTTGACAGTAATCAGAAAGTGGATACTGAATCCTCTTTCTCTCAACTTGGATGAATAAATTAACAAACATCCTAAGCAAGCTCTGCAAGCCTGAAGAATACAGAAATGTGAATTCACTAAGCAGTGTTTACCGAACATGAGCCAGGGGTCTTCTCTGTTGACTGGAGTGAGGTACTTATCATCGGTCCACATGGGCTGTTCACAGCTCATGATCTGTTTACAGGACGGCTGGGCTGTCCGCATGTAGTTAACAAGTTTGATGAATGAATAACAATCCATCTTGTGTCTCGTCTGGAAAGTTGATAATGTAACATCACAATTGTAGCTTTGCTGATAACCAATTACAAGTTGCATAAAACTGAGAGCTGAAGTCCAAGATGTCTAATTGTCAACACAACCAAACTTGACAATAATAAAAAAAAACTCTTTGTATTGAAACCACTAATTTATTTTCCGCTAATTTATTGTAATTTATTTTGCGCTGATATTGTTTCAGTAACCAAAGAAGGTATGCAAAGTTTGATAAATTCATCATTAGCTCCAACTGACAGAACACAAATTACCCAAGTGTAACTGATACAAATAACAGCTAAAGGACAAGATTATCCATGATGCTAGAAAAAACTTCAAAGTAGGTAGGCCTAATCAAGAAATAAAATATTTGTTTTGTGAATTAGTGAGCTCAATATATTCAGCGGTAAAACAAAAATCTGTAACACAGCAAATTTGGAAGTTGCTTTTCATAGGCCTAACTCTGTAATTTTTTTTACCAAGGTGTCTTAGTCGAAAGCCTCAGTCTTGAACGGCCCGCTTTTTACGAAATCACTTTCGGCCCTAATGATGAACGTAAAAACTACTTTATTCTTATTTCTTTGGTCACACTTGACGAAAGGCGTACAGTATATTCATTGATATTGAAGATAATTTATATAGGCCCTAGGCCTATGTAAGCTATACGCTAAGAGTTTAAAATCATAGGTCTATTTAGAGATCATTGTAAAACAGACTAATCTTCAGCTTAGTTATAATTTGTTAGGCCTTTATTTAATCCAAAACAGTTATTCCTACCTTTAACTTTGACAAATCAAAACCATGGTCTTTACAGCAGTGAGACACTGCAGCTTCCACACTACGGAATGTATTGGAACAAAAAAAACAGTCGGCCATCAATTGAGA
The DNA here is from genome assembly GCA_035578135.1 of Flexamia atlantica. Taxonomy (NCBI): domain Eukaryota; kingdom Metazoa; phylum Arthropoda; class Insecta; order Hemiptera; family Cicadellidae; genus Flexamia; species Flexamia atlantica. The sequence goes on from JAQJVK010000006.1 coordinate 57,922,030, forward strand.
GTCGTCTTCCATCTCATCCCATCCATCTGATCCAAAATCATCATCTTCATCATCATCATCTTCTTCCATATCATCAAATCCAAGCCTATGAAAAAATAATTGATTTATACTTTTACTCATTCACTGGAATGAGCCAGAATTATAAAATATTTATAGATGAATACTTCAAAATCTACCATATATCGATCTAATATTAAGTTATAGTAATTTTTTGCATTGTAGGTTAAAGACTCAACTTAAGTGTTTACATGCTGGAAATAGATTATTGTGATTGGACTGTCTTCTGCTGGTTGGCTATTCAGGTGGTATTGTGAAAACACAGTGTGATGAATAGAGATGGCTATTATTGTAGTCTATTTCAAGGGACCACAAAATGCACATTTCACTAGAGTAAAGGAATAAAATTCTATAGCCTAGGGATGGAAATAACTATAGCCTACTTGATACATATTTCCTAAAACCGTGCGTTAACTGCTGATTCATGCATTGAAAAACCATTCGTATAACAGCTGATCACCAAAAAAGTACAATAGGCCTACAGTGTTTCACTAACAAGTCTTAAACACTCGCTCAGCTGATTGCACATTGATACTCTATGCGCTCCAGCCAATCACAGTCGATGAATGCAGAGCTTCTGCTTCCGGTTTGATTCAACTGAGCTCGACTTGTTTACAACCTCAAAATCATAATGGGGCAGCGACAATGAACGTCTCAGGTAACTTTGATAGTATTTATCGTTTTGGAATCCAAAAACGTAGTTATAGGAAAAATGTTGTATGTATTTCAGGTGGAAAGTGTCTTTTTGCTTTCGCTACAATTACCATGCTTCACTTCGTGACACGCAGAAAGTGACAGCATAATCAACAAGCGAGAAAGACCTACTTTTGGCTCCTCTATTACAGGTCTAGGGCAGGCGAGGGGAAAGCTTAAAATACCTAATCTTTATAAATATAGGTCTACCTCAGTAATCAGACAGGTAAAATACTTGACAATATCAAGCCTAGTCTTCAGTGACAAATAAATTATACCAATCTTATCTCATCTTGCTATCATGAATTCCAAACGGGAAACACATGTTAATTTTAAGGTTATGGACAACTTTCTGAAAGTTTAAATGTTAAAATGTTGCTATTATGTGAACCAGGATTGTAATTAAAAAGAAATATTAAGATTAAACTTACGCTTTAGACGATTTTGATATGCTATCCATCTAAATAGGCCTAGTTAACACAGACAGCAAACAAGAAAAAAGACCGAAGTAATCGAGACGACGAGCGCGAGCGACAAACACGAGCAATGTGACTCAGTCAGTGTGACCAGGACCAGGACGAGGTCAAAAATCAAATATTCCCCACAAGGCAGTAGGCACCACCAAATATCCCCGCGTTTCCCCACAACAGGCTTACGTGCTTACGTGCTCCTCTTCATCCCGTTGACCCAGCAGTAGTGTAGGGCATGGGATACGTCAGGATATGTATTAATTCTGCTTAATTTAAGTTATTGCAAAAAAAGTTAATAGTTGATTTTAAGTTTCAAAAAGTTCATCCACCTCATATACAGATTTTTCAATTAAGTATGTTACTAAACTATTCTTAAAACTATTGAGGTTTGAACTATTGACAATACTGGGTGGAAGCAACTGCAACAACTTATTACCTATATAAAAAGGCTGCTTTTCAAACAAACTAGTATTATGGCTTACCAACCCCAAACCGTCTACATTCATAGTCAATGCCCAAACTGAGCAAAGCGTTTGTACACTCAAGTTTATTTATTTATTTACAATACATTTAGAAATGTTCAATAGGGTTAAAAAATTATAATGATAGTAAGACACCTTCATAATATAAATAACTGTGTATACTACAATGATTTTACCTTATCGATAGCTGAGTGACCCGATCTTCAATGAGGATGAGACTCGTTTGGGAAATAGATTTTCGGCAAAGGCATTTACCGTCTCTATTTCTTAGTTTTCGGTCCGTTTTCAGACCGAAGAACGTGCTAAATTCAGATTTATGAAAGTCGAAAACCGGCCATTAACGTATTTTTTGTTTTTAATATCCCGAGTTATCTCTCATTCTCTGCATTGGAAAATTGGGAGGAAGCTAATTATACATACCATACCATTTGCTAATAACGAGGGAAACATTTTTAGAGGAAACATGACACCTCATTTAAATCTAGGGTTGAATTACCAGCTCCACCGTAAAAGTGTAATTGCACGCTCAAGGCCCAAATCAGTCCATTGTTAATCATACATTATATACTGCTTGAAATTGCGACCTACCCAGGTAGGTATTTTAAGCCAAGTATGAATAATAGATGAGTGAAGGATGATTGTGGCGCGATCTTGTAGTCTTGTTACTGACCAACTGACTAAGGCCTACTGATTAATTACCCCTAAAATTGCGCATGGCATAATATGATTTAATTAAAATTAGCTATCCTTTCAGCGGGCGAAACTGCAGGTATATCTGCTAGTAATACATATTATAAGATCAAAGATGTACCATAGATAAAACAAATATACCCTGCTGGGTATATTTTATCTATGGATGTACTTAGTTATTCCAGATCTTAGCTGTTGGTTGCTCTGATAACAAACGACCAATCAAATGTCATTAAACCACAGTAGCTGTTTTTTTCCTCTAGACGAGACAGCCAAGAGAGAAGACAAGACAAGACGTCAAATTTCGACCATCAGATCAAGCAAGTAACAAATTATGGTGACAGATCCGTTGAATCATAGGTACTCTTCGTATTGATTTTAAAGATAAGTAAGTCGACTTATTGATGTTAATATTTTAATTCTATTTTACATTCTTTCTATAATGTAATATTATGTTCAAAAGCATTAGTCATGATCTAATTGGAATCCCCTAACTGCAAGTTACCATCCTCCTATTGCATATTGTCATTTAGTTAGATATTTTAATATACATTTTATATTCTGAGGTTTGTAAGTAAACAAGACCTGTGTAAATATGAGCTTATAAGCAATAATTTAGCCTCTTTGCATAAATCTTTGATGGTCCTATTTTTAGGCAGACTCATTGGATGCTAATTTTTAGGCTAGCAACAAAATTTAGATTGGCATATATAACTGATATGCTTTGTTCATTGTTTTAGTGATGGGTAGTTTTCTGGTGGACTGGTTGGTCATCTTGTCGACTAGTCAATTGTTTTGACTAGTCGACATTTCTATTAACTTGGTAGATTATTGTCAGCCCACTTGTCAATATGTTGTCGTCTAACCCGACTAGTTGGGAACTGAACTGATAATAGATAGGGTTATTTACTGGTCTTGGCGTGTTTTACTAGATTGAATGACTAGGCTAGTCAACGTTTGATGCGGTGACTAATCAACTCATTAGTGTTCACGAATAGAAGTTGATATATGTTCTTTAAAAGACACTTATAGGCAGAGCATACTATGCAATGGGACCAGAGCACAGTACTTTACAAAGAACCTGAGTGGCGGAAACGTAATTTAGCGGAATCCCTGTTTAGGGCTGTGGAACAAAACCCTATTTCCCAACCATCACTGGAAGTCAGTTTGATTTATTCGGGCTTGGTGAGGAAAGAATTGCAGCTCCTTACAGACAATGTACAAAAACATCTGTTATCGGTAACTCAGCAAGACAGGTCAGCTGATCCCCCTCCCCCTACCCTCCGGAAGTAATACGCAGTCAGTCACGGTTAGACGGTCGGCTCGGATCAACTCAAAAATTCAATGGAAACAAGTTGGTTTAGTTTTTTCCTCAAGGACCCTAGAAGATAATGGAATACGTTTTCCCCGGTTTTCCGAAACGTCGGGTATTGTATGTGGCGTAATAAGTGTTTTTGGTATGTGTTCTTCTTTTTAAATGTGACATGTGGACTGGATATACATCTCATCAGTCCACAAAACAAAATAATTGAACAACGCCATTGGCAAAACAATTGAAACAATTGACGTTGCCATTGGCAGTGTCAGTGGCAAAACAATTGAACAACGCCATTTACCTGAAGGTGGGTAGTGCTCAATGGAAACAAAAACATTGGTTATGAAGGTCAACACTAGGTTAGTCACTTATCGATATTGAAAAGTACTAAGCATTCCATCATTATATTGAAAAGTATTAGGTATTCCATCACCACATTGATTTAAATGTGTCGCTAACATATACATGTCGTAATATATAAGTAATTTCAACTACCTGCCCTTTTGGAACAAATTACAGCAAATGTTATGATTTACTTTGACAGTTTTTCAATATTGATTGTTTGAAGAATTTGTCTTGCTCCCACATTAATATTTAGCTACTTAGCGGATTCCACCCAGTATTTCTTTCTCGTTACTAGACTATAATTTTTTCTTTATATTCCAATATGCAACCTGTGGTTGGTTGTGTTTTATGTATTATACATATTCCCTTTTGTAGTTGATGCACAGTTTTGAGTACCAAAACTACATGGAACGATATGTTGTGGGCGCTTGAGCAAATAACCTGCGATCCTCCTATCTCTTGAGCGATTGAGGTGTATTATCTGGCCATTTTCTCCAGTATGGCACAATTCAAGGCCAGCGGCTTGTTCCTGTCACTTCAAGTGGGTCCATCCTCGGGCCTGACTTTTAGAATGAGTCATACCATAGCCTTTTTAGAATCGAAGCGTTAAACGGTCATATGAAATTTTGAGAATTCATGGCTAGTCCTTAGCAAGCAAATTGAAATCATGGTCCTTACCAAGATGAGGATTAGGGTTCCCACTCTAATCCCTGTATAAATAGGTGATGTTCAGTTTGAGACCAAGCCTGCTGCCAAGCACCTGGTGTTATGGTCGACAGCAATCTGTCTTTCCGTGAGCACGTTCAGCACACTGCAGACAAAGCTGCTGAGTGTCTTGCTGCCTTGGGTGGCTTATAATGCCCATAGTGCCGGTCCTCGTTCTTACCAGCACCGTCTGCTCATGTCTGCCATCTATTCAGTTCTGCTTTACAGTAGGGAGGTCTGGGCCCACAGACTAAAAAAACTAAAAGTTCAACTACTTTATGATCCAGTTCCTCTCGAATCAGGTCCCTATTTGCACAAGGTGGGAAAAGTTGCCTGTTCGGACTGTCTGAATTGTCCTGGCATTGCAGACATGGCTGAGCAATCCAGCCCTCTTTGTGTGGGACTGTTGGCATGCCATCAAGCTTCATTATACAGTGTTTTTTTTTTTAAACCCAACCCATTTTTAAGATTGAATAATTCACATATAAATATGAAATAAGTATTGTTTTATGGTTCTTTACGTTTTATACACTCTATTATTTTAATTTGAACACATTTAGTTCACTTTATGTGCTCAAAAAATCCGCCAGTGGCATTTGTATGAAGTTATGCTCTCTCTATCAAATTCCCGAACCGAGTTGCTAGAATTGCTCTTTGCATTACATTTGTTTTGTTTCTTTTGGGGGTACTGGATATGCTGTGACTTGTTTTTATAGACCTTACTTTGTATGTATCCCAAAGGAAATCAAAATATAGTGGCGTCAAATTAGGGATATTGGGGGGAAATAATCCTTCACCGATAAAATGAAGTTTTGGGTTGCGTTTGTAATGTATGTATTTAAGCACGATAACTCGCGTAAAAATGGTCCGATCTGAATGAAATTTGCCACAGACATGTTAAGTAGTATTATTCTACGAAAACAATTCACGATATATTCAGCACCTCAAAACAAACGTAACAAATGTAATGCAAGAATGTACCTTAAAGAGGTACCTTGCAACACATGTTCGAGAATTTGATGGAGAGAGCATAACATTATAAAAAAGCCAATGACGGACTGTTTGGGCACATAATGTAACTTAAATGTGATCAAACTTAAATAATAGGTTGTATAAAATGTAAAGAGCAATAAAACAATCCTCATTACACATTCATATGTGCATTATTCAATCTTAAATATGGGTTGCATTTAAAAAAAAACACCCTGTATAATGAGATAGTCACCGTCCCAACTCCACTGACCATCGTTGCAGCTGTGCTCTGTCAAGGGAGAGGGTAAAACTGGAACTACATTAGACATTTTGTACGGCCCATTTTTCAGGCAAAAAGGTCGATCTTGACTGACCTCAAGGCCGCTAGGGGATATCAAATCCCCATAGAGGAAAGCCCTAGCGGCTTAAAACACAAGGCCTAGCCTGAAAACAACAGTCAAAACAGTTCCCGGCTAGTGTCCCAGTGTTTAAGTGGGTGATTCTTTGGTCACATCACCCCACAGGAGCCTGACGCTCTTAGAGAACAATCGAGCCTTTTAATGTGCGTGATTGCATTGCGCTTCTTCAGCAGCAAAAAAATCCCTTTCTAGTATCCACTTTGTTTAAGTACAGTTTTGTCATTTAAATATGTGGTCACAATAGCACTACCTTTGCTTATAGAGCTAAAATGAGTTTTTGCTGGCTTGAGAACGACTGAGGTGTAGGTTCAAATTTGAGGTGAACTCTAAACGCCAAACTATGCTGTTGTTGTCAAATGTCAACTAAGTTTAACTACTACTTTCAATCGTACCGGGCGTTAAATGACACAGGTGCTTATAGGTTTTTTTAAAAATCTTTAATTGATGGTACATTGCAATAAACCATCAACTAACAATATGATGACAGATATGGTACAAAAACTTTACCGTTGGAAAATAACTTAACTTATAAATACCCATGTAAATGTAGCCAATAAATATGACTAGTTTTTTTTATATATAAAATGTTGAAAATCAGAGCAACGGCAAGCTTGTCATTATTTATGTTGTTTTTAGTAAATAGGCTTAAGTTTAGAGTCTCAACTCATAACTGGCTAATGCAGCCACCACAGTGATACCAGTACCAGCGTATGGAACTGGAACAAATTGATAAAAATATCTTGGGGTTCACATAGTAAAATACTATGTGAATTTTATTTTTTTATCTATATTTTATCTAATATAGATTCATATTTATCTATATTTTATATAGATTATATATATATAATAAAATATAGATATAACTATATTTTATCTAACCTAGCACCACTTTCTAGGTTAGAAAGAAACTTAAATAAATTTAAATCAAAATATTTCATTGTAAATAAACATTTATATTCTTTTCAGGAGTTTTATAATAAAAATTAGATGTAATATGCATGTGGAGCAGCGTGTGTTCAGCTTTAGGGTTAGTGGACCTCTGTCCTATGTACATATTAAACATGAGTCTGACGCCATTTATTTTATGTACAAAGACAAATAAAGATTTTTTATTGATTGATTGATCTAATGTGATCAAAACATAAAAGTTGTTGATTAAATATTTGTCAAAATGAGTTTTTTGCCTCTTCAATTTATATCCATACTATTTATTTACTGTTCTTATAAAGACTCCAAGATAACTCTTCCAAAACGTTTTTGATCAAATTTAATTCAATCTTTATTATTTGCTTAGTAAACAGCACTGGACTTTATTACAACTAAATTATATTTTTTATAGGTCTAAAATCTATTAGATACATGCTACAATTTTAATTACTATCGCCTGAACAGTCACAAAAGATCAGTTTACAAAAGAAAAGTGCGTGAAGCTAAAGTACAATATAATGCCAACAAAATTGAATGTTCTCCTAATAAATGCATTGCTGCCTGGAACTTGATTAAGAGTTCAGGTGACACATCTGCAAACCGTATTATCGATTGCCCTCTTTCACCTCAAACATTAAATGACTTTTTCATTTCATCTGTAAAAAACATTTCTTCAAAATTTAAACAGACTACAGTGAATTCAACTCATTTTCAAGTAAATCAGTTTCATAATAACAGTGTATATTTCAAGTGGAGAGAGGTTTCTGCAAGTGAAATTTTCAACATAGTCAAAAATATGAAAAATTCAAAGAGTTTAGATTTTTATGATATGTCTAACAACTTGTAAAACAATCAATTTTATCTTACCTTGAACCACTCACCTTCCTTTTGAACTACTGTCTGATTTGTGGATACTTCCCTGAGGAATTTAAAATATCAAGTTTTACCTGTCTTCAAAAAAGGAGACAAGGCCAATCCTGATAGCTACTGGCCAATATCTTTAGTTCCAGTTCTTGCTAAAGTCTTAGAGTATGTAGTTTTTAACCAACTTTATGATTTTTTCGAATTAAATAACCTTTTTAGTGCATCTCAATTTGGTTTTCGTAGACAAAGCTCCACAATCAAGGCTATAGATTCAGTAATATACCAAATAACTAGCAGTTTTGAAAGTAATAGCTTCGCTTGGGGAACCTTCTGTGACCTTAGCAAAGCTTTCGAGTGTGTTTCTTTTGCGATTCTTCTACAAAAATTGGAATTTTATGGAATAAGTGACGGGTAATGAGCTAAACTTTTTTGCAAGTTATCTTGAGGGTAGGAGACAGTCTGTTTTTAAAGGGGGCGAGTGGTCGAAAATCGCTGAAGTGGTGTGCCCCAGGGGTCCATTCTGGGCCCATTGCTTTTTATTATTTGTATTAACGATCTCCCTCAAAATTTAAGTACACCAACTTGCATCTATGCGGATGATACAGTCTTGTTGTCTTTTAATTCTGATTTCAAGGAACTTCAAAATTTAGCAGCATCCACACTTAATCTGGCTTCTCAGTGGTTTCAATGCAACAACTTTTTCTGAAACAATGACAAAACCCAATCTGTAGTTTTCACGCTGAAAAATGTGTCAGGTTTTGAATCCGCACCCCAGACATTAGTTGTAAAATATTTAGGAATGATGCTAGATACTCAGCTAAACTGGGCCCCGCATGTTGATCTGGTGTGCAAAAGAATTTCCCGTGTAGTCTTTTTGTTAAAAAAACTTCAAAATTGTCTTCCTTTTCAATACTTAATTATGTCTTATTTTGCTTTTTTCCAGTCAGTCATACGATATGGATTAATTTTTTATGGTAATTCTTCAAAAGTAAAAAATATATTCTTAATTCAAAAGAAAGTTGTTAGGCATCTCACAAATTCGTCATGGGAAGCTCACTGCAGACCCCTATTCAAAAAATTACAGATTTTAACAGTTTACAATTTATTTATATATGACCTAATTTTGTACACTGTCAATAACCAAAGTAATTACTGTTTAAGAAGTGAAATTCATTCCTACTCCACTAGAAATCGATCAAATTTTGAAATACCCCATTGTAGAATTAAGAAGACGCAATCTAGTCATTATGTAGTAGGTGTAAAACTTTGTAATAAACTTCCTAAGTCGATTTTTTCCTTATCTTTAAATGTTTTTAAAAAACGCCTTTATAACTGGCTGATTGAAAATCCATTTTATTCAGTGCAAGAATTTTTTCAATTTCCAACGAGTGATATTTCTATTTAGATTATTTATTTATGATTAACTGTTAGATTGTATATTTATATGTAATGTTAATGTAAAAGTGTGATGAGTTGATGTTGACATTGTCTGTAACCAATTATGTGTTGATTGACAGTAAAATATTCTTATTCTTATTCTTATTCTTACAGTTCATAAAAAAAAACAAGAAAAATGGAGTGGTTATTTGGGAAAAGAGTGACACCTGAAGAAATGCTAAGAAAAAACCAAAGAGCGTTGAATAAAGCAATAAGAGACTTAGATAGGGAAAGAATGAAAATGGAACAACAAGAAAAGAAAATCATTGCAGACATCAAGAAAATGGCAAAAGAGGGACAAATGGTATGTAAAAATAGATATTATGTATAATTTACTATGACTGGAGCTTGAAAATCCTAACCGTATAATAGAAACTTGTTTGAGAGAGATTGATAGATAACGTTTAGAGTGAGGTAGGTGATTCCTTAATACTGTCAGTTTATGCCATTGGCTGTAGCAATTTGATTTCTATTTGTTTTGATATCCTGATGGATGATCATTTGGTTTTGTGTTTTTTTTATATTATTCTTGAAGTGTTTTTACTTAGTGACTCTTAAACCAGATAGCCACAAACCAATCTAAAGAGCTGTGAACACACAAGAAAAATAAACACTATTTGTTTCTTCTGGAAAAATAGTTTACAATTAAATGTTGTGAAAATATTACTATAACAAGTTCAATCGAGTTTTGACGAATGAATGGTTCATTCTTATAGAATATCTGATATTTCCAAGTTGACAATGTATTAATGAAGTGAAAACATCAGTTTTAGCTCATCAATTAGTACTGATGGAAACAAAACCTCAGTCCACAACCTCACATATAATTTGACAACCAATATTTTTCTCTTTGATTGAAAATTAGTTTATCAATTTTTTTAGCTGATTGCCAGAAATGAACATTAAGGGTAAGGCTTAAGTATGAAAAGGTTTTCTCCTTCTTATCTCCCGAAGGGTCGAAAGTCTCAAGCGGGTGGGATTTTTGCGCTTGATCTTGATGAGGTGATTGATTAGGTGAATATAAGTAGTAAAAGGCCAGTGCTTAGAAGTTACTTTCTATAACATTTAGAGTTTTTGTGATAGCTACAGAAAGAATACATGTAGGCTAATTACATTACATACAATATTTTTTTGCACCACAATCATTTTAATTATTTTTTACCTTAAAAAGATGACTCACAGTAACGCTTACTGTCGAAATATTAACATCACCATGTTTTAGGATGCTGTGAAAATCATGGCAAAGGATCTAGTGAGAACCAGGCGGTATGAAAAGAAGTTCATGATGATGAAGGCGAACATACAAGCCGTCTCGCTCAAGATCCAGACCCTCCGCTCGCAGAACGCAATGGCTCAGGCCATGAAGGGGGTCACAAAAGCCATGCAGAACATGAACAGGTTCGTTTCTACGTGAAAAGTTCTTACTAGGGTATATGAGAATTCACCACAATCTAAGAGATTTTAGGGAACTTTCTGTAGAACTGAAAAAATGAAATTGAATTATTGAGTCAGTGGTGCAGGTGATTGGACTTAAGAACTATGATACAGATATCATAGGTTTGAATCTCCATGTAGTCACTTACTTAGCAGTACTGTTTACCCAAGTACTGAATATTCTCACTCTTTGCTTTGCTCGATAACTTCCTTATAGGCGTTAGGCCCGTGTGGTAGGGCATTTAGAAGGTAAAAAAGATGTCACGTATAGCCTATAGTCAACCCTAGCGGCTATTAAGTGAATTATTAGATCAAGACTTCTGAACAATACTTGGAGCTTATAGAAGTCTCTCATGGAACATTTTTGTCAAAGTCATCTGTGGGTTAATGATGAATTGAGTATTGTCATTGCTTAAAAAATATTCTATTTTACTGAAGTTTCATAAATTTTATCAAAGTAAACTGTTATATAAAGCTAAGTAATTTTGAGCCGACTTGATGGATGTTATTCAGGGTGTCATGGTCGTACAAATCCTTTAATTCCCTCAAGTCATCCAAAAGTCCTCCTTTTTAATAAAGTTCCTCCAAATCTTCCAAAAGTTCCATTTTAACCTGAAGATCCTCCAATTTTTTCAGTTAAAAAAAATTGTGATTAACGAAATTTGTTAAGACTTTTGTGATGTTACAAATGTACCGCTGTGAAACACAAATTTTGGTGCCATTACCAAACTTACAAACTTAAAATTTGGTCCATTACCAAATTTTGGTGCCATTACGTTAACTTTACTGGTTTTAAAGAAATCTTGAGAGATATTCATTGGTTAATCAAATATCGACTGAATTCCTTTAGATTTTTTTTACTAATTTATAATGATATCTTTCACAAATATATAACACCTAGTGAAGAAATGTCACCAGGTCCTCCAAAATTCTCTAGTGGCCTCAAAATTCCTCCTTTTTACTGCATTTAATGCACTGTTATTGACATACAACACAACAAAAATTATTTTCACTCAACTAAGGTCGCCATCGCTAATCTTGAGTCGAACGTAACGTCGGTTTGTGGCGTGGATGTGCAGGCAGCTGAACTTGCCGCAGATCAACCGGATCCTGCAGGAGTTTGAGAAGCAGTCGGAGATGATGGACATGAAGGAGGAGATCATGAACGACGCCATCGACGACGCCATGGAGGACGAGGGCGACGAGGAGGAGAGGTGGGTGACGAACGTACATACGGGGAGTCTCAGATTGTCAGGGCAGAGTCCAGGTGTGGGTGAAGCACCACAACAGTTTAAAAAAGCCATGGCCGATTTTGCCATTTTCAGATCGTGGTAGGTGACTCTTGTTGTACTATCACGTGAGATATCTCTCTTAATGCCGTAGGAAAATAACATTATTATATCGTGGGCCGGGAATACAGTATTTGCGTCTTCCCATTGTGCAGTACACAACATAAATTCTTATCAAAATACTAGACTACCCGGCCGCAAGGGCTTGTTGTGCGCCCTTCTCTCATAAATGAGAAGTTTTATGAAAGGGCCATCATGTGTAAGTTTGAAGCTCAGCAGATTTTACGCTGTCATCGAATTTCGGAAATCAAACCTTATTTGAATAACTTCAGTGTTGTACATAGTAAGTCAACAGTAATTGCCCATTATAAGTTAAGTAAGTGCGTTTGTACCGATATTAACTGTTTGACATCGGAATCTAAGACAACATCGGTGGTGAGCTTTTACTGTAGAGGCCTACTAACAATACTCTCGACTTGCTCACTTTATAATTTGAAATTCATAAAAGTGAAACTTCATAAAAGGTTTTAATAAAAATTATGGTAGTTATAAAATGTATTACTGTGTTATTCACTGAATGCCTGTCGCAAGGGGTGATGCGTGTGTGGTTTGTGCAGTGACGCGGTGGTGGCGCAGGTACTGGACGAGCTGGGATTGCAACTCAACGACCAACTCAACAACCTGCCGCAAGCCTCCGCCTCCCTCAGCGTTGCCGGCGGCAAGGTAATACCTCAGACCAGTGCTTGATTTGTAAAAATTGAGGTAACGGAACTGTAATTGCCAGTTTGTACATAAACCCCCCCCCCTATCATTCTTCCCTTCAACAAAGTATTATTTGTCTACATGAATAATTAGGTCGATTTAAAAAGCCACATTTTATCTAACTCAAATTTTTGTATGAGTAAATTAAAAATTAACAAAGCATTATTTTACTGAAAAAAAATTGTCTAAAGGAATTCTAGATTATTTTATGATGCCTTGTGCGAGTATTCGGGTCTTTTTAGCGTTTTCAACATTCGGCACAGCTCAAGACTACACAAAAGTGCGCTAATTTCAGGCCGAAACTCCGCGCGTAATTTCAGTAAAAGTCCGGCCGATTATACGCGATCGTCTTTTGCGGCAAATTCTTCGGCCGATCTTACGCTATCGTCTTTAGCGTCAAAATTCTCCGGCCGTTCATACGCGATCGTCATTGGCGGCAAATTCTCCAGCCGATTACACGCGATTGTCTCTTATACGACAAATACTCCCCAATTACACACGATCCTCTCTCATGGCAAAATCCTCCGGCCGATTGTACGTGATGGCAATTTACGGCAAATTATCCGTCCGATTGCACGCGATCGTTTCTAACTAAAAATACTCCGACCGATTAAGATTTACAAGATCGACTCTTGCGGCAGAAAGAGGTCCCGGAACGCCGTTCCGCCGCAAATCAAGCACTGCCTCAGACAATGTCATCTTAAGTTGTCCTTTAAGACTGTAATCCAATTTTGAAACGGACATGGTGAGTAGTTTTTAATGAGGTACACCAGAAAATGTCTCTAGCCGTTTGAGATCGCAAGGCCAGCAGAAGTGCCCACAACACAGTACCCAGCTAGAATTATTTCCGTACGGCTTAGTTCCGACGGTCGGATGGCCAGCTGTACTGGCCACGCCCCACTCCCTGTCACCTCGGCATTCATTCAGTGAGCTGGCGGCTCAATTCCGGCAGCTCGGAATCGTTTTCATTAAAAGCCTGTAACATTAGCATAGATGATTTTTACAATACAATTTTGGAAGCCTGCTGACCATTTAGTTAAATAACTCCTCACTAAGTTGCAACACTCTGCAGTACCAAGCAAAATTTAGAAAAAAAACACAAAGAAAAATATATGTTATCAGACAGTATTACTGGACACCTGAGCGTTTGTTGGTTTTCATCTTTGCCAGCACTGCTTGCGTTACAAGAAACAATGCCTCATGTCCATTCTGTGTTGTAGACGGCGATGGCGGCGGCGGGTGGGGGAGGGGGAAGTGCTCCTGTGTCGGACGTAGACGCAGACCTGCAAGCTCGCCTTGACAACCTGCGTCACGAGTAACCACACCTCATGTCCATTCTGTTTTGTAGACGGCGGTGGCGGCGGCGGCGGGTGGGGGAGGGGGAAGTGCTCCTGTGTCAGACGCAGACGCAGACCTGCAAGCTCGCCTTGACAACCTGCGTCGCGAGTAACTACACCTCATGTCCATTCTGTAAATTACTTCTGTTAAACCCTAATGTATAGTTTTAATTGGTTCAGAGAGAAATGATTAAAAATGCTGTCTGCAAGACATTTTTTAGAAAATTTTTGAGCTTTTGAATTTGATAAATTTTCAATTTTAAAATGACATATTTGTCTAAAACTAGGAAGATAAATTTCAAATACTAAGTAGGATTTGAGTTATAATCAGTAAAAAAATGGATATTTATTTCAAATGGATATGGTTTTACCATTCTTAAAACACTAAATTGTTACTTTGAGCCAGAAGTGTAATTTAGTAGTATTGCACTAGATGATTCTTATTAATGATGATTCTTATTGTTACTTAATAATTCTCGCTTTTTAATGTTTTTAAAGTGATCAAAAATATGTTTTATCCTTTTCTGTTTTTATTTTCCTCGCCTTGAATGTTGCATCTGTATTAGTTTTATCAGCTTGGGTGAATGTTTGATATAGTGGTTAACAATCTGTTCTAAATCTTCTGTTTTATTTGTGGAAAGTACAGCCGAGACAAAAGGATCAAAATGCATTTTTTTAATACTGTTTTAATAGTTCTGTTAAAAAATCGTTTATAAAATCTTATTCAAGAAGTATTTTGTCTCGAGCTGATCGAAAAAAGCTTTGTAAATTTATAGTTGCTTTGTAATTTATTAATTTAGAAAGGGATTTTTCTCATGTTGAAATAGTTACCCAAGTCATTGCAATTTTGGTGATTTTGTTTTTAGCTTTCCCCAATGTATGTTATCAGTTTTAAACAATAACCAGTAAGTAACTGGTTGGTGTCAACTCCTCGAGGTTTTATACTTAAGTGTATAGAAACAATGTTTGTGATAATAACTATTATTATATTATTAATATAAGCTGCTATACATATTAATGGAAGCCTATTTGTATAAAATAAATATTATTTTGATAATTTTGTTTCTTTTTTAAAAGAAAAACATTTTAATTCCAAAGGAACTGATTATCACGGGTCGACTGGCAGTTGAGTTACTTACTGACCTATAACCGACATCCTGTGTCCCTAGGGTGTCAGATCTGTCGTAGTTATACTCCCCCATCTAACTCGGCGGAGATTAACAGTCCAGCGTGTTTCATGTTTGAAATCAGCTGTTCTTATAATCAGTGCTTGATTTGCGCTGGAATGGCATATCGGGGCCTCTCTCTACCAGGAAAGAGCCGCAAAATACGACCGCTTGTAATCGACCAAAGTAATTTTGCCTAGAGAGATAATCACATGTAATGAGCAAAAGTTTCTCTAAAGCTGATTAAGCGATAAAGACCATGGCATGTAATCGGTGGAAGTGAATTTGCTGTAAATGACAATCGTGCGGAATGTACAAGAATTACACGTGAAGTTTCAACCTGAAAGTCAAGCGCTTTTGTTTATCTCGACCTAAGCATAATGATCGAAATAATCAAAAGACCCGAAAACTGAATACTAGCATAGGGCTAGCTATAAAAAATTATTATTAAAAAAAAAAAAAAATTTATGAAACACTTAAGTTTTTCTTCATTTTCCTTTTGTTCACTAAAGTTTGAATTAATTAAAAAGAGGCTTTATAAAGCTAACCAACTATTCACATAGAAAAATAATTTTTTTTACTAAGGTATGAATGGAGGAGGGTTATGTACCTCCTGGTAAATTATAGTTATGGTAGCTACATTGAGAGACGGTTGATTATAATAATTTAATTTGTAAATATAATCACTATTGTCATTGTGAGGCAGAAATCAGTTAAACACCAATAGGATATTTTTTAAAAAAGTCGGGAAAAATTTGGTAAAAAGTAACATCAATTAGGAAAAAACTAAAATTTTCAACCCATCACAATTCTTGTCAGGGGCGCTTATCCGTCCCGCAATGGTATACCCCTCCCCCCAAGGCAATGACGCACTCTCCCTTCCAAAATTTTATCCTCCCCTAATTATTATACTAACAAACTGTAATCCAGGTAATCCTTCACAGTGACAGTGGTGTAGACAGACCTTTGTCAAGGTGGGGATATGAGGGGCCTGGGGGATATGAAATACCCCTCAGTGAAAGGGAAGCCCGGGGGCACTCAGAGGGAAATTTTTAAGAATTAGAAGTGATGCATTTTTAGACAGTCTAAAGAGTGTCCGGAAATTATGGTAAAATATTTTAGCATATGAAAGTAGAGGTAAAAAATAAGGAAACAAATTTTATTTAAACATAGGTTCTAAAGTGCTTCGTTTTCCATCTGTGTGTCTGTGTGTGATTTTTACATATTTAATCATATCTCACAAAACTCTTCACGTATAAACCTCAAACTTGGTATATGGATGACCATTATGAGGAATTATTTTTATATAAGAAGTATCAAATTTCAACTTTGTACCATTTCAAAATGGCGACTGTTTTTTGTTTTCAAAGCTAAATGTCTTAAAAACTGTAAATTTTAGAAAAATTGTACTGGAGACTAAAAAGTTGCAAATTTTAATTCAATTAATGCTGATATTAAGATTATAATGATCGGACCACTAATAACGGAGACATTTTAACTTTTCTGAATAAAAACATGGTTCTTTAGAACATATTGTCTGAAATTTGCATGATTTTATTTGAACAATTCAAAATTTCTCCACTACTAGCTCATTATAATCTTAATATCAGCATTAATTGGATTAAATTTTGCAGCTTTTTTGGGTCTTATATAATTTTTTTTAAACTTAGGGGTTTTAAGACATTAAGCTTTGAAAACAAAGAACAGCCACCATTTTGAAATTAAAGTAAAAATTTGATATTTCTTACAAAAATAGTTCTTAATATTGGTCATTCATATTTTACAGTGGAACCTGGATAATTCGAACTTGTATAATTCGAAATCTTCTTTAATTCGAATATTTTTCTTGGTCCCTGGCATTTTGTATCTAAACAATGCTAAAAAATCGTGGATAATTCGAATTTTATTTTGGATAATTCAAATTTTTTGATTGCCAAATTAAGGTACATCAATTTCATTCCACGACTGGAAATAGTTACAAATTCATTGAAAAACACGTTTTACTACGACGTTCAATAAAAAATTAACGCCAGACCTATGGCGTGTCAGGTTATGGTCAGATGACTCATCTCTTCCACCTCCCTGGCTTCCCACCCTGCCCCAACATCGCTTCTAACTCGACACCAATAATAATGAAAACTAAAGCAGTACAGAACGCTGACTGGGTTCGGAAAGGGGTTGCGCTCGCCGTGTTAGCACCACTAGTCTTTTCGTGCTTGATTCCGTGTAGAACGGCTCCCGGCAGACGAGCCATGCGCCAGACCTGATGCGCAGTTTTCTATGTCGACACAAAGGCTACTCAACATTGCGACCCTTCCCTCCCCCCACCAGCCAAACTAACTTCCGAATTCCAGTGCAGCATTCCGTTGTTTTCGATCGTCCTTCAAACAAAGTGTTTTTTCTCTGTGCAGTGTCTTGTTTTTAAGTGTTTAAAAGTTATTTCGTAACATTAAATAAGAGTAGTGACCATGTCGACAAAATCACGGACCTATAAAACACTCACTTTAGCGGAAAGACAATGAGCGTGCAATTGTCAATGTTACACGAGGTTAAGTTGGAGGCCTGCATCAAGTTAAGAAGTAGCAGAACGTACTGTATTTTTTTCTAGCAGAAATGTTTCTTTGTATTATCGTACGTCGCGTCGTATGTAGTTTATACTTTAGCGTAGTTATTTCTGTTTTATGATTACTGTTTCTAAACCCTTATAATTAGCGTTTTTTGATGAATTTATTCTTTTAGTGAGTCAATTTGATAAAGACGTTAAATTCACAATGAGAAGTTTAAATGTTTTGGCCTCATTCTTTAGAACTTCTTTAATTCGAATTTATGGATAATTCGAAGTTTTTAGCTGGTCCCTTGAGGTTCGAATTATCCAGGTTCCACTGTATTACTTAGTGAGTCGGTGGTGCAGTAGGTAGCGCACCCGGCTTCGGAATTGTGGCCTCAAAGCGTCGCAGGTTCGAGACCCGGGCTTGTCGCATACTTTTAGCATTAAATTAGTGAATTTTTACTCACTAATTTTAATTTAATATTAAAAGGTATCAAGGCTGTATAAATAGTACTTTTAGCAGTACTGTTCACCCTTGTACTGTACCGGCTCACTCCTTGTCTATGCTTGATAACGTCCACACACAGATCAATAGTCTATGTGGGCAGGGCAAAGGCAAGATGAAAAAGAGGCCGCCACCCTCTTAAAAAAAAATATACCAAGTTTGAAGTTTTTACGTTAAGATGATTGTGAGATATGTGGAAATCACAAACAGATACACAGACGGAAAACAAAGCACTTTAGGACCTATGTTTATATGAACTTTATTTTCTTATTTTTACCTCTATCATATACTAAAATATTTTACCATAACTTCCGGACACTCTGTATAGACACAGCAACAAACTGAGGTACTCAGTAAATCCGAACTGAGGTTGCCCCTGGTCAGGTTCCAGGAAATTTTATCATCAAGGGTTTTAGTGCCCTACAACAAATCTTCAGCATAGTAACTCCAATTTTTTTATACCCTTTTGTGCCACCGGTTTCAAGGTGATAGAAACCTTTTCATCAGGCCCCAATTAATACGAGTCACTCTCTTGAGATCTTTGAAATTTTTAAAAACACACAGTAAATTTTATTTATCTATCGAACAACTCTAATTAACGGACAAGAAATTACAAACATTATATTCAGGTGAACTAGTTCATGTGACGCGATACGGCTGAATATGTGGCCATGACTGGGGACGTTAGTGACCTTGCTTCCCCCTCCTGTTATCAAGATAAGTTCAGTGTTCTGCTCCCTTGTTGATAATGTCCATGTCGTATATCATGTTTGAGTTAGTTCTTCCAACACTTTCTGGGGGTCTGATTTGATAGCTTTATAAATGTTGAACTCCTCAATGCAGTTTAAATAATATCCCTTTTTTGTAATAACGTGCAACTTGTAAAAATTCTTTTCAAAGCTTGTGTAGTGTTATGATTTTTTATTACTAAGTGGGCGGAAAAGGCAGATCTTGTATCTGGTTTTGAACTGGAAGGAGTATGTTCTTTAAATCTTTTGCCGAATGAACGTCTACTAAATGTCTACATATATACTGGATCCTAGCCAGAATTAAGGTAACTTTGCAATTATAGAATTAATTAAGTGATCCTAGGCCAAACAATAGCAATATGTTTACTCACCATCAATACATATATGCAATGGTTTTAATGGCCATTCTTGTTCGCATTCTAAACGGAATCGTTTTTCATCCATATACAGTTCAGACTTATTGTTAACCCTCGAGCGGGTGCACACGGAGTTTTCCTCCGCACGTGTTTTTTATGTTAAAATAAACAGACATAATGGGTGTCGGCGGTCGTGTCTGGCTCCGTACTTTATGCCCCCTCATTCCAGGAATTTCCTAAAGCTATTTATACCCCCAACCCCCCCCCCCCTTGGTACCTCGTTATATGCAATTCAGAGATGTCGTCTCAGTTTGCGGAGCGCCCTCTCCCGTTACACAGACACTGATACCTATTTTAAAAATTCATAATAGCAATGGATTTGTAATTATTATTAATTTTTTGGACTTTTCCTTTTGCTTTCAAAAAAAGGAAGCGAAAGGAAAAGACCAAAAATGTAAATAATAATGAATACATATTTTATACTAGAAAATTACATACTATGTTAAATTGAAATATAACACCTATTAAGTTGAACAATTAATTGAATCGACAATGAAAAGTGATTCCTAATGAAGTTTGTCAACATTTAAATACAATATTTCGTAATAAAACAAGAAAAATGGGTTAAATTTGTGCAATCTAGTGTTGCGGAGTAAAATCCCGCATGCGCCCGCTCGCGTTTTGCCGGTGAAGCGCCCACTCAAGGGTTAAATATTAAGAGAACAGTAGAACCTCGATCAACCATCACTCTTTTAACCGTCACTCTCTATTATCTGTCACCGATACTGTACTTTTAATGTGTCGTAATAGACGCTGTAAAAACATTGAACATGTAAAACTTACAGTGTAGCAGTTTTGTTTTACGCTTGCGTAATTTAAATTTAATAAGAAATATGTATCATCCACTTATACAAGGTATAATTTCTTCCAAAATTTTATAAATTTACCTACACGTCCTGTACAGGTTTATAATGAAATTTTTGTTATCCATTTATTCTCTTAACCGCCACACTCTCGGCCCCTAAGGGTGACGATAAACAGAGGTTCCACTGTAATTATCTTTCAAGGCGGTTTCAGTCATTAGCAAAGTTTATCCGACAGTTTTCATAATACTGCTGTAGAAGCGATTGTGTTTTAAATGCACCATTCACAACATCATACACCCGTCCGTTTACCCAAGATCGGGAAAGACAATTGTTTATTATGGCCTTTACAATGTTCTTAACGATTACATTTGAGTGCGTCTTTCATTTACTCCTTAAAAATTAGCACAAAAATGAGCTGCAACAAACAAAATTACAAGGAGTCCTGGAAATTGTTTTAATCTGGTTTGGGCATCCTAATTAATAAAACAAGTTTTTTTTCTAACCTTCTATATTATTAATTCTGTAAGCGATTTTTTTTAATCAAAATTGTGAGAGTTTGCCAGCTCGCAGGATGACAGGAGATGGCTCAAATGAAAGGTCTCAGCCCCAGGGGGTCGGGAAAAGTAGCAGATTATGTCCAAATATACCAAAAAATGAGAAATAACGAAAAATATCTTCCATTTAAAATGCATTGGGATTGAAAAGATTGAAAAACGTTTGCTTTGTTTACATTAAACATGTGGTGCTAATGCTTGATTCAAAGCCATATGGTAGATGTTGACATGTGGGATTTGTTTCAAAATGCAACTAACTATGCACGTTCAATGAACAATAGCAAAAAATATATTAAATGTAAGATTTTCTGATTTTATAATAATTAAGGGTTTGAGTTTTTCGTAATTTAAAATTATAAAAAGTTAAGTACGTTGGTTTAGTATATGTTATAACGATGCAGATTTAATATCAAATGATCCATACATATATACAGGGTGTTTTTTTTAAACTTGCTTCTTAATTTATTCAGAAACAAAAATAAATTTTAGTATTCTGTTTTCTGGAAACGTCTACCAACGCAGGGGGAGGTCAATTTCACAGGAAAACTTTATCCCCCCAACTACCCCCTTCTCACCCCAACCCCTAACTTAAAATTTTCAAATGGCAATATACCCTTTGTGACATATCAAATTAAAGAGCACAAAAAAAGAAACATTTTGGTGGAAGAAAAATTAAAATTGCCTCATGCGTTCTCGAGATATTCAGTTTTTAAGGGTGTTTTTCGTTTAACTTCAAATTTTTATCATTTAAAATTAACACAGACATAAATATGATGTTAGCGGGAAACATCTAATTAATGACAGGGGAATGTGTGGTGAACTCAAAATCAACCCTTATTTCACCCCCTTCCCCCAAATCCTATGTTGAAGATAGAGACTTACCCCAAGCGATATATCAAATTAAAGGGTATGAAAATACTAGATTTATTGCAAAAACTAAACTGAGATCCAAAACAGAATTTTTTATATCCTCGTATTTTACAATCTGACAATCAATTTAAGTGCAAATTATTTTAAATTCTGTAGCTATCTGGTATCGAAGAGATTTATCTAGCCAGCAATAATTTGTTTGTAGGAAGAATGAATTTAAAATAATTTGCACATAAATTGATTGTCAGATTGTAAAATACGAGGATATCAAAAATTCTGTCTTTGATCTCAGTTTAGTTTTTGCAATAAATCTAATTTTTCATACCCTTTAATTTGATATATCACTTGGGGTAAGTCTCTATATTCAACATAGGATTTGGGGGAAGGGGGTGAATTAAGGGTTGATTTTGAGTTCACCACACATTCCCCTGTCATTAATTAGATGTTTCCTGCTAACATCATATTATGTCTGTGTTAATTTTTGAATGTCAACAATTTGAAGTTAAACGAAAAACACCCTTAAAAACTGAATATCTCGAGAACGCATGAGGCAATTTTAATTTTTCTTCCACCAAAATGTTTCTTTTTTTGTGCTCTTTAATTTGATATGTCACAAAGGGTATGTTGCCATTTGAAAATTTTAAGTTAGGGGTTGGGGTGAGAAGGGGGTAGTTGGGGGGATAAAGTTTTCCTGTGAAATTGACTTCCCCCTGCGTTGGTAGACGTTTCCAGAAAACAGAATACTAAAATTTATTTTTGTTTCTGAATAAATTAAGAAGCAAGTTTAAAAAAAACACCCTGTATATAATTACGTAAGCAAAATTTTTGCGAAGAAATTGTGGGCGTTTGGAAGGTCGCAGGATGATGGGGGGGGGGGCTGAAACTGAAGGTCTCCATCTCAGGGACTCGGAGAAAATACTGAAATTGCTTTAAGCTTACTATAAAATGAGAAATATCGTAAAATAGCTGTTATTTAAAAACCATTAGGATATAAAAAGGTCTGCTTTGTTTAATTAAAACCAAATGCCAGAAATAATCATAATTTTATGGACCCAAAAGACTATTTTCTAAGACGGTATTTTGTACTATAGTAAAGAAGGATTATGCTTAGGGGCTATTAGCCCCTTCATGCCTCAAGTTTAGACTTAACTTGTGAGAGACAAAAAACCAAGAACAATTAAACACCTGTTTATTTTTTTGCAAACTATTCATCCTACAGACACTTCAACTGTTTTTTTAACACTGAATTCCATGTTGATTGACATTCAAACCATTAAGATTGGTTTATACATACAGCTGCTACAACAATTTGTCAAAATTCATTAGTCAACTCACTTTAACCATAACTAAAGACCATTACGAAAAAGATCCTAGAAGTGGAAAATAGTGTTACATTCCTGTTACACTGAAATTCAAATATTAAAAAAAATTAGGCGATCTCTCACGTTAACTAGGATTAATGTTATACTCATGAATATATTCGTTTAATTCGTTGAAGCTGAGAATGAAATCCTCCAACAAGCTTAAAGCTATACACCGTTTGTGTTGTTCAACGGCCCTTGTAAATCCTAGTTTTTTTTTAAATAAAAGTTACTGTAGATATATAATCAACAACGGGTATAACTTTATAAGGGAAAAAATCATTGTTTAAAAACATTTTAAAAGCACGTTGGAGTCAGTTAATATACATAAGTTACAAACAGAAATTTTCATCCGACCAAACTATAATAAAAGCTTAAAAACACAGCAGTGACAGCACTTAAAAAATAATTTAGATGGAATTTCTTTAGTACTTTACATTTTCAACTTTTCAACCTTTCATCAGGAAACATATTGAATCACTCGCATGAATATTAATCAAGAGTTAGGTAGGCCTGCCGGGGGGGTATTGAATACCCCCCAAGGCGAGGGGGGTCCGGAAATTTTTGGAAATTTTGGAGGAAAACGGTTAATTCTAGTTAATTTTTCAGTTCAAGCAGACCTATTTTGTGTCCAGATTATTGAGTCAAACTAATAAGTTTTAGGTAAATATACTGAGGTAAAATTTACTTTTGAAAAAACTTATAATCTGGTAAAAAGTTATAAAAGTTTTGGAGCAAAATTTTGAATTTTAATGATTTGAGAAAAAAGTCATTTTTCTTTTTTGTGTTGTGACAGTGAAATTTTTGCCATGGTAAATTTTGATAATAATTCATTACATGAAACAAAACTTACAATTAATTTATTCTACTTCAATGATAAATAAAAATATGTATTTTATGCGAATGAAATACAACTTAAAAACAAAAGTACATGTATTATATAAGAATTTTTTATTGTTTCTTCGTTTGCCGCAGCAAACTTGTTAATCTACAGGTTTAGTTCATTATTTAATAAAAAATTACGCAATTTAAAAACTGACCGGGACATCAAGAAAACCGGCCGGGACACCGGGACAAGAATAAAATGCCGGGACTGTCCTGGTCAAACCGGGACGTATGGCAGCCCTAGAGTTAGGTAGTGTAAAATGAAGATAAATGTTATACTGTGGGATACAGTTTATTTCAACATAAAAAATTAACAATAAATATAACATGAAATAATATTGTTTAATATAGCTTCGATTGCAAGCTAAACAACACTCAAAAATATAAAAATATTCTAAGAATACTTGATCATTATAATGATACAAAGGTTTCAAAATTCATAAAATTGCTTTAAGATAACTATCGACTATGCCTTTGGGAACAAGTGGCTTTACTCTAAATTAATAATGATAACAATGATCTATTTACATGGGTAATTATGGTAGAACGTTAACATTTATTTACAAAACACTTTTATTATCACAGAAAAAGGTTGTACACATTTAACCATCAAAATAGAACTACGTTTAAAACATACATTTCTAGAAATAAAATTACCTTATTTAGAACTGAAGGATTCGATTTTTCACTCAATTGAGTAATTAACAGTTAATTATTAAAACACTTATTCAAAATATTTTGAAAAATCATATATAACTTGTTGAGCTTAATCCTATTTTCAATTTAATGAGGATTTGATTCATAACTATTTAGGCCTATTTGTAATTTTAAATTTTAGCCAAAATTTTGATTGGCAGAAAATAAATTTCATCTTCAAACTACATACGAAAATATTTTAAATACAAACGAATGTCAGAATAAAACACAGAAAAAATGCTTCATTTAAGGTGGTTAAATACAAATCGATCAAAGGAACTCTAAACCATGAACATTAATCGAAAGGTTAAAAAACCTTATCAAGGAATGATCAATCAACTTCTTATTAGAAGTATGAAAACGCATAGTTTAAAATTACTAAGAAAACAATAAACCACTGAGATCGCTGTTATTCTAAATGATTATTTGACATTGTAAAATAAATTTACTTCCAAATGAGTCAAAATAAAAAAACCAAAGGTTCCTGGGGTAATACATAAAATACATGAAGAATAAATTTAGTGTTTAGAAAAAAACAAAGGTTCCTAGGGTAATACATAAAATACATGAAGAATAAATTTAGCTTTTAGAAACATAGCATAAACTTAGTCTACGAAAAAATAACAATAAGACTAGGAATGGTTGAGGTGCGGATACCCTGTTGGACGCTGGAGCTCGAGCTGAGGCTATTCATGGCGGAGCCTTGTACGAATCTTACTTAGCCTTGGCAGAAGATCGTCCACCAGCCTTGTACGAGGCTTACCTAGCCTTGGCGGAAGATCGTCCGCCAGCCTTGTACGAGGCTTAGCCTTGGCGGAAGATTGGCCGGTCCGACCGCCAGCCGGTAGCCGTGGGGCCAAACTTGTACACGAGACGCTTGCCGTACACTGGCAGCAGCACTTGGCTCTTGTAGTAGTATCTGCCAAACACACACAGGTTAGAAATATCGAAATACTACTCCAAAATTAATTCTGCAAACATTTTAAGTATATGAAGTTGAACTCCGTGAAATTATTTTACTCCTTGAATCAAATGCTTGTTTTTTAAATGAAGATTTCATTGATGTTTGCATGTACTTACATTTCATTTGTAATTATTGTTAAATAAGGATCAACGTAATCTGTTTTCATATTTTAAGCTATTTGATTTGATTTATGATTAGTGTAATATAAAACATTAAAACAGGTTACGTTGCTCTTCATTTATGATAGTTATAATAGACAATAAAAGTGAATCAGTTGAAATTTTTTTCACCACTCTATGACGTTATCAATTGTTTCACAAACGTCATTTGGTGGCCGAAACCAGCTCTTTTCCGCCAGAGGGCCAAAAACTTTCGGCTGATCGTTTATTTGCTTGAAACAACGTGGGAACATCACATAATTATAAGGCATTTATTAGGTTCCAAAGACAGGGTAGCCACGATCATATGTCAAACCCATCGATGTACAAAGTACACTGGATTGGTAACTCAGGTCTCACATCGCGAGCCGCCGGCAGTGGTTGTGTTTAAGATTTTGCAGAGGGCAATGGGGGAACGCATCTTTTTCCGACCAACTTGTACTGACCGTCTAGTTAAATATTAATTGTAATTACTTAATAGTTATAGCAATACATCTATTATAGTAAGCTTCACCTGTAAAACTGCTCCCAAATCCGTGCGGTTTCAATACGGTCAACAATACAGTTTCACGCATTTCCCCCAACGCCCCTTCAATTCGGCCCGGCTGCGACCCCAATGCACAGCTGTGTTGGCTCGGAAATCCACACGAGCCTTACGGGGAGCGTGCTATCCAGTTGTATTTATTTACATCGATGGTAAAACCATGTCTCGACTGTTTCAAATTTGAAACATGATCTCGAGCCTGCAAAACCTCATTTTTGGCCCTTGTTGTGAAATATACTATTAACAACCCAAATTGTGACAAAAGGATTCTTTTGTTTGAAATCCTAATCAAAATATTAAAGGATTCTGTTTTGAAATCTCCTTTTATAAGAAAAAAACACCATTAGTAATCAAAATAATGTTAGAAATAGTTACCACTGTATGGGTTTTAAAACTGATTCTGTGAATAGATAATGACTCAATATTTTTTGTGTGAAAATTTTGTTGCAGCACTAAATTTGTGTTACAAAAAATACTTAGAAAAAGCAAGGACAATTTCTTTAACTGGGTTATTAGCTCTAACGGGTATTTCAAGGTGGTTTACAGCCATGTTGTATTGGTTTACCAAGTGGAATGGTTAAGCATCTATTTTCAGCGAAGTTGTTTGCCCAATCCAGAACTGTTACAGTTTTACACAAACAAAGGTTAGCTTATCCGGTAATAGATCTTTGTTAAGAGTCTGTCTTAGATGAAGTTGTACAAATAAAAATTTTGAAAGTAATAACACAATTGCAGTGTGATTACAGCAATTTTCAGTTGAGGGGTTTAGGAGTATTTTAGGGGGAGTGAACCAAGGCCACACTACAAATACAGGCCATGCTGCAGGATTTATGACGTCAAACAAGTAGGTGGTGTGAAAGTCTGGCTCAGGACTCACAGTTGTGCTGCACATCAGTTACTTTTAAATCAAAACAAGACGTAAATAAACAAGTAATATTTGACGTTTATACTCGGTTCCACGTTCACCTTTCAGTATGGAATTTCCATAAGCTGTGTATTTCATATGGCATTTTAAGTTGTACCAGAGATGAAGATCTGTGGTTGTACTAATCAAATTATTACCGGCTGATGATTTTATTACATGTTTATGGACATTTGTAAACAAATGAACCCAGCAAAGGTAATAGAATAGCTATCTCCCATATGGCCTGTACTGAAAGGTGAACGTGGAACTGAGTAATCATTAATCATTCTTAACCCTCGAGCGGGCGCACGCGGAGTTTTTCTCCGCACGTGTTTTTTATGTTAAAATAAACAGACATAATGGGTGTCGGCGGTCGTGTCCGGCTCCGTACTTTATGCACCTCATTCCAGGAATTTCCTAAAGCTATTTATACACCCCACCCCCCCCCCCCCCCCTTGGGACCTGGTTATATGCAATTCAGAGATGCCGTCTCAGTTTGCGGAACGCCCTCTCCCATTACACGGACACTGATACCAATTTTCAAAATTCATAATATTAATGGATTAGTAATTATTATTAATTTTTGGACTTTTCCTTTTGCTTTCGAAAAAAAGAAGCGAAAGGAAAAGTCCAAAAATGTGAATAATAATTAATACATATTTTATACTAGAAAATTACTTACTATGTTTAATTGAAATATAACACCTATTAAGTTGTACAATTAATTGAATCGACGATGAAATGTAATTCCTAATTCAGTTTGTCAATATTTAAATACAATATTTCGTTATAAAATAGGTAAAATGGGTTAAATTTGTGCAATCTAGTGTTGCGGAGTAAAACTCCGCATGCGCCCGCTCGCGTTTTGCCTGTGAAGCGCCCGCTCAAGGGTTAATATGATAGTGATGAAATGTAACCAGAAAAAACATAAACAAACAAGGGATATTTGACGTTTAGCAATAAAATATAAACATAGGATGTTAGTTCCCTGCCTACTTGTGTGACATGGCGCAGCGCTGGGATCGCTGCAGCATGGCCTGTATTTTCAGTAGGGCCTTGAGTGAACGTATTACAACAATAATCTAATAAAAATATGTTTAATTTGTTATTGCAGGTTAATGAACTTTTACACTATGGTACCAACACAAATCAGCTGATTGGACTTTTTGAATTATTTTTTTACCACTCTATGACGTAATCACCTGTTTTACAAATGTCATTTGGTGGCCAAAACCAGCTCTTTTCCGCCAGACTTGGGCTGAAAACATTGGGCTGAAAGTCAGACCGACAGATTGACACATCTCTAGGCGGGTTGACACGGTCCGAGTAGCGTCCGATTAATCTTGGACCGAGCTTGATTTTTACTCGGTCCGAGTTATGGGGCTCGCTCGATCCGAATCTACTCGAGCCGAGCTTGTTAGCCAGCTAGTGCACTCGGATTGAATTGTTAAATGTATCCAATGTTAAATCCTTTCAAATCAAAATTCTTATCCGAAAGAATATCTCCATCCGACTAACTCGGACCGAGTTGTTTATGTACGAGCTACTCGGACGCATTGTTGTCGCGATCCGAGAAGCGTCCGAGTGATCTTCTGAGTTAACTCAGTCCGAGAATAATCGGACACTACTCGGACCGTGTCAACCCGCCTTCAGACTTGACTCAGATTGGGCTGAAAATCAGGTGATCATTTATTTGCTTGAAATGATGAGAGAACATTACACGGCATTTAATACGTTCCAAAGACAGAATGGCTGCAATCATATGATTTTCATATTTGTGTTTTCTTAAAACATGACAAAGAAGTTGCATCATCGCAATTGACCTCAAAGTTTTGTTTTCAAGTGTGACAAATATATAATCAGATTTGTAATGTTATATAGGGTATATTTCATTGTGTAATGTGGTGAAAAACAGCTTTCGCACCTAGGCTGAAAGGGTTTTGCTGGCTTGAGATCATGTTTCAAATTCGAGATGAAGTCAAGATATACTATTTGTAAGAGAAGAGGTTGATGGCCTCTTTTCAACATCGTTTCAGTACTATTGTTCATTGAAATTCATTGTTGGTGATGGTGAATTTATATTTTGATTAGGATTTTTGCGGACATTTGCCATCACTGATTAGTAAAAAACAAGTTTCACGACGTTTCGGGATCTGGAATCTGATCCCGTCTTCAGGTGGAAGAAAACCTAGAACATAACAAGATGCCCGTAGTTCTAACAAGTTCTAGGCCGTATTATGGCGAGACAAAAAGGCCTTTAAATGTTAGAATCAAAGAACACAAAGATAACACAAGGAAGGGCTTAGTGGATAAATCAAAAATTGCTCAACACTGCTGGTCTGAAAATCACCAGATGAATTTTGACGAAGCAAAAATAGTACACCGCGAACCTCATTTTTTCAAAAGAAAACTAATTGAAGCTTCATACATAAAACTAGCAGACCAACCAATCAGTCAATCTTCACTTGAAATAAGGCCAGTATGGCTACCAATATTAAACAAAGAATTGAAAGACAGGGAAAATAAAGTGTCAGCAAATAGGGTAATTACTAACAATTCTGTTCAAAATTCTCATAACATGTTAACCCGTAGCAAGGCCAAGGGGCAAAATCAGGTTAAAAATTAACTAAAAAACACAGACACACGGAATTTGCATATCACATGTCTCTGTTTCAGGTTTTCGCCACCAGTAGCGCGCCGTGATTGGGTTGGCTGTGGGCGCCGCCATTTCCGTTGCCGCCGCCATTTGCTTTCCTCCCACCAGTCTCAGCTCAGCTCTGATTGGGTGTGGACGTGCTCTCTCCTGTCTGGTGATTCTTGATACTTGTGATTCCTGTGTTATTTTGTGTATTGTTTTTCTTTTCAGCTTATTGTTTTCGTGACTGCTTTTACAGTTCTCCGTTTTAGCTGTGTTTTTGTCCAGGTTTTCCTGGCTTGTGTTACTAATCTTGTTATGTTCTAGGTTTTCTTCCACCTGAAGACGGGATCAGATTCCAGATCCCGAAATGTCGTGAAACTTGTTTTTTACTAATCAGTGATGGCAAATGTCCGCAAAAATCCTAATCAAAATACTATTGTTCATACGGAGGCCACCCTTATACAGCGTTTATGTTAGGCTAGGTTATCATAAATATGTTAGTAGGACTTTCCTTGATTCATTATGAATCGAACGATAGCAGCTGAGTCATACTTTAGTCTTTCAAATCCCATTGACAAGAGATACGTTCACTCCGATTAACGTCCTGACCTTGGCCTACTTGAGGGGTATTTAGCGGGCGAAAGTATGACTCATCTGGTATCGTTTGATTCATAACAAAACGAGGAAAGTCCTACTAACATATTTATGATAACCTAACCTAACATAACTGCCGCAGCACGCTGTATAAGGGTGGCGATCAGGTGAAGTCGCTAGTGGTGGCATTGACACGTTCAACTCAATCCTCGCCAACATCGCTGCCTTCTAGGAAGCAGAAAACAAAGACTGTTCATCATAATTATATTTAATTTGAAAAGAAAGTCAATCAAAATATGTTCTTTCCAATTATGTAGTCATTTTTGGTATCCAGTAAACAAATCTCTCAAAAAACAGTGGCCTCCGTATAACACCAAAGTTTCTATGGCTCCTTTCCATGCGTGGGGTAGGAGAACACGACTTACCTCATGGCGCGGCTGAGCTTCTCGTAGTTCATGTCGACGTTGTCCTTCTTGCTGCCCCACAGCTTGGCCACGCGGTCACTGTGGACGAAGCGGAAGGTGCCCTCGTCGTAGTTCTCCCAGCAGATCAGGCTCGGGTTGTACATTGGGTTCAGCAGCAGGTCGCGGATGAACTCCCACAGCCGCCCGAGCTTCTCTGTACCACAACTGACCGTCAGCGACAAGGAAGAGTAGGAAATTAAAAAAAAAAATGTTGATGTTAACCCTTTGACTACCAACGACAAATTATATTGGCTTTATATTACATTACGAGAATTGCTGGCAGCCAACGGGATCCGCTTTAGTCGTACATGTAAGAACTGCAAGAGCTGATCTCATTCGCTTTTATTTTCATCACAACTGCCAGCGGCTGACCAGATTGGCTCCCAGCTTTTGAGATAATAGAATTGATTCCTTAAACGACTACTGTCACGGTTTTTCCCATAATTTATCTTTCAATTCAGTTTATCAATTGCTGCAATATTTGATTATTTGGATTTTTTAACGGGTTTTTCCTAGAAAATCAGCTGATTTTCATCGTGGCAGTTCTAAGAGTGACACATGGCATTTTTACCACTGCAGTATATAACTGAAATGATGAGTTTTTCATGTGATTTTTCTTGGCAGCTAAAGGGTTAATCTGATGGTTTTAATGTGGTGAATTCAAACCCATCCAGTTACAGTACACTTGCGATTATCCAAGGTCTTGGTGATCGAGGCTGCCTCAGATACCGAAAACCTCAGATTATTTCATGACTGTGTCCTGAAAAATGTGAGGCCTCAGATAATATGGAGATCACTTGTATTTTGAGGCAAGGATGTCACAAGACCACTATTTAATAGTGTACAATGCAATAGGAAGTCATACTTTTTACCAAAAAGTAGCCTGTGGTACTACTTAGTGGACTATTAAGTCATTTTTAATTAAAAATAATTGATTTCATTTAACTATAGAACATCACTTAAGATGTTATCCTAACTAGTAATTTTGAGATAAATATTTTTAAGATTAGCTTCCTCGGATTACCCGGCATCTCAGATAACTGGGGCTTGGATAAACGGGAGTGTACTATACAGTTTATAAATAAAGCAATGCAAGGTTTTTTTATTAGATTTAGAGTTAATCTTAAATGCTTTTTATCATGATTTATGATTTTTTAGCATTCGTTTGATGAAGTTAAGTTTACATCAGTGCGACTTTGACGTCACTGAGATATCTTTTAATATTCTGTTAACACGTTGAGTGCCAAGCGGTGCGTTTGCACTGCACAGAATCTCTAACCGGGGGCCGAGCGGTGCAGCCATGACGACGAGGCCTCTTATAAAAACACTATTTTCGGTATTGGCAACTTGGTAGGGTTCTAATAGTTATTTGGGTGACATTGGTTTCTTTTTCCAGTGTCCCATTCGTGAACACAGCATTTACAAAATCGGCCGCAATGCGCGCTGCTGTGTTTGGGAGCTAGACTTTTTCCAGCATCCCATTCGTGAACACAGCGTTTACAAATTTGGCCGCATGGGGCTCTGCTGTATTTGTTATGATATAGAGCGGGTTTTTTCCAGCATCCCTTTCGTAAACACAGCGTTTACAAAATTGGGCACATGGCACTCTGCTCATTTGTTATGATTGAGAGCTGGTCTTTTTCCAGCATCCCTTTCGTGCACCGCTTTCTACTTTTTTGAGTTTTATTAGATTTCACCAATACAAAATTTTATATAGTCGGAGGAATAGGCCTATATCCTATACCAGACTAGCACAATGGCCAACCGGTGCAAATGCACTGCTTCATTATGACGTCATAAAACGTCATAAAATCTAATTATGGTCAACTTTAAAATTATCTGCAGTAACATATATAATGAAAGGAATGTGTTATTGCACTTTTTTAGGTTTGGCCCCTGGGCAGGTTTCATTGCCATAGTGCTGGCACTCAACGTGTTAATGAGTGTTAACAATTGTTTTTTTAACTGAACAGTTTCAACAGCTCAACTTTCGTATGTTTGTTACGGCCATTTTGGCATCATCAGACAATTAATTGTTTCCAATAAACAGCATTGTCAACAAAAAAATTGAGCTGCTTTGGGAGGTAAATTATCAATAATTTAGTCATAAGAACAGCTAAGGGACTAGAATCATGGATTTCAATTTCCTAATACACTATAACTATTGAACGAACCAGTGGCGGCCGGCCCATAAGGACTCTCGGACGCCGCCCCCCCAGAAGATTTTCAAATATACTGAATTAAATTAATTTACATATGTATCCGACAAAGAGTGAAAAACCACTAATTTTCATTATACTGACCATTAATGATGAATTCATTTCAACTATAAGCATCGAAATATTTTGCAAAAGTATTTAGGAGTCAACTGCTGTTGCGCGTTTATCTCGCGGACGCTGCCCGGAGCGTCCCAATCCTAACGCATGCTATCTTATGGCAAATCTAGCAGACAGTGGATTGGGTGCTCTGACGTCATTGCCGTGTTGTGTTATACGCAGCCTGAGGCAGCGTCCGAAGATGCGCGCGCACATCAGTAATCAGTGCAGCCACCACAATCTGTTTAGGGCATTAAGAAGCTGAACCTTTGCTGCCGTTATGACTGCACGATTCATGTTGGTGCAACTGTTGTTTATTCGTTTTAGTAACCATAGCAACCTACCAATCTCTCTAACCTCGTAACCTAAACGTTGAGGGATGGGAGCTAAAGTGAGGTTATTGTTTACATTCTGTGTTTCAAGTGTCTCTTTTACTCCAATGAGTCGGTAACCAGGGTTGGTGATAATTGATTGTTATTATTTTAATAGTGAATTCAGCGGATATTGGTAGACCATGAAATTGTGAATAGCAATCAAAGGTAAGTGTAATACACAAAATCCTTAATGCTCTTTTAGTAGTTAGTAGTAAGTGAGTCCTCCTGATCATTTAACCCACCAGCCGCCACTGGAACGAACACAGTACTTTGAGCCAGGTTTTAAGCTGGGAAAAAATTTCTTAGAGCAAAAATGCTACATGCTCTTTGAGACTTGTAGCAAAATTATTTTCCTTTTAGCATTTTTATCGCATGTCATCAAGTTATGGCACATGTCATCAAACCAAAACAACTTAATTGAACATCATAACCTCAAACTATATTTCGCATCACCGTTTTCGAGACATCTGTTTTCGCCAGTGTTGCCAGACTGGCCTTGAGATTTTACCCACCATGAGTTTCAAAAATCCCAGGTTTTACGCGGCAGTATGTTTAAAAATCCTCGCATAATCCACGGCGCTGTTTCTTGCCCCTTAAATAAATAGGGTATTAGGTATTTGTGACTTGAAACTAAAATGATCGAATGACTATATTGATTATTCAACTCCATATCATTCCAAGTGGTGGCGAACTAGCCCCCCACATTCTCGCATTCGCCACCGCTCGGCTAGACTCGGCGACTCGGCCATTACAAAGTGCGTGCCAACTGCTCTTTAGCACAGAGAACGTATAGAACGTCTAAACGTTCTCTGTGTCTATCTATAGTCTTCTTTTTGACTGTGGATATGATGCGGCATCTGATCGAGGGTTACGTTGAAGACTGCACTCGATAATTTATTAACTCTTATTTTGTTTAAAAGTGATATAAAGTAATTTGTGGAAGTAAATGAACTTTTACTGAGATTTGTATTGGTTAAAGCCAGATTTTCTGAAATGAAGTTAAATAATTTCCACTCTTTGTTGCAAAAAGGCGACAGCCTGTCCGAATATTGTCGCATTTTCGTGGAGCATGACGCATTTTGCGACAAATGCGACCGCAGCTTAAACCCTGCTTTGAGCACAACCTTATAATTGAAGTAAACATGATTTGATTACAATTTATTCCAAGTCATTTAAGTACATTGAAATTGCATTTAAGATCATGCATGTAATCGGTGCCTTTAAAGTTCTGTTGCAAGGATTAAAAAATATTTGACAAATTGTAAGCATCAGATAGAAATGAACTATGTCACATAGTTTTTTAAATTACATTGTGATCATTCATGCAATCGATTCTTTTGAGTTCTCTTGGAAGGATTAAAAATATTTATCAAATTATAAGCATAATAAAAAAAATAATTATACAAGTAATCCCTTGAAGTGGAAAACTGATATCCAGCAAGATCTCGCGGTGTCGGCTGATTGTGATGGTTTACCTGGTTTCTTCTTTCTGCGAGTCCCGCGGGGACGGCCGGGGCGCCGCTTCTCCGGGACCGGGGGCGGCTCCGTGGCCGTCGTCTCCACACTCGAGTCCGACTTGTAGCCACTGTCCACTTCTGCAACAGACACCGACGTCAGACTAGTGCAAAGTAAATACTAAACTCAATACTGAGGGGAAGTTCAATATTTACAGACTAAATAAGCTTAGTTTATGAGCGCTTTGAAGAAGCTATTCATATAATTAGCGGTTAGTTGAAACACTTCAGTTCCTCTGCCAAAAAAATGACATGATCTAATCCTACGATCCAGCTTTAATTACAAAAGTTTATTTGTAGGTGTTAAACTGTGATTAGAATAAGACATCAAATATTGTGAATTAAAACTGCATTAATATAATAAAAACTTTCAAATTTAAAACACTTCACTGCTGAGATTTCTGAAATTTTTACTCCCATCCTATGTTGAATGTACTTCTTTCAACGAATGATTAAAATAATACTTTGTCCACCCAGCGACAGAAAGTATTACTTTGTCTCCTGGCCATAGTTATAAAATTTAAACCGTTAACTCAAAAACCAAGCGCCTTCAAATTTCCAAGCAGATATGCAAATATGTTGCAGATCAACGAATGCAGGCTAACTGCTATTCTGTGGCATTGGCTAACAGTGGAACACTTTGATTTTGGAATTTTCGGAAGGTTTGGGATCCTCGTGAGTTTGCATCTGCCTTTGCGGGAACAGCCTGTGACTGACAGGTGATCAGTATGTAAATTACCCTCCCTCTCCCGTGTTATAGTTGTATTAATTTTCTGTAAATGCAAAAATAAAACGGTTTGGAGAAGCAAACACTGTACTGTACAACTCTTTATCTTTACATCTTTACAACGGAGTAAATTTTATTTTGGGAGTTGAGGAAGCTAAATTACACAACATTTGGTAGTTTATAAGCAAATTGGTAAAGCTGTGTTATACTCTGATTAGAGTTCTACTCTGAACCATATGCTCATCTAAAAAAGAGATAGAAAGATAACTATCTGTGTTTGCAGTAACTGATAACGCATGTTTGTTTATTTGTTCATTCTAACACACAATAGATACTGAATGTGTCTAGATTGATAAAGCACTGTTCATAGCTATACAATTAATAAATTTCTACCTGTTCTTTTAATATTTAGGTTTACTTTTAAATTCTTGTTATTGAACCTATGATTAAATAAGTTGCAAATTCTCATACAAACACACGGGGGGGGGGGGGGGGGGGGGGGTGAGTGTGAGTGCTCTCGTCCAAGTTTAAAGTGTGCAACTCTGGCCAAGTTGCACAGAGGACACAGATTCAAATCTCGCCCGAAGCGTCCGTGTTGGTGTGAGAGCTAAAATGCAAAGATATCGGTGTTCTAGGGATAGGCGAATCTGGAAAGCTCCGGTGAGCGAGCCTATAGTTTTCAAATATAGGGAAAACCCAATATTATCTGTATCTGAGCACTGACACCAATAGTTTTGCTATTTTGTAAGTGTTTGGCTCACCTGAGGGTGATGAGTACGGGGGCACGGTGGCGGGGGCGGGGGGCGAGTGTGAGTGGCTCTCGTCCAGGTCCGTGAGTGTGTGGCTCTCCGTGGCAGGGCTGGGGTCGAGCCGAGGCTGGTGGTAGCCTCTGTACTCGTCCTCCCGCTGCGCCGGGCTGTTCCACTGCTCCACGGGGAACACACTGAGACCAACCGGTCAGCTAGTTAGTCAATTACACCGAGAGAACAGAGAGGTGTCAATAAATATTACAATTAGTCACATAATCGACTAAAAATTGTTTTACTTCCTTGAGACTAATTACATTTGTTTACTATACAGGAAGGAAAGAAATATCCCTCCATGGGACCAATCTGCCACTATATTTAAATTTGGTAAATATTCCTGTAGACAGACAGAAAATATTTTGAGCCCAATTCATTGTGAGAGATGTTTTAAATTTTGATAATCTGCGTCAATAATACTTGACATCGGGCACAAGGAAAATTTTCCACTAGATAGTTGATGATGGGCTGCAAC
The DNA here is from genome assembly GCA_035578135.1 of Flexamia atlantica. Lineage (NCBI taxonomy): Eukaryota > Metazoa > Arthropoda > Insecta > Hemiptera > Cicadellidae > Flexamia > Flexamia atlantica. The sequence goes on from JAQJVK010000006.1 coordinate 57,959,258, forward strand.
AAAGGCTCTTTTTGTCGACTGTATTTGACATAGCTCAAAGGAAGAAACTTTTTTTAACATGGTCAGCACCGAATGTATTGGTGGTACCGACCTGTTGTACATGTAGGGTGACTTGAACTTCTGCAGGCGCAGGTACAGCTCCTTGCCGTGGTCGGGGAAGTTGCGGCAAAACTCCTCCGCACTCATGTGCTTGAGCATCGTCCCGTTAATGTGCGCCAGTTTTTCTATTTTTACCTATTTAAAAAAAACTTTCCAGAATAAAATATTTTAACACCAAATTTTATTAGAAAATTTGAAGAATGAACACTTTCTTACATTGACAACAAAATATTCTGAAGGAATTGTTTTAACTTAAGTACAGTTTCTTAATCATATATTATTAGAATTCAAGTACTCTACTACAGTCACAATGCAGTATTGCTACGAACGCAATACAGTGAAACCTGGACAATTCGAACTTGTATAATTCAAAATCTTCTTTAATTCGAATATTTTTCTAGGTCCCTGGCATTTTGTATCTAAACAATGCTAAAAAATCGTGGATAATTCAAATTTTATTTTGGATAATTTGAATTTTTAAGTTCCAAATTAAGGTACATCGATTTCATTCCACGACTGGAAATAGTTTAAAATTCATTGGAAAACACGTTTTACTACGACGTTCATTAAAAAATTCACGCCAGACCTATGGCGTGTCAGGTTATGGTCAAGTGACTCATCCCTTCCACCTCCCAGGCTTCCCACCCAGCCCCAACATCGCTTGTAACTCGACACCAATAATGTAAACTAAACAGTACAGAACGCTGACTGGGTTCGGAAAAGGGTTGCGCTCGCCATGACAGCGCCACTAGTCTTTTCGCGCTTGATTCTGTGTAGAACGGCTCCCGGCAGACGAGCCATGCGCCAGACCTGATGCGCAGTTTTCTATGTCGACACAAAGGCTACTCAACACTGCGACCCCCTCCCCTCCCCAACCAGCCAAACTAACTTCCGATTTCCAGTGCAGCATTCCGTTGTTTTCGATCGTCCTTCAAACAAAGTGTTTTTTTAATTTGTGCAGTGTCTTTTGAAGTGTTAAAAAGTTTTTACGTAACATTAAATAAGTGAAGTGACCATGTCGACAAAATCTCGGACCTATAAAACACTCACTTTGGCGGAAAGTCAATGAGCATGCAATTGTCAATGTTACACGAAGTTAAGATGGTAGCCTGTATCAAGTTCAGAAGTAGCAGAACGTACTGTATTTTTTCTAGCAGAAATGTTTCTTTGTATTATCGTACGTCGCGTCGTACATAGTTTATACTTTAGGGTAGTTATTTCTGTTTTATGATTACTGATTTTGAACCCTTGTAGAGTAGGATTCACCTAAGTTGGCCAAAACAAAAGTAAACAAATTATTAGCTTTTTACGAATTTAAGCATCAAATCCAGCTGTGCTGAAAACATTATCAACGACATTGATTATATATATTCTAAATAGATGCAAAACCTAATGGCGATTCATGTGAGCAAAGACGCTAGAGCTACCTGGCGAGAGCGGTCAGAAAATCGAGGTCGGTAAACAGTATTGTGCAGCTTGTCGCCAATGAGCGATTGTTGAATTAGACAGAATAAATAATACACTTATCGCCAAAAATAATGTGCTTGATTCATCTAAATTATTTCTATTTATAAACAAAAGATGGATACGCGGTTTATTTAAAAAAACCGTGGTAGTAACTTAGATATGGTACAGTTAAATTTTTGATTCTCAGTAACTACCTATTGTTATATTTCAACTACACCCTGGCTGAATACATTGTTTTCTGGTGGCGCTATCTTTTGAGGACTGTCATAACTACGCCAAAACTTTGCGTCTGTTCTTATACATTGGGCTAGCAGTCTACTAAAGGTGTATTGTCAATGTCAACGACCATCTGTTATAGTGTAGCACTTGTAGCAAAGAAAAAGTGTTGATGCAATATTGCAACTGGAAGTTCACTTGCGCAGCTTAAAATATTACTCAGGGGGTTTTCCAAATTAATTATCTATTAACAGAGAGAGGATGTGTCATGGATGCGGCGTGGTAAATAGTCTTAGATTTTCTTATGAAATAATATTTACAAAGAAAAATAGGCAAGTTTTTGAATAGCCAGTACTACTAGCTGCAAGTCAGCAGCTGAAAAGAGAGATTGTTTCATATTGCGGTCAAAACTTATAAAAGGTGTTTCCTTATTGGCCCAGGAAAAAAATAAACAAGCAGTAAAACAAACTAAAATACATGTAAATCAAAAAATAAATTCAAATTAAACTTTGAAAGCTATGTAAAAAGGTTGAATGAAAAGAATGAAAATAAAAAATTCTAAAATAGGCGATATTGTAAACATTCTATAACCTATAACAACATTGTAAGCAAACGCAACGTGGCGATTTGACAGTTCTGAGAAAATGTAAATAGACACCATGTGTAACCAACAATGTTTTCAATGTGACTTGTATAAAAATTTTTGATGAGATGATTAGTACATGCTTTGGCCAACTTAGGTGAATCCTACTCTAATTAGCGTTTGTTGATGAATTTATTCTTTTAGGCTACGTTCACACGAGCGACATTTTACTGCAGCGTCAGGTGGTCGCTGTCGCTGTTTACGCCACCAGCTGTAAGTTCTTGAGTTTTCCACTATTTCTGTTGTCGCTGGGATCGTCGATTTGATTAGGAGTTACGTTTGAAATAGTTCTCACTTTAGCTACGGCATTATCACAGCGCGGAGAAGTTATAGTTCACATTTTTATTACAGAGATAACCAAGTAAAATAAATGTATGGACAAAGACTTTCAAAATGAAAATTAAAATATGCTGGTTCAAAAACTAACATATATAAATGAAGAAGAATTCATCGAAATCTTGTAAAATTGAGTAAACAAAATGATATGGACCACCACAAAGCCGTAGCCAGGAAATTTTTTCGGGGGGGGGGGGTTTGGACAGGGCCGGCGGGGGGATTCCCGGCTCGGCAAAAGTGGTGACCTTTTTTTTATTGCATAACAATGCAATAAATTTCTAAATTTTTATGGGCAGCTGTCTATTCTACAAACCCCCCTCTGTATACGCCCGTGATTGCATCTTAAAGTTTCGATCCAATGATGATTATTAAGTTTTGAACGTTACACAAGTGTTAAAATGTGATACTTGAAGGATTCGAATTATATAAAGAAGATTGTTAGAAATCAAAATATTGAAAGCCCTCGGCTAGACAGGCCTCCTGATTTTAGGATATTGTGCAGCTCATTGAAGGAAGGAATCTTACTCCCTTTTGAGAAGACAGGACCACTTACAATTCATCCTTTAATCTCCGAATAAATTCCTGGATGATTTACCTTCTAACTTGATGATATCCGAGGATATCTCGACAACCGGAGCTCTCAATGTTGAAAGGACGATGCTATCTGGGACGGTTTTCTCTCAAGATCAGCAGCATCTCCTAGGATTTTTCAGGCAGACTCTTCCTTCAAGATAAACTCAAGTGGAACATACCAGTAAAATCGACTCTCGCTCCACGAACCGGACCTGACTGGCTCCGATTTGAATCCAAGTTTATTTATTCATTTATTTATTTATTTATTTATTTATTTACTCAAAAGTACAATTACAATAAGCCTCACTAAGCCTAGCTTAACAGCGAGGTCTTAAATTCTAACATTATTAACTATAGTGAAAATAATTTAATTCCAGACACAGGTGGGCGTTGTTCGACTAAATAATTGTTCTGCAGTCCAAAATAAAAATTATGATGAATTATGATTGCCAAAGATTTTAGATTTAAGAGAGTCGAACCAATCTAAATAGGAATATGGCCATCCTGTGGAGCCACAATGATAGTTTATTTAACATTATATATTATTTTATTTCATACTTTTACAGTTGTATACCTGTGATGGATAAAAATAATTGCACGCGGCGAAGTTTTCGCAAAAAACTGGCACACTGAAAACCAGGCCATTCTTTTTTTGACGATCTTGGTATTCTTTTGAAGTAACATCCCATATTTCAGGATATTTTTTACCTCTTTAATGAAGCGTTTAAAATCAAATCCTGTTAAATCCATTTAAAACAATCGAAGAGGTCAAAATTAACCTTTATAATGTGTTATTTTCAGAAAAAAATATTTACAATATGCATCACTTGGTTAAGATTAATTTAATTCGTTAATCAATGTAACTAGGTAAAATACTAATGGTGATGATCATGTGTGAATTATATTCAAAAGTACATGCGCATTCTTTCTGATTTTACCAAAAGTAACATTTAATTCCAAGATTCTCTACCAGTATCGTTGCAGTAACAAACATCAGCTGACGTTTTCGCGACAGTGTGGCCTGCCACTTGTCGCTGCCGCCCGTGTGAACACATTCTGACCGTCTCCATATGATCCAATGCTTTTGAAAACTTGCGACAATCTGTCGCCGGCGATCAGCAGTAGAATGTCGCTCGTGTGAACGCAGCCTTAGATTGTCAATTTCATAAAGAGGTTAAATTCACAATGTGAAGTTTTAATGTTTTGGCCTCATTCTTTAGAACTTCTTTAATTCGAATTTATGGATAATTCGAAGTTTTTAGCTGGTCCCTTGAGGTTCGAATTATCCAGGTTCCACTGTAGTTAGCGCGGGTTAGTTTGAAAACAAATAATTGTAAAATATAAAAAAAACATGAGACTATTTTTATAATCAGAGGTTTTTCTTAGCTGCCAAATAGGCATATTAAACATACCACTTCACAGTAATAGATTGTTACAATTGCAAAACTCCTTAAGACAAATCAACTATATGGCTAAGCTCCCATCAAGAGTACTATAAGTATTTTGTTAAAAAGCCTAGGGTTGAGAATTGGAAAGGGCCAAAATTCAATTAGTTTACCTGAAGGAATAGTATAGTTTACTAAATCTCGTGTAGCGAGAGCGGCTTACATCAGGCTACTACTTAATTCTGGCCCTGAACCAATCCCATATTGAATTACAGTATCCCATTGTATACTACTATCGACAAATATAGGCTTATGCGGGCATTTAAATCACTCCCTAGATCTTCTTGGTTTTCCTGCAGTCATTACTTCGCTGTACATTAGCTGATGTTTTGGACTCGTTACAGAAGAACTGTCTAGAATGACTCAAGCTCCAGATAGTTTGAGTAGCGTTGACCAGCGGAGTCTATATAAACTGAGACCCAGACCAGTTTATCAGCATCGGCCTCTTCAGTGCAGAAGTGGAATTATGCTCACCCTGAAGATGGTTGTAACTCCTATCGTAACGAGTCCGAAACGTCGGCTAATGAACAGCGAAGTGAAGACTCAACACGGGGAAACCCAGAAGATCTAAGGAGTGATTACTAGGCTTGTCAGTCGCTGTGGGGCCTACCTCGGGAAGGTTGCGGCCGACCTTGAGGCTGTGCAACTCGTGGATGACCCAGAAGAGGCAGTCCTCGGAGGTCCAGTGGTCGATGTACTTGGTCTGCCAGTCGCCGTAGTGCTGCGCATTCGGCGGCAGCAACTCTGCCATCGGCTCTGCGACAACACAGAGTCAATGTCTAGCTCGCGTTAGGCGTGCGGTTTGGTTTAGTTTTAGCGAATTTCCTCTATAGGGAAGAAGCTGTTATGTTCAGAACATTGGAAGTTCTATATCTGGCTTATTTCTTAACATATCTGTAGAAACTGGGTTCTTAACTGGGTTATTATTGCAGAAAATATCTCAATTTCATACTTTTATGGCAGAAAACTTGCATACTCATTAGGGTGGTGCGAAAAAACTTAATTTAGGAATTTTTAAGTGCTGTAGGGTTCAAAGTTACGAAATAGCATGTAGAATACTGAAAAATAACTTTAAAAAATAATATAAAATTTTCCGATCGCGCAATGACCTTTAACATGTAAAACTGCGTAAGAGAATTAGTGAATAGTGGTGATTTGGTTTTTGCTGGACACTGATAATCATTCAAAAGTATTGCCATGAAAAATGGAAGGAGCTCTTTAAAACATTTTGAAAACTGTGTATGTCCGTTTAGGTAACAGTATTATCGATGTATGGCCTTCTAAAAATCCCTTATTTAGGCGATTTTTTTCAAGTTTTGGCTTGTATTAAGTCAATAATTCTGTGGTCTAATTGAACAAAGTATACCACTGTTCAAAATTTTTTAAAGAGCTCTTTGCATTTTTCATGGCAAAACTTTTGTACGATTATCAATGTCCAGCATATAACAAATTACGATTATTCACTAATTCTCTTATGGAGTTTTACATGTTAAACTTCAAGGTCATTGCGCAATGAGAAGATCTTGTTTGATTTATTTAAAGCTATTTTTTTCAGTATTCTACATGCTATTTTGCAACTTGTGAGACCTATAGCGATTCAAAATCACAAAATTTTGTTTTTTCGCACCACCCTAACTCACTTCCCACGATATTCTTATGGAGAAAATTGTCGGATGCTCATTTTGGGATTTAAGTTCATTTGGTCGTTCATCATTTGTGCGGTATGCAAGCCTGCTGTGAAATATTCTGAAGGGTCGCCTAATCCCCTTACATCATTTGCGCGGTACGTGCAGGTAGCATCAGCCTGCCAACAACAAAAACAGCCGCCCTCCGCACAAACCACATGTTTTCAGCACACATACCGTATTTTATATTATGTTTAGTTTCTGTATGAAATTTGATCTGTGATGAATCCTGTTACTGCACATATTATTTGTATTTTATGAATTTACAAAGACATTCTGTTTCTTATGTTGAAATCTAAATACTGTAGTTCCATATATTACATTTTAATTTACGACTATTATTTTACAATTATATTTATGAGTATCAGTAATATGCGACATTGTGATCTATAGCATTTTATTAATTTTGTAGTAACGTTGACAAATAAACAACTATATCATATTTGTTGTCGAATTTTTTCAAACCCGTGTTTGGTGTTATACTGTTCTGTAACTTATTTAGCGGTAATCAACTATCTACCATTATTAATCAAAATTCTCTTATCATGCATAATTTTATTTTCGTTTGTAAATCTGTAGTAAGAATTTCTAAAGTAAGGATTATATAATTGATCAGGTTAAAATGTTTTGCACATTGGCACATTTCCCTATATCGTCACTATAGTAGCCTGTTCGATACTAACTCCGCGCAATAATAAAACTACTCGTAACAATTACTGGTAAAAATGAAATAATGTAAAAGAGATGGCAAGGCCACGAAACTGTGTTCCGCTGAAGCCGCTTCCGCCACCCCTCACTGCGCAGACGATGCATATACCTGAGAGCCCCCTTGAGCTCACCGCGCAGAACACACAGCCCTTCTACCTGGCTCTCCGCATACCGCGCACATGATGTACGCCCGTTCATTTTACTTTATTTGAGGCTCCGACTAAATGATTTATTTAAGCATTTTGGAATTCGCTGAGTATGCAGGTCTCCTGCAACGGTGGTATTCAAACTAACAAAAGAGATCGTCACTTTATCGCAATAGATGATAGTGTATCAGCAGTAGGTAGCAGCTTATCCAAAAAAAAAAAATCAATCACAGGTGATTGGGGGTAGGAAATATTGCCATGAAAGACAATTAATTGCTTACTGATTAAGTTCAATTGAATGTTACATTTAAACTTTACACAAACTTTTTTTTTGAAGAAGGGGACAAGAGAACTGCAGAGGGGAGGTGTCACCACCCGGCAGGTTTTAGTTTTGGTACCTTAATTCATAGAAAACGAGCACCGTTAATGCTTGTTTCACACAGGTGTCAGTCCTGAGGTATCACTGAATGAAAAATAACTGATTTTCTCCAAACCGAAAAGTTTGATCCTTACCTGTTTTGATAGTCTTGGGCAGTTCGTAGACGGGCGGCTGGTAGTCGTGTTCTATCTGCCGCATCATCTCCGCGTCGTCGTAGAGAGAGACGGAGTCGGCCAGCAACGTGGCTTTGTAGATGCTCCAGTCGTGGGACGGCTCGAACGACATCTGCAGCCATTGGTACTCGTGTAAATATTGTACAAAAGCATAGCCATCATGAGTAACAAGGCCGCAGCGCTAACAAACAACAGCGCGTCTAAGGGTTCAGCTGATTTGTTTATCCATACTCTCTTAGGGCACAACTTTGGTTTACATGAAATCATCTGGATCTGTAAGGGTTTTTACCATGCAAAAACCCTTAAAAAGCAGCGTTGCCAGGTCGAAGGCCACGGCCTTATTACTAGAGATGCCATGACAAAAGCCACACACTTTGCTCCAGATCTGCACTTGTATTGATCCAGGCTAAATTTTTCCTAGCGTACAATGAAAGTTTTTTGATGAAAATTGTATCATTAGAGTCACAACAAATCCTTCATTCCTTGTGGTAGTTACTTGTGTTATATTAAATGTAGTTTTTTAATTGATAAGTATAGGTACTTTTATTGAAGAAAGTGCGAAAGATTTAGCTACAAAGAATGAACCACATCAAAACTTGTCTTGATGACTAATTATCTTATGTTTTTTTATATCATCAGGGCCGTAACATGAGTTTTAGGCGCCCTAGGGTGAAAGGATTGCCTGGCGCCCGTTCCAAATAAAAACGAGATCAAATAAAAGTACTGTCATAGCTGTTAATTTTCAGCCGTATGTTTTTACTTCATTTCATTAATCACTAAAAGAAAAAAAAATTGTTTATAAATTTGTTTGACAAATTATACTCATAAAATGAGGCTCGACTGACTTGACATGGAGTCGATTCTTTGAAAAAAATCAAAACAAGTATTTTGTATATCTAGTTTAGATATTAAAGGCGCTGTTTGATGAGGTATGATTTTGGGAAAATAATAAAAGCAATGTATTATTCAACAATTAAAACACTTAGGCAAAAATTATTGTAAACAAAAAGTTTTAAATACAAAAACAGGTCACTCTGACAAAAAAGCCTTGCTAACATGGAGATTTCCTCCCATGTTGATTCGTATTCTGTTGTTAATTAAAAAACCGGTCCGACTCATAGGCCTACTGTATATTTGACTTTTGGCTAAAATCCAAACTACATAACAACAAGGGCACAAAGAGAACGTACAATAACAAGTGCTAATTATTGGTACAGGTAGTCAATTAAAGGGCAGGTTGGGGGTTTCCAACCACTGGTGATAAGTTCTGCAGTGCTTTTGCTTAAAAAAAGAGGGTGGCGGCCTCTTTTTACCTTGCATTTGCCCCCCCCCCACATAGGCCTCAGGCCTGTGCGTGGAAGTTATCAAGCAAACCCAAGGAGTAAGCCGGTACAGTACAAGGATGAACAGTACTGCTAAAAGTATGCAGTAACATCGGGACTCGATCCTGTGACGCTGCTGCCACAGAACCGGGGCTGAGTGCGCTACTAACTGCGCCACCGACTCACTAAAGAGTGATTTAAAGAGTAACCACACGACCAGTGCATGTACTAGTAAAGCTATTATTGAATTACAATCTTATATAATTTAAACCCAGATTTTAAGTCTTATCATTGGTGTTCATGTTTATTATTATCGTGCGCCCTGCTATTTTTACAAATGCGACCATCCAGTGCCCCGTTTGGCGCTTCTCAGGCCCTGGCGCCTTAGGCGGTTGCCTAGTTCATCTTTATATGGTAGAGCCGGAATACTGTGTATCATCTACATAGAATGCCCTATTTTGATTGTAAGTACTTACGTGATCGTCACTGGAATCAGAGTTAACCCCTGGATATGCTGGCATTTTCAAATCTGAAAGGAAGACACAAGTGATGAAAAAGGATGAACAGAATAATAATTGTAATATTTATCAAACAAATTATAAGCTGGAACTGAAGCAATGAGTCTTAATTTTGGTTTTTTTCTTACAGTTTACGTGACACCCTTCAAAACACCTAAAAATAACAAAAACCTAAAATAATTTACCCCTTTCATAGTAACCACATGGTTTACTCAAGTGTGTTATTAAAAAAATCTTAAGTGTTTATGTGCCCGCTTATGCACAGGAGTGTCGTGCTAAATTAGTATATCCTGAATATTTTTAATCTAAAGCTGGATATCGACATATCAAGACAATTTGAATCAAAAAGTTCATGACGGTCTAATCGGAATTTGTGGTTTTTAAACAGTGATTTGAAGTCATTGTGATTACTTGAAGGCCCGATTATTAGAGCCTGTTCGAGACCCTATAGGTTGAAATAAAAAACATCATATGCCACTATTTGATAAAAATTAAAGTTTCAATCAATTTCATTTTCAAGCAGTCCATTCCTTTTATTATCATGGAACACATTCCACCCATTCTGGCTATTTTTCATTTATTCATTTTTTATTTGTAGCATTTGAAAAAACCTTATTTTTATAGATCAGCACTAACGGATTATTACTAAATATGGTGTGTAAAAATGTCAGAGGTACCAGCAAATAGAAATAGGGGAGGTCCCTAGTCTTTACGTTATCTGAAATTCGACTGCAAAAAAATATAAAAAATAGTTATAGCCTACTTGTTAATTCAAGCATTTAAACGATTTCCGAATTTATTTGTGAATTGTAGGTGTATCCTATCAAAGATGGAATATGTTTTCAAGGAAGGCTTCCATGTTGGAAAAAAAACTACGCTACAGAGAAAACCTGATAGAGTTTACAGTTATATGTTTTGTAAAAGAATGTCGAGTTAAATAAAAACACTGCAAATTTAGTTTGCAAAATGATAAATAATCCCGTTAGGAACACATTTGATGGCATTGTTACGTGGCAAAGGAAAGATTGAAGAGAAGACCAAACGATATTAAGACCAAGGTTACAACCGAGCACTCAATCCTCTTCAAGTGTCATTTAGGTTACTTTAAGACAAATTTTAGACCAAATCGCCACAAAAAGTTACAAATAATTGCTCACCACTAAGATTTTTTCTGGGAGTGAACATTTTATGGGCACTGAAAAAGGATTTAAGTGGATTCAATCGAGGGATGACCACGAAACACCCGTCTCAGTGTGCGTGTTCATCCGAACGTGTCCTACTTAACACTGCACGCACCGACGAAGTCAGAATAAAAATATTTCACCTTGAAGAATGTTAAAATGTGTGATTGTAAACTAAAACTTTATGTATTTTGAACAAATTATAAATTAATGAACAAGTAGAGTATTTGTTTGTAAAAATTGGTAAGTGTTATTTTTAAAGATGGTTTTTGTTTTTGACACACAACATATAAGTGATTTGTCGCCTTTCTCTTTTGAATGAAAAAGATGACGCGCGTTTACATATAACAAGCGACACTATGATAGGCTATGTATCAGTTAATTGATAATGTTAAAGAACACTAGTATAAAATATATTTTACATATTACACTGTTAGATTAAAATATTAGACTCAAGAATTTATTAGCCATTTAGTACAAATATACAACAGGCATCGTCAAGCGTACAGGTTACAGCAGAAGGTTATTATAAATAACTAGACTTGAATATGGAAAGATAATGGAAAAAGAACTATGTATTTAGTACAAAAAGTGGGAAAAAATAATTTAAGTGGCAACAATACAACAAGCGACACAGCGACACTATGATAGGCTGTGTATCGATACATACTGTTAAAGAACGCTAGTATATAAAATATATTTAACATATTAGACTGATAGATTGAAGTATAAGAAATAACTAGAACTGAATATACAAAGTTTATGGAAAAAGAAGTATATATTTGGAACAAAAAGTGGAAAAAAAAATTTAAGTGTGGTAACAGACTTCTTTACATAACAAATACGCGTGATAGTAACAGCTTTTATCGCGTTCAATTTAACATCCCTAATTTCACCATAGACTGTTAGATTGAAGTATTAGAAATAACTAGAACTGAATATACAAAGTTTTTTGGAAAAAGAAGTATATATTTGGAACAAAAAGTGGAAAAAATAATTTAAGTGTGGTAACAGGCTTCTTTACATAACAAATACGCGTGATAGGATAGTAACAGCTTTTATCGCGTTCAATTTAACATCCCTAATTTCACCATGATATCTCCTAGAATAATTATTGCAATATCATATTTGACCTTAAAGAAGCGCAAGTTAATGTAAAAAATCTGAAATAATTTATTTTTATTTTTTTACTTACGCGCTTTTTGAAATATCCAATTGCTATCGACGTTCCACAAAATAATCACAACATAAATCCCATGAAAAAAAAACTTTATTCACAAAATACCAAAATAAACAGCATTTCACTAATAATCACTCGACACGAGGGAAACCTCCCGCAGCACTGAGTAGACGGACGGTAACTCTCCACGGAGTGGCGGCAACACACTGTTGATAACACCACTCCGGCTGGGGCCTGCTCCCAACACTGGGTTTCCATGATAGAGTCGACCAATGGGAAGGTAGCATTCCTCGGTCGTCATGGAAACCGAGTCGTCACAACTCGCCGTCGACCTTGACGACTCGGTCGGTCGGGGATAAACCAACGTTGCCATGGTTACCTGCAAACCGAGCTTTCCTATTGGCCGGGACGCACTCGGTCACACAGCTGCTTGTTTAAAATCATTCGGGAGCTCGTTCTCTCACTCGCGCTCCGTTCTCGGAAAGGAAAACAGCGGCACCTGAGATAGCGCCCGGTCGAGGAAAGTCGCCCGCCGCGCCACGCCGCTGATACATAACTAATCACCCGTAATGGGTTGTATTTTAGGTGATTTTAATTATGTACTTTTTTACCAAGAGTACCAATCTTAAGGAAAATATCCAAAAGAATAGCGCAACAAGAGAAAATACTAGTTTATTTTAACGACAGTATGACATTGAAATTTAAAATTATTATCATTATAGAATGTATAAAATTATATATTTTAATGTTTGCTATTCAAACGTAAATTGATGTTCTATCGCCTTGCGGCGCCGCGGCGCACGGTCTCCAGTGGCAACAACTACTCACTGTGTGCTCAGTATTTAAATTTCTTGTATTTAAAAAATTGAGTTTAATATTAGACCGACTTTATTATTAGTTTTTTTTTGTAGGAAGTAAGCAGCAAAGCTTCCGAAACGTTTTTAACTAACAAGCATGGGCGGATTTATGTCATAATAATTGGGGGTGCCAGGTCACCTAACGTTTGAAGTACGATTATGCTCGACTCCTATATTTAAATGATCCGTTTTAAGGCCTATTCCAAGTACAAGTAGATTCCTATTTTATTGAACAACATTGTAATTTATCCAAATACCTCAATAAAAAGTTATGTTGAAAACATTTACCCCCTCCACTGCCAACAAATCCACCTAAAGTGAGGCACTCCCTGGCACCCCCAGAAATCCGCCCATGCAACAAAAGTAAAAAACAACGGAAAGTGTTTTTAACAGTACTGTTAAAGTGCAGACTATGAAAAATACTTCTTGACAATACTGCCTACAAAAAAATCAATTGTCTCAAAAAAACTGAACAACTTTGTTACACTGTAAATATTAGAATAACAAACATAATATATAAAATGATTAATTTCATTTTAATTTATAAGCATATTCTTAAGTTTTGTTAGGTAAAGAACTTATAAATAGCACCGGTTGTTGGTAAAAAATAATAAATTCCCGTAACTTATAAAGATCTGATTACGCACAATGTTGCTTTTCTGTGGTACTTTAAAAGGAGGCGTTTGTTCTTCGTCTGATTCTTGGTATTCTTGGTACTTTTGAATCTCGACAACGATCGGTTAAAAGTTACGTGCCGAGGGTCTGGGGACCGCGGGGACCAGCATATCACGACGTCGACCCGTAGTTAGTGTGTGCTGTGGGATGCGGGATGCGGCCCTTGCCTGCGACGTCGTGCGATACCGTAGTTTGTGTGTGCTGTGGGATGCGGGATGCGGCCCTTGCCTGCGACGTCGTGCGATACCGTAGTTTTGTGTGTGCTGTGGGATGCAGGATGCGGCCCTTGCCTGCGACGTCGTGCGATACCGTAGTTTGTGTGTGCTGTGGGATGCGGAATGCGGCCCTTGCCTGCGACGTCATGCGATACCGTAGTTTGTGTGTGCTGTGGGATGCGGGATGCGGCCCTTGCCTGCGACGTCGTGCGATACCGTAGTTTGTGTGTGCTGTGGGATGCGGGATGCGGCCCTTGCCTGCGACGTCATGCGATACCGTAGTTAGTGTGTGCTGTGGGATGCGGGATGCGGCCCTTGCCTGCGACGTCGTGCGATACCGTAGTTAGTGTGTGCTGTGGGATGCGGGATGCGGCCCTTGCCTGCGACGTCGTGCGATCCCGTAGTTTGTGTGTGCTGTGACACGACGCGGCAGCGAGTGGCAATTGGATTGTTGTAGTCGGCCACTTCAGGACCGATTGCACGACTCGTTTTTTAAAAGCTGGATCCAACTGTGTATGCTGTGAGGAGCCGTATGGCAAATGGCCGCATTGATTCAGACTGTATATCATTGCGAGTAAATGAGGTGCATCTTGTTTTTAGTTGTTAGTCTCTTCAATCTTTTGAACTTATTTAGTACCCGGTAAAGCAGTAGTTGTATGAAATTTGGGAAAAGTATCCTCCGATGATTCGTTAGATAAACACATTTCCTACAGCATATTTAACAACACAATATCATACTATCACAAACACTTAAAACTTCATTGACTATACATAATTATTCACAATTCGCAATGTATTCGTTCATCTTGTCTGAATCTCTGATATGACGACGCACTACTGAACTGAGGGTACACAGCAACTTGTATCGGCAATGGGAGGGGGGATAAAAAAACAAGACGTCACGTATTAGTACAGTTTGCGATCTGCGATTACCCGATCGTAAATGACCTAGATTCGGAGTACTGGTATTTTTTGAGAGGCAGTAGATTTACAGGATTCGCACGGAACGGATAATGTTAAAATGCGTATACGCGATCCGTCCTGTTTTAAGTTTTTGTGTAAATGTGAGAAATTTTGTGCAAAATGAGGAAATTCATATCTCGACAATCACAAAAGTGTGTTTCAAAATGTTTAGTTATATGAGTTTAAATTCAATAACTTGACTGAAAACATATATATATATTTGAAACCAGTATAAAAGTTCACAAAGAAGGATTTGACATCTCACTACGATAGTCGGTGAGTCTTCTTTGGTTTCTGGTGTTACATACCTACAGGCATAAGGAAAACTTACAGTACTTAGAGTATAAGGAAAACTTGCCCGTTATTTTACATTAACGGGGTAAAATAATGTGTATTTTTCAGACTGGAGTTAACTTTCGAACCCCGTTGTTAATAAGTAAAGTGAGATAAAAATACACCCGTTGCAGCAGACCTGCATACTAAGCGAATTTCAAGTGCAAAAGAACATAATTCAATCCAACATAGCGAAATTTGTCATGTTTTGTAATCTCCATAAGAATAACATGGGGGATGAGTATGCAGGTTAGCTGCAACAGGTATGTTAAAACTGGTTGGTTTTAATTCATTATTTAGTAGATCTTGACTAGAAGAAGCCATGTACCAAGTTTTATCAAGAAATGTTAAAAAATAAGGAAAATATAGAATTTTTTTTATTTCCCATAAGGATAACATGGGGAATGATTATGCAGGTTTGCTGCCTCAAAAATGGAAATTTCGGGGGTTTTAGACTAAAATACATTAGATCTCATCTAGATGAAGCCACAAACCAAGTTTTATTAAGATATGTTGAGAAATAAGCGAGATATAGAATTTTACTTATTCCCCATAAGGTTAACATTGGGACAACGTACTGTGTTTACCACTTTCAATATCTCGGTAACCAATGGAGATAGAGCAATGATTCAAGATACTAAATTGTTTGTTTTTTTGAGCTGAATTCAATGGTGCCAACAAAATTTTGATTAATTTTATTTTTCTATGTAAAAAACTCAAAAAACCCATTTTTGGGGGGGTTTATCCCCCTTTACCCCCCTTCCGATGGTCCGATCGGGCTGGTTCACGAACTCGTCCAATCGATTACCACTTTACATCTCTGTACCAAATTTAATTAAGATCGGACCATATTTACGGCCGCTATCGTGCTTACAGACACATATATATATATAGATAGATAGATAGATAGATAGATATATATATAAAAATTCGAACGAATGGTGTTTTTTGCTTCTGGTGGCCCCAAAACGAAAAGTTATCATGGTCTCGGGCTTAGGTCTTACCATGAGACCTACGGTAATAGCTTCTTCCCTATAGGGGAAATTCGCTAAAATTGCCCGTTATATCTGTACATTGTAAAATAATGTGCATTTTTAAGACTGGGTTTAATTTTCGAACCATCTTGTTCAGTAATCAATATATATATATAGATAAAAAGAGAGTTGTGTGTTGGTATATTTCGGGCTACAGCCAAAACTACATATCGTAGACCCTTGATCTTGGTGTCAAATTAAAGCTTGGAATCTCATGATGTGCACTATGGTGGTTTGGGTTTGATATGTTTTAGGGCTTGGACACAGGGTCGTCCAAAAGGTAACCATGTCTAGGATTTAGGAATTTTTTGAAATAGTTACTATGGTTACCACTTGAAACAGCTACTAGGGTTACTAACAGAATGCATGACTAAGAAAAAAATTAAAGCTTTGAAATAATCGCCCGAGCAAAGCCGGGGTTATCAGCTAGTATGAGATAAAAAAACAATCATGTTTGGAATAAACTTATTAGTAAATTTAACTTTTTGCTGGTACATACGTATGTCAGTTATTAGTAAGTTGATTTATTCGCGGATTGATCATAAGCTTATTGAAATAAATAAATAATTAAGTAAGTATTAAAAACCTAACACGAAAGAAATGTGTTAGGGTGTTAAACTATTCAAATCAATAAACTAATAATTAGTAATTTGCGTGAGACTGAGATGTTATAATAAATTAGTTTCGGCCAGTGGCTAGGGCCTGGCCGCGCTGTAGAAGAGGATGGACATCTCCCTCGCCATTAGAGAACCATTAGGCAACTCCGAGATGGAGAGGAGAAAGTCGTAAGCGACAGACGGATTTAGAAAAGTTTGTGTCGACTTCAAATCGTCGAATAAACTTTCAAATTAGGAATAAGGTGTTGGGTCATCGAACCACTAAACTCAGGACGCATGAGGTAGACCTAAATTAACATAAAATAGGCAAATTTTTTACAAAGTACAAAAGTTTAGATTTTAGTAATCTCTATATAATTTTTATATTTAAATATAACTTATATAAAGCCCAAATCAGCCATCACTTTTGAGACATAAGTCTGATACACATCAGCACTATACTTGAATAAAAGGTCTTGGTGAGAAAATCCCTGAAAAATATTAGGTTTTATGGTTAACATTTTCCCTAAGGACACAAATATAAAGAAAAAGGCTGAGCAGCTGCTACATTTGTTTTTATTTAACTTTACACTTTACAAATATCTGTTTAGTTTTTCCCAGCAAAGCCTGACACTATTATCTAGTGTTTGTACTTTTCAATCATTACCGCATCAACGTTTAACTCTCTTGACAAGCAAACAATCAAAGAGTCTTATAGCCTGAATTATCAATAGTTATAGGCTATTCGCGGCTATTTAACGTATGCCTAAATAAGTCTACATTGTACGTACCATGCTGTGTAAAATTGGACGCACTTGAAGATAAATGGAATCAGAGAGTAGGAAATAATACGCACCAAGCCAGGGGAACGAACCAACTGGCGAAATGAATGGAGCTGCTACTACACTGACTACACTTACGTAAACACTAGACAAGGAAAAGTTTGAATTTATGTTTACAGAAACCGATGAGAAGTTCAAAGATGGTTTCCGTTGACAACTGGAAACCAAGCAGTCTTAATGAATTATTGGATAGGTGCGATAATTTTCTCAACGTTTGTTATTTGTTGTTGACTTTTTGTAAGTCAGACTTGCTGAGGTAAAGAACTGCTGGTCAAAATTGAGTATTGTTTTGAGCAGTAACACTTTAATAAATACTAAATTGTACTTCGTCGTTACTGTACTAGCCAAAACAATATTGTTGCCGCCAAGGAATTGACTATTATACAATGAACGTTCGTAACTTTAATTAGTTTAATTACGTTTTTAGTTTCTAATAAAACTGTTTACACATCGGTTTAAATATTCTTTGTTTGATTTTATGTAACATCAGTAACAAAGTTGTACAAGTCTTATCACTCACTGCACGCTCACTATCTTGTACGTAGAGCCTTGAAAAGTTATATGGAACATTTTGTTTTAATTAGAAATTTTAGGGGGTTGGGGTGTTAAATTACGGGAAGAATAAAATTTACTTACAATTGCTTAGCATCTTCGCCTCAGCCTACACGAGTGATCTGATCTGGAATATTACTGAAACAAGTTTGACTCACAAATGAAGAAAGTGTTGTTGACATCTGGGGATCTTAAAACGAAAATTTATCGGGGTTCCTTGTCTTAGGAGCACCGTGCGGGTCTATTCCACAGGAAATTTGCTAATTGCAACACTCCAAATTCGAGTTAAGATACATGGCCACGACTGAGTCCAAAACGCGACTGGCTGCTTTATTAATAGTCAATATATTTCGATTAATCCTTTCTCGTAGTTAGATTCATTTTAACAGATATATATTGTCAGAGTTTTTGATATTGTCATATTTCAATTGATCTGGTAAGCATTAACAGATTTTGATAATTTGAGGATTTTTTGTTTACATTGATCTATGTTATTGAAAATCATAGTAGGGCCAAAGGGCCAATTCTATGAATTTATAAATCCATAAAATTTTATAATAATTAGTTTCCAGAAAACATCAAGAAAATTAATGACTTTTCCAAATTCAAAAGAAGTTTAAAAAAATTACTTGAAGAAAAATGTTATTATAACATTGAAGACTATTTCGCACATGGACACTAAATCATAGTTCCTAATGTAGACATTTTATTTAGTTTTTAACTTTGTACATTATAATATCAAACCCAACTATGAAAATGGAAATTAGGCTCGATAAATAAATAAATTTTTTTTTAAATCAATTTATGTTGATGCGCCAGTCATTTGATTTCACTTATTTCAAATAAATTTTCTCAGAAATATTTTAAACGCCCATTTTTCATTCGACTTAGTAAAGTTTTAGTCATTTGTTGTCATAATTCAAATAATTTCCCTATAATAAAATTTTTACGAAATATATTTCAAGTTTCTCCACAGGCTCAGCAGGAGGACAGCAGGACGTTTTTAGATGGTAAAAAATGTAAGATTCATTCGGTCGGAATATTTTGTGTAAGAGTGGTCAGCTCTCCCACACCTGATTTAATGCTGACCACCTGACTTTTTAAGCCCTGAACTATTATCCGCCTCCCAAAGAAAATCTGATATGTGTTTTCATTTTCTCGCCATTTTGCATTGGGCTCATTAGCAAAACCCCTGGGGTGGTGGCCCAGGAATGTCCCCCAGAGCTCTTTCCTAAATTCTTCCCTTGAGAAATACGTCAGGAGTAAGAGGGTCAACGCCCTTTGAAGGTTTATAAAACCACCTCTCTATCTCTGAATTCGTGCCAATTATCCACACTGGGCTGCATTGTAGCGTTCTGCATGACTCGCTAATGTTTGTTTCCTATACCGAACCAGTCCTCGTCTGGGACAATGGGACAATATAGTTTCCAAGTGAGACTGAGTTGATGCTCCCCAAGGGATACTAGATACATTCCTCCCCAAAGGATTCGGCGATATGCTTTCTTTATCTGTAGCTTCCTGTTCATTAAAAAAGTAGTATAATAAAGTATCCATGTTATCGTTAGTTTTAAGAAAATATTTGTTCGATGTATTCAGGTTTTTACTGATCAATGGTGGCAAATTTCCGCAAAAATCAAAGTCAAAATATTCAGGTTGTTTTGGTTTTATCCGAGCAAAACTCGGCTTCCTGGTACCAACTATTAAAACAACCCTGAGGTTAAATTTAATGAAAATACACAAAATCACACTGACGTAACTGACCATGATTTTCTCTTAAGAAATAGTTGCAGAAAAGAGAAATACCCCCAGAAATAGTAGCAGCAGACCTGCATACTAAGCGAATTTCAAATGCTTGAATAAATAACCTACACGAAGCCTCACACTAAGGAAAATCAACATACATCTGTAAGTAAAGATGTAGAAATATTCTCCATAGGAATAACTCGGGAAGTGAGTATACAGGTTTGCTGTCAAGGAAATGCAAAATTGAAGGATTTCAGGCTATAATGCAGTAAATATCTTAATATGAGACCTACGGTAATAGCATTTTAGACATTTTAAACAAATAATCGTATTTATGGCACAAGCGAATTTATTAAAATAAAATTAATTTTAAGAGTTTTATAAATGTAGTAGAAATTATATTGTATTTAAATCATTGGAAAGCATCAATTATTGGTGCTTATATAATAAAGTTTATTATTATTGTTACATCTGTTTACCACCTCTAAAATGTTTACTTACATTAACGCAACGTTTATTCAAAATGCTTGAGACACAGAATAGTTTTGAATTTATGTAGTTGGCTCAAAGTTTAGTTCATAATTTACTGTCCCTAGCAATGCCCATTTTATGGTACGTATATTATTGTGCTCTCTACCCAATATATGATAACAGTATTTTAAAATCGCAATAAAATAATAACAATAAATGAAAAGGAATATTCAAACAAATTTAAAGTGTTAAAATTACTTTGAAATAACTCTAGTTGATATTTTGCATCATCATTTCAATGTAATTGGATTTTTGCGCACATTTGAGTAAAAGTCGTCATCTATTTCTTTTCATTGCAATCAGTGATAATGGCAAATGTCCTCAAACATTTTTTAATAACATATATATAAACTCGCCCTTAACAATGAACTCAATATTTCAACAGTTTTCATGCTTGACTAAGGCCTTTCTGGCGATAATTTGAACTAATCAAATCATTCTTGTGTCCAGACGGCCCATCAGTGAGTTTATATTTTCTAATATTCTTTATTTATCAATGAGTTAATGTTTTTTAATGATAAGGCTAAAGGGTCACCTCTGTTAAGACTTTTCCTAGTCGAAATAGTTTGTTAGTGGAGTCTGCCACTGATATTAGAATAGAGACGGCACGGGGCATAAACATAAACAAATGACGTCAGTGAATCGAAAATAAATAAACATCAATAGCTTAGGTTTACTTTACATTTTAAATTATTCATAATTATTTTTGATTTTACGCAAGGGAGCGCAAGAGTATTTGACATGGCTTCGAAAATGCAAATCTTATGACATGGGTGATAGATAACATGTACAGTCAATGTCCTCGCATCATTCGTGTCCTTCAACGTCTATGTTTGAATATCTTCCCTAATATCCGTGGAGTATACTTTGTTTCCATACACATTACGTGCAAGAAAAGTCCAAATGAGAAATTTAAAACTTGTTTGTCTTGACGTGTCAAAAGGCAATTATTTTTGAAAAAGGAAATAGGAGCAAATATGTAGCTTCACTCAAGTTCGATGAGAAAATATTTTTTAAAGATTTTCCATCTAATGGACGTTTTCCCCAACTGAAGCTTTTAAGAGGGGGCTCCAGTCACGAAAAATATCGCGTTTCTACCTGCTCCTCCCGTAAGTCCAATGTTAACTTTCAAATTCGGTATAGCCTCATCCGCTCAACCAAAATCATTCATTTTTAGCTCATTTAAAAGAACAAAAATTATCTAGCGATTTCATTGTACAAGTGAGTATGCAGGTTTCCTGACAAGGAAAATGTAAAAATAGCAGATTTTAGAGTATAATCCAAAATATCCAAACTATATTGAGCCACATGGTACTGAGTTTCAACGAGATATGCTGAGAAACAAGCAAGCTACACACGTTTATTTTTCTCCCAAAAGTCAACATTGTGGAGATGAGTACGCAGGTTTGCTGCCTCAGGAATCTATAAAATTGGGGATTTTAGACTACAATCAAGTGGACCTTAACTAGATAAAGCCACATAACTAGTTTTATTAAGATATATTGGAAATAAGCCGACTATACAATATTATTGATTTCCCATAAGGTTAACATTGGGAAAGTGAGTACGTAGGTTTGCTGCCTCAGGATTATATAAATTTGTAGATTTTATGCCATAATCAATTAGACATTAACTAGATGAAGCCATATACCAAGTTTTATTAGGATATGTTGAGGAATAAGCGAGATGTACAATTTTATTTATTTCCCATAAGGTTAACATTGGGACAACGTACTGTGTTTACCACTTTCAGTATCTCGGGAACCAATGGACATAGAGCAATGATTCAAAATACTAATTTATTTGTTTTTTCGAGCTGAGTCCAATGGTGTAAACCAAAATCAGATTATTTCGATTTTTCTACATGTAAAATCCGAAAAACTCAATTTTTAGGGATTTATTATCCATAACCCCCCCCCTTCCGATGGTCCGATCCGGCTGAATTTTTAACTCGTCAAAATAATTACTATTTTACAAGTCTGTGCCGAATTTCAAGAAGATTGGACCATTTTTACGAGAGTTATCGAGCTAACAAATATATAGATATATATATTTATATACGTATATATAGGTATATAGGATGAAAATTCGAACGAATGGTGTTTTTAGCTTCCAAGGGCCCCAAAACTAAAAGTTATCATGGTCTCGGGCTTAGGTCTTACCATGAGACCTACAGTAATAGCTCTTTCCCTAAAAGAGGAATTCGCCAAAACCCTTTATTTAACTTACCATAAATCAATTACTATTCAAAGTATCTTAATCAGAAGGTACTCAATAAACGCAGAATTTTGTCCTCTACAACTCTTGTATTTAAACTTTTTATGTAGAATAAACGGTTTTTTACTTATTTGCAAAAGAATAAAAAATGGCCCAAAACTCTTTTGTGGTCCCAGGTCGGAAGCACACCAGGAAAAATGGGACAAACTTCGAATTCATATACTTGGATGTAAAACGGAAAGATTAAAACGATTTCCAGCTTTCCGGGAATTTTGTCCAGGCACAATCTTAATTTTATTGGCCTATTGGCCTATTACTACTATTAGGTAGTCGCGCGGGACTGTAGCCCCCTCTTAACTAAATAACTTTCCGAGACAAGATTTAAATAACTGTGGGGATTGGATTTCACAAGTTTCACAAGCAGCTGGACATAAGACAGTCATATTCTAATGAAATAGTTATTTATGTATTAAGAGCGTAAAGTAGTTTATGTGTAGAGCAGGGATAGTTTCCCTTTCGATTTTCTTTGACTGATCAATTAAAATCATTCGTGCATCTTAACGAGAGATATTAAAACTTTACCTTTGGACACCGAGACTATGCATAATGGTAAAAATTCACAAACAGTTTGCAACTGAATTGGTTTTTAAATCCATACATTTCGCATCTCATCTTGGAAAAACAGCTAGCTATATAGTTGCCGGACGGAGCAGTTAGTAATGAGAATCAATAAGAAATTTATGCGTTTACTGTGGATTAGAGTCGGTTATAACGCAATGTACAGTATATCATTAACTGTAAACCCTTCATTGTTCTCTAAAGGCTACTACAAGGTAATTAGTTAAGAAATCAACAGTAAAAATAAAATAAGGATATGCATTCTGAAACCAGTCTTTTGCAATTAAGTACTCTAAAACAAATCATAACAAATTTCATGATTTATAAACTCATTTACCTGAGGGAGACGACGAAATATGGCCGGGGATTGCCCGCCGTCTGGTCGAAAAGAACCAAGTGGAGCAGTCCAGTAGTAAGTCTTCGGCGAGTGGGTCAAGTAGAAGTACAGTAGCGAGTGTGCGGTGAGCAGTGACATAGATGAAGAACTGTACAGATTGGTAACCCAATGCACTTTGTCGTGCCCGTTTTTTCGGGCGGTGTCAATATTGCTAGGATGTTTTGTTACCCATATTGCATTTGTATCAAGGAAAATTTCGTAAATTTTCAATCTTTAGGTCCCAATCAGTGCAATTTGGATGGCATAACAGCCCAACAAACTTGACGCCGCTAGAAAAAACGGGCACGAAAAAATGCACTAGGTTGCCAATCTGTAAAGTCCCTCATCTGTGGCAGTGAGGATGTTTGCACGACAGAGGGAAGTTTGAGGTGATCCTAAACGAAATTTTAGGTTCACCTATGAAGGGATGGGCGCGCACATGACGTACCCCAACTCATCAGATCCGGACCTGTGGAAAAATAAGGAATTAACTCACACAAAGGTAAAAACAACCCTAGAATATTTAATAATAAAAGGGGGAGTAAATATGAAAGTTAACTTGTTGAATCAATATAAATTACCTGAGATAGTTGGGAGTACAGATCGCTTTGGTGCCAGGGGTCAGGGCAGGGCCTGAGGTTAGTCAGACGAGCTAGGGGAGTTTCCTCCACGGGGGACGCGCGTCGTCTCGACCTCAAGGAAAAGTGAGACCGGCTCTCGGCTCCTGTAATAGAAAACACATTTGCATTCAATAAAGATATACAATAAACAGTTCATATTCAACCTTTCTTCTAATTATATAAAACTGGTTTCAGAATGATTCCCTATTTTATTATTAAAACAATTCAACGAAATTAATTTAAAAATATTAAATAAAAATTACGATTCCTGGCGGTAGTAGTTCAAAAAAATTAAATATAAAATTTTATAATTTGTCTCATAGCAACAAAATGTAATAATTAGGCACATAGAAGCAAGCATCTAGCTGTTAGAGCTTCCGAGGTAATGCGCAGCCACCAGTGGTGAATTTTCCCAATAGATGTCGTCCGAGTTGGGATATAAATATACTAATACTTACTTATTACTTTAAAAATCATACTCAGTAGTAAACTCTTATAATAATTCAGTTTAGTCCAATCTCCAGACAAATAAATCTCCAGTTCTACCGGGCCGATTTTATCAATAATGATTCGTTGGAAAGCTCTCTCCCTTTAGGTCACCAAATTATCATGAAAGTTTCTTTTTGTTGAGGTTTATGGAGGAAAAGTAAAAAACACATGTTTTCCATAAGAAATACATTGAAAAAGGAGTTTTTCACATTTTTATTTCGAGGCAAATTTTGGCTGCCTTTATTGAGTATTTTCCAGAAATATACTATGGTAATGTGTAGGAAATTTTCTCCTCTTTCAGAATATCACCTTCCACTTCACCCGATTTCCTCACGATTTAAAAGTTATTTGCAAAAAAGCTAAGCAATTTATAAATTTATAGGGGTGAGAAAATACTGAATTAGAGATATTTTTGTTAAACTTTGTACAACTAAATCTAGATTTCTTCCAGACAGATTTTAATAATTAATGACCGTTGGAAAGCTCGATCCTTGTAGATTTGCAAATAATTATGAAAGTTAGATTTTTTAAAGGTTTATGGTGAAAACGAAAAAATACATTTTTATATAAACAATACATGTTTTATTTAAAAAATACATTTTTTACTTAAAAATACATTACAAAATTAGTTGTTTTAGTTTATTTTTGTATCCACGTTTCGGCTGCCCGTTATCAGTATTTTCAAGACATGCATATGATCAAATTGTAGGAAATGTTATTCTCTTCCAGAATATCAACTTCCACTTACCCGATTCCCTCACTATTTAAAAGTTATTTGCAAAAAAGGTAAGCAATCTCCGAATTAACAGTGGTGAGAAAATACTGAATTATATATTTTTTTACAACTAAATCTACAGCTCTACAGGACCGATTTTATTAATTAATAAGCCTTGGGAAGCTTTCTCCTTCTAGATTTGCAAAATATCAAAAAAACTGGATTTATTTAAAGATTGATGGAAAAAAAATTAAATACCCACATGTGTTCTATAAAAATAACTAAAAACAGGATTTTAAGTTTAAACCAAGTTTTGGCTGCCAGTTATCAGTATTTTCAAGAAATGGATTAGAGTGTTTTTAGGAAATTTTATTCTCTTTCAGAATATCACTTCTTCTGTGGTCGATTTCTTCAGCATTCTAATGTTATTTGCAAAAAAGCTAAGCAACCTCTGAATTTGTTTTGGTAAAAAAATACTGAGTTAGAGATATTTTGAAAAACTTAACTAAATCTAAAGTTGTACTACAGAGATTTTAATAATTATCGGATTGTTGGAAAGCTTTCTTCCTGTAGATTTACAAATAATTGTGATAATTTATTTGAAGAAATTGTGAGTAAGATTTATGGTGAAGAACTTAATTAAAAAATCACATTTTCCATAAGAAATGTATTAACATCTGATTATCTGAACTTTTTTCAAAACAGTTTTATTAAACAAAATTATTTTTCATGTACAGTATTTCAAAGGAAAAAGCATATATGTAGTATTTTTCTAGAGACCCGATGTATTCAACCACAACGGGCTCTGAAGCTAGTCTAAAAAGATTCCAGAGTTCAACTCTATTTTTTATATACTTAATCTACAGTACCTACATAAATAATTATTATTAAATGGATTTTATAAAAGTCCGCTGAATAAACATAGACATAATCATTCATTTTACAATAATTCATCTGATTTGTTTACATTTTTAATCACTGAACTTATTCAAGTCTGATATAGATAATTTATTCACTGCGCTTCCTGCACCTTAAAGAGTTAGGCCTATTACGCTAATTTCATACATAACTCCCCCTACTTTTGAAGGATCAACGATATCTTCCACAGTTGGAGTGTCATAGTGAAAAAAATCCTAGTTGAATGAAAGTTTAGTTGCTAATGAAAAAAAATCTTTAGTAGTGGCGATGTGGCGTTTCTGGCCCAATCAAACTTTGACAGGCAGTCAATTTTTTGACAGCTACTTCCGGTCACGTGACCGGAAGTGACGTCATCAGCTGTGACGTAGCTGTGACGTGTTGTAGGTGGGTATTTAAAGTTTAAATGCCCTGCTGTGCTGGGTATTTAAATTTTAAATGGCCGGAAGTGTGTCAAGGTCTTTTGGGGATGTTTTTAAAAAAGATCTTGCATTTTCGGAAGATCCGAAAATGCAAGATAATTTTTGTTTCTTTTTACAAACTGTTGTTTTGTTGATTTTCACGTCTGTTAAAATACCATGTAAAAAATGGAATTGACAAATTAACAAGAAAATATCCTGCTACAAAGTATCCAAATAAAGATGCAATTACATAAACATAAACTTTAAAATATAGCGAATGTTCTTCCTTTTTATCTGTTAGCATTTCCTGAACAAGGTAACCAAAATTGTAACCACATAAAAATGAAAGTAGGCAAATAATAAATTTCGACGGGTTCACAAAAACCAAGTTGTAAAGTAGCGAATTTCTTTCTTCTTCCATTGTTGAATTTTTAGTCGAAACCAATTAATGATAACATTATTGCTTGCGCATCAGAACTAACAGTTGATGAAATTTCATTTACTTGTAGACTTGTAGTAGTTTCATTTGTAGTAGGTAATTGTTCGGAAGTTGGTGTAGATGTAGAAGAAACAGTATTATATTGAAGCTCAGAGTCCATGTGTGCTCGGGTAAAGAGCTGAAGCTTTAATGACGTGTGGTAGCCGTGTCCTACTGTGCATCAGTAGTTGTTGGTGGTGGGGGGTCGTTTGTTTCTTGCACTGAAATGTAGATGGAATCATAACTTTCTGGAGGATGTACTAAAATTTGTTGTATAGGATCTGCATCAATAGGAAAACTTTGCGTTTCAATGCAAAGTCCATCTTTAATAAAAGAAACATATAAAACAGAACTCATGTTTATTTAGATGTTTACTCTGCCAGTTCTACTAGCAAACTGATGTGTCAGCAGCGGCGCTGCAACCTCCCTTGACATGTGCAGCTCGGAACATCTGCCCTCCCCCCACCACCATAAGAGACTCCTCGCAATTTTTGGATTTGTAGTGTTAGTTCTAACGTAGGTGTTGTAGGGTGAACATCTCAGTACTAAACAATTGTTTTTTTTTAACATTTGGCTTAAAATATTTATTTAACTTTGTACAAGTTACAATATTTTTAAAGATGCTACTTTATTATATTACCTTAATACTTAGTTATAATATTTAGTTAAAGAAATCGAAACTGTAGTTGCGATTCAAAATAGAAACATGGTTTCTTAACATTTGCCTTAAAAATATTTGTAACAAAATATCGTAAGAAAATTTTTACAACATATTTGAATTAATATGTTTGCAAACCCTATCATGCGAGTTTTAAAAGATAAACGAGACCGAGTGGGCCGGGTTTGACCTCGCATGCTTTCGCTTGTTGCCGACCAGTTAGCAATACAACTGGTTGACCTTGCGCCGCACTTTCGCTTGCGGCCGGCCGGCGAATACAGGTCGTCGTCCTTGCTGCATCACCCGGCACACCTGTCCTTGATTGTATAACACACTCTACACTCTACACTCGACAAGTTATTCTTTCCTTTGCCACCGTCCTAACAACACCTACTTCAATTTCACAATGAACCGCTCCGAGTATACCGAGATTTGGTATAACTGGTTTTCCTATCTTCAACTGCTTGGGGTACGAATTATTCAATCGAACAACAATCGTGATTGGTATGATGTTACAACCACTATTGCTCGAAAACCTTTTCAGCAAGTTTGGAAAAACATTCTTACCGGCACCAAAATTCGCACCAAACCACCTCTATCACCTGTATCTTCAAACGTACCCCAGCAAAAATTTCATCTAAAAAAACTGAAACTTAACCGAAAATATGAAATCTTAAGACATTTATCTTCTTCTATTTTCATTTTTAATTCTGAAAAAACCAAAATTTATGTCATTGACATTCCCAAAAAAATTCCTATTCCCCTTAACCCTCGACACTTGATAATAAATAAAAAAGGTGCAAAAGTTAAACATTAATATTACCGAGTAAAACCTTTTCCCACCTCCAAAGTCCACCCTGGTGGCAAAAAAAGGCCCTTCTAAGGGCCGACCTAAGACTTTCAAATTTAGGCTTAAGTTTAAGTATCAACCCTTGGTGACTAACAAGGGGTGGTTTGCGAAAGCCCCTATGGGACTTAGAGGTACACGGACCTTTTGTTAGTCACCAAAGGTTAAGGCTTTAGCAAAAGCTCCCCGCTATTGACTCAACCTTTGGGACTTAGAGGTATGTGAACCGCTTGTTAGTCACCAAGGGTTGAGGCTTTAGCGTCCAACCCTTTGTGACTTAGTGGTACACAGACCACTTGTTAGTCACCAAGGGTTGAGGCTTTAGCGAAAGCCCCCCGCTATTGACTCAACCTTTGGGACTTAGAGGTATATGAACCGCTTGTAGTCACCAAGGGTTGAGGCCCTAACTTAAGCCTAAATTTGAAAGTCTTAGGGTGGCCCTTAGAAGGGCCGATTTTGCCACCAGGGTGGACTTTGATTGAGAAGGGGAAGGAATATAAGGTTTAATTTAATATATTTATTCTCAATTTTCCACCCTCCGCTGTTACTAGTAAAAATTTTGGATCTGTCGGGACAAGTGGTGGTTTGGTTTTTGGAGTTGTGAGGATATAAATTTTCGTCCTCTCCTCGTTGTAGATATAAATTTTGTTTTCTTCAATTCTGTACAGATTATATTTTTTGTTTTTCTTTAATTCCTTTAGCCTGATGTTCTTTACTGGTGCGGGATGAATTGTTTGGGGGGTGGGGGTTTCTTTGATTGGTGCGGGTTGAATTTGTTGGGGGGTAGAAGAAGGGTGCAGTCCGCACAACTCCATCCAGTCTTCAGTTAAAATGTCGTCACAAATTGGAGCGATCGGAATCTCTTCAATTTGCGGCGTTGATGTTTCTGTAACTGGTGTGGGATTCTGAAATAATTGGGGTTGATCTTCATTAACAGCATCAGCTATTATTTCGTTAATGGAGGAGGAGAGGACGGGAGTAGAAGATTTTTGCGGAATAAAATCGTTGATTGCAGAAAGGCTGATCGATACCGGGATGGAATGTTGCTTCATCAGAGGTTTCTTGAGCAGACCCAGAAGAATAGGGCAGGATGAAGAGGCAGATGAGGAGTCCATAATTAGATAAAGGAAATAATAAAATGGATATAATGAAATAGAAAAAACGTGGGAATGGATAGTAACAGCGATGGTGGCGAGTGGCAGAATAACACAAGGCGGGCGAATGGGGTTCTTATAGGCAGCAGACACAACAACCTTGTAGTCAAGGTAGTGACCAGGTCCAAGTAGGCACACAACAACCTTGTAGTCAAGGTAGTGACCAGGTCCAAGTAGGCCAGACGAAGTTGTGAGAGCGGTGGCTAGCGACCCGGCCAAGGCTACCGGCCTCGGCAGAGCGACACGTTGACCTACTAGTCAAGGCTCGCTAGCGAGGTCGAGTCTCGAGCTCGCTGATATAAGCAAGCGCGCAACGTTTCTCTTTGGCATTACGGTGAAGGTGTAACTGGTCCGCTTACGTGGAGGGTTATGCTGTAACGTAATGTTCGCCATGGTGTGTGGGGTGGCTTATGTCAAGCACACACTGCGTTCGGCTATTGTGGGAGAGGCGCCCTCCTATAATAGTCGGTCGCAATGGCAATCCACCTACCTTTCCATTTCCTGCGTGGTTTAATTGTCAGGGTTAATATTACGGTGAGGTGTGTGAGTTCGCTTACGTGATGATCACACCGTAACTGTAATATTAAGTTAGGTGTAATATTATAGGGAGGTGTGTGAGTTCGCTTACGTGATGATCACACCGTAACTGTAATATTACATAGTATAAGATAGAATAGGGGGAACGTTAGGTAGGGGTTAAGATATGATAGGGCGGTGAGGTGTGTGAGTTCGCTTACGTGATGATCACACCGTAACCGCATGCATGATAGCATTTAAGGGGTAGCATAAGTTATAATAAAGTAGTATAGAAATAAAGTAGTAGAATAAGGTAGGGACCCCACGCTTCCCCACCCCCCTTTTTTTTATAATTTTTAAATGACCTTGACCTAGTTTTGATTGTTCTACTTTCGGACTTAGAATTATTTTAAATGATTTATTTTTTAGACTTAGATATTTTAATTTCAAAAGACTTACTTGTTTGACTTATATATTGATTGATTTTAAAACTCTACTTTTGAGACTTAAATATTTTGTTAAAGTTTTAAATAACCTAAGATTTTAGTTTTGTGTTGTATCTTTTATTAAATAATTATTTTTAACATTTGGGTTTTTGTAAATGTTTTAATTTCTGTTGATGGTGAGTTTAGTTTTCGCGTTGGTAATTAATATTTTTGAGTTTTTGCGTCATAACTTTTATACCGTTGGTTTAATCAAAAAATGTTACTGGACCTTTTTTGTTTGTCTTTTAATTCCGCTTAATTTGACTACCCGCACGATAGATTTGGAGCATTTTTTGTTATACCCCCCCCGCGAAACCTCCCCCCCCCTCCCCCCCTCCCCCCCCTCCCCCCCTCCCCCCCTCCCCCCCCCGGAACCCCCCGCATCCCCCCTGCAAAACCGGTTACTTGATTTCGTCGCCGTTCAACTTTAGAACTGCGTCGCCGTACACGATGGCAGTGGATATAACAAAAATGCTCCAAATCCATCGTGCGGGTAGTCAAATTAAGCGGAATTAAAAGACAAACAAAAAAGGTCCAGTAACATTTTTTGATTAAACCAACGGTATAAAAGTTATGACGCAAAAACTCAAAAATCGAGGCTATAGGCAGTGGATATAACAAAAATGCTCCAAATCTATCGTGCGGGTAGTCAAATTAAGCAGAATTAAAAGACAAACAAAAAAGGTCCAGTAACATTTTTTGATTAAACCAACGGTATAAAAGTTATGACGCAAAAACTCAAAATCGAGGCTATAGGCAGTGGATATAACAAAAATGCTCCAAATCTATCGTGCGGGTAGTCAAATTAAGCGAAATTAAAAGACAAACAAAAAAGGTCCAGTAACATTTTTTGATAAAACCAACGGTATAAAAGTTATGACGCAAAAACTCAAAAATCGAGGCTATAGCCTTGGGCTCACAGTATATATAAGGTGTGCTGTAGTCTTGTGGTTACATTTGCCATGGAATCCCTCATGATCTTTGGTGCTGTGCACAACTTTGTCGAAGCCAAAAAAGTACTATGGTACATAAGAACGTATCATAGCAATCTGAAGTGTATTAGTGGAGTACTTGAAGCTGTTAAAGCAGACGGTACAAAAATCTGTTGCACTTCGGATTCTATGGATTACGAAGGACTCGAAACATGGGTCCTTTATTATGTACAATTTTGTACAAAAATTCACATCAAAGTTGACACGGACTAAAGGGGTTTTCTAGGAGGAAAGAAAAGAATAGATACCAACAATGCATGTTGGTAGCTATTCTTTTCATTCTTCCGCTAAGATTTAAATGACCTTGACCTACTTAGGACTTAGAACATTTTCACTAAGTTACAATTGACCTTCAAAATAAGTAGGTCAAGGTCATTTAACTTTAAGCGGAAAAAAGAGAGGAACAGTGTTATTAATTAACACTGTTCCTCTCTTTTTTCCTAAAAGGCAGGGGGAGAAGTTCCGTTAATGTCTACTTTTATGTGGCAGAATCATATCCATCATCATCTGATTCATTTTGAAAGTTGATGTAATCTACATCAACCCAAAGATAATGGAATCCTTGTTCAAAAGCCATAGTATCAATGTATGTTTCAAGTGTTGAAAACCAATTCGGATCTACGAAAGGGTTGATGGTAACTAATAAACGTTGATATGTTAAATTTACCATTCTTTCCCCAGTAACATTAATCGTAAGAAAATTAATATTCTGGAGGACATGGATTAAATTTAACATAAATTGAATATGTTGTTGAGGAGTGCAAAAAACATTGTAAAACATACGGAAACTTTCCATGATTATCGGTGAGGGAAGTGATGCCTCTTCATATAATCCACGGTTTATATATACATTTTCCCCACCATAAAGTTTTAAAAGTGGGTCAAGGTCATCTGAAGATACCCTATGAACGGGGAACAGAGCAGTAAGTGGTTAGACCACAAACTGCTCTGTTCCCCGTCCCTATTTAATTTCTCATAATTATATGTGTTTATAAACACATACAATTAATTTCATATTTTGCCAGGGGGCAGAAATTGCAGAGATGACATTTTTCTTGAGGTGCCGGCATTTGTAGTTTATACCCAATTATTCCGCTTCTATAAGCAATAGTTCGATAAAGCTCGTCCCCCGGGCCGGCAAGAGGAAGCGCCTGAAAAAAAAATTATTAATTTAAAGAAATTAAAAAAATAATATATTGTTAACAAAATAAACAATGCAGTTAATGAAAAAACGTACCATGTGACATACGGCACATATTCTGCCAACATTTGGCCCTTCAAACCAAATTTTGGTTTTGTAGACGCATCGTCTTTTATGCTCATAAATGAGCTCTCCTTGCAAAATTGGCGGCAGCGGCTCTGACACCCTTCTGATATGCCGGAGCATAGGGTTATCGGTGCAGATACGCTGCAGACACAACTCGTACAAGGAGCTCATAGTTATGGTCTGGCTATGCAAACCTCAAAGCTTTAAATACGTACCAATCACCTTGATGGCGAAGGTGATTCCCCCTCCCCCCCCCCCCCCCCGGGTTTCCACTATATATTGAGCGGATAGAAGCTTTATAGAATTAATAGTTTGCTACATTTTGAATCAACAAAACGTTATGGAATCTTTCCTAAAATACCTGATTGATCAAAGATTAAGTAGAAACCGAAGGGAACAAAGAAGAAAACACAGATTAAAAAAAGCTTTTGAAAAATTAAAATTAGTTGTACCGGAAAGTCAAAAACAAAAAAAAATTAACAGACAATCTATAGTTCAAAATGCAATAGATTACATTAAAAAATTGGAAGAAGACTTGAAATCACCAACATTTAACTTAGAACAACAAGAATTTGAACAATCCGAACAGACATTTTTACAGGATATAGAAGAATTCCAACAATTCGAACAGAAATTTGTACAGGAAATAGAAGAATATCTTCAAACTTCGCAAAATTTAAACCAAGACATTTATGAAATTTTGTATCAACCTTTTGAAACTGTTTCCTTGCCAGTGTTAGAAAGCTTGGATGAATATTTTTTTGACGTCGAAAAGTAGAGGGGGTAAATGGGTGGGGAGCTGTTATAAAGGCAGGGTAAACAGAGTAATCTTTACTTTCTTAGGATCCAGCGCTATGGCAGGCACTTCGTCTTCGTCCAGGTCTTCTTCCTCGTCATCAAGAACATCATCATCATCTGTTGTTTCTATTGTGAAACAAAAATCTCCTTCTCCAAAAAAATCTTCACCGAAAAAATCTCCTTCTCCAAAAAAATCTTCACGAAAAAAATCTCCTAAAAAAATTTCTGAAAAACTTCAAAAACTTCAAAAATTAAGAAAATCCTGTTTTAAGAAAGAACAATGTGCTCATATTTTAAAAAAAGGAGCGAACAAAGGTGAAAGGTGTGTGAAGTTGTGTAGTGTAGGTGAAAAATTGTGTAATTTGCATAACAAACGTGAACCTTCCGAAAAAGTCAAAATTCAACCTTCTAAAAAAGTCAAAATTGAACCTTCCAAAAGTGAATTGCCAGAAAAAATTGAAAACTATAAAAGAATTAAAATCAACAGTTTGAAATTAAACCACAAATATGTTTTTGTAAAAAAGATCAGTAACAGGGATGTTGTTCTTAGATGTTGTGATGAACTCTACTTGCTCAAATTACCAGTAAATCTTCAAATTCCAAATATCAGTAATGTTCATTATTATTTAGTAAGAAAATCTCCATCTGATAAAGTTAAATGGTCAAATTAAACACAAGACAAAAAAAAATGGAGCGGGGGAATAGACCACTTTGTAATTCCAAGAGAATTACTTAGCGGTCTATTCCCCCGCTCATAGGGTATTTTTGAATGACCTTGACCTATTTTCAAAATTTACAATGGAGGGTTAATTTCTTATAAAAGCGGGATAACAAAATGACTTTTTACTTTTTACAATCTAGTCCTAAAAAGAAAAATGTTCGTATATTATTAAAAAAGGGTAAAAGATGTGTTGTGTAAATCAAACATTATGCAGTGCGCACAACAAATACCTCCTTTTGTTAAAACTGAGAGGTTAGTGTAAAAATGAAATAAAAAAAAAATAGGAGCGGGGGAATAGACCACTTTGTAATTCTAAAAGAATTACTTAGCGGTCTATTCCCCCGTTCATAGGGTATTTTTTTGGTGACCTTGACCTACTTTTTACACTTATAAATTTTCGCTAACTGCTATTGACCTTGAAAATAAATAGGTCAAGGTCATTCAATAATTAAAAAGAAAATGGAGGTGTACGGTTTTACACCGTGTTCTGCACCGTGTTCTGTCCATGAACTAAAGTCAAAAGCTAAAATAACAAACAGATGGCTAACAAATAATTTTCATCATATCCATTGGTATGAAGGTTTCCTACCGTACAACAATGTACACAAAATTATGTTTCATTTTTGCAAACAATTTACACACATATATACCAGAGGATTGGAAAAAAAGAATTGGATACGACAGTACACAAACAAAGAAGTTTTAAACATAAAAGTGGACAAAACATTTCACTTTGATGCTAGAAATATTTGTGTTTCTACAATAAATCCGAAACACAACCAATCTCAATGCGCATTACAAAACGCGTATCACTTGGCTGCTTACTTACAACAACAAACGGAAGAATGTAGTGGGGGTTCCGAAGGTTATATAAACGAAGAGGCAACACACCCCGAGTATCAGTCTAACTCCATACTCCGAACAGACAACATCTCCTGTGAAGGATGGCATCACAACAGTTTCTCCAATGTTTAGTTGAACAATTCAACTTGCATTCAAAATCAAATACTCTAATTATCAAGAAATGTTCAGAATTAAAAGAACAGAAACATTATATTGTTCATGAAATGAAGAAAATTGATACAACGCATGGAGACGCAGTCGTCGCATCTTTATCCGATGCACCATATACACCGGGTGATGAACCAAAGTTTCAAGTATATCTTCCAAAACGATTCGTCCAGTTGCTGCAAAATGAAGATCTGCGGGAAATTCAACCAGGATCATTATATTTGGTGTCACACGGAATGAGCGGAAACAACTCTACGGAACTAACTCTGCACATCGCACAAAAATAACATTGTAAAAAAAATGTTTTAAATAAAAAGATAAAAAACAACAACATATCAGTATATGTTTTTATATACTGATACGTTGTATTTTTTTAAAACCTCAAACGGATGACCTTGAACTTTTAATCGATAGTATTATTCGATTATTTTATTCGATAGTATTATTCGATTATTTTATTCGATAGTTTTATTCGAATACTTTACATAAATACGAAACTTTAACGTTGAGAGGCTCAGTTCTGTTTAAGACAAGCTACAACCAACATGTCATCCAAAAGAAATAATCTAACACTTATAACTTATTGTTGCAAAGAAAAATGTTTTAGAATACCTGAAGATCAAGTTGACGGACAAGCTTGTACAAAATGTAATTCTTTCTGCTATTGTAAATGTAGTTGCAAAACATATCAAAAGAACCGGTTGGATAAACTAGAAGAATTACAACATCGACTCGGTCTATTGTGGCAACGATTAAATTCAAAGTGATTAAACAAACACCTGCCATTACCCCCACCACTACCCCCACTACCATCGGAGGTACCTGCAGCACCGGCTTTGCAATAGTCATTCCTGCTACACCTCTCGTCGAGTAAACAACTCTAGTCATGTCTCTCAACATTCGCGGGATTCACTACAACACTATCAATCTTACAACCTACAAGGATTTGGAAATTTTTAGTGAAGAACTAAAACAACTTATAACCACTGGGTTTGGTTTATCTTTAGAACTTTATGCAACAAACAATCAAAACGAAAAAAATGTGTTTTTGCCAACTTACAACAACAAGAAGAATGAAAATAAACAAGAAATTTCAGCACCGACAACAACTTACTTTTCAAATTTGGGAGCAAACTTTACTAACTTGTAAAATAATACTTTTGTAAAAAAACAAATAAATAAAAAAAGAAAATATCTTGCATTTTCGGATCTTCCGAAAATGCAAGATCTTTTTTAAAAACATCCCCAAACGACCTTGACACACTTCCGGCCATTTAAAATTTAAATACCCAGCACAGCAGGGCATTTAAACTTTAAATACCCACCCATACACGTCACAGCTGATGACGTCACAGCTGATGACGTCACTTCCGGTCACGTGACCGGAAGTAGCTGTCAAAAAATTGACTGCCTGTCAAAGTTTGATTGGGCCAGAAACGCCACATCGCCACTACTATCTTTGATTAAGGTGGATTTATAGCTGATACTATTAGCCAAGTGTTTTCACAAATAATTATTTATTGCTTTTACCGGAGTCGCCTAACTTTCACTCTTACAAATATTAACAAAAATCCTGTTTAGCTTTTATTTTGACTGGTTATAAAATTAACTTTAATTTTATTTTATCCGGGTTTGGTTGGTTTTGACGGGGTTTAACTCCCTCATTTGGCCAAATTGTCTGTTAGTTGTAAAAATTTCGTGACGTAGCATTTAAGACTTTCATATGAACGTTTCATATGGACTTTAAGACTACAAAAACACTTCATGCGAAAAATACAATTAGACGTAGCCCACCTGCAAGCCTGCAAGTGCAGTTTATTTATCCTAACCACGCATTTTTTATTTAACAGTTTTGTTCCTGTACGTTTTATACAGATGCTACATCTGCAATTGTAAGAAGTCGAAGTGAACGTAGTGAAAACGGTACAATAAAAATAACCCTGACACAGTATCAACAAACGAACAGCAAACACTATAAATTAAAAAACTTTCCGATAACGCGCCGCCGCCGCCGCCTCGTGTGCAATGGTGCATGCACTCGACTGGAAGGCCTCTGAGAACGAGCTGTCGACTCGAGTCTTCACAGAGGTCGCAAGGATAAAACTCTCTGGGCGCAGTCGAAGATTGATAGTGCAGTACCTATTGGAGATATAACCGTCAACAAAGTAGCAGAGGAAGTTTATCTTTTCCTCGTTCATCTTTTCCGGTACGACACAGGCGCTGGTGCTGATATCTCCACTTTCCTTATTGCCGCGACAGCACAGCAAACAACATTCTACACATAAACAAACAAAAGAGATGCAAATCAGTACCGTCTCACTACGGCGGGTGTGTGTTCTAGTATGACCGTCTGTAGAAATAAGGCCGCGGCCTTAGAACTGGCAATG
Source organism: Flexamia atlantica (assembly GCA_035578135.1). NCBI lineage: Eukaryota > Metazoa > Arthropoda > Insecta > Hemiptera > Cicadellidae > Flexamia > Flexamia atlantica. The sequence goes on from JAQJVK010000006.1 coordinate 57,997,335, forward strand.
CCCGCTTGTAAGGGTTTTTGCATGGTAAACACCCCTACAGAGCCAGCTGATTTCAAGTAAACAAAAGACAATGCCTTAAGACAGTATGGATTAACAAGTCAGCTGAACCCATAGATGCGCTGTTGCCATTTACAAGCGCCACGGCCTTGTTACATTGTACCAGAAATGGCTATGCTTCGAGTCGCGTTTTCTGGTGATGTTCCCAGACGGCGCGGGTTAGAGGAAGTCTCTGAGGCAATTGTAGGCGAAATAACGACGGCTAATGAGACAGTATCTCCAGCGAACACAGCTGAGTCTCTGGATCTCCCGCAGGTGGAGGCGCGCCTAGCACTGGCTTTTCCTTATTCGAGGGTTTGCTGATAGTTTTTTTCGCATTTTTTTTACAAACCGCAAGTTTTTCTGGTTTTGACTGGTTCGCCCAATACTCCGTTACAGAAAGTTGAACTTTTTAAAGTTGGAGTTGGGTTCAGAAGACGCACCCATCGCCATGAGTTTAAACCCATCTTCAACAATCTTTAAAATGGGGCTAAGCAATTTTTTAAATCTCTAAATAGGGCTTCGTTATAAAAAAGCGCTAAAGCTTCCAACAGAGTGGTCCGCAAGCATATTGACATCCCATTTCCATCGGTACCTTGCATCAATTTCACAACCAACCTGGTTTGTGATAAAGTGTTGTTGGGCCCATGTTGTTGGTTTAACCTGGCAATTTCAAAATTCTATAAGCCGTTGAAATGGAACGTTTTCACTGGTCCTTGAAAATAAATCTGCTTTACAACATCGTCTAATGAAAAATATGAATTATAAAAAGTATTAAAAAGCTTGGTATCATTTAATAATCCTATTGAAACATTTTTTGGCAATATAAAGTACCTGATGTCAAAACCATTTTTCATCGCATGCTGGTAGCACACGAAGCTCAACGATGCAAAATGATCTTAACTAAGACAAACGTAATTTTTTACATCCCTATAATGGATAGACTATTTCCCCTAAAACCTATACGGGCTATCAGCGGAGAACAGGTTAACCTCTTAAACAAGGATGTTTGTGATATTAATTTTAAGGAAATAGGATGTCAATATGCGTGCCTTTTAATGTTGGATTTTTAAGCGGGAAACTACAAATGAAAATCGGGAAGATGGATATTACAGTACTCTTAATAAAACTGAGGTATCATGAAGTCAGGGGCGTCGCACTGGGAGGGGTGAGATACATTAGATACATTACTTTGAAATGGCGACCTACCCAGGTAGGTATTTTAAGCCAAGTATGAATGACAGATGAGTGAAGGATGATTGTGGAGTCTCCCGCCATAGAATTTGAAAATAAAAAAGTTGGGAATTTTCAGCCTGCTAGTTGGAAAAATTGAACTGAAATTGAACAATGGCAATGGGCAGTGGGTTGGCAAATCAACCCACAGTCAAATTGGTCAGAGTAAATATAGTTTTGCTTTTGGTAACAGTAAAGTACTTTATGCCATTCCATTTTCTTGTTATTAAGCTTCACTTAAGTATGAAGATCACACAGACATGTGGTTCATGATACTTTCTGCATGCAGTGATACAAAAGGAATAACTTTATGTAAAGGAAGGGTCACTTTCTGCAACTTAGAAATAGCAAATTTCCCAATTGCTAAGGTCTTTAAGGGCGTGGGATGGATAATGTTTTCCCGTTTGATTTTCGTGATTAAATTTAATTATTTCAGTTGAGAAATTCGTATTCAAGAGTTCGAATTTCGACGTCGAGAATTTGGAAAATCAGGTGACCCTTCCCCTAGAATAGTTTGGTGCGACACCACTGACGCCACTGCGGGTCACGAGTTATCGCTGCAGCCTCAACGTCTCCCCGCGGTCCAGATCCCACCGAGGGTGACTCGACGTTTCTCACGGGTCGATTAGGCGTTTGTGCCATCCAGCCTCACAAACATAAACAGCATGAGAACCACGACAACATCCAGCGGCCGAGTCGCTTCCGCCCATCGGGCCTCCCAACATAAAATAATTAAGTTGTTGTGCAGCCGAGCGGCGGTTGTTTTCTTCTGGGCGGCCCTGCGCCCCCGGGCATCGTCTAATTACTCGGTGTAACAGCTCTGCTCGTCTTTTGATCTCTATGGAACCGCCACACCAAGCATCTGCAGTACCCAAGAGTTTAGAGCCTAAGGGCCGCTTTCTCCAAACTTGGTTAAACCTCTTTTTTAGGTTACCCGAGTTTGGAGAAGGCGGCCCTAAATGGGTTTGAATGTTTTTATCTATGCTGGACGTAACGTGCAGTAGTATTCCTGCTGCCCTATGATTTTGTCAGGTTGACAATGTTGGTTGTATGACTACACGACTGAATGCTACCTGACCCCACTGAGGGCCAATAAACAAATCTGCAGGGCTACGACAGCACGACGGTGCCGAATCTAATTAGCGGCTCAGTCGTATAGACGTAGTCTGCACCGAGCCCCCAGCCGCTAATCCCCCCGCGGCTACCTGCGAGGCTGTCTTGAATGAAACGTTATCCATGCCATAACTGGGTTTCTAGTTAGAAAATATTTACTCCTTTAAAATCACTTCACATAATTGTTTAAGCCATCATAAGTATGTAAATTGTCATTTTATGATTATATTTACGTTACCACAGCGGATTTTTAAACTAGCTAAGAAGTTAGCCGTATATAATACTTTTCTCAACATTTTTACCTTCATTTGATTACACTGAAAACAAAGAAATCACTGCACATTACTATTGTACGTAATTAAATATACCGTAATATCTACAGTATTTATATACTATCAAACTATTGTATTTATTTTTTACCTAACCTAACCTTAACTGACCTAACCTAACCTAACCTAACCTAATCTAACCTAACCTCAAGGTTTACCCCAATCAAGCCGTGCAGACTGCGACTACACGACGGTGTCCCCTCGCAGCTGCACCACAGTCGTGTAGTCGTAGCCCTGCAAAGCAGGTAAACCGATAGCCCTTGTCAGTTTTACTACACAGTCGTGTTGTCGCTTTACCGACAATGTTGAGGGGGAGCAATTTCGTTCTTCGTATTACTAATAAAATACCCCCGTTGCAGCAGACCTGCATACTCAGCGAATTTCAAATGCAAAACATCATATTTCAATCCAACATAGCGATATTTGACATGTTTTTGTAAGCTCCATAAGAATAACATGGGGAATGAGTATGCAGGTTTGCAGCTACAGGTATTCTAAAACTGGGTGGTATTAATTAAATATTTAGTATATCTGAACTAGAAGAAGCCATTTAGCAAGTTTTATCAAGATATGTTGAGAAATAAGCGAGGTATAGAAGTTTATTTATTTCCCATAAGGTTAACATTGGGACAACGTACTGTGTTTACCATTTTCAATATCTTGGTAACCAATGGACATAGAGCAGTGATTCAAAGTACTAAATTGTTTTTTTTTCGAGCTGAATTCAATGGTGCTAACAAAAATTGGATTATTTTTATTTTTCTATGTGAAACCCCCAAAAATCCCATTTTTGGGGGGGTTTATCCCCCTTTACCCCCCCTTCCAATGGTCCGAATGGTATATATATCTACAAATTTGAATGAATGGTGTTTTTGGTATCTGGGGGCACCAAAATGAAAAGTTATGATGGTCCCGCGCTTAAGTCTTACCATGAGACCTACGGTAATAGCTTCTTCCCTATAGGGGAAATTCGCTAAAACCAATTGAACTCAATAATGGGAGTCAAACAATTTGATTGATAGGACATAAAAATAGATTTTAAAATAGTCAAAGATATTAAAATAATATAGAATTCTCTTTAAAAAGAAACATGTTGGGTTTTTAAAATAAAAAATGAAACTAAGGGTACTGAGTTAAAATGATTCTTATTATATAAAATAGTATAATCGTGTTCCCAATTTAAGAAAGTACGCAGACTATTGAGATTAATCAGTTAATTAGCATTTTTTGACATATTTCAAAGAACTTATTCGAATCTTTGGTTATTCTTATAACATTCGAATCGTTTTATATCACCGTTCGGGAGCTCATTACTAAATTACTGCATTACTCCCCCTCATTATTGCCAACCAGGCAAAACGAAAGGGCCGTTTTTCAACTAAAGCATTGTCGCGGTACCTCCAATATAGACTCTAAATCTCCTTGGCAGTACTTCCCGCCATCTTGGGTTCAAGTCCCATAAGAACAATTCTTATTTCCTTGAAACATGCATGGCTTCGAACATAAATTACTCGATTACATTAAATTGCATGAAATTGTTTCTTGAATGTGTTTTTCTTACTAATATTTAACAGTGATCTGTTAAAAAAAGGTTTTCAAAATATTAGCTATTCTTTGATAGAAGGAACTCCATCTTGAAATTTCAGGATTTTTCATGTTTATTAAAAATGTGAATATGAAATGATTAATTTTATAACTATTTATTGTTAATAAAAAATAATACCTATAATAACTTAATCACTTAATCACTTTAATAAGACAGGTACCTCATGGAGGACGTTACCCTGAATATGAGTGAAGGATGAGTGTGATGATCGTGATGATAGTGGGGCGATTTTGTAGCCTTGTTACTGACTAAGGTTGGCATGCTCCTTAGACAAGATTGTTAATTAATCATTGTTAATATAACGAAAAAATAATAACTATAACATATTTCAAAATATTAAATTAAAATTGTTCTTCTGGGACAAACCCCTGAAAGGTGACAGGTACCGATATACTCCAGTTCAGACAGACATTATGGCGGCCCAAGTGGTCGACTGTGGTGGGGATTCGGTAGTATTTTCTAAATTTCTTTTGTTACTTCTTATCCACTTAGTCCTCGGCACTTCGTCAGGATTGGCTCGGCAAATCTGCGTCGTTAAAGAGTGGTTCTTGGTTTGAATTATCTATCACTGTCAGAAAAAAACTGGTGTCTCCACTCAAGTGAGGGGGCCTACCGACCTAATATGGTATCCACTCGATCTCCCACTTCGCTCTAGTCTGCAACAGAGCTAATGGTACAATTAGAATTTCATGAAGTGCCCAATTACATCAGGAGGATACGACATCTATAATTATTGGGACGCCGGTGATTTATACAGACTAGAGATCGCCTACTCGACATAATTCAACCAGAAAATAATTTGGATTCAATTTATACTCATTGCTTCAATGAAATATTTCACTGCATTTGTTTACATTTTGTTGTTATTCCGTAACCAACATGACAACTCATAAAGCGCATGCTAAAACTTTTATTATTTCAAATACATTTAGCTAAATTCTCAAAAACTATAGTAAATTATGATGGGATTGTGCACATCTACAGGAAAATACAATTATGTCAGAGTGCTTGGATTTTTCCTTCAATACCCACCGACTGAGAAAAAGGGATGTCAAAAATCGTGCCTGCCACCTGTCTATAAATTATACATATAGAATGTTCTTTCGTTACGGCAATTGCAATAAAAATTGGATTACTCTAATTATGTTTTAACTTTGTCTCTAGTATTCTTGTTTATATTAAAACGCCATATCTTAATATACAGCCCAACCCAATAGTAGTTTAATTCGGATGGTAAAATTCATTCGCCTTATTTTCATTTAGGACTAGAAAAACAAATATTAAAACTCGTAATATAATATTGTCCAAAATCTTCTGACCGGAAAAAATTATAAACATTACATTTATTTATAAATACAAGAGGATAAGTTAGGTTGAAGGATGTAGAATGCAGAAAAGTAACACGGTAACGATTTTCTAGAGATTCGAGACGATAGCGAAAAGTAAATACTGAATCAACCTCAAATAATGATTTATAAAATGAAAAGCTTTTAATAACTGTCCCAAGTATACACAGTTGGGCAAAAGTCTGGTATATAAAATAGCTTTTATATTATTTTGCAGAAAGTGATCAAACTTTACAGTTGTGTATCTAGTACAAATGGGAATATTTTGGCGTATTTTCTCAGTTTTTCGCACGATGAGGGGACGGCCCACGCTGGAAGTCTTGAAATTCTTAAATGTAAGCATACCTCGAGTTGTACCTCATTTTAAACGTCTTAATTAGTAGATCACAACAGTGCAAACCGCGCCTCAAAAGGTTGACCCAATCAGAAGTTACAGCTCCTCAAAGATTTTAATGTTGGTTATTAAACTCTAGTAGTTGGTCATCAACTACTATTAATTCATTTAACCTACTATATAATTTCATATGATTTATTTTAATTCAAGCAAACTGACAAATCACGAGCCTAAAACACACGACAAACTAGTCATGGGGGACGCATGTTTATACAGTAAAATGTAAAATGTGTTTGTCTCGACCTAATGAATAATGGATACATCATCATCGTCTAGGAAGCTTCGAGTCACCCTTTTTATTCGTCTAGGATTCTTCAAAATGGCGGCCGACAAAAACACGCTTGACATCAAAACATTAGTGTAATAATTCCATTAACATAGCTACAATTTAGAAAAGGCGGAAAAACACATTAAAAACTAACGGAAAAATATGTTTATTAAAATTCTTGCAGATTCCTACAAGTATAGGGATAAAACGATAAAACTACTTATTACATTTGCTGCCCAGTAATTGAGGGTTCTTTTCTGTAAAAAGGGTCACAAAAATTTAATAAAAATGTACATCAAAGGCGTGAACATTCGCTCCTTACATTCGCTGTCCACTCAGTTCGTCACTGTTTGATTACACCATCTTGTTGCCAAGTCCCATATAGTATTTCTAGACGGACATGTAGCTATAGAGTTTTCGAGAACTTGAGAACCTTGCGTTGGCAATGATCAATGACAAATCATGACTTTTCAAAATCGTGCTCCATACGCGTGTTGCACATTGTAAAACATAAGATTTGGGGCAGTGGAAAATTTCCACTCGGTGAGCTCGCCTTGTCTATAGTTCCAATAATACAACGGGAAATTTCGAGTAAGATTCTTGAATAAATCTCATCTTCAATAAGGTAATTTTATCGAATACTCTTATATGAGTAATGTTATCTCGCGTGCTTGCTTGCACAATTAAAAACGTCTTCGAAGATTTCCTTCAAAGTCTGGAAATAAGTAATTTATGACTCAAAAACATGCTCTACGCAGATTGCTTGCCCAGGGTAAATCATATAACATGATAAAATGGATTTTAAAGTTGTAAAACTTTAACGTTGGCCTGCCATGATAGCAAACGAAATAAATAAGGAAAATGTAAACAAATAAAGTTATCATATCAACTGTTGAAAAATACAGCGTGAAGGATAAAGATTGCATCGAGTGACAAAAAAGTGCATTTATAAATATTATCGAATTGTTTTATAGTAATTGGATGGACTGGTAAATATAAATTAATTCCAAACAAGGCTCGGTCAACCACGTACTTTTGTCTACTTGGTTTTATGGTTTTAGTCTAATTTCAAAAGCTTTGGTCAGCTGAGATGGGTAAAACACATTCAAAATTATAAAATAATGAAGTGTGATTGGTCAAGATATTTTTAGAATAGTCTTTCCTGTTTCTGTGGCTATTTTCCTTAATTCATCCCTTTTCATCAGTGTGTGAATAGACCTTAGTAAATTAATACAGCAATATAATATACCTTATTTTTATTTATTTAAGTTTCTAATTATGTATCTTTCTCACTAAAATCTGTTTATCTTTGTAATTTAATGAAATCTCAAAACTTAAAAATTCCACTCTCTACTTATGCATGTTTGTATTAATTTACTTAATCACGATGATACATTGGGCTATTCATGGAAACAATGACGAGTCTACTCTAACACTCAAAATAAAAGACATTTTTTGCTATGTCTTGGTATTTTGATTTCGAATCGTGGATTTCTTCTCTTGACGAACGATTTGAAATGTATCACTCTTGTGGGAAATTATGTATCGCTTTTGAAACGTTTTGCACAGCTCTATTTTTTTAATCGTTTCGATTTTTTTTATCTACAACGATTAGCTAAGTTTTGTAATAAAATTCTTTTTTTTAATGTTAAAATAAAATTGGTGAAATGAATGTAGTCTCTGAAGCTGAAAGTCAGAGGTTACAACTAATAGATTGATAACAAATTATTCCAATATATCAAAAAAAAATAACTGTGTATTTGTTCTTGCCAAGATTAAACTAGCGTAACAGTGTATAGCATCTATATTATTAATTCTGTAAGCGATTTTTTTCAATCAAAATTGTGAGAGTTAGCTAGCTCGCAGGATGACAGGAGATGGCTCAAATGAAAGGTCTCGGCCCCAGGGGGTCGGGAAAAATAGCAGATTATGTCCAAATATACCAGAAAATGATAAATAACGAAAAATATCTTCCAGTTAAAAAGCATTGGGATTGAAAAGATTACAAAACGTCTGCTTTGTTTGCATTAAACACGTGGTGCTAATGCTTGATTCAAAGCCATATGGTAGATGTTGACATGTGGGATTTGTTTCAAAATGCCGCTAACTATGCACGTTCAATGTATTTTTTATACAATAACAAAAAATATTTTAAATTTTAGATTTTCTAATTTTATAATAATTGAGGGTTTGAGTTTTTCATAATTTAAAATTATAAAAAGTTAAGTACGTTTGTTTAGTTTACGTTATAATGATGCAGATTTAATACCCAATGATCTATACATATATGTACAGTATAATTACGTAAGCGAAATTTTGCGAAGAAATTGTGGGCGTTTGGAAGGTCGCAGGATGATGGGGGGGGCTGAAACTGAAGGTCTCCATCTCAGGGACTCGGAGAAAATACTGAGATTGCTTTAAGCCTACTATAAAATGAGAAATAACGTAAAATAGCTGTCATTTAAAAACTATTAGGATATAAAAAGGTCTGCTATGTTTAATTAAAACCAAATGCTAGAAATAATCATAATTTTGTGGATCCAAAAGCCTATTTTCTAAGAAGGTATTTTGTACTATAGTAAAGAAGGATTATGCTTAGGGGCTATTAGCCCCTTCAAGCCTCTAGTTACATATAAACATCATCCCGCGAAACACAGTGTGTAAGCTATACCCTAACTATTGGGAGCCGCTACCAAGGAAAATTTAAAGGTAGGATGAAAAATAAATGGCTAAGGAAAAATCAAGTAAAATGATACATCACACGCCTACTGAGAATGACAGGTAAAACATCAAATATCTACTTAAACATTGATTATCTACAGAACGAAACGATTAAACACATGTAGGCCTACTCCTTCTTACAATAAAAAAACCTAAAATCTAATTTAAAGAATTTTGTTTATTAATGAAGCTGATGTTATTTGAAGAGGATTAATAATCAGCTTAAGAGAACCCGTTGCACACCTGTAAAATGAGGTAATTTATACACAGCCCATTTCACTCCAAGAAAACATAAAGCTCTATAAAACAAAACACATCAAATGAAAAAGACTAGAATACGTAATCCCGCGAGTCAATAAAGAAGACATTCCTCGTCGTCGTTTGGGAGTTGACGGCCATGCAACCCGTGCCTCGGCCAACACCTGCCTGAGGAAGACCCGACAGCAAACACAAGTGCAATATCAATGATATAATAGATAGACTGTTAATCTTAGGCGATTCTTTTCTTTACGTCCTACGCGAAATATTTGAGCAGTTTTATTCCCTTGCCGGTTCGTGAACAGTAGATAAACAGGGCCATAGTTTGGAAGGTTCAACTCATGCTGCGGATGCTATTATACTCTGACATCATAGATGAAGTATGCCAGCACGTTTGAAAACAGCTCAAACACTGATTCAGACTTAATTCCCTCTAAGAACGGAACTTTCGTTACCCAAAACTGAGTACTAATGCCAGCTTTTCCAACTCCAGTACAAAGAAATGAGTACAATAACGTGTGCGGCCATTGTCAACATCAGCAAAGGGAAAGGTGAAAATTAAGTTGTCAGAAATTCAGACTATTGCTTATAATTGATAGTCAAGAGATTGAGGAAAAATAAGGTGTTCGAAGCAAAGGCTAAAAAAAGAGAATTGATAGAACTAGACCAACAACAAATCGTATGAACTACACAAATTACGTAATTCTTTTCTGAAACTATGCCCTTAGCAATACCGGTTCATTAGTGGGAACAGTACGATCATTTCGCCCCCAAAAATTTATTGTAACAATACGTATCCTTATCACTAGATTCTTTTGTGTTCAAAACAATATATATTCTCATTCTTGATTTACTTTCATCAAAGAGTGATTTTTTTTAATTTTAATTTTCGGTTTTTTTAATCTGCAGAAATGAAAGTTTGAATTTCTTATTGTATTATATTTCACCAATTACCTTGTAATATCTACTTTCATTGCTAACCCGTTGTAAAGCTTAATTTCGAATGTTTCATTTTGGTTTGGCACTTTTTTGTTAAAAGACACAAAATGTTGTCACGCCTGTCCATGACTTTTGGTGCAAAAAAATAGATCAACTGTTGTTTTCATGTTGTTGTAAAGAATACAACTTGTTTCAGTGATGGTACTTTATTCAAAAAATATATCACATAAGGTTTTGACAGCATAAAAAATACTTTTTGGGTACAAATTGCACAAAATTAGTAATTTTGGGGAGAAAAAACAACTTTTTTTGGGTGGTGTGACCTCAAGGTACCCTATGTGATAAAAAAACATTTTTTACGATGTTCTGCTGTTTAATATCTTCATTTTAAAGTATTAAAAAGCTAATTATATTTTTATTTTAATATTTTATGAATGTTCATGTATACTGGACGGGAGTGACAAGTATGGACAGGCGTGACACAAAAATAAGGAAAACTGGACGGGTATGTGACTTTTGCGAATGGGAGTGAGGTTTAACTATTGATAAGTGTAGTTTAATAAAAATAATACATATTACAGTGAAAAATTTAAATTAAATTTATATTTTTTATTAAATTTAATTAAGGCTAACATCGACTTACATAGTTCTTACTTTTTTAACACAAAACTCCTTTTTAAATCATATACCACAAGAACTAATAGCCAGTAGGAAACATATTTTTAATTAAAGATACAAGGGATTATAAATGTGTTAACTTTAAGTAGTTTCAGTCACTACCGTCCAGAAGTTTTAATTCAGATTCTGGACGGGCGGGATTCTGTGTGGTAGAACTGGCTTTGTCGGTTGAAAGTATATTTCTAACCTGTCCATTATACAAGCAAACAAAAATCAATCAAACATAATATTTTCAACTGGTCTGAGTGAGCTGAAACTTGTGGACGTTATGTGACACCTATGAATTACAAATTTCACACTTATCTTAGTAAATAGATTATTTTTCATCAAAATAAAGTGCAGAAACATGAGCAGAAACACAGTCCTGCTGCTCCAACAAGTGCAACTCAAAAAACTGAAAATATGGCCACCGGGTTGCCAATATTGCATGCCGAAACGCCTTAATTTGCACGGACGGTAGTGACAAAACTTCCCAGGGACGGGTTACTTTGCCAAGAGAACGTAAAATTAAAGACTGTATAACATTATATTTGAGGTTATTATGAACTTAAATACTTGATTGTTTTTAAGCAAGTACATTTGGTTAAAAATAAAAATCTAAAAAGATTTGGTGCAGCTTTAAAGTTGAAGTTTTAGGTGTAGGGACAAAGGACGGGCGTGACTTTTTTAATTCTTAAATTTAAACAAAAATATTATCTCAATTGAAATACGCAATATTATATTGTAACTAGATTGCCCCAGATATATATCTTTGAATAAAATACTCATGAATGGTACTAGAAGAGTCTATCTTTTGAAAAAACACCAGGGACATCGAAATTAAAATTAAAAAAAAAATCACTCCAAAGCGTTTAGAGAAGGTCCTCTGAAATCTACAAACTCGCGTTTCGACGGACAACCCGCAGTGTGGGGTTATAGGCTAGTCAAAATACGGTCCAACATCAAAGTCAAGATAATAGAAATGAAATTTATAGGATTTTGTCAGCAATGGTGTCCACAACATCATACTAAAAATCGGCAAAAATCGGAGTGGCGGAAAGCCGCCATTTTGGAAAAAAACATCTGCCATATTGGATTTATGTAAGCCTTTAGTAAAACTGCAATAGTTTGACCAATAAGCGTCTTAGAACTCTGCGGTTTGCATTAACAGCTCCCTCATTAACATTACTTCAAAATAATGACAACTTTTATACCATTTAAATATTGTTTTCTTTAAATGAGACAGTTTTAAATTGAAACAATACCAAATTTCAACGTTTTTTTGTGTAAAATCTTTATATATTTGCAAATACAAACTCAGGTGACATGAACATACACATTTTGAGGTTCTTAAAAGAATTTTCATTAAATTTTGAACAAAATTTATCAACACATAAATTTGTATCCTGCTTTGAAGGTGGGATAAATTAGTAACAAATTAGTGAAATGTAGTCAACGCTTCAACTTGGGCAAGCCGTTTTAATTTTTTTGTGTTGTTGGCCAGTAAATTAAGGTTTTATTTAAAGAGTTATAAAGTATACTCATAGGGATCGCAATAAAAGCCAAGAACACGTTTTTGGAGAGTTGGAAGAAAACATAGGCAGATTGTTAATGGAGAAGCATTTAAAAATGATTATCAAATAAACAGCCTATACAAGTAGTGTGCATACATAAAAACTAGTTGTAATCATCACAGCAGTGTTTGTAACATTGAAAAACATTGAACCTTACAACCTGTGGCGATACAGCGCCGCGGCGCGCGTCGCAAGTGGCGTCACGGCTGCAGTTTTACTAAAGGCTTACATAAATTCAATATGGCGGATGTTTTTTTTCCAAAATGGCGGCTTTCCGCCACTCCGATTTTTTGCCGATTTTTAGTATGATATTATAGACCCCTTCCTTGACAAAATGTAATATATTTCACTTCTATTACCTTTAGTTTGATCTTTGGCTTATTTTGACTCTTTTAAGGGTGACTCGAAGCTTCCTAGACGATGATGATGTATCCATTATTCATTAGGTCGAGACAAACACATTTTACATTTTACTGTATAAACATGCGTCCCCCATGACTAGTTTGTCGTGTGTTTTAGGCTCGTGATTTGTCAGTTTGCTTGAATTAAAATAAATCATATGAAATTATATAGTAGGTTAAATGAATTAATAGTAGTTGATGACCAACTACTAGAGTTTAATAACCAACATTAAAATCTTTGAGGAGCTGTAACTTCTGATTGGGTCAACCTTTTGAGGCGCGGTTTGCACTGTTGTGATCTACTAATTAAGACGTTTAAAATGAGGTACAACTCGAGGTATGCTTACATTTAAGAATTTCAAGACTTCCAGCGTGGGCCGTCCCCTCATCGTGCGAAAAACTGAGAAAATACGCCAAAATATTCCCATTTGTACTAGATACACAACTGTAAAGTTTGATCACTTTCTGCAAAATAATATAAAAGCTATTTTATATACCAGACTTTTGCCCAACTGTGTATACTTGGGACAGTTATTAAAAGCTTTTCATTTTATAAATCATTATTTGAGGTTGATTCAGTATTTACTTTTCGCTATCGTCTCGAATCTCTAGAAAATCGTTACCGTGTTACTTTTCTGCATTCTACATCCTTCAACCTAACTTATCCTCTTGTATTTATAAATAAATGTAATGTTTATAATTTTTTCCGGTCAGAAGATTTTGGACAATATTATATTACGAGTTTTAATATTTGTTTTTCTAGTCCTAAATGAAAATAAGGCGAATGAATTTTACCATCCGAATTAAACTACTAATATATATACGGCCGCTTGTGTAACTGATTAAGGATACGAATTCTTTTCTACTTCCAGATGAGCTAGGAACTTGAAATTTGGCACGAACGTTCCTCATTAGTTCAAACTACGGGGAAAAATATCAAAACCCACAATTTTAAATTCGAACTCCCTCAAAAAATTATTAAATAATCGTTAAAATAAGCCTTTTTCAAACAACTGTTATTTTGAGCTCTAGTGGCCGAACGGATGGTCCTATCGAAAAACGGACTGCACCATGTGTCACGGATTTTTCACGATCTACAACTTTGGTCCTATGACTTTTTGCCCTATCTCGTCTCCTTCACCCTTAGATTGCTCTAGAAATTCCAATTTTCGAAGATTTTCCTTTGGTTTTCCAGCTCCAGTTGGCTTTATATTAAACGTATAGGGCAGAAATTTGGTTCAAATCGTCTTTATAGCATATTCGTTACAAATCACCAATAATATAATTAGTTCTTTTCATAAAAATGCATCTAAAGCTAAAAAATTCTTGAAAATTTACCTCGCTAAACCCACCTCACATGTAATTTTAAGTTGCTGTTTAATGCAGGTTTCACAACTGCTTAAACTGTGTTTCTTATCGGTAAAAATAATAATAAATAACTTTTATAAATAAATATTCTTTACAACTAAAGTTGATCTTTTAAGCCTGAAAATATTTCAATCGTATGATTCTTTAATGTGCTAATTGTATTTAAAACAATGATTTTAATTTTAGGTTCTCGCTGTTTTCACTTCATTCCGGCGTTAGTGCAGTACGTGCCCTTGTAAGACTTATCTGGGCCTGTGGTTCTCTGGTTCAGTTTTACCGCGCTTAGATATAGTTCTAATCTACCTTATCGTGAAATTGCAATACGTTTTTGTCGACTTGAAGTTTCTCCAATTTTTTCTTCCTTCTTTTTTTTCCAACACCCGTTGAAATAAAATATTTGTATTATTTAAACCTAAACATTTTCAACACATCTTTAAATATTGCCTTCATACCGTGTATTGCAATGTTTTAGTACCAGTAACAACTATTATGTTTGTTGTTAGTAAAAGAGTAACAAACTCACTCTATTAATGCCCTATTAATATAATGAAGGGTGGTCAATAAAAAAATCTTCCAATCTCAAAAAACCGATCTTTGATTTTTGTATTATTTAGTTATTTTTAAGCGAATATTGTAGAGTACGACTCTTAATTTAATGCTATGTTTTCTGACAAAGGTGGTTATCGAAGCAAAAACCTTACTCTTCAGGTAACTCAACGTCCAAAACTCAAAGGGTGTTATGTTTGGAGACTGATATGCTCTTGTTAGGAGTCACTGCCAAACAAACATTGCTTAGAATTAACTTAATATTTTTTTCGTATTCTGTTTCCGCCTGGAAATCCTAAATAATTTAAACCACCAGCGTTACTGAAAATGGCATTAAATAATGAATAGTTCACATCAACATTCACGTCCCTAACTAATAAATGGCTAAGCTGTAACAAAATATGACTTAACTAGTTATCCTATCGAAAAACAAAGATCAATACTGTTTTTAAATAAATTTGTCAACAATTTATGTTTTTATTTTCGGATATTTTGCTCGATCTCACCTCTTTCACCCCTAACATGGGCCCTTAAAACAGGTTGTTTGTTATTTTCCACTTTATCTTTTGGTTTTTCTTTATTTGTTAGTTAATTTTTAATCTTGATTATAAGTTTTGACATGACGAGAGTCAGTTTTACCGTTCAGTTTTACGCCCCATCAAAGGTCATTCGCCAGTTTCTTCCGTTTCAACTCCTAAAAGAGTCCTAAAGTTGAACTGTCATCAAATTTGAACTTTCCTCGTGGGGTTTTCTAACATATTCTTAAATGATAGACCCAAGTTTTGACTTGGTATTACTCAGTGTCCCCGCCCACGCTTAAGCGAAGTCATTGGCGTTCTCTCACCCCTTTCAACCCCTATATACAACCAATAAATGAAGCAAATTAAACTATTTTCAAATGTTTGGCATTGTTATTTCTATACAAATACTTATGCCTAACCCCCTGGCCCCCGACCCTCTACCCCTTTAAATAATTAACAACCGCCAAACTAGTGGTCCTATTGAAAAACAAAGCTCAATACTGTATTTAAATTAGTTTTTCTACAAATTTGGATTTTTATTTTCGAATATTTTGCCCTATCTCACCTCCTTTACCCCTAAAATGGGCCCTGAAATAAATTTGTTTGTAAATTTCCACTTTGGTTTTTTGGTTTTTCTTTATTTGTGAGTTTATTTTTTATTTCGATTCAAAGTTTGACATGGAGAGAGTCAGTTTTACCGCTCAGGTTTAGGCCTCTATCAATGATCATTCGCCAATTTATTTCGTTTCAACCCCTAAAAGAGTTCTAAAGTTTAACTTTCATTAAATTTTAATTTGCCTCGTGGTTTTTTCTAATATCTTCTTAAAATGAGAGACCCAAGTTTTGACTTGGGATTACTCGGTGTCACCGCCCACGTTTAAGTGGAGTCTTTGGCCATTTCTCACCCCATTCAACCCCTACAAACAACCAAAAAATGAAGCAAATGATACTATTTTCAAATGTTTGACATTACTATTTCCAAACAAATACTTTTGCCTAACCCCCTGGCCCCCGAACCCTCTCCCCGTTCAAATAATTAACCTTCCACAACCAACAACCCCCACCACCAAACATCCTCCCGAACCCCAACATACCTTGTGCCGAGAATTAGTATGTAGTTTTATTAACTAATTAATTATATTATGATTAATAGGCTGCGTAGCTAGCCTATTAATCATATGTTGAAAATATAACATCTTATGATATTTTCACTATCGTAAATCCCTCCTGCAGTGCAATGGCTGCAGCCATGTTTCTGCGTTAGGTAAGAGACGGGCTCCTGTGGCAGTCGTTAGGGTGAAAGCTCCCCACGACCTGTTACATCGCCGCAAATATAATTAGTGGCGGCTCTCGCACCGACTCGCCACCCGCAGATCAGCAGATCCCTGCTGTACAAACATCAACACGTTATACGAATAAATATAGGCAAGTTATACGATGAATAAATAAACTTAGCTTGTCTTTCTGTTCATATTTATGTCTGCGGCCTAGTTTTCGGCCGCTTGTTAACTGGAAGTAAAGAAAAACTTTAACATTAGGACTCCCTGCACTCTTCGCTTGTTTTATTTAGGTGATAACAAAACTCGTTATTCAACTCTTTCAATTGCAGATTATGTTTTATTTTATGGATTTAGGAAACACATGATTAGACCAACACGATAACACATGCTCCCACATGCTATTGGAAGTGAGATGTTGATGCAATCGTTAGAAATAAATTATATTCGTAAATCCGTCAACCACTTCAACTCTAAAAATTATTTTATATTGTAAAAAGGCCTTTCACTTAACCAAGATTTTTGGTTGGTTTTTAGACGTTTCTCGTGTATCATCTTCACTGAGTCAGGTAAGGCACTGGCGAGATTGCCCAAACATTCATAGGCAATGCGACTGAAGTCCAGTTTGCATCGCCAGAGTTTCTTCACTCCCTTTTTATCTTTGAATCAAAACTCTGATTTATATAAGGTGCAATCAGTTCATCGTTCCATTGCTCCTACCAGGGAGTAATTACTGCGAGTACATTGTGTATTAATTTACTGATAGCATTTCTTCGTCCCGTTATTTTTCATGGCGAATGGTCACTACCACGATGTTTGTACAGTATTACAACAGTTATTTGAGAAATAAATTTCACTCTTATCTCAAAATTATTGTTATTATTATTATTATTATTATTATTATTATTATTATATTTTTGGTAATATATTGATTTTTGGGTGAATTTAATCTGCGGAACTGGTAAAAGGCTTGCATGACTACCGAAGGCTTAAGTTTAGTATTTCAACCCCTGCTGTCTGTTCTGTAATTCTAGCCGCAATCAACAAGCACTACTGCGAAGTCCTGGTCCCCTACACTAGTCAATCATGATACATTGATAAAATCTATATTTTTGGAGCCGTAGTATATGTGTTTTATAAGTGATAATTCATAAGAAAAGGAAGGTCATATAATCTTCACCTTCACACTCATTGAGTAATGACCAGTTATTCATATTTGAAATATTCTCTCTGTTTGGCCGCACAGTCTGAGCATTATTTACTTTGTTATATACAAACTACCAATATTTTATTGATGTATAAAACTGCAAATTTTATATATCAATGTTTAAAACACAAACGTTTTGTCATTTTACAATTTCACTTATTAAAAGGTTTTAATAATAATGGCAATTCAGAACGTGGATGGTCATTGATTCTTTTAGTATAGGTGTATAATGGTATATATAAATCCTCGTTTTTATTTTTTTGTTTATGGGAGGTTCATCTTATTCGGTTGTTAAACCACGATCTATACGAGCGCTACCATTTTGTATGTAATGAATGCATGATTTGTATTTGTGAAACCGCTCTGTCAGGTTCTGTATTTACCTTCGTATTTATGTCTGAAGTTAACTGAAAGCTGCTAAGCCCTGATAATTTTGATCATTGTCATGGCTGTCAGCATTTGTCATGTCCTTTTTTTAAAATTTTGAGATACATTAAGACAATCTTTTCTATCTAGTTATTAATTAGATTATGTCTTGTTTAATCTTTGAGTATAACTTTCTAAGAAGAAAAACCACTGATTTAGCTTCAATCTACCAATGAAATTGCTCCATCTAGCATTCCAGCAAGTCTCCGTTTCAACATCCAGCAACTAAGGCAGAAACCATTTTCTGGCTATGCCTCGTTAATAAAACAGTTCAAAACCTACTATGTTTGTTCACTAGTTCACTTATGTACTATGTTTATAAAAATAAACGCAGACTTAACTTCCAAGGTCTTTGCGAATCGTTTCGAACCACTCTCAATAATGTCCTCAGGAGAAGAGTCTTTGAGTCGAGTTCGGCCGCTAGACTTCAGCACCTCCCGCGTCGCGACGAGGAGTGAGAGAGAGGGAGGGCGCGAGGATCGGGACTGTCCAAAGTAATGGAGACTATGCGAGCTGAGCCATGTTAATCGATATTTTCGACACGATTATTTAAAATAGCCCAGCTTCATAAAAATTACATCTATCTACTAAATATAAAGGAGAGTTGGACAGCAAATCTCCAAAACTATAAAACCTTCAGCGCTGAAGTTTGGCATATGCACCCCTTTGGGTCCTAGATGCGTACTAATAAGAAAGGGGTTTACATAATTCTCTTAGGGGTACGGCCTATAGTACTTTCAAGTTTCATTATGTCCCAACCTTAAGAAGAATGTTAAATTATATCCTAAATTTAAGGAAGTTTTTCTGTTCTTATACAGATGAAACTGGTTTGATCAGCTAGTATTTCAATGTTTAATATTTGTTTTTTTTGGGCGAAGCCCTTAATTTAGTTAAGTATCTTGCCTTAACTGAAGGAAACTATAACGTTGCGTTTACTACTGACCGATGTCGAATTGATTTTACACTGCAGTCACTGCTCATCAGTCAAGTCTGAGGCCTTCGGGGTTTTTTGGTAATTATTAGCTTTAGTGCCTCCGAACGTGTTTTCAAAATTTTTGTAGATTGTTTGGAATTTTTTTTGGGTAGATGATTAACAATTTTTGTGTTTTTTAGTTCCGGATTTTTGAGTTTGTATGACATAAATATCGAAATCCCCCATTACAACTAACTTTTACCTATCTGGACAAATTTCCTTAAGGGTTTTCCTAATTAATTAAAACATGTATTGATACCTCCCAAAGGGGGTCTGTGTGAATAAATTATTAACACTGTTTCTAATCATTGTCTAAAATTCTTATAGCGATCATTTCAAAATTTCTTTCGCAGTAATGTTTTTACAGACATGATTCATAATTTAAGTTTGTTTTGGTAAATATGCCAATAACACCCTATTTGTAAGATTATGTAAAATACTTAATTTAAATTCTAATTTTGAATTTTGAATAGATCAATTGATTCCCTTTTAAAACCATGTTCAGTAATTATAAAAAATATCGGGTTCGATTTCATCAGCGATTATTTATAGTTCATAATTTGTATTTGTTACTACTTGTTAACATTTCGATATTGGATTAATTATTTCGAAATTTCATTTGAATTGTTTTCAGAATTTTATAGTTCAACTAAATTGTAAAAAAAAATTGAATTGTTTGATTTTAATGTTGATCTTATCGTAGTATCATTAAATATTTGAATTTAAAATTTCATATGATTTATGGGCTCACCTACAACAGTGCAAGTGTGTTTTGATGTATCTTTTCCTCATAAAATGTACCGTATGTTTATTTACAATCAATTCCCTGACGTCATTTGTTTATGTCTGTACCCCTTACCATTTTTTCTACTATAGTACCCGTGTCATGGTCAATTACTTAATAATTACATCCTATTAATTATTGTCTGTATTTTGCACATACTATTTCAGTGCGTCAGTTTGAAGCAAAATACATAATAACTGTACATAGCACGGGTTCCCTGTATTATAGACGAAAGACGAAGAGGGGCATAAATATAAGCAAATGTCATAGGTGAAAAAAATTTAAAACATTAGTTTACGTCTCAATTTTCAAGCACTCATTTCATTATAAAACGAAGTAATTTAAGTTTAACTTTTAATCAGAATTAATTCAGATTGAAATTATTTTATCAGACGTTTTATCAAGTTTCATTAACTTGATGACAAAATTCGAAAAGTTGTTAATTGATTCACGTTTTTATAAATACAGTATATAGTAAATCCCGAGTAAACAAGTAGCAAATTAGGCTCTCAAAAGCTGAAAGTATTAAATGCAAACCAATCTATGATGGATTTTATTTCGACTTATTTTGCATTGCCGCATGGCCAGGATTTTGTGTCCTAGTAGCTGGGGTTTTTACGAATGAAAAATGATACAATGCATATAGTTTCTCAAAATTTAAAATTTTATATTTTAACCGAGGTTTTTTATTATTGTTTCCGTGCAGTAAATAATGCTTTAAATGATACTAAATATGTAATATGAAACGGAATATATTTGTATGAAGTCTTAAAAAAATGCATTAAAATCTCTCTTTCTCCGCAAATACTGGTACTTCAGAAATTCAGGTAACGTTACCATACTCTATTTTATTGGTCCATCGAGCCGAATTATTAAGTTAAGTCATATAAAAAACTCGCTTCGCTCGCTGGGGGCTCCGCCCCCAGGCCCCCGTTTGTGTTCTCCCGCAGTTGAACAATACTCCGCCCCCAGACCTCCCATTATTAGTCCCAAAGAAGGGGGTTTTTATTTTGAAACGACACAAGACCAAATTTATTTAATTGTTTTGGTTGAAATTCCTACCTCAAGATATCTTAACATGGTAAAAACCACCAGAGAAATTGTAAACTCATTGCAGGTTCAGATTTAGAGAACTTTTCATGGAGTTGAAATGGGGTTAAGTTGGCGAGTAGCTTTTGCCTCTGATATTACCGGGCCAGGTGTGAGACAAAATTGTTGTTTTAAAATAGTATTGCCAAACTTTTGAATAGTACTTGATTTTTCTTTTTTTATTGGCGGGATTAGGGGTCGAAAGCGTTTAGAAATGACAAATAACTTAATAAGTAGTTGGTCATCAACTACTATTAATTCATTTAACCTACTATATAATTTCATATGATTTATTTTAATTCAAGCAAACTGACAAATCACGAGCCTAAAACACACGACAAACTAGTCATGGGGGACGCATGTTTATACAGTAAAATGTAAAATGTGTTTGTCTCGACCTAATGAATAATGGATACATCATCATCGTCTAGGAAGCTTCGAGTCACCCTTTTTATTCGTCTAGGATTCTTCAAAATGGCGGCCGACAAAAACACGCTTGACATCAAAACATTAGTGTAATAATTCCATTAACATAGCTACAATTTAGAAAAGGCGGAAAAACACATTAAAAACTAACGGAAAAATATGTTTATTAAAATTCTTGCAGATTCCTACAAGTATAGGGATAAAACGATAAAACTACTTATTACATTTGCTGCCCAGTAATTGAGGGTTCTTTTCTGTAAAAAGGGTCACAAAAATTTAATAAAAATGTACATCAAAGGCGTGAACATTCGCTCCTTACATTCGCTGTCCACTCAGTTCGTCACTGTTTGATTACACCATCTTGTTGCCAAGTCCCATATAGTATTTCTAGACGGACATGTAGCTATAGAGTTTTCGAGAACTTGAGAACCTTGCGTTGGCAATGATCAATGACAAATCATGACTTTTCAAAATCGTGCTCCATACGCGTGTTGCACATTGTAAAACATAAGATTTGGGGCAGTGGAAAATTTCCACTCGGTGAGCTCGCCTTGTCTATAGTTCCAATAATACAACGGGAAATTTCGAGTAAGATTCTTGAATAAATCTCATCTTCAATAAGGTAATTTTATCGAATACTCTTATATGAGTAATGTTATCTCGCGTGCTTGCTTGCACAATTAAAAACGTCTTCGAAGATTTCCTTCAAAGTCTGGAAATAAGTAATTTATGACTCAAAAACATGCTCTACGCAGATTGCTTGCCCAGGGTAAATCATATAACATGATAAAATGGATTTTAAAGTTGTAAAACTTTAACGTTGGCCTGCCATGATAGCAAACGAAATAAATAAGGAAAATGTAAACAAATAAAGTTATCATATCAACTGTTGAAAAATACAGCGTGAAGGATAAAGATTGCATCGAGTGACAAAAAAGTGCATTTATAAATATTATCGAATTGTTTTATAGTAATTGGATGGACTGGTAAATATAAATTAATTCCAAACAAGGCTCGGTCAACCACGTACTTTTGTCTACTTGGTTTTATGGTTTTAGTCTAATTTCAAAAGCTTTGGTCAGCTGAGATGGGTAAAACACATTCAAAATTATAAAATAATGAAGTGTGATTGGTCAAGATATTTTTAGAATAGTCTTTCCTGTTTCTGTGGCTATTTTCCTTAATTCATCCCTTTTCATCAGTGTGTGAATAGACCTTAGTAAATTAATACAGCAATATAATATACCTTATTTTTATTTATTTAAGTTTCTAATTATGTATCTTTCTCACTAAAATCTGTTTATCTTTGTAATTTAATGAAATCTCAAAACTTAAAAATTCCACTCTCTACTTATGCATGTTTGTATTAATTTACTTAATCACGATGATACATTGGGCTATTCATGGAAACAATGACGAGTCTACTCTAACACTCAAAATAAAAGACATTTTTTGCTATGTCTTGGTATTTTGATTTCGAATCGTGGATTTCTTCTCTTGACGAACGATTTGAAATGTATCACTCTTGTGGGAAATTATGTATCGCTTTTGAAACGTTTTGCACAGCTCTATTTTTTTAATCGTTTCGATTTTTTTTATCTACAACGATTAGCTAAGTTTTGTAATAAAATTCTTTTTTTTAATGTTAAAATAAAATTGGTGAAATGAATGTAGTCTCTGAAGCTGAAAGTCAGAGGTTACAACTAATAGATTGATAACAAATTATTCCAATATATCAAAAAAAAATAACTGTGTATTTGTTCTTGCCAAGATTAAACTAGCGTAACAGTGTATAGCATCTATATTATTAATTCTGTAAGCGATTTTTTTCAATCAAAATTGTGAGAGTTAGCTAGCTCGCAGGATGACAGGAGATGGCTCAAATGAAAGGTCTCGGCCCCAGGGGGTCGGGAAAAATAGCAGATTATGTCCAAATATACCAGAAAATGATAAATAACGAAAAATATCTTCCAGTTAAAAAGCATTGGGATTGAAAAGATTACAAAACGTCTGCTTTGTTTGCATTAAACACGTGGTGCTAATGCTTGATTCAAAGCCATATGGTAGATGTTGACATGTGGGATTTGTTTCAAAATGCCGCTAACTATGCACGTTCAATGTATTTTTTATACAATAACAAAAAATATTTTAAATTTTAGATTTTCTAATTTTATAATAATTGAGGGTTTGAGTTTTTCATAATTTAAAATTATAAAAAGTTAAGTACGTTTGTTTAGTTTACGTTATAATGATGCAGATTTAATACCCAATGATCTATACATATATGTACAGTATAATTACGTAAGCGAAATTTTGCGAAGAAATTGTGGGCGTTTGGAAGGTCGCAGGATGATGGGGGGGGCTGAAACTGAAGGTCTCCATCTCAGGGACTCGGAGAAAATACTGAGATTGCTTTAAGCCTACTATAAAATGAGAAATAACGTAAAATAGCTGTCATTTAAAAACTATTAGGATATAAAAAGGTCTGCTATGTTTAATTAAAACCAAATGCTAGAAATAATCATAATTTTGTGGATCCAAAAGCCTATTTTCTAAGAAGGTATTTTGTACTATAGTAAAGAAGGATTATGCTTAGGGGCTATTAGCCCCTTCAAGCCTCTAGTTACATATAAACATCATCCCGCGAAACACAGTGTGTAAGCTATACCCTAACTATTGGGAGCCGCTACCAAGGAAAATTTAAAGGTAGGATGAAAAATAAATGGCTAAGGAAAAATCAAGTAAAATGATACATCACACGCCTACTGAGAATGACAGGTAAAACATCAAATATCTACTTAAACATTGATTATCTACAGAACGAAACGATTAAACACATGTAGGCCTACTCCTTCTTACAATAAAAAAACCTAAAATCTAATTTAAAGAATTTTGTTTATTAATGAAGCTGATGTTATTTGAAGAGGATTAATAATCAGCTTAAGAGAACCCGTTGCACACCTGTAAAATGAGGTAATTTATACACAGCCCATTTCACTCCAAGAAAACATAAAGCTCTATAAAACAAAACACATCAAATGAAAAAGACTAGAATACGTAATCCCGCGAGTCAATAAAGAAGACATTCCTCGTCGTCGTTTGGGAGTTGACGGCCATGCAACCCGTGCCTCGGCCAACACCTGCCTGAGGAAGACCCGACAGCAAACACAAGTGCAATATCAATGATATAATAGATAGACTGTTAATCTTAGGCGATTCTTTTCTTTACGTCCTACGCGAAATATTTGAGCAGTTTTATTCCCTTGCCGGTTCGTGAACAGTAGATAAACAGGGCCATAGTTTGGAAGGTTCAACTCATGCTGCGGATGCTATTATACTCTGACATCATAGATGAAGTATGCCAGCACGTTTGAAAACAGCTCAAACACTGATTCAGACTTAATTCCCTCTAAGAACGGAACTTTCGTTACCCAAAACTGAGTACTAATGCCAGCTTTTCCAACTCCAGTACAAAGAAATGAGTACAATAACGTGTGCGGCCATTGTCAACATCAGCAAAGGGAAAGGTGAAAATTAAGTTGTCAGAAATTCAGACTATTGCTTATAATTGATAGTCAAGAGATTGAGGAAAAATAAGGTGTTCGAAGCAAAGGCTAAAAAAAGAGAATTGATAGAACTAGACCAACAACAAATCGTATGAACTACACAAATTACGTAATTCTTTTCTGAAACTATGCCCTTAGCAATACCGGTTCATTAGTGGGAACAGTACGATCATTTCGCCCCCAAAAATTTATTGTAACAATACGTATCCTTATCACTAGATTCTTTTGTGTTCAAAACAATATATATTCTCATTCTTGATTTACTTTCATCAAAGAGTGATTTTTTTTAATTTTAATTTTCGGTTTTTTTAATCTGCAGAAATGAAAGTTTGAATTTCTTATTGTATTATATTTCACCAATTACCTTGTAATATCTACTTTCATTGCTAACCCGTTGTAAAGCTTAATTTCGAATGTTTCATTTTGGTTTGGCACTTTTTTGTTAAAAGACACAAAATGTTGTCACGCCTGTCCATGACTTTTGGTGCAAAAAAATAGATCAACTGTTGTTTTCATGTTGTTGTAAAGAATACAACTTGTTTCAGTGATGGTACTTTATTCAAAAAATATATCACATAAGGTTTTGACAGCATAAAAAATACTTTTTGGGTACAAATTGCACAAAATTAGTAATTTTGGGGAGAAAAAACAACTTTTTTTGGGTGGTGTGACCTCAAGGTACCCTATGTGATAAAAAAACATTTTTTACGATGTTCTGCTGTTTAATATCTTCATTTTAAAGTATTAAAAAGCTAATTATATTTTTATTTTAATATTTTATGAATGTTCATGTATACTGGACGGGAGTGACAAGTATGGACAGGCGTGACACAAAAATAAGGAAAACTGGACGGGTATGTGACTTTTGCGAATGGGAGTGAGGTTTAACTATTGATAAGTGTAGTTTAATAAAAATAATACATATTACAGTGAAAAATTTAAATTAAATTTATATTTTTTATTAAATTTAATTAAGGCTAACATCGACTTACATAGTTCTTACTTTTTTAACACAAAACTCCTTTTTAAATCATATACCACAAGAACTAATAGCCAGTAGGAAACATATTTTTAATTAAAGATACAAGGGATTATAAATGTGTTAACTTTAAGTAGTTTCAGTCACTACCGTCCAGAAGTTTTAATTCAGATTCTGGACGGGCGGGATTCTGTGTGGTAGAACTGGCTTTGTCGGTTGAAAGTATATTTCTAACCTGTCCATTATACAAGCAAACAAAAATCAATCAAACATAATATTTTCAACTGGTCTGAGTGAGCTGAAACTTGTGGACGTTATGTGACACCTATGAATTACAAATTTCACACTTATCTTAGTAAATAGATTATTTTTCATCAAAATAAAGTGCAGAAACATGAGCAGAAACACAGTCCTGCTGCTCCAACAAGTGCAACTCAAAAAACTGAAAATATGGCCACCGGGTTGCCAATATTGCATGCCGAAACGCCTTAATTTGCACGGACGGTAGTGACAAAACTTCCCAGGGACGGGTTACTTTGCCAAGAGAACGTAAAATTAAAGACTGTATAACATTATATTTGAGGTTATTATGAACTTAAATACTTGATTGTTTTTAAGCAAGTACATTTGGTTAAAAATAAAAATCTAAAAAGATTTGGTGCAGCTTTAAAGTTGAAGTTTTAGGTGTAGGGACAAAGGACGGGCGTGACTTTTTTAATTCTTAAATTTAAACAAAAATATTATCTCAATTGAAATACGCAATATTATATTGTAACTAGATTGCCCCAGATATATATCTTTGAATAAAATACTCATGAATGGTACTAGAAGAGTCTATCTTTTGAAAAAACACCAGGGACATCGAAATTAAAATTAAAAAAAAAATCACTCCAAAGCGTTTAGAGAAGGTCCTCTGAAATCTACAAACTCGCGTTTCGACGGACAACCCGCAGTGTGGGGTTATAGGCTAGTCAAAATACGGTCCAACATCAAAGTCAAGATAATAGAAATGAAATTTATAGGATTTTGTCAGCAATGGTGTCCACAACATCATACTAAAAATCGGCAAAAATCGGAGTGGCGGAAAGCCGCCATTTTGGAAAAAAACATCTGCCATATTGGATTTATGTAAGCCTTTAGTAAAACTGCAATAGTTTGACCAATAAGCGTCTTAGAACTCTGCGGTTTGCATTAACAGCTCCCTCATTAACATTACTTCAAAATAATGACAACTTTTATACCATTTAAATATTGTTTTCTTTAAATGAGACAGTTTTAAATTGAAACAATACCAAATTTCAACGTTTTTTTGTGTAAAATCTTTATATATTTGCAAATACAAACTCAGGTGACATGAACATACACATTTTGAGGTTCTTAAAAGAATTTTCATTAAATTTTGAACAAAATTTATCAACACATAAATTTGTATCCTGCTTTGAAGGTGGGATAAATTAGTAACAAATTAGTGAAATGTAGTCAACGCTTCAACTTGGGCAAGCCGTTTTAATTTTTTTGTGTTGTTGGCCAGTAAATTAAGGTTTTATTTAAAGAGTTATAAAGTATACTCATAGGGATCGCAATAAAAGCCAAGAACACGTTTTTGGAGAGTTGGAAGAAAACATAGGCAGATTGTTAATGGAGAAGCATTTAAAAATGATTATCAAATAAACAGCCTATACAAGTAGTGTGCATACATAAAAACTAGTTGTAATCATCACAGCAGTGTTTGTAACATTGAAAAACATTGAACCTTACAACCTGTGGCGATACAGCGCCGCGGCGCGCGTCGCAAGTGGCGTCACGGCTGCAGTTTTACTAAAGGCTTACATAAATTCAATATGGCGGATGTTTTTTTTCCAAAATGGCGGCTTTCCGCCACTCCGATTTTTTGCCGATTTTTAGTATGATATTATAGACCCCTTCCTTGACAAAATGTAATATATTTCACTTCTATTACCTTTAGTTTGATCTTTGGCTTATTTTGACTCTTTTAAGGGTGACTCGAAGCTTCCTAGACGATGATGATGTATCCATTATTCATTAGGTCGAGACAAACACATTTTACATTTTACTGTATAAACATGCGTCCCCCATGACTAGTTTGTCGTGTGTTTTAGGCTCGTGATTTGTCAGTTTGCTTGAATTAAAATAAATCATATGAAATTATATAGTAGGTTAAATGAATTAATAGTAGTTGATGACCAACTACTAGAGTTTAATAACCAACATTAAAATCTTTGAGGAGCTGTAACTTCTGATTGGGTCAACCTTTTGAGGCGCGGTTTGCACTGTTGTGATCTACTAATTAAGACGTTTAAAATGAGGTACAACTCGAGGTATGCTTACATTTAAGAATTTCAAGACTTCCAGCGTGGGCCGTCCCCTCATCGTGCGAAAAACTGAGAAAATACGCCAAAATATTCCCATTTGTACTAGATACACAACTGTAAAGTTTGATCACTTTCTGCAAAATAATATAAAAGCTATTTTATATACCAGACTTTTGCCCAACTGTGTATACTTGGGACAGTTATTAAAAGCTTTTCATTTTATAAATCATTATTTGAGGTTGATTCAGTATTTACTTTTCGCTATCGTCTCGAATCTCTAGAAAATCGTTACCGTGTTACTTTTCTGCATTCTACATCCTTCAACCTAACTTATCCTCTTGTATTTATAAATAAATGTAATGTTTATAATTTTTTCCGGTCAGAAGATTTTGGACAATATTATATTACGAGTTTTAATATTTGTTTTTCTAGTCCTAAATGAAAATAAGGCGAATGAATTTTACCATCCGAATTAAACTACTAATATATATACGGCCGCTTGTGTAACTGATTAAGGATACGAATTCTTTTCTACTTCCAGATGAGCTAGGAACTTGAAATTTGGCACGAACGTTCCTCATTAGTTCAAACTACGGGGAAAAATATCAAAACCCACAATTTTAAATTCGAACTCCCTCAAAAAATTATTAAATAATCGTTAAAATAAGCCTTTTTCAAACAACTGTTATTTTGAGCTCTAGTGGCCGAACGGATGGTCCTATCGAAAAACGGACTGCACCATGTGTCACGGATTTTTCACGATCTACAACTTTGGTCCTATGACTTTTTGCCCTATCTCGTCTCCTTCACCCTTAGATTGCTCTAGAAATTCCAATTTTCGAAGATTTTCCTTTGGTTTTCCAGCTCCAGTTGGCTTTATATTAAACGTATAGGGCAGAAATTTGGTTCAAATCGTCTTTATAGCATATTCGTTACAAATCACCAATAATATAATTAGTTCTTTTCATAAAAATGCATCTAAAGCTAAAAAATTCTTGAAAATTTACCTCGCTAAACCCACCTCACATGTAATTTTAAGTTGCTGTTTAATGCAGGTTTCACAACTGCTTAAACTGTGTTTCTTATCGGTAAAAATAATAATAAATAACTTTTATAAATAAATATTCTTTACAACTAAAGTTGATCTTTTAAGCCTGAAAATATTTCAATCGTATGATTCTTTAATGTGCTAATTGTATTTAAAACAATGATTTTAATTTTAGGTTCTCGCTGTTTTCACTTCATTCCGGCGTTAGTGCAGTACGTGCCCTTGTAAGACTTATCTGGGCCTGTGGTTCTCTGGTTCAGTTTTACCGCGCTTAGATATAGTTCTAATCTACCTTATCGTGAAATTGCAATACGTTTTTGTCGACTTGAAGTTTCTCCAATTTTTTCTTCCTTCTTTTTTTTCCAACACCCGTTGAAATAAAATATTTGTATTATTTAAACCTAAACATTTTCAACACATCTTTAAATATTGCCTTCATACCGTGTATTGCAATGTTTTAGTACCAGTAACAACTATTATGTTTGTTGTTAGTAAAAGAGTAACAAACTCACTCTATTAATGCCCTATTAATATAATGAAGGGTGGTCAATAAAAAAATCTTCCAATCTCAAAAAACCGATCTTTGATTTTTGTATTATTTAGTTATTTTTAAGCGAATATTGTAGAGTACGACTCTTAATTTAATGCTATGTTTTCTGACAAAGGTGGTTATCGAAGCAAAAACCTTACTCTTCAGGTAACTCAACGTCCAAAACTCAAAGGGTGTTATGTTTGGAGACTGATATGCTCTTGTTAGGAGTCACTGCCAAACAAACATTGCTTAGAATTAACTTAATATTTTTTTCGTATTCTGTTTCCGCCTGGAAATCCTAAATAATTTAAACCACCAGCGTTACTGAAAATGGCATTAAATAATGAATAGTTCACATCAACATTCACGTCCCTAACTAATAAATGGCTAAGCTGTAACAAAATATGACTTAACTAGTTATCCTATCGAAAAACAAAGATCAATACTGTTTTTAAATAAATTTGTCAACAATTTATGTTTTTATTTTCGGATATTTTGCTCGATCTCACCTCTTTCACCCCTAACATGGGCCCTTAAAACAGGTTGTTTGTTATTTTCCACTTTATCTTTTGGTTTTTCTTTATTTGTTAGTTAATTTTTAATCTTGATTATAAGTTTTGACATGACGAGAGTCAGTTTTACCGTTCAGTTTTACGCCCCATCAAAGGTCATTCGCCAGTTTCTTCCGTTTCAACTCCTAAAAGAGTCCTAAAGTTGAACTGTCATCAAATTTGAACTTTCCTCGTGGGGTTTTCTAACATATTCTTAAATGATAGACCCAAGTTTTGACTTGGTATTACTCAGTGTCCCCGCCCACGCTTAAGCGAAGTCATTGGCGTTCTCTCACCCCTTTCAACCCCTATATACAACCAATAAATGAAGCAAATTAAACTATTTTCAAATGTTTGGCATTGTTATTTCTATACAAATACTTATGCCTAACCCCCTGGCCCCCGACCCTCTACCCCTTTAAATAATTAACAACCGCCAAACTAGTGGTCCTATTGAAAAACAAAGCTCAATACTGTATTTAAATTAGTTTTTCTACAAATTTGGATTTTTATTTTCGAATATTTTGCCCTATCTCACCTCCTTTACCCCTAAAATGGGCCCTGAAATAAATTTGTTTGTAAATTTCCACTTTGGTTTTTTGGTTTTTCTTTATTTGTGAGTTTATTTTTTATTTCGATTCAAAGTTTGACATGGAGAGAGTCAGTTTTACCGCTCAGGTTTAGGCCTCTATCAATGATCATTCGCCAATTTATTTCGTTTCAACCCCTAAAAGAGTTCTAAAGTTTAACTTTCATTAAATTTTAATTTGCCTCGTGGTTTTTTCTAATATCTTCTTAAAATGAGAGACCCAAGTTTTGACTTGGGATTACTCGGTGTCACCGCCCACGTTTAAGTGGAGTCTTTGGCCATTTCTCACCCCATTCAACCCCTACAAACAACCAAAAAATGAAGCAAATGATACTATTTTCAAATGTTTGACATTACTATTTCCAAACAAATACTTTTGCCTAACCCCCTGGCCCCCGAACCCTCTCCCCGTTCAAATAATTAACCTTCCACAACCAACAACCCCCACCACCAAACATCCTCCCGAACCCCAACATACCTTGTGCCGAGAATTAGTATGTAGTTTTATTAACTAATTAATTATATTATGATTAATAGGCTGCGTAGCTAGCCTATTAATCATATGTTGAAAATATAACATCTTATGATATTTTCACTATCGTAAATCCCTCCTGCAGTGCAATGGCTGCAGCCATGTTTCTGCGTTAGGTAAGAGACGGGCTCCTGTGGCAGTCGTTAGGGTGAAAGCTCCCCACGACCTGTTACATCGCCGCAAATATAATTAGTGGCGGCTCTCGCACCGACTCGCCACCCGCAGATCAGCAGATCCCTGCTGTACAAACATCAACACGTTATACGAATAAATATAGGCAAGTTATACGATGAATAAATAAACTTAGCTTGTCTTTCTGTTCATATTTATGTCTGCGGCCTAGTTTTCGGCCGCTTGTTAACTGGAAGTAAAGAAAAACTTTAACATTAGGACTCCCTGCACTCTTCGCTTGTTTTATTTAGGTGATAACAAAACTCGTTATTCAACTCTTTCAATTGCAGATTATGTTTTATTTTATGGATTTAGGAAACACATGATTAGACCAACACGATAACACATGCTCCCACATGCTATTGGAAGTGAGATGTTGATGCAATCGTTAGAAATAAATTATATTCGTAAATCCGTCAACCACTTCAACTCTAAAAATTATTTTATATTGTAAAAAGGCCTTTCACTTAACCAAGATTTTTGGTTGGTTTTTAGACGTTTCTCGTGTATCATCTTCACTGAGTCAGGTAAGGCACTGGCGAGATTGCCCAAACATTCATAGGCAATGCGACTGAAGTCCAGTTTGCATCGCCAGAGTTTCTTCACTCCCTTTTTATCTTTGAATCAAAACTCTGATTTATATAAGGTGCAATCAGTTCATCGTTCCATTGCTCCTACCAGGGAGTAATTACTGCGAGTACATTGTGTATTAATTTACTGATAGCATTTCTTCGTCCCGTTATTTTTCATGGCGAATGGTCACTACCACGATGTTTGTACAGTATTACAACAGTTATTTGAGAAATAAATTTCACTCTTATCTCAAAATTATTGTTATTATTATTATTATTATTATTATTATTATTATTATATTTTTGGTAATATATTGATTTTTGGGTGAATTTAATCTGCGGAACTGGTAAAAGGCTTGCATGACTACCGAAGGCTTAAGTTTAGTATTTCAACCCCTGCTGTCTGTTCTGTAATTCTAGCCGCAATCAACAAGCACTACTGCGAAGTCCTGGTCCCCTACACTAGTCAATCATGATACATTGATAAAATCTATATTTTTGGAGCCGTAGTATATGTGTTTTATAAGTGATAATTCATAAGAAAAGGAAGGTCATATAATCTTCACCTTCACACTCATTGAGTAATGACCAGTTATTCATATTTGAAATATTCTCTCTGTTTGGCCGCACAGTCTGAGCATTATTTACTTTGTTATATACAAACTACCAATATTTTATTGATGTATAAAACTGCAAATTTTATATATCAATGTTTAAAACACAAACGTTTTGTCATTTTACAATTTCACTTATTAAAAGGTTTTAATAATAATGGCAATTCAGAACGTGGATGGTCATTGATTCTTTTAGTATAGGTGTATAATGGTATATATAAATCCTCGTTTTTATTTTTTTGTTTATGGGAGGTTCATCTTATTCGGTTGTTAAACCACGATCTATACGAGCGCTACCATTTTGTATGTAATGAATGCATGATTTGTATTTGTGAAACCGCTCTGTCAGGTTCTGTATTTACCTTCGTATTTATGTCTGAAGTTAACTGAAAGCTGCTAAGCCCTGATAATTTTGATCATTGTCATGGCTGTCAGCATTTGTCATGTCCTTTTTTTAAAATTTTGAGATACATTAAGACAATCTTTTCTATCTAGTTATTAATTAGATTATGTCTTGTTTAATCTTTGAGTATAACTTTCTAAGAAGAAAAACCACTGATTTAGCTTCAATCTACCAATGAAATTGCTCCATCTAGCATTCCAGCAAGTCTCCGTTTCAACATCCAGCAACTAAGGCAGAAACCATTTTCTGGCTATGCCTCGTTAATAAAACAGTTCAAAACCTACTATGTTTGTTCACTAGTTCACTTATGTACTATGTTTATAAAAATAAACGCAGACTTAACTTCCAAGGTCTTTGCGAATCGTTTCGAACCACTCTCAATAATGTCCTCAGGAGAAGAGTCTTTGAGTCGAGTTCGGCCGCTAGACTTCAGCACCTCCCGCGTCGCGACGAGGAGTGAGAGAGAGGGAGGGCGCGAGGATCGGGACTGTCCAAAGTAATGGAGACTATGCGAGCTGAGCCATGTTAATCGATATTTTCGACACGATTATTTAAAATAGCCCAGCTTCATAAAAATTACATCTATCTACTAAATATAAAGGAGAGTTGGACAGCAAATCTCCAAAACTATAAAACCTTCAGCGCTGAAGTTTGGCATATGCACCCCTTTGGGTCCTAGATGCGTACTAATAAGAAAGGGGTTTACATAATTCTCTTAGGGGTACGGCCTATAGTACTTTCAAGTTTCATTATGTCCCAACCTTAAGAAGAATGTTAAATTATATCCTAAATTTAAGGAAGTTTTTCTGTTCTTATACAGATGAAACTGGTTTGATCAGCTAGTATTTCAATGTTTAATATTTGTTTTTTTTGGGCGAAGCCCTTAATTTAGTTAAGTATCTTGCCTTAACTGAAGGAAACTATAACGTTGCGTTTACTACTGACCGATGTCGAATTGATTTTACACTGCAGTCACTGCTCATCAGTCAAGTCTGAGGCCTTCGGGGTTTTTTGGTAATTATTAGCTTTAGTGCCTCCGAACGTGTTTTCAAAATTTTTGTAGATTGTTTGGAATTTTTTTTGGGTAGATGATTAACAATTTTTGTGTTTTTTAGTTCCGGATTTTTGAGTTTGTATGACATAAATATCGAAATCCCCCATTACAACTAACTTTTACCTATCTGGACAAATTTCCTTAAGGGTTTTCCTAATTAATTAAAACATGTATTGATACCTCCCAAAGGGGGTCTGTGTGAATAAATTATTAACACTGTTTCTAATCATTGTCTAAAATTCTTATAGCGATCATTTCAAAATTTCTTTCGCAGTAATGTTTTTACAGACATGATTCATAATTTAAGTTTGTTTTGGTAAATATGCCAATAACACCCTATTTGTAAGATTATGTAAAATACTTAATTTAAATTCTAATTTTGAATTTTGAATAGATCAATTGATTCCCTTTTAAAACCATGTTCAGTAATTATAAAAAATATCGGGTTCGATTTCATCAGCGATTATTTATAGTTCATAATTTGTATTTGTTACTACTTGTTAACATTTCGATATTGGATTAATTATTTCGAAATTTCATTTGAATTGTTTTCAGAATTTTATAGTTCAACTAAATTGTAAAAAAAAATTGAATTGTTTGATTTTAATGTTGATCTTATCGTAGTATCATTAAATATTTGAATTTAAAATTTCATATGATTTATGGGCTCACCTACAACAGTGCAAGTGTGTTTTGATGTATCTTTTCCTCATAAAATGTACCGTATGTTTATTTACAATCAATTCCCTGACGTCATTTGTTTATGTCTGTACCCCTTACCATTTTTTCTACTATAGTACCCGTGTCATGGTCAATTACTTAATAATTACATCCTATTAATTATTGTCTGTATTTTGCACATACTATTTCAGTGCGTCAGTTTGAAGCAAAATACATAATAACTGTACATAGCACGGGTTCCCTGTATTATAGACGAAAGACGAAGAGGGGCATAAATATAAGCAAATGTCATAGGTGAAAAAAATTTAAAACATTAGTTTACGTCTCAATTTTCAAGCACTCATTTCATTATAAAACGAAGTAATTTAAGTTTAACTTTTAATCAGAATTAATTCAGATTGAAATTATTTTATCAGACGTTTTATCAAGTTTCATTAACTTGATGACAAAATTCGAAAAGTTGTTAATTGATTCACGTTTTTATAAATACAGTATATAGTAAATCCCGAGTAAACAAGTAGCAAATTAGGCTCTCAAAAGCTGAAAGTATTAAATGCAAACCAATCTATGATGGATTTTATTTCGACTTATTTTGCATTGCCGCATGGCCAGGATTTTGTGTCCTAGTAGCTGGGGTTTTTACGAATGAAAAATGATACAATGCATATAGTTTCTCAAAATTTAAAATTTTATATTTTAACCGAGGTTTTTTATTATTGTTTCCGTGCAGTAAATAATGCTTTAAATGATACTAAATATGTAATATGAAACGGAATATATTTGTATGAAGTCTTAAAAAAATGCATTAAAATCTCTCTTTCTCCGCAAATACTGGTACTTCAGAAATTCAGGTAACGTTACCATACTCTATTTTATTGGTCCATCGAGCCGAATTATTAAGTTAAGTCATATAAAAAACTCGCTTCGCTCGCTGGGGGCTCCGCCCCCAGGCCCCCGTTTGTGTTCTCCCGCAGTTGAACAATACTCCGCCCCCAGACCTCCCATTATTAGTCCCAAAGAAGGGGGTTTTTATTTTGAAACGACACAAGACCAAATTTATTTAATTGTTTTGGTTGAAATTCCTACCTCAAGATATCTTAACATGGTAAAAACCACCAGAGAAATTGTAAACTCATTGCAGGTTCAGATTTAGAGAACTTTTCATGGAGTTGAAATGGGGTTAAGTTGGCGAGTAGCTTTTGCCTCTGATATTACCGGGCCAGGTGTGAGACAAAATTGTTGTTTTAAAATAGTATTGCCAAACTTTTGAATAGTACTTGATTTTTCTTTTTTTATTGGCGGGATTAGGGGTCGAAAGCGTTTAGAAATGACAAATAACTTGGGGTTATTTATGGGAGGTAACAATAAAAAATCCCTTCTGAAATCCCTTCTGGGCCTCTCAATCAAATAATATTTTTTTTTAACAAGAGAAACTTTAAAAAAATAAAGGTTCAATTTAAGACAAGTATTTTAAAAGTTAAAATGGGGTAATATCGGCGAATGACCTCTGACAAACCTGAGGGGTAAAAATCCCTCGAGTGAGGGGGGTTTGGATATTAAAGTCACAAGGGAAAGTTAATAAAACTACATACTAATTCTCGGCACAAGGTATGTTGGGGTTCGGGAGGATGTTTGGTGGTGGGGGTTGTTGGTTGTGGAAGGTTAATTATTTGAACGGGGAGAGGGTTCGGGGGCCAGGGGGTTAGGCAAAAGTATTTGTTTGGAAATAGTAATGTCAAACATTTGAAAATAGTATCATTTGCTTCATTTTTTGGTTGTTTGTAGGGGTTGAATGGGGTGAGAAATGGCCAAAGACTCCACTTAAACGTGGGCGGTGACACCGAGTAATCCCAAGTCAAAACTTGGGTCTCTCATTTTAAGAAGATATTAGAAAAAACCACGAGGCAAATTAAAATTTAATGAAAGTTAAACTTTAGAACTCTTTTAGGGGTTGAAACGAAATAAATTGGCGAATGATCATTGATAGAGGCCTAAACCTGAGCGGTAAAACTGACTCTCTCCATGTCAAACTTTGAATCGAAATAAAAAATAAACTCACAAATAAAGAAAAACCAAAAAACCAAAGTGGAAATTTACAAACAAATTTATTTCAGGGCCCATTTTAGGGGTAAAGGAGGTGAGATAGGGCAAAATATTCGAAAATAAAAATCCAAATTTGTAGAAAAACTAATTTAAATACAGTATTGAGCTTTGTTTTTCAATAGGACCACTAGTTTGGCGGTTGTTAATTATTTAAAGGGGTAGAGGGTCGGGGGCCAGGGGGTTAGGCATAAGTATTTGTATAGAAATAACAATGCCAAACATTTGAAAATAGTTTAATTTGCTTCATTTATTGGTTGTATATAGGGGTTGAAAGGGGTGAGAGAACGCCAATGACTTCGCTTAAGCGTGGGCGGGGACACTGAGTAATACCAAGTCAAAACTTGGGTCTATCATTTAAGAATATGTTAGAAAACCCCACGAGGAAAGTTCAAATTTGATGACAGTTCAACTTTAGGACTCTTTTAGGAGTTGAAACGGAAGAAACTGGCGAATGACCTTTGATGGGGCGTAAAACTGAACGGTAAAACTGACTCTCGTCATGTCAAAACTTATAATCAAGATTAAAAATTAACTAACAAATAAAGAAAAACCAAAAGATAAAGTGGAAAATAACAAACAACCTGTTTTAAGGGCCCATGTTAGGGGTGAAAGAGGTGAGATCGAGCAAAATATCCGAAAATAAAAACATAAATTGTTGACAAATTTATTTAAAAACAGTATTGATCTTTGTTTTTCGATAGGATAACTAGTTAAGTCATATTTTGTTACAGCTTAGCCATTTATTAGTTAGGGACGTGAATGTTGATGTGAACTATTCATTATTTAATGCCATTTTCAGTAACGCTGGTGGTTTAAATTATTTAGGATTTCCAGGCGGAAACAGAATACGAAAAAAATATTAAGTTAATTCTAAGCAATGTTTGTTTGGCAGTGACTCCTAACAAGAGCATATCAGTCTCCAAACATAACACCCTTTGAGTTTTGGACGTTGAGTTACCTGAAGAGTAAGGTTTTTGCTTCGATAACCACCTTTGTCAGAAAACATAGCATTAAATTAAGAGTCGTACTCTACAATATTCGCTTAAAAATAACTAAATAATACAAAAATCAAAGATCGGTTTTTTGAGATTGGAAGATTTTTTTATTGACCACCCTTCATTATATTAATAGGGCATTAATAGAGTGAGTTTGTTACTCTTTTACTAACAACAAACATAATAGTTGTTACTGGTACTAAAACATTGCAATACACGGTATGAAGGCAATATTTAAAGATGTGTTGAAAATGTTTAGGTTTAAATAATACAAATATTTTATTTCAACGGGTGTTGGAAAAAAAAGAAGGAAGAAAAAATTGGAGAAACTTCAAGTCGACAAAAACGTATTGCAATTTCACGATAAGGTAGATTAGAACTATATCTAAGCGCGGTAAAACTGAACCAGAGAACCACAGGCCCAGATAAGTCTTACAAGGGCACGTACTGCACTAACGCCGGAATGAAGTGAAAACAGCGAGAACCTAAAATTAAAATCATTGTTTTAAATACAATTAGCACATTAAAGAATCATACGATTGAAATATTTTCAGGCTTAAAAGATCAACTTTAGTTGTAAAGAATATTTATTTATAAAAGTTATTTATTATTATTTTTACCGATAAGAAACACAGTTTAAGCAGTTGTGAAACCTGCATTAAACAGCAACTTAAAATTACATGTGAGGTGGGTTTAGCGAGGTAAATTTTCAAGAATTTTTTAGCTTTAGATGCATTTTTATGAAAAGAACTAATTATATTATTGGTGATTTGTAACGAATATGCTATAAAGACGATTTGAACCAAATTTCTGCCCTATACGTTTAATATAAAGCCAACTGGAGCTGGAAAACCAAAGGAAAATCTTCGAAAATTGGAATTTCTAGAGCAATCTAAGGGTGAAGGAGACGAGATAGGGCAAAAAGTCATAGGACCAAAGTTGTAGATCGTGAAAAATCCGTGACACATGGTGCAGTCCGTTTTTCGATAGGACCATCCGTTCGGCCACTAGAGCTCAAAATAACAGTTGTTTGAAAAAGGCTTATTTTAACGATTATTTAATAATTTTTTGAGGGAGTTCGAATTTAAAATTGTGGGTTTTGATATTTTTCCCCGTAGTTTGAACTAATGAGGAACGTTCGTGCCAAATTTCAAGTTCCTAGCTCATCTGGAAGTAGAAAAGAATTCGTATCCTTAATCAGTTACACAAGCGGCCGTATATATATTAGATACATATTAACCAACTTGGAACTTTTGAGTTTATTAGTCAAGAATATCAACTCTTCACCCTTATTACGAATTTTATTGATTAAAAAAGAACCTGACCGTACAATTAATTGTAGTCAGGTACATACTACTAAAGGGATCAAAAAGCGAATCGCTGCTAGTTGTGACTCGTTCAATAGTGTTTTTTAACAATCTGAATTTGCACTATCGATCAGAACAAAAATTGAAAGGGAATTTTAAAATATTTTATAGCAATTTTCAAAATTTAACTTAAGATACTCCGTACCGGATGACATATTAACCTAGACTGGGATGAACGTAAAGAGTTGTATGTTAATATGTGCTTACATCGAGAAATGGTTAGAATTATAACTGCTTTGTCACACCAAATTTATATCAAAATGATTGTTCTCAAGTCCGAGAGCTGAAAATCGAGACATCAACATTTAGTGAATATTTGACGTCATGGAAAATTTATATTCATATATTTGACACGTCAATAAAGACCATTAATACAACAACGGTCGCTTGTACAAAAAGTGTAATTAAAGTGCTTAACCAACAAACTTTTGGATTCACCCAAATACAGATGGAATTGTAGGAGTTCATAGAACCAAGAGATTATGGAACAATCAGTTTCAAACATAGATTATAATGGTGGGGAGAATGCCAAAGTTTTGCTAACTATAATACTAATTTATTGTCAACTGCCAATCGTTAGTTGGAGTTGGTTTATCACTTTTATCAAGTATAGAAAAGACAAGTTGCGCGAGGAACCCTAACACAGTCAATCAATAAAACTGCTATCATTTATGTAATTGACAATATTTTTGTATTAAGTGATGGTTTCGGTGAGCCCAAAACGTAGACAAGGGGAAGTCCCGTAAGGGACGCCGACCATGACAACCGCGCGCCGTACCCCGTGTACGCTGTGCGGCTGTGCGCACGAAGCGTGAGACACCGCAGTCCCGCTATAACTCTGGCTACCAGGTAATCAGCTGTTCCCATGGATATTCTCTTCGCTCTCCGCAAACGACCAAGAAAAAGCCCTTTACGTTTATTATTGTTTCAGCTATTTTTCATCAGCGGATTGTTTGGTGACAGGGCGAAACTTAAGAACTCGTCTCCACCGTTAAAATCGAAGTTAATAATCGATATTTTTTATATTTACAATCGTGATTATGATGACCATAACAACATTTCGATATTTTTATCTGCTCGATAGTTTAGTAAACAAATAATTATTCTAACAGATTTAATCGAAATAAAACATTAAAAATCACAAAAATATCGTTACAATTACTGGGTGAGTACATAAACTTTATCTGCACCTTCTAAACATTGAGAAAATACACTTTTGCTGTACTGCCGACGCATAAAATTGCCTAAGTACGAGTCGAACACGTCCTTCCGTTCATTATATCGTAGAAAAAATTAAAAACTGGGATTATTGAACCAGGTAACGCATGTTGCTGATGAAATGCTAGGTTTGTGATTTACCTGCAATTGAGTAAACGTATGGCTCCACATTTAATTTAACCTCCATGTTACTCGACGACATAATGGAATTTTTGAATCATTTACCTATTTAACTACATCCACCTTGGTTATCCATCACGTTTCATTCCCTGAATCATTGTAATATTAAATGAAACTAAATTAGTTAACAAAGCAAATTTTTGAAATCCATGACTGAGTGACTGACTCTACATTTGCCTGTTTCTCTAATAATTGTAATGATAACAATTTATACAGGGTGTTTTTTTAAAACGCAACCCATTTTTAAGATTGAATAATGCACATATGAATGTGTAATGAGGATTGTTTTATTGATCTTTACATTTTATACAACCTATTATTTAAGTTTGATCACATTTAAGTTACATTATGTGCTCAAACAGTCCGTCATTGGCATTTGTATAAAGTTATGCTCTCTCCATCAAATTCCCGAACATGTGTTGCAAGGTACTTCTTTGAATTTCTTGCATTAAATTTGTGTGTTTTGAGGTTCTGAATATATTGTGAATTGTTTTCGTAGAATAATACTACTTAACATGTCTGTGGCAAATTTCATTCAGATCGGACCATTTTACGCGAGTTATCGTGCTTAAAGACACACACATTAAAAAAGCAACCCAACACTTGATTTTATCGGCGAAGGATTATTTCCCCCCAATATCCCTGAGTTGACGCCACTATATTTTTATTTTCTTTGGGGATACATATAAAGTAAGGCCTGAGAGAACAAGTCACAGCATATTCAGTACTCCAAAACAAACAAAACAAATGTAATGCAAAGAGGTACCGTGTAATGCAACACGTGTCCGGGAATTTGATAGAGAGAGCATAACTTCATACAAATGCCACTGGCGGATTTTTTGAGCCCATAAGGTGAACTAAATGTGATCAAATTTAAATAATAGAGTGTGTAAAACGTAAAGAACCATAAAACAATACTTATTTCATGTGTGAATTATTCAATCTTAAAAATGGGTTGCGTTAAAAAAACACCCTGTATAGTAAAGTTAAAGAACTAGCTGAAACCGACATTTTAATAAACGGTTAAAACAGTAACCTAAATTGTTTAAATAAGTTTCACATGAAACTTTTAAAACGAAATCGATTATTTATATCAAATTGAGATTTTTAACTTCGATTATAACGGTGGAGACGGATTCTAAAGTTTTAGCCGGACGGAGGTTAATTTAGATGGGGTAAATGCTGTATCGCAGTCGTCATTAAGTGTCAGGTTCGTATCCTTAGTCGCTGAGACCAAATCAACATTCGTCAAACTCCAATCAATTCCAAGGATAAAAAATTAAAATGTTGAAATTAAAAAGTAAAATAAAGATTTTAAATGTTTTAAAATTATTTAGAAATAATAATTAATAATCAATTTTGAAATAATTTGGCGTTATTTTAATACGGAGATTGCCTTAGAAGTCGACATTCAATCACAAAAGATTTAGTTTTTATTTTCACTCCTTGCTGAAAAAATATGTGTGACAGGATTTGTTTGCATTTCATTGTTATTCCACTATTAACATTGCAACCCAAAGAGCACATTAATATCCTTTGTGTCAAAACCCTAATATATAGAATTACTTGTTTATAGCAAAACCTTTTTACTTTAAACTTATTTTAACGATTGACGTGGCAAATCAAACTGTTAAAGTCATGGAATAATTTTTACAACCTTCAGCTCAATGTGCTTCGTCACATTTGACTATCAGTTTATATTTTCCTTGATATAATGTTGGATTTAGTATTCAAATCTAAGAAAAATTAAATCAGAAGCCAAAGTAGTATTTTCAAATATAAAATAAGTAAATTTTAAGAAAATATATTAATGGAAACCATTTACATTAAAGTATTCAAAGGCAAGTATTATTATAAACACATATTTATTAGTATACCTAGTATAACTAATTTTGTCATTACCCATATAACTAATCAAAAGGTGGTTGGCTGATGCTTCAGAAAATAAGTTGAGGGCTACATGTGATTGATTAATTTAACAAGAATCACGTTGGATCCCATTATAATGTACATTATAATGAGTACATTCAAATAATGATAAACAAATATTCAAGATTCAGAAATCAGCAATAAGAATAATTTTTGAAGCAACAATGAAGACGCTATAGTTCTCTTTTTAATAAACTAAACATAAATGTTACTTCCATCCATTTCTGTTTTTAAATCATTGCATAACAAAAAATGTTATTTGATCGAGAAATAATACTAAACGTGACTCTAACTAGGACCGTAAAAACCGTTTCCTATCCGTTCTCTCTCTGTCACTATCCTGCGATTCCTAAACCACCTGTAATTTGTCATAATCAAAAATTTGGCAATCAGAATTATATGTACAAATTTATTTATTTATATTTTTTCCACTTTACAACAGCTTGTATTAAGGCCAATTATTTCCCGAGCAATTTAAAAACAGATCGAACATTTTATCTCAAGTAAAACTTAAAATATATAATTTGCAACAAAAATAAATTTAAAGAAAAATCAAGTTTTGTTTTGAATTATGAATGAAAACTCGTTCTCTTTCTAGTCTGATTCAAATTAACAGTTTCTGTAATAGATGCCGTTATATCACTGACTGTTTTAAGACCCAAACGATCTTCATACTTTCACTATAACCTGAGATATTAAGGAATATAGTCCTAAAATAACATCCAAAGCTTGAAACGTCCACAAGAATTTATAGGGAGAGGGAGAATCTAATATATATACAGCCG
Organism: Flexamia atlantica; assembly: GCA_035578135.1. Taxonomy (NCBI): domain Eukaryota; kingdom Metazoa; phylum Arthropoda; class Insecta; order Hemiptera; family Cicadellidae; genus Flexamia; species Flexamia atlantica. The sequence goes on from JAQJVK010000006.1 coordinate 58,041,029, forward strand.
GATGTGTAACTCATCTATAGATACAAATTCTAAAGTACTTCTAGATAAGCTAGAGACTTGAGATTTGGCACGGATATTCCTTCGGTGGTCAAACCCCAGGGAAAATTATCAAAACGAAACATTTCCACCCCCGACCCCCCCAAAGGGGGGGAAGAGGGGGGAAAAATTGAAGTTCGAAAAAAGTACTTTTCGTTTTTGGGCTGTAGCGGCTAAACTAGAGGTCCTATTGAAAAACAGACTGCACCACGTGTCACGGATTTTTCACGATCTACAACTTTGGTTCTATGACCTTTTGCTCTATCTCGTCTCCTTCACCCTTAGATAGCGCTAGAAATTTTAATTTTCGAAATTTTCCTCAGGTTTTTCAGTTTCAGTAGATTTAATATTATATGTAGAGGGCTGCAAATTGGCATAAATCATCTCTGCAACATATATGTTACAGTTCACAAATAATATAACTAGTTTGCAATGTTAAAATGCCAATAAATTTAAAAGAATCTTCAAAATTCGCCAAATGTCAGCGATTTCCCCAGGTTTTTTAGCTCCAGTATATTTAATATTCTACGTAGAGGGCTGAAAATTGGCATACATCATCTCTACAACATATATAATACAAATCACGAATAATATAACTAGTTTTTAACATGAAAATGCCAATAGATTTAAAATAATCTTCAAAATTCGCCAAATGTCAGAGATTTCCCCAGGTTTTTTAACTACAGTATATTTAATATTATACGTAGAGGGCTGAAAATCGGCATACATCATCTCTACAACATATATGTTACAAATCACGAATAATGTAACTAGTTTGTAACATTAAAATGCCTATAGATTTAAAAGAATCTTCAAAATTCGCCAAATGTCAGCGATTTCCCCAGGTTTTTCAGTTCCAGTAGATTTAAAATTAGACGTAGAGGACTGAAAATTGGCATACATCATCTCTACAGCATATTTGTTACTAATCCCGAATAGTATAACTAGTTTGTAATATTAAAATGCCTATAAATTTAAAAGAATCTTCCAAATTCGCCAAATGTCAGCGATTTTCTCGAAAATCATCATCGAAATTATGTCACGCACGGTTTATGTTCTAAAAATGATTACGTGTACTAATTTTAAGAAAGAAATATTAAAAACCTTAGCCATAGATATAAAACAATATATTAAATATGGTATCTTTATAAAATTTTCAGAAAAAAATTGCTGATAACAGATTTTAATATAGGTTCTCGCTGGTGGTAATGTCACAAGTTTCAATGACACCGTCTCTTCATCTAACTATTGTTATAACTGGCGATTTTTCTCAATTCGTTCATTTGTGTGACATCAAACTGTAATATGTTGATTTTTAAGTTTAATTGGATTTAATTTGATTATTATTATTATTATTATTATTGAAATAGCTCTCTTATAAGTCTTACTAATTCAGAAGGGAGGGCCAGAAAATTCCCAACACTAGCCTGATCGGACCATCGGATGGCGGGGTTAGGAGGGAATAGATGGAATAGATAAACCCCTTAAAAATGGGTTTTTTAGATCTTTTACATAGAATAATAAAAATAATCAAATCCTGGGTTGGACCATTGGATTTAAATTTAAAAAGGTACTGTGAATAAATTTTCTCTGTCCACTGGTTGCCGAGATATGGATCCATGGTAAATACTGTACTTTATCTCAATGTTTTTCTACTCCTAAATTAGTCCTCTAAAATTGAACTTGCATTAAGTTCTAAATTTTCCTCGTGGTTTTAAATTTGTTTGCCAATTTATTATTCAAATGAGAGACCCAATATTTGACAAGCATTAATTAGTGACTCTACCCACGTTTATCTGAAGTCATTTGTCACTATCAACCCATACATAGAACTAATAAATGAAGCATATTAAGCATTTTAAAAATCATGGGAATGGTTATTTCTCAACAAAAGAATTTCCCTTTACCCTCTAGCCCCACCAACCGTCTCCTCCCTAAAATAACTAACAACTAACACGGCTAAACCCCTTTCAACCAAATTACCTTCCCCACAACTGAATCAAATTAAGCATTTTTAATATTTTTGGCAACTTTTTAACACATATAGTACATTACCCTCACCCTCCGCTCCGAACCAACCAGTTCTTCCACGTACAATGTAAAACCCTACCCCTCCACCCCCAACAGCCCCCCCGCCAAACACTTACTACGATACAATTTTCCCGAGGATTTGTAGGGGTTATTCTTAATTTGACTTGTTGGTAAGCGTCACCTCCCACGATTATCGGTCATTTGTTTTTTCTTACCCCTATCAAGTCCTAAATCCGACCAGTAAATGAAGCAAAGTAAGCATTTTTTAAATGTATGACAATGTTATTTTCAAACAAATACTCTTGCCTCATCCCTGGCCCGCGATTCTCAGAGGACACAGGTTAATCGTACGTTATTCGCCAATTTTACCCTGTTGTGGGCAGGGTGTGGGGTTTTGTGATATCTTACATTGATAAATGAAATTATCAAATCTTGGGTTGGACCATTGGATCTAGATTAAAAAAGGTACTGTGAATAATTTTTCTCTGTCCACTGGTTGCCGAGGTATAGATTATGGTAAATACAGTACTCTGCCTCAATGTTTTTTACTCCTAAATTAGTCCTCTAAAATTGAACTTGCATTAAATTTTTAATTTTCCTCGTGGTTTTTAATTTTTTTGCTAATTTATTATTCAAATGAGAGACCCAATTTTTGAGAAGGATTAATCAGTGACTCCACCCACGTTTACCTGAAGTCATTTGTCATTTCTAACGCCTATCAATCCATACATACAACTAATAAATGAAGCAAATTAAGCATTTTCAAAATGATGGGAATTGTTATTTCTCAACAAAAAATATTATCTCACCCTCTAGCCCCACAAAAACGTCTCTTCCCTATAATAACTAACAGCTAACAAGGCTAAACTCCCCCATAAGTACGGAAATTGGGGGAAAAATTTAATTTCGATAAAAGTACATACTTTACGTTTTTTACCTGTAGCGGCTAAATTAAAGGGCTTAATGAAGACAATGATCATGCTACAGTTAAAATTAAATTTACTACCATTTTGTTCATTATGTATTTTGCTCTATCTCAGCTCCTTCACCCCCTAATTGGCCTCTAAAATAAACATTCATAAGTTTTCAGTTTATTGTTTTTGTTAATTTTTTTGGACTGATGGTCTTCAATTTTGACCCTGAGGTAGTCACTTTGACCCTTTAGGATTATCAGGGGTCATCTAAAAATTTCACCCCGTTTCGACCCCTGAAAAAGTCCTCAAAAGCTGAACTTTCGATGAGGGATTGGCCAATATCACCTAAATTTATCCGGTGGTATTTACCATTTCTAACCTCTTTCAACTCCCAAATCCGACCAATAAATGCATCAAATTAAGGGTTCGTAACATGTTTGACAATGTTTTAAAACTAAATAAATTTTTGCCATCATCCCCTGACTTCTCCAACCCTCTTTCAAAACGAAAAATTAAACCCTACCCTCTCCGCAAACCCCTCCCCTAAAGTAACCCATTAACTACATCCCACTAACTACCCTCCCAAACATTACAATGATATATTTTGCTGAGGATTTCTAATGAGTTAATTCGAAATTTCGTGACTTTTCAATACACACCCCCTGCTTTGTGCCAAAGCTTTGCCATATTATTCTTATGGAGAAAATTGGTTTTGACATTTTACTTTAGTCTTTTTATAAAAAGGTTTTCGTAAAATATCTCAAAAATTGAAACCTATCTGATTTTTCCGAAATTTAATGAATCATTTCAGTAATAATTACCCCCCCCCCCCTACCATGAACCCCATTGAAACTATTCACCCCAAAATTAGTAATAATTACTTTTGCTGAGCATTTGTAAACAGTTTATTCGTTTTGTTACTTTCAATACAAACTCTCCGCTTTGGGGCGAAACCCTTTAAGGGGGCCTGGGGGCGGAGCCCCCAGCGAGCCGTAAGGCGAGTCTAATATATATACAGCCGGATGTGTAACTCATCTATAGATACAAATTCTAAAGTACTTCTAGATAAGCTAGAGACTTGAGATTTGGCACGGATATTCCTTCGGTGGTCAAACCCCAGGGAAAATTATCAAAACGAAACATTTCCACCCCCGACCCCCCCAAAGGGGGGGAAGAGGGGGGAAAAATTGAAGTTCGAAAAAAGTACTTTTCGTTTTTGGGCTGTAGCGGCTAAACTAGAGGTCCTATTGAAAAACAGACTGCACCACGTGTCACGGATTTTTCACGATCTACAACTTTGGTTCTATGACCTTTTGCTCTATCTCGTCTCCTTCACCCTTAGATAGCGCTAGAAATTTTAATTTTCGAAATTTTCCTCAGGTTTTTCAGTTTCAGTAGATTTAATTATATGTAGAGGGCTGCAAATTGGCATAAATCATCTCTGCAACATATATGTTACAGTTCACAAATAATATAACTAGTTTGCAATGTTAAAATGCCAATAAATTTAAAAGAATCTTCAAAATTCGCCAAATGTCAGCGATTTCCCCAGGTTTTTTAGCTCCAGTATATTTAATATTCTACGTAGAGGGCTGAAAATTGGCATACATCATCTCTACAACATATATAATACAAATCACGAATAATATAACTAGTTTTTAACATGAAAATGCCAATAGATTTAAAATAATCTTCAAAATTCGCCAAATGTCAGCGATTTCCCCAGGGTTTTTAACTCCAGTTTATTTAATATTATACGTAGAGGGCTGAAAATTGGCATACATAATCTCTACAACATATATGTTACAAATCACGAGTAATATAACTAGTTTGTGACATTAAAATACCTATAGATTTAAAAGAATCTTCTAAATTCGCCAAATGTCAGCGATTTCCCCAGGTTTTTCAGTTCCAGTAGATTTAATATTAGACGTAGAGAGCTTAAAATTGGCATACATAATCTCTACAGCATATTTGTTACTAATCACGAATATAACTAGTTTGTAATAATGAAATGCCTATAAATTAAAAAGAATCTTCCAAATTCGCCAAATGTCAGCGATTTTCTCGAAAATCATCATAGAAACTATGCCACGCACGGTTTATGTTAAAAAAATGATTACGTGTACTAATTTTAAGGAAAAAAATATTAAAAACCTTAGCCATAGAGATAAAGTAATATATTAAATATGGTATCCCTTTAAAATTTTCAGAAAAAAATTGCTGATAACAGATTTTAATATAGGTTCTCGCTGGTGGTAATGTCACAAGTTTCAATGACACCGTCTCTTCATCTAACTGTTGTTATAACTGGCGATTTTTCTAAATTCGTTCATTTGTGTGACATCAAACTGTAATATGTTCATGTTTAAGTTTAATTGGATTTAATTTGATTATTAAAATAGCTCTCTTATAAGTCTTACTAATTCAGAAGGGAGGGTCAGAGAATACCCAACACTAGCCTGATCGGACCATCGGATGGTGGGGTTAGGAGGGAATAGATAAACCCCTTAAAAATGGGTTTTTTAGATCTTTTACATAGAATAATGAAAATAATCAAATCCTGGGTTGGACCATTGGATTTAAATTGAAAAAGGTACTGTGAATAATTTTTCTCTGTCCACTGGTTGCCGAGATATGGATCATGGTAAATACTGTACTTTATCTCAATGTTTTTCTACTCCTAAATTAGTCCTCTAAAATTGAACTTGCATTAAGTTTTAAATTTTCCTCGTGGTTTTAAGTTTGTTTGCCAATTTATTATTCAAATTAGAGACCCAATTTTTGACAAGCATTAATTAGTGACTCCACCCACGTTTATCTGAAGTCATTTGTCACTATCAACCCATACATAGACCTAATAAATGAAGCAAATTAAGCATTTTAAAAATTATGGGAATTGTTATTTCTCAACAAAAAAGATTCCTTTTACCCTCTAGCCCCAACAACCGTCTCCTCCCTAAAATAACTAATAACTAACAACTAACACGGCTAAACCCCTTCCAACCAAATTACCTTCCCCACAACTGAATCAAATTAAGCATTTAAGGCAATTTTTTAACACATATAGTACATTACCCTCACCCTCCGCTCTGAACCAACCAGTTCTCCCACGTACAATTTAAAACCCTACCCCTCCAGCCCCCCCCCCGCCAAACACTTACTACGATACAATTTTCCCGAGGATTTGTAGGGATTATTCTTAATTTGACTTGTTGGTAAGCGTCACCTCCCACGTTTATCGGTCATTTGTTTTTTCTTACCCCTATTGAGTCCTAAATCCGACCAGTAAATGAAGCAAAGTAAGCATTTTTTAAATGTATGACAATGTTATTTTCAAACAAATACTCTTGCCTCATCCCTGGCCCGCGATTCTCAGAGGCCACAGGTTAATCGTACGTTATTCGCCAACTTTACCCTGTTGTGGACAGGGTAAATTCCTAAATAGTCCTCAAAAGTAAACTTTTCCGTGAATTTTCAATACTACTGTTTTTCTCTTTGTTTTCATAACAGAGAGACCCAATATTTTACTTTTTCTTATCTAGCTGGTTCCACCCCATCTTTGAATAATTAATTCCGTGCGACCAACAACCCCACCGACCACCAAAAATTCCTTTGATGACTATCAAAGATACCTTGTTCTGACGTTTGTAATCAGTTTAATTAGATTTGTCCTGTAACTTTTCAATAGCCAAACCCCCCCGGGAGCCCCCTTAACCCACTCTCCCTTAAAATAATGATTACCCGCCCCATAAACCAAAATTCCTCAAAACAAACAACCCCCATCCCATTCAACAACCCCCTGACCCCAACTAACCCTCAAACAACTTATTCTCTGACACTACCTATGATACCTTGTGATAAGTATTTGACAACTAACAACAGTTTATTTAACTTTATTATTCAACTGCGGGAGAACACAAACGGGGGCCTGGGGGCGGAGCCCCCAGCGAGCCGTAAGGCGAGTATTTGTTTGGGTATATCTTGAAAACTAATGATGACGTTACGATTTATACGCATTGCAATCAGCGTGAAAATCTAATTTGTAATGATGGATCACAACACAATGTTTACATTTGAAAAAATATCACATCCAATATTGCGGATCCAAGATAGCGGCTACAAAGTTTAGTTCAGCCATGAAGCTTTTACCTCCCTTCAATTATTGGCAGTGGTATTATACACAGTTACTTAGACACCGTTTCAGGCGTTTAATGCTTTTGGCACCATCTTGGACGCCATCTTGAAAATAAGTCTCTTCCGGTGGTCATATTTACGTAAACATTTACTATGTTGTTCAGCATGTAAAGAAGGCAGAAAAACGCTCAAGTCGCCCTTATAGCAATTTTCTAGTACACAATGATGTCTTTCCTCGAGTATAGGCTACCCCGCTTATACAGGGTGTTTTTTTAACGTAACCCATTTTTAAGACTGAATAACGCACATATAAATATGAAATGAGTATTGTTTTATGGATCTTTACTTTTTATACACCCTATTATTTAAATTTGATCACATTTAGTTAAAATTGTGTGCTCAAACATTCCGCCACTGGCATATTTGTATGAAGCTATGCTCTCTCTATCAAATTCCCGAACACTTATTGCTAGGCACCTCTTTGAATTTCTGGCATTAAAATAGTTATGTTTGGTTTGAGGTTACTGAGTATCCTGTGAATTGTTTTCGTAGGCCTTACTTTTTATGCATTCAAAAGAAAATAATATCGTGGGGTCAAATCCGGGGATCTTGGGAGAAATAATCCTTCACTGATAAAATAAAGTTTTGGGTTGCGTTTAAAAAAAACACCCTGTATTTTAGGCTCAGTTGCACAGAAAAAAAAGATTTGTTGGAACAACAAAAACATTTGCAGATATACAACCTGCAAATGTTTTGTTCGGCTTACCAATGTTTTTGTTGGAAAAAACAAAATAGATTTGTTGAAACAACAAAAACATTGGTAAACCCGCCAAAAACATTGGTGAACCGAGCAAAAACATTTGCAGGTTGTATATCTGCAAATGTTTTTGTTGTTCCAACAAATCTATTTTTTCTGTGTACGAGAAGGTTACAACCGATTTCAGAAGGTTACAATTAGATTTCAGTGGTAAGATGATGAGGTAAAAAACGGATTCAGGGTGTTTTTACTGCTAAATATAGGCCCTAACGTTAATCATATAAAATCAACTATAATTTTTAATATGCGAGTAGAACGGGAGGATCCATTTTTACAAACCACCCTTTGAAAACAAATTTTAAAATACGAATTAAGTACGAGTATGCGGAAGTTTGTAAAGAAGAACGGAATTTTTTGAATTTCTTTCGTAATATGTCACATTTCACAATTCATCGACTAATACAACTCACAATTGTATAGAGGTATCAGTCGCGGAAGCGGTCGACATTGCGCGGACGCCGGGAGCTCGCCTTGACGGGTCCAAGGCGGACCGCCTCCCGCCACCATTACATTATACTGCCTGTGAACCGCACTTACGCAACTGATTGTGTGAATCGTACGAACAACCTTGTACACTAACTGGTTAATGGTCAGAGATAACCTGTTTATGATTATTTCATTAAGTTTTGAAGGGCATGCATCGAGTAGTATTTCTAAGATTATGCTGGTAAGTAAAAAAGTAAGTTTAGTTGCACCGTATTTCGGGGGAGACCAAATCAAATACTGCAGTTGTAAAATTAATTAAGTGTAAGTTGATAAAACTTTTATAAACATACGAGCTAGATGCACCATTAATTGTTGTCATTACCACACTATCTTTTCTAATATCTTAATTAATTGCTGAAATTCAATTTTAGCAAGCGGTACACTATTTCCCGTAATTAATTATTATGTCCTTTGTCAATCTACATTTGCTTTCTTGGGTCTACATTAGATTAGGAACTACGGTTGTTAAGGATTAAATGGGGTTTGTATTATTGATTACGTGGCAGAATGAAAACAGAATCATGCCAGTAATTTCTGTCATTGAAACAGTTCCATCGCAGTTCCATGTATGTTTCCATTGCACCACTGGCATCGCAGTCACGTACATTTTTCCATCGCACGACCTACATTGCAGTCCCATAAATGATTCTATCGCAATTGTAGTCTCATGCAGGTTTCCGTTGCAATACGTAGGCGAGCAACCAGCTCTGAATTTCCCCGTCAAAATATAATCAAAATTAATTGATATAATATGATAATGATCAAACAATGTTAATTGATAATTGATTATTGACTGGATAGCCGAGTGGATAAAGTGACATGAGGGTCGCCGGTTCGAATTTGACCACGATCGAAACTGGGCCCATAGTTGCCATTTGTCATTGGGCTATGGATTAGTGATGCTATCTAACAAAAGCCACCGTTAGTAGTAACAAGACCCGAGTTTGACCGTTCCCGATAAGAACGAAAAAATGACACTGGCGTTGGATTTCAAATAATGAAAAAAGTTGTTCCTTAAATAACTAATCCCATTAAAGTGCGCGGGCTAGGTTCAAAACACGTGTAATTATGAAGCAACTCAAAGCAATTAATTATAGTGGATTGCTCGAGGCCAGCGTCTGCCAACTGTGATTATGTTGTCCAGCAAACGCCATTATCGTCTCACTTCGCCGTTGCGGTTGTTCTGTTCAGTAGCCATCTGCAGATTTCCTTTTGCAGTCTGTGTAGGACGTGGCGCGAGCTACGTGGCTACGTGGCTGTTGACGGGTTGACAGACAGTGGCGTAGGACATCAACTGTGCCGAATTTTCTACTAGATTTCTCTGCACCTATTGTGAGGGGCTAAGTGGCCCTTCACATAGATATCGCCTATACAATACTTCAAATGACCATTATTAAAAAGACTCCCCTTTCTAAGTTAAGTCCTTCAACTATGTTTAACAACTGCCTAAGAGGTAGACACTGGAATTTTGATTTGAAAGTATTTATAGTTTTTTGATTTGTTGCCAGTGGATTTACAGAGAATGTATTTAAATATTTCCAAGTGTCTTACTTTGAATTACCTGTTTTGAGTTCAATTAATTTGTCCTTGGTAACTTGTAAAGACAACCTTTGTTCCACCATACGGTGTGAAGTATCCATAAGCAATTTACATTTCAAAAGCCATTTTAGATGTGTTAGCCGCAAAAAAATAATAATCACGTAGGTAATAATTTCCTAATCGTTATCTCTTAAAGTGTGTAATTGCATTTTATTTTTAGAGCTTGTTTTGAGGAATTTGGAAAACAGCAACATATAGAAAATAATCCAAATACTTTCTGAGATAATATAGCCGTTTCAACAAAATACAGCATTTTTAAATCCTTAAGAACAGTGGGGTCGGGGGGAAGAAGGGGTGGGAAATTTTGGCTAGAAGGTTTTTGTATTTAATAGAAGTCGGTAGGAAAAAATTAAGTTTTTTTAAAATTTTCTCCTCTAAAATACACAGATTTACTGGACTAATAGTGAAAAACATACACCTAGTCTGTAGAATAGCGCTCCTCCTCAAGAGCTTCATTGCACGTTGAACGCAGTGCTGATCACTGACTTCATAGCTATTCCTGAGTTAGTTCCAAACCCTGACGTATTTCCTGTTCGATTGATAACTGTTGGTAAAATTTATAGTCTTTGGGACATATAGTTTTGACAACTAAAATTGGTTGCATTTTTGAACCTATTTTAGAATTTTTTTTTAGAATTTTTTCCAAGTAGAAACTTGGAACTCGGTCTTAAAATTACCCAAATTCGCTGAAGACCTGTTCGCGCTCTCTCATCGCCCAGTGCCTCGATGTCAGCCACACTTTGGACTGCAGCACGTGCGCACGTGACGTGGAGGCCTCCCGGCTCACGTGTCCGACGGCCTCGACATGCGACTGATAACTCCCCTGTATCACCTCATTATGTTGTTTACCCGATCCTTTATTTTCCTTTCGGTAAATATTTCTTCGCAGGTGCAGGCTTTGTCAATATCGTTACTAGTTTGTCATTCGAGTAGAATTTTCTGCTATTTACAGTTAGCGCATTATATCTCCGGCTATGACCACTGCGCTACTAACCGTGTCATATGATATTTTTAACATATGATATTGGTAAACACAACATTTGACATGTAGCGCTGTTTTAGAAAATGTTTTCAGAAAAGTACCCCCTCTCCCCCCCGCACCTTACAATCAGCTGACTCAGTCATAGCCGGAGATATAATGCGCGAACTATACTTAGAGGGACTCCGGTCACGAAAATGACGCGTTTCCACCTGCTTCTCCTAAAATACCTATTTAAACTTCAAAATTCGGTTAAGTCTCAACACTTAACCGAATCGTTGATTTATAGCGTGTTTGAAAGAGCAAAAAATATCCAACGATTTCAATGAGCAGAATTTTGATATTGCTTTTGGTTCAGTTGTAAACAAATGCAAAATTTGACATTTTTGAACTTGTTATAAATTTTACTGATTGTGATGTAAAAGTTCTGCTCACTGGAATCCCTAGATAATTTATTTATGTTTCGAATGAGCTATTAATATTCAAGAAACATTGAAATTTATGTTTTATTATTTTAGGTTAGCCTATTTCATAATAAATCAACCTGCGCTGACTGTAAAATCGGCTTTGCTTTCGTACAGGCAACCTACCCTCTAAAGCTTATTAACCATCTTTCATGGGCAATGCTTTGTGATTAATTAAAATTTAGCCTAATTATACTATTTATATTTTTCTTTGTAACTACCAACTTTTATAATATGCATTCATGGAAGATTTGCTGTTTTTGTGAAAATGAAATGCATAGGCTAAATATTAAAGTGATAAAGTAACAACTATTTCAATCAATGACTTTCCTTAATCGGATTGATCGAATTTGGCTGTATCGAATTTGAAAGCTAACATTGGTCTTACATGCAAAAAACCACGTAGTCGCACGGGACTGGAGCCACCTCTTTTAATTACGCTTTTAGAGAGAGGGGATAGTTTAACAATTTGATGAGTCAAGGAGCATAAACATAAGTTAAAATTTAGCAATTTTCATGATAAAGGCTTTTTGGAAACCTAAATAAATATTTAAATTAAAGAAATGACGTTGGGATCAGACGTAGTCACACAGTCTATTTCAAATCCTGACCAACAACAACAGTGGCGCAGCTTGGACCATGTAGTTGGGATGTCTCCGGTATAATCTGCTAGATAGCCTAATGAAGAAAGACAAGAGCGATAAATAAAAATGATAATGTAGAGACCAATGAACCCCATGCACTAATTTTTGCGTTATATAATAATATCTTAATTTAGTTATTGTCTAGTACTTGGTGGACTGAGCCTTGCCGGTATTATTTCAAGTTAACTAGTTCATCCAAATAAAACTTTTCAGTGTCATAATTTTTATAAATACACTTTTTTTGCTCCAAGCAATCTTTATCCCACACGCTGTATTTTTCCTAGATGGCTTTATTTTGTAAACAGTTTTTATGATTATACCTTACTAGTAAACCCGTTGCTCGAAATCGAGCAATTGCTATTTATTGATTTCAAAATAAAAATAATTATGGTACGTATTCTAGAACTATTTTATTAATTATATGGTTGAACTTCCTGATATACTGAAATTTTTTACAAAAGCTTTTTTAAACTAAATTTCTTGTGAATCATCTTTAAGGAGATACCCATGTTTCTTTAGTGTTTTCTACGAATATTATGAGCCCCTCAAAGGAGTTGGCTTGACCTGCCGCCACATATTCAGTAGTACATGAGAAAGTACTGGGGAGGGAAGGTAAAGTCCAACTTTTCTAATGGACTGACCCTGAGCAGTCATTTTGAGTGCTGGAATTACTGGAAACTGGGGTCTTTTTATTATAGAATACCCCCGTCGCAGCAGACCTGCATACTCAGCGAATTTCCATAGGATTTATTTTGGATATGTGAGCATTCAACTTATTTGAAGGAAAGTATTATTTGAATACGTTAAGTAAATAATATACTAAAAACCCATATTTAATCATTCATGAGCTTTAAACATGAGGAAAATTAACAAAGAGACCACATTGGTTTTCATTGGTAATACACACGCTTTTGTATTTTATGTAACGCTTAGTCTTTTAATAATTAATTTTTAATAACTGTAATCTTGTTACAGTATATAAATGTCAACAAAAATATAATCAATGAACTCAAAACATTCAAAACAAACAAATAAATTAATCTCATGAAAAAATTAAATTCAATCATATAGTCAGTTTTACAGTAATTAAAACATCCATGTTGCAACAGACCTACATCTCCAGCCAATTTCAATAAAACATATTATCAATCCTCATCATTGTTAACATACCATATATTATGCTACATTTTCAGGCAGTTTAGACCAAGACATCCCCCCCCCCCTCCAAATGTTCATACTTTCTTTATTAAATTTAAAAATAATTTGTATTTTTTTATATAGTATATATTTTCTGCATAATCTTGGTCAATGAACTCAACTATTCAACTTTTTGGAGGGAAAAATTAAAAATAATATTGGACAACGTACTGTGTTTAGCACATCCAATATTATCCAATATCTAAGCAACGGATTGACGTAGGATAATAATTCAAAATGCTAAATTGTTTGTTTCTTTAAGCAGGATTCAATTTTGACAGTTAAATTTAAAAATAATTAGTAAAAAGGTGTTAAATCTTGAAAATAAATTTTATTTTGTCAAAAAAACCTTCTTAGAGTAAACCAGTCTTGCTGGTTTTCGAACTCGAAGACATGAATGACGCTTTACAGGTTTCTTCCAAATTTCATCAAGATCAGACATTTTTAACAAAAGTTATCGCGCCTACGGACAGGTATATATATATATATACATGTGAAAATGAACGAACGGTGTTTTTGGGGTCTAGGGACCTCAAAATGAAAAAATAACATGGTAATAGCTACGGTAATAATAGTCTACTAATGATTGCGGTTGTAATAGCTACTTCCCTGTAGGGGAAATTCGCTAATACTTCCCTATAGGGGAAATTCGCTAAAATCACTAAACACAAAAATAATTGTTAAAATTATATTATTTACATGTTTACACCATTCATGGTTAGTATTTCATAGTTGATCTAAATTAAAGTAATTTACATTTTTCATATAATTTTCTTTTAGGTAATTGCTCACAAACGCTTTGCATTAGCAACCATAAACTCCAATCGAAGTGTATTCTCAACCAAGTTCATCAAGATAAAATTACCATACATAAATTAATTATTAGTTGAAATACACCATGCACCATATGAAAGAAAATTAACTAAAACAAATCGTTATTTGAAAATGGACTGCAAATTTGTTTAGTCTGCTTCTTTAGTTCTGCAAAATAGGTCTGCTTCTTTTTCTTTTATTGATATTTATATTTATAGAATTTATACATAAGAATATATTTTTACTTTTAGTATTTTTCTTTGTAATATGTGAATATTAAGATCTTCACAAATGTGATTCAAAATAAATGTTTTAAAACTGAATTCTGACCTCAAGTATGTATTAGGATAATAGTTTATTTATTTATATCTTCCATGTACTGAATTTCCTCTAGCTCTACATGCAATGGTTTCAATTCCATTAACAACATATGGCTTTGCTGAGTAACTTTATTTCCTCCAATCAGCTGCTTTATTTGAAATTTCTATTCCCATGTTAAATCTTACGGACTATTATGAAACTTTAAGGGCGTCTAGGGCTCTTCCCTTTAGTCAAACCTTTTTAAATTTTATTTCCTGCAAGACTTCATGGCAAGCTCTTTCCAATGACACCTAAATTATTAAAATCAGCCCACAACTTTAGGAGGAGTAATGATCACAAAAAAACCCATAGCGTATTAAATAAGTATAGAGTTGTTAACATTTTCATGTGTATTTCGTTGCTGGCATGGCAACTCATAAAAATTACTTTGAAGTACTCATAAAAATTAATTCATGTGTAATTTTTAGCGAATTCCCCCCATAGGGAAGAAGCTATTACCGTAGGTCTCATGGTAAGACCTAAGCCCGAGACCATAACTTTTCATTTTGGGGCCACCAGAATCAAAAACACCATTCGTTCGAATTTATATATATATATATATATATATATATATGTGTGTGTGTGTGTGTGTCTGTTAGCACGATAGCGGCCGTAAAAATGGTCCAATCTTAATGAAAATTGGTACAGACATGTCAAGTGGTAATCACTCGGACGAGTTAGTGAACCAGCCCGATCGGACCACCGGAAGGGGGGGTAAAGGGGGATAAACCCTCCCAAAAATGGGGTTTTTGAGTTTTTTACATATAAAAATAAAATTTATCGAATTTTCGTTGGCACCATTGAATTCAGCTCAAAACAACAAACAATTTAGTATCTTGAATTACTGCTCTATGTCCATTGGTTACCGAGATATTGAAAGTGGTAAACACAGTACGTTGTCTCAATGTTAACCTTATGGGAAATAAGTAAAATTCTAATATTTCGCTTATTTCTCAACATATCTTGATAAAACTTGGTAAATGGCTTCTTCTAGTTCAGATCTACTAGATAGTGAATTAAAACCAACCAGTTTAAACATACCTGTAGCAGCAAACCTGCATACTTATTCCCCATGTTATTCTTATGGAGCTTACAAAAACATGTCAAATCTCGCTATGTTGGATTAAAATATGTTGTTTTGAATTTGAAATTCGCTGAGTATGCAGGTCTGCTGCAACGGGGGTATTATATTATTTTACAATTAAATGTTAATTTTTTCGACTTTAAAATACATTTTTTACCACAAAATAACGTAATCACCTGTTTAACAAATGTCATTTGGTGGCCGAAACCAGATCTTTCGGCCCTAGGGCCGAAAGTCAGTTGATCGCTTATTTGCTTGAAACGACGTGGGAACATCACATAATTCGGCATTGAATAGGTTCCAAAGAGAGGACATCTTTCAGGATATGATCCAGAGTTGCGATCATATGATTTTCATAGCTGTGTTTGTTTAAACCATGACAAAGAAGTTGTATCGTCGCTCATAACCTCAAGTTTTGTTTTCAAGGATGTCAAATAATAATCAGACTTTTAATGTTTTAATAGGGTATATTTAATTGTATCGAGTGATGAAAAATAGCGTTCACACCTCGCCCGAAAGGGGTTTGCAGCTCTCGACCGTTTCAAATCCGTCTCAGATTAAAAACATGATCTCGAGCCTGCAAAACCTCATTGCCTGCCCTTGTTGTGAGATAAACTATTATTATATTATTATATTTTCTTTGGCCAAGTAACCTATATGAAACTTGCTTTTGATTTAGAAATTAATTATTTCCAAACTTCCAAGGGAATCCTCGGGGCCGTTTTTGAGATAATTGTGCAAGCAAGCACCGGCAAGCAGTATAAAATTAATCATATTCATGAGGGATTATTTACTCCATTTCCATAATGTCCTCGAAAAACAGGCATAAGCTCATTCCTAAGCCTCAAACAAAACGATTCCAGTTTATCTCTCTTAGTGATATTGCACCACCGGACTTCCCCCCAATTAAAGTTATTTTCGCTCTCCATTTCGCAATTAAAATCGGTTTACGTCTGGTAATTGCTTTGTTAGGCCGGCATATTTTACATGTTCGGTGACACCAGCGGCTTGTTGTGATAGCGGTGATAACAGCAGTGATAACAGCCGGGCTTCCCCGTCGCGTGACCTCACACTCCTTATCTCTTTGTCACCGATAACGAATACAGCTTTTGGTTTTAATTAGGTCGGTGTTAGTTACGGAGAATTAGCAATGTCATTTTTAATTTGACTTTTAAAATCTTTAGCCGTCATGGTCTCAAGGCCGGGTCAACGATTTTTAAGGTGTTACATGGTTCTTAGTCACCTGCACCAGTAAATAGAACCTCACACACAAGCCATCGTCGCATTATTTACATTATATAAAAGCGTTGTAGGTTTGGTAACTAAATGTATTTATCCAAATAATCTTTGCGGTTTTGGGAAGATGTAAAATTTTAAACCCTCATCCCGCTTACGTGATTCAAAAGTCATTAGATGAGGAACTATCTTACTCGGCTCGTAAAAGGCTTTAATTGCTCTTGGATGATGAGGAAATAATGTGAAAACCTGTCTTTACCCCGTCCAAACTATTCAATAGTATGATTTTCCACGGACATTTTCATTCTTCATTTTAACCGTGATAAATATGTGCTGTGAACGGCAAGTGATTAACACCATTAACAGTGCTGCACCATTAACAGCAAAGTCACTTTGCGCATGAGTTGCATATTAAATTTTTCCTACGTCTGCCAAATAGACTATTTATTATGTACAGTTTATAAACAGTACCTGGTGGACCGAGCCTTGCTCGGTGTTATTTCATGTTTACCAGTTCATCCAGTTACTATAAAATATTTCAATGTCAAAAAATTTATCAATATAAACCTTTTTTATTGCTCCATGGACTCTTCATCCCACCTGCTGTATTTTCCCTTGATAGCTGTAGATTCCAAACAGCTGTTATGATTACTTCATTTGTTTACACTTTCCTTGTTTATTTTCGTTGCTATCACGGCAACCCATAAGGCCAATGTTAAAATGTTACAACTTTAAAATTCGATTTATTACGTTATTAGAATTTCTCTGGCCAAGCAATCTGCGTAAAAAGTCTCTGGCAGTTTTTGGGTCGTAAATTACTTATTTCCAGACTTTGAAGGAAATCCTTGGAGCCGTTTTTGAGATAAATGTGCAAGCATACAAGCATACAAGCAAGCAAGCAAGCAAGCACGATAACATTACTCATATAAGAATATAGGATTTAATACTTAAGATACTATAGCCTATTGATGTGATTCCTACAGTTAGGGAAATGGAATGCGGTATTATCTTTTTAGCCGCACTATTAAAACCTAATCCAATTCTTTATTACTATTCAAAGGCCACATACATACTTACAGTATATTTACATACTTAGTATGGTTAAAATCACAAATATGTTACTAGTAGGCTAGGCCTACTTTCCATGTTTAATTTACAACTGATCAGTACCTGTAAGCCTTACTTTCCGCTAATATGGCTTGTCCTAACCAAACTTAACCTAGGCTACCCATTTATTGTTGCGAGCTGCCGGTTGTGACACTCTCGACCGACATTGCTGCATTGTATGAGCCACGGGCAAACAGATGGCTCCCTGTACTTTCATGTAATTTTCATGTAACCTAAGTTGATAAAAGCCTATTTTGAATTAGGAAAACACTTTTTTGTTATTACACCAAGCAGTAAATAGTTGATACCTTCGTTCGTACTTATCCTTTGATTTATCGGGTAGGAGATTTAAAGACCCTGTTTTGGCAGTCTCTGCTAGATCTTCAGGGGTATTACTAAATAAGTCACTTAAATCACTACAGTCACTGTCATAGTTACTCATTTTTGTGCTCTTGGTGCTCGTACAGCCTCACCTTCACCTTAAGCTGGTTTCTAGAGGTTATGTTTACGTCGATTCGATTCCCGATCGAAAACACCGACAACCGACAATAACCGACAATAACACCCTGTTATCAACAATAGGTCAGATGTTTATATCCAGTGTTGCCAACTTGATTCCTGTTTAAACAACGTTACCCTACTAGCCAATACATAGTGTTTTATTAATATTTTGTGTTCTGAAGTTGAAACACTTGAGTGCGCAAAGTAAATCGACAGTGCGCAAAGTAAATGAAGAGTGCGAAAAGTAAAATGAGTACAGGAATCACCTGTTTTGCGACGCGTATCGAGTGCGAAAACAACCGCTTTCTCGGACAGACATAGGAAAAGATTTTTGTTTCCTCTTCGAGTATTTTAAAATCTGGCTCGAGAATTTCTAGTCAAACCGAGTTACTGTAAAATAAATCGTTTATCTGACGTTTATTTATGAGGAAGATAAACGTTCAACAAAATATAATGGTTGTCTTGAAAATTACAGTTACAGTGTAATTATAATAATAATAGGCAAAAGATATATCACTCCAACTTAATTATATTTGTGTTCATCATGACTTACATGTTCTTTCTTATTCTTACGACGTAGAAAGCTAAAGGAGTGAGAAATGGAAAATCATGCGGGATATGTTGAACGTATTCACAGTGAATAAATCGGAAGGTTCGAAGTACAAACACCACAATAGCTTAAAATTCTGTTGTGATTTTATAATACAAAACATTTCACACAAATTACCAAGCTGGAAGGCAATTAACATACTTAAATTTAATCGACGTCTGTGCTGTGAAGTGGTGACAACAACAACGCACATGACGAAGGCAGGTGGGAGGTTCTTGCAGAGAACATATTTATCAATTATATTTCTCAAAACTACAGGTTTGGATTGCTTTTCCCCGGTTACGTTATGCAATTGACTGTACAATGAATCCAAGAAATATTTCATTTCATAGACTCGAAGATGTAGTTCAGAGTAAAACTGCAACGTGAATTATAATTACTCCATTTTTTAATGTTTAATCTTTATATATTATTAATTCTGTAAGCGATTTTTTTCAATCAAAATTGTGAGAGTTTGACAGCTCGCAGGATGATGGGAGATGGCTCAAATGAAAGGTCTCGGTCCCAGGGGGTCGGGAAAAATATCAGATTATGTCCAAATATACCATAAAATGAGAAATAACGAAAATATCTTCCATTTAAAATGCATTGGGATTGAAAAACGTCGGCTTTGTTTACATTTAACATGTGGTGCTAATGCTTGATTCAAGGCGACAGTGTCGCCATGCTTGATTCAAAGCCATATGATAGTTGTTGACATGTGGGATTTTTTTCCAAATGCAGCTCACTATGCACGTTCAATGTACTATAGCAAAAAATATTTTAAATCTAAGATTTTCTGATTTTATAATAGGTTTGAGTTTTTTCATAATTTAAAATTATACAAAGATAAGTATGTTTGTTTAGTTTATGTTATAACGATGCAGATTTAATAACAAATGATCTATACATATATATAATTACGTAAGGGAAATTTTTGCGCCGAAATTATGGGCGTTTGGAAGGTCGCAGGATGATGGGAGGAAGCTGAAATCAAAGGTCTACATCCCAGGGACTCGGGGAAAATACTGAAATTGCTTTAAGCTTACTATAAAATGAGAAATAACGTAAAATAGCTGTCATTTAAAAACTATTGGTATGTATAAAGGTCTGCTTTGTATACTTAAAACCAAATGCTAGATATAATCATAATTTTGTGGATCCAAAAGCCTATTTTCTAAGATGGTATTTGGAACTATAGTAAAGAAGGATTATGCTTAGGGGCTAATAGCCCCTTCAAGCCTCTAGTAATAATTTATTTTGCATGTTACTTCAGTGAATTGTGGGATAACCGATGACTGTATCCTTTAAGTTATACAGTAATGCCCAGTGCATACCGGTACCGGTACCTGACTGCAATAAGTATAATTCTTCCTTTTTTAGCATTTATGAAGACTATTATGTTGAACTATTTGGACTTTCCCATTCACTTCTATTGCTTAAAACACTAGTGTTGTAGTTTTAAACACCAGAAGCGAATGCAAAAGTCCAAATAATTCAACATAACAACAAATTCTTCGATATCATGATTTTTTTTAAAAATATTAAGACATTGCGCGTGAATGAATCACAGTAAGTGAGCAAGCGATTCGACAACAACCTTCACCACGTTTATTGCTGCACAAACGGCCAACTTTGCGTTTTATACTCTTCGTTCTTCTGAGAATACCAGTTATGTAGAGAATGTTTGATTGCCGGTATAATGCGACACATATCGCCGGGACTCCCGCCTCGGTGCAGCCAGGGGCTTCCCGCTGTGACGTCATCAATTGCTGCTCATTGGGTCATTGCCAAGGTCGGGGCGGCCGTGGGATGACCGCAGACTGTAAAACACTGGTTACTGCCCAGTGCATACCGGTAACTGACTGCAATGATTATAATTCTTCCATAATAAGCATTAATTGGCATTCGTGGGGAATTATGTCAATAATTACTAATTATATTTTTTAATTTATTTTTGTACATGTTCTTGAGTAGAAATAAAGAATTTAATTTGATTATCTATAAAGGCTTTGAGCTTAAACAACGAGTTAATAATTTCAGAAAGATATTTCCAATGGAAATGTTTATTTTATATTTGTTATGTTCTTTTGACCCTCCCTTCAGGGCAATATTACAAATTATGGATTACTTGATTCCTTCATATATTATGAGGACCTGGTGGACCGAGCCTTGCTCGGTGTTATTTCATGTTTAAGAGTCCATCCAGTTATTATAAAATATTTCTATGTCATAAAATTGATAATTTTTTATTGCTCCATGGACTCTTCATCCCACTTGCTGTATATTTCCTTGATGGCTGTAGATTCCAAACAGCTGTTATGATTACTTCATATGTTTACACTTTCCTTGTTTATTTTCGTTGCCATCACGGCAACCCATAAGGCCAATGTTAAAATTTTACAACTTTTAAATTCGATTTATTACGTTAATAGATTTTCTCTGGCCAAGTAATCTGCATAAAAGACGTTTATGAGTCATAAATTACTTATTTCCAAACTTTGAAGGAAATCCTCGGAGCCGTTTTTGAGATAATTTGTGCAAGCACGCAAGCAAACATACAAGCATACAAGCATACAAGCACGATAACATTACTCATATAAGAGTATAGGAAAATTACTTTTTTCCAGACTTTGAAGGAAATCCTCGGAGTCGTTTTTGAGATAATTTTGCAAGCACGCAAGCAAGCATACAAGCATACAAGCATACAGGCACGTTAACATTACTCATCTAAGAGTATAGGATACAGATTGTATATAAACGTTCTCGGACATTATTGTTCTTAAAACCACACGATTTAATGTTGGTATTAATCATTACCCTCAGTACCATCAGGGGTTTAAATTATTCGTTACCGTAATTTTTAAATCGATTCGAAAAAGTATACTATTTAAATACGTGTAAGAGTTTTAATTTAAAAAATCCAGTTACACTCTATAGATTAACTATTAATAGTATTGCCAGCAGAATACTTTTATTTGTCATCAGACAATTTTTATTATTGTGATTAAATTGCTGTCGAAACACCGTAAAGTACAAGTGCAGGCCTTTTGAGGTATTGTCATTCTGTTATTTGTTTTAGTTGTACCCACGTCATAGAACCAAATCGCTTTCGAAACACAAATCCATAGTGCCCAGTAATCCCATAGTAACCCATGGAAAGTAATTTTAATATTTTTAAATTAACGTAATTTTAAAGTTGAACGTAGAACAGCCCTAAACAGTTTCCCTACTTAAGAGCCACGTATTGTGTTAAAAATATTTAAAAGTGTTTTCTTTAAAGTGATATTAATTTTAGTTTATTATAGTAAAATTTGAAAAAGGCACTGACAGACTAGAAAAATGTAAAAGACATTTATTTTCCAACCCATCAAAAGATACATAATCGTACAATAAAATGGGTTATATTAATTTATATATATATATATATATATATATATATATATATATATATTTTAATAATTTGTTGAAACTTGATGCGCTGCAGTTTAACTATGAGCTGACTAAAAATAAAAATAGCTGTTATTTACTAATGCATGATTGACCTCTAAATTAAAAAATCAATATGGTTTTAGGATTTTTCTGAAAAATTTGTCATAGTAAGATAGAAAAATACATTTTTAAGATATGAATGGTATTTTGTGTCCAAAAATTAAAAAAAAATTAAATGTTTACATAACATTCTAAGGTCCAAAAATTGCGTTACGTAGGTTTGCGAATATTTTATGCCTTTTTTTATTCCATTGACAGATTCATTCAATTGTTTTTCGGGGCGAATCAAGCGTATTTATAAAAGCTAAAAAGTTTATTTTCTTTCTATTCATTATTTATTTACTGTCCTCATTGAATTACAACAACTAAATATACTACATGTCGTGATGATGGTTGATACATGTATTTTAGGGTGCATTGTTATAAAGGCGTAGAAACGTCCATTTGCTGCTAATTTCTTTAATAAATTCCTGTTAAATTAACGAAAAACATGGGGTAATAATGCTCTTTCAGTAAAGTGCTTGAACGAATATAAAACGTATCAGCAGATAACCAGTTCCCCGCAAATAACAACTGTGTCAACGTATGAATTCATACCATGATATATTATCAGTTAGATATTCTATGCTATCGCCGGAAGTAATTACAATTTGAAGCTTAGTTCCTCGACTTGATTTTATGTTGTGAATAATTCACATTTGTTATTATCATTATTATGAATTATTATTATATATTTTTTTTAAATTCCATTATGAATTATTCACTTTACACATTACACTTTGGTTATTCACTATATATTTTTCGAATTTCTTTCGTGAACTTATAATCAAGGTACTCAAATTATTTTGGATAAACTATCAAACAATCAAACGTAGAAGAATGCTTAGAGCTAGTTAAACAAATAATTAGGAGGTAAAGGGTAAAAACTACGAAATGTAGCCTATAAAATATAAGAGGATAAAAACTTAAAGAAAGGCATCCAATTTTCTGTGAAGAAAACTTAGCAAATATTTTACTTTTCAACTAAATTTTGGTAATAAAAGTAGCGTTTTAACTAGTAGTTTGTGTTATAATTAAAAACAAAAGGAAACCAAGAACTTTATTCAGGTTTCTCAGAAAACTCATTCGATTTCACTCTGCAATGCATTTGTTTGTTAAAGGACATGATTATTGTTACTTGGTAGAAGTGGACAAGAACAAAAGGTTCACCCTAATTAAAACTAACTGAAAAAATACTTATTCATATTCAAACATTTAAGAAGCTACTCAAAGAAAGGTACAAAACTAAACAAACTATTCGATAATTTAATTAAAAACTAGTTATTGTTATTATTATTATATAACTACATACATTAAATACTACACCAGGTAATTATATAATAATGAAAGATTCATTAACTAGATATTATCAACAAGATATATTATCAAATAACTAGATATAATAGAAAGATAGATATAAATATCAGTTTTTTAAGGACATCATTTAAAGGGTTTAGTTTTTTAAATATCTATCTAGATAGATATTAAAAAACTAAACCCTTTAAATTATGAGCTTAAACCAATATTTTTACAGACGCAAAGGAAAACCAAAGTGGAGTTAGAAGATCGCTTAATTTGCTGTGTTGAGCGATTCGTTATAGATTCCAAACTCTTCCATAAACAACCCCGTCGCAGCCGACCTGCGTATTCAGCGAATTTCCAAAGGATTTATTTTTTAAACGTGGGCATATTTAACATATGTTGGGGAAAATGTTGTTTTGAATATGCTGTTTAAATAATACACTACTAGTGGCTCTAAGGGCAAAAGTCCCGAATTATAGAAAAAGTCTTTATTATACTATATTTAACCTTTGTAGTTAAATAAAACTGTATATCAAACATCACATAATATGTCAGTATCTAGCATAATTTATGGCTTTGAATCAAGTATCAGCACCACATGTTTTATATGTAAACAAAGCAGACGTGTTTAGATCCAATTATTTTTAAATGGCATATATTTAATGTTACTTTTCATTTTCTGGTAGACTTTAAGCAATTTCAGTGTTTTTCCTGAGGCCCTGGGTTCAAGACCTTCAATTTGAGGTTTCTCTCAATATCCTGCCACTTTCCAAAAGCCCACAGTTCCTGTTCAAAAATTTTTATATTTTACGTATTACATTTATGAAAAAAATTATATTTAATCATTCATGAGCTTTAAACATTAGGTAAATTAACAAGGGGGTCGCATTGGTTTTCATTACAATACATTTTTTGTATTGCACCCCTACTTATTGTATTGACCTTTAAAATAATCTGGATTTATATTAGAGTATATATTCTACGTAAAATCTTAATAAATTAACCCTTCACAACTCAAAATAAAAACAAATAAAATACTCACTTGAAAACTTAAATATAATCGTACCAGCACTTGCCCGTGGCTTTGCTCACGATAAAAACTATAACTCCCACTGCCTAAATGAAGATAGCGCCACATTTTGAGTTTATGATTGAACAGATGAGGTACAAAAATAATGATGACTTTCATTTAACTGGCTAAACTAAATTTAACTTTTATTTAGTACATATTACCTAAAATAATCAACAAAAGAACCATATGAAAGGAACCAAATTAATTATAAATCAGCTGTAATAATGTATCCGTATGTGAAGCTTGAACCATCAGCTCGATTGAATGAACATTGAAAATTCAAACAAAATTTCATCCATTAGATTTGTATAGGGAAATTTTAAAACTTCGACCCCATCAAAAACCCCTTACAATTTAGAATTTTGAAAAAAAAGTTGTAATAGGTGATGCTTAAGCCCTAAAAGGAACATTCATACAAAGTTTCAAGGTAGGTTCTCAGTCAAGTAGTTCGGGCTGTGCGATGATAGGTCAATGTCATTTGACACTTCAATTGAAACTTCAAATAAAACTTTCATGGACCAGAAAGATGTTTTTTTAGGAATCCGCTAAGTCCATTTTCAGTTTAAAAAAGGCCTTTTTTGGTTTAAAAAATAATACTCTTCTTTTGTGTAAAACATACCTCCACCGCAGCAGACGTGTGTATTCAGAGAATTTCTAAAGGGTTTATTTTTTATATGTGGGCATATTCAAAATGTAAAGGAAATATTGTATTACATATATTTTGTATAAGGATGCGAGCGCAATCCTTCGCAGTTTGGTAAAATGTATTGGTTTGGAGTAACCATTACGAAACATTTGGGGATTTTCCCTTAAAATCAGGATAAATAAACTTTTTGAGGGTAAAATAAAAAGATAATATTGGGAAACGTACTGCGTTTAGCACATATAATATCTCAACAACGGTTCGACATATAGTAATAATTCATACTTCTAAAATTTTTTTAATCTTCACCAAAAAGAGTGATTTACCTACCTCAATTAGGCTATAATTACCAATAAAAGTTGCCAATTTAATAAATTAATGTTCATAAGCTGCATCAAATCTTGTTTACAGATTAGAAATTTATATTTTTGTTTACAATCTGACTTAGGGTAAAAATCCATCTGAAGGTGATGGATTACAATCACATTTAAAACCGTTATAATGCAAGTTGGTCAGCACCACAGCGTTGAAAGCGTCCTCTAGAAATAAATCAAAGGGTAGGGGGCGAAGCCTTACAACAATCTTTTATATTACTAGTCGCCGGTGCGCTTGATCATAAGCTTTAAAATTACACCTCAATCGCAAAAATCGGTTCAGTAGGACGGTTGAAGGGATGTGTAAGGGGGGGACCCCTTATTTTATTAGGTATATATAGATATCACCTAATGGTCAAAATTCAAACAGAAACTATTTAATAGGTTTTGTTTCAACTTCTTGTTGTAGTAAATCATGTGGCTGGATTTGTTGTTTTTTTCATTTCTTTTTTATTTCGTGGCCAACGTAGCAGCTCATAAGGCCCATGTTATAATTTTTCAAATTTAAAATTCATTTTTCTGCGTGCTCTTCAAAAATAATGCATATTATGCATATATAATGCACACTATTGGAAAATACAATTCTATCGGTGTGCTTAGATATTCCTTACGTTGCGCAAAGGTCGAGACAAAGGGATCACAACAATTATGCTTGTCTGTTAGTTATACAGGGTGTCACAAAAATGCGTAGCGTGCTATGCAGAACAAGATTCTACATACAAAAATAAGTCGAAAATGTAGAGTAACATTTTTTCGATTTCGCCTTAGTTTAGCCGTAATCCGCCATTTTGTATTTTTTTGAAAATAATTAATAATTCATCAACCCTTGGAGATATTTTCATGAAACTTGGTATAAACCTTAAGTCTCTTAATATTAACATTTTCCAAAAATATTTTTTATCAAACTTATCAAATTTCAAAATGGCGGCCATTTCAAAAATTCAAAGTCAAATTTCATGAAAACTAGCAGGTCAAACAAAATTTTACAGAGCATCAGATTTAAAGCACTTTTTAATCTAAATCCAATGACACTAAGATTGTTGAAATCGGTTAATAAATAAAAAAGTTATTTAACATTTTTCAATTAACCTCAAAATGACGCTAAATGTGCTAATAAAGAACAAAAGCAAAAAAAGTAATTCGATATTGGAATGGTAATCCAAATTCAAATTAAAAGTATTAAAAATGTTGAAAATAATTTTTATGAAATTTATTGGTGATTTTAAAGGTCTAAAATATTTTTATTTCAAGACTATTCAATCCACCTTACTTGTTAACAGCTGTTATTAAATGTAATCAGCTGTTTACAAAATTCATTGTTGTTGACTTATTATTGTCAACATTTTTAACCTTTTTGGATGCGTTTAATTTTAATTTGGATAACTATTCCACTATCAAATTTCTTTTTTAGCTTTTGTTATTCATTAGCACATTTAGTGCCATTTTGAAGTTAATTGAACAAAAGCTAAAGAAGTAATTTGATAATGGAATAATTATCCAAATTAAAATTAAAAGCATCCAAAAAGGTTAAAAATGTTGACAATAATAAGTCAACAACAATGAATTTTGTAAACAGCTGATTACATTTAATAACAGCTGTTAACAAGTAAGGTGGATTGAATAGTCATGAAATAAAAATATTTTAGCCCTTTAAAATCACCAATAAATTTCATAAAAATTATTTTTAACATTTTGAATACTTTTAATTTGAATTTGGATAGCTATTCCATTATCAAATTACTTTTTTTGCTTTTGTTCTTTATTAGCACATTTAGCGTCATTTTGAGGTTAATTGAAAAATGTTAAATAACTTTTTTATTTATTAACCGATTTTAACAAGCTTAGTGTCATTGGATTTGAATTAAAAAGTGCTTTAAATTTGATGCTTTGTGGAATTTTGTTTGACCTGCTAGTTTTCATGAAATTTGACTTTGAATATTTGAAATGGCCGCCATTTTGAAATTTGATAAGTTTGATAAAAAATATTTTTGGAAAATGTTATTGTTAAGAGACTTAAGGTCTCTTAACAATTTCATGAACCAAGTTTCATGAAATTGTTCATGAAACATGAAACAACCAAGTTTCATGAAAATATCTCCAAGGGTTGATGAATTATTAATTATTTTCAAAAAAAAATACGAAATGGCGGATTACGGCTAAACTAAGGCGAAATCGAAAAAATGTTACTCTACATTTTCGACTTATTTTTGTATGTAGAATCTGGTTCTGCATAGCACGCTACGCATTTTTGTGACACCCTGTATAGATAGATACAAGCTTTTTGTATAGATTGGTTTGCTTTTGGTCCAAAAACAAAACCAGGATAACAGCAATAACACGTCTGAATTTGATGAAACGTTAAAGCGAGTACAAGTGAAGCTGCGACAATAACCTCGTAGCTACTTTCCTCAGCAAGTATCTGCCACCCCGCCACCACGCGCCACTCAGGCCTCAGCATCTGCCACCCCGCCACCACGCGCCACTCAGGCCGCCGCGCCGCCACCTGTCCACTTCTATTTGGTAGCCTCGATTTCTCTTTTCAGGACCGGTTTCGTCTTTGCGTCAATGCCGTGACGTTCGCCAAATCTATTATAAGCCCAATACGACATACGTAAATATTTTGAAAATAAATGTGCAGAGGGCAAATGTGTCAACTTAGTGACGTTAGATGTTTTGACTTTGGGCTCAAGGCGACGGTCGAAATGGGACATAACATTTTGTAGTTGACTGGAAAATGTAAAACTAAATGTTTCAACTAATAGTGCAAACACCTGAAAATTCAAGTTGTATGTGGATCTAGAAAAGTAGGTAGATTAAGATGGGAACTTGGCATTATTAATGAGAACTATTGTAACTGGGCTAGTACGAGAAAACAAGATCAGAAATACTGTCAGAGCTATTAAACAGTAACAACAATATTTGGAGACATATTTCTTGGAGAAACAAGTAATTTCATAGCAGATCCAATAAATATTGAGCAGACTTAGTAAGCGAATCTAATTTATACATTAGAAAGCGCGCGCAATCCTCCGCAGTCAAAGGGACAGGATTTGGGTCATATGTAAAAGACTAAGGTCTTTGTCTTTGTGGCAGTAATCTAATGGTTCAAGTCTCTCTAAATATTCAAGGTAAACGACTCTTCATTCCTTTAGTCAAGAGACAGAACACTGACAATAAACCCAACTACTTTGAGACAACTCTCATCATTAGATGGCATAGGACTGTAGGCGTTTTTAGTTTTAAAGATAAATTAAATTACAGTCAATTAAACCCCCCAGATTTCAGCTGCATAACCTTTGAAAAAAACATAAATCAAATGGAAAGAAGGTATAACACGAAAGAATATAAGTAACATTAGTATATACCATGTGGAAGACATGTACGAAATAATGAAATTCTCAGTGAAATCACAGTCTTAGACTGTGGTGAAATCTCCAGCATCACAAAGAGAGAAGACACCCAAACAATGATGGACTGAACAAGAACAACGTTAATTTTCCTTACACCATGCAACGTTCACACGCTGAAGCTGGAAGGAGAATAAGGTTTACAAAGAGGAAGAAAATACGAGTGAATTTAATGCAAATAAAATAAATTTTACAAGCAGAAACAGAAACAGACTTAATAAATTCTATCAGAACGCTGACACATACTTCCTCCTTTTTCCAAGAGTCAATTTTATAATTTTGTGACTTAAATCTTTAACCTTAACCTACACAGAATGCAAGTGGTATAATTTAATTAGATGCTCAAAGGTTTGCTTACTTCAAATTTTGACCTATATCGCAACAGCAGTTTTTGAAAAATTTAAATTATTTAAAATTTGTTGGGGTTTAAGGGGGGGGGAAGGTAACTCTGGAAGTAATAAATTATTTAAAAAAACACTCTAAATTATAGATATTTATTACCTACATATCAAGTAATATAAGAATTCGTTATCAAATAACAGAGAAATGCATTGTTCAATATTCCCCCTAAGAAAACCCTTAACAACGTACTCTGTTCACCGCTAAACAAAGAATCTTTGTGACCGGTTGACTTATACCAACAATTCAAAACAGTGGATTATCTTGAATTTTGAAAGCCAAATTTATAGGTTGCAAGTTAACTTTTATTTCAGGCAATGACTTCTCGGTTATTTGAAAAATGTCATTACTTGAATCGTTATAGAATCTGAACCTAACGTTTTGCATACATTCGGGTTGGTATTTTAATCACTATAAAACAAGAGATTGTTATAGGAATAGTTAGAGCACTTTTTAATGTAGGTTTTTTAGTGTGCTTAGGGCTGAAATAACCTAAACCAAGATAAACACTATTGGAAATTCCGGGGTTCAGTACTTACATGCCAAATATAATCAAAATCGAACGACTGGCGTCGTGTCGGGCTCTGTTCATATCATCCACACGTCCACATACATCCTGACATCCACCCTTTCACTGTAATTTTCCACCAGATCAAATCTCCAATATTAAATCTTTATTATATAGAGTTACTAAAATTTCATCAACTCGCTCAAATTATTAAAGATCTCGGTGATCTTTTTAACAAAGATATGACCTTTCCCAATCATACCGAAATCATTTGCAAGCGAGCCATCAGAACGCTTGGTTCTGTTTCAAAACCCTCCAGGACTCCAGAGGCATAAACAATCCATATAGCCTTCGCACCCTTTACTAATGGATTAGAAGCTATGCAGAGAGATAGCTAGCTAATATTCGACTGATTAGAATCCGGCTAGGTAATTCCTGTCAAAGAACTATCTGAAATATTAAATCTTCCTTATCTTGCTCTGAGACGTGATGTGGCTTACGCTATTATTCTTACAAAGGTCGAAAAACTACTAGAAGTGTTAGTATAAATAAAAAAAACATACCTCCATCGCAGCAGATGTGTGTGCTCAGCGAATTTCTAAAGGATTTATTTTTTATATGTAGGCATATTCAAAATGTAAGGGAAAATATTGTATTGCATATATTTTGTGTAAATAATACTCTTAAAAAGTATATTTCATCATGTATGCAACGTTTACTCCAACATTTAATTATATTTCCACATTGTGGGGATATTACCGTAAAGTGTTGTGAAAAATACCATGTGGCATTTTTTAATTCCGAAAGCCCCATACACCAAACACCACTCTCACCACTCCTAATGCAACTGCATTAGGAGTGGTGAATATAATTCTGGACAGAGAAAAATAAAGGCTATGCAACTTATTCCAAAGAAGGATTTGCTCTAAAACATTTAAATCAAGGTACGTGGCTATAAAAGTAAAATGAAGAGTTAACAGCGTTCCTATGATAAAACATAGGATAACTGTTTCTTCATCTTATTATTGTCGAATCCATACCAGATTTTAGAAATATTAAGGTTGGAATATAAAAAAAATTAAATTAAAATTTCACTCTATAAATTTCTATTAAATGTAAGAATCTGACGCACGTATGCTAGGTGATCTGAGCGGTTTACACAGAAACATCGTGAACGGAATTTAATATCTTAATTTCTACGTATCAATTCGACAAAAACATCATTAACGAGTTCTAAAATTAGGCATACAATGTTATTTATCTTCGATTCTCATTATGTCGCTATGGTAAGCTCTTTTATCGCGTAATGGGAGGGTAGCAAACACCGTTTAACCTGTAAGGCCCAAGCACCTATCTATTGCGACTATTGGGAATGTCGCGAGGTTCCGTTTTTTTCGCGTGCGTACTTGTTATAAGACAGTTGCGATTTTTAAAAACCCTTTTAACTACTGTATTTACTACGGCATGGTTCTCTTTTTGCACTTTAAAAATTTACTTCAGCTTAACAGCCTTCTTCAATCAGAGTGACGACAGTTTTTTTAATAATGAAAAAAACTCGCTGAAGTGCCCGTACTTCTCATAGTTATCTAAATAACTGCTGGAAAATTAAAAATAGTTCCTGCGGAAACAAAATACAACTATCAAAAGCTAGGAAATTAGAACAACATTTTTACATAAAAGGCCTGCGGGGCTGAATCCGTGGGGATATTAATTAAATAAAAAGGCTGGGTTCATTATCTACTTTTGTGCAGAATTTCAGCCCAGCCTGGTTCGGTAGGTTTTTCGTTTACCCGGAACAAGAGACAGACAGGAGCCATCCCCACTAGCTGTTGCGCCCGTTCTTTGCACGGCTAACCTGGAAAATTAACTATAGTTCTTATAGAAATCATGAAATCAGATACAAACTATAAAAATCCTAAAAATTAGTACAAAATAAATGCATAGGCAGCCTTGGCGAAGCTAGAGGAGATTTTAAGGACTTAATTAACTATCTACTTTTGAGTAAAATTTCAGATTAAAAGATTAAATTAAAATGTACACGAATTATGTGTTGACGAGTGGTCTGATAAGATACTGTTTTTTGATTGATGTTCATGTCATTTAGGTACTTTTCAATACCAATATTATGGCGATTTTGAATTTTCTCTGCTGTATCTTTAGTTAAGGACATGACATTGACCTTTTTGTCGCATTTCGTTTCTTTTATTAAGCCCGTAAGAATAAGTAACCACTCATTCTTAAAGAAAAATGAGGCTGTTATTGCTCAATGGAAATATTATTTCAAAACTTGGAACACCCCCCCCCCCTCCAAATCATATTTTGTGAATGAGGCAAGTATAACATACACAGCAAAAATAGTTGTTTTGTTGTTGGAACTAATTTGCAAAACACCTTTAATCATTATTTAGTTTACCTGTCATTAAACCGGTCCGGGACTTTCGAGACACGCGGTATAGTGGTTTATTGAATACTCGTTACGTTTATTTCTCGTAATCAATATTTCGTCAACAAACTTTTTAAACAAAAAGTGACCGCTTGTAAAACTGTTATGGTGGTCTTAAGAATGATAAAATGCTATCCAATTTGTGATACAGGTCCTGTATTACAGGACTTGTATCACAAGGTTTTTTTTTTATTAAAGAACCCCCTATTTTGTTATAAATAAACGTGGATTGGAAAAACTCACAGGTTTACAACAGATAATAGCAAATTCTTTCAAAAGCCTCCTGCACGAAGTCCTTAAATGGGATTTCCAAATCTGCAAAAGGCACATCTAGAGAGTAATTTGATTCCAAATATATAGCTTATTTTTTTAGCAGCATTAAATTTTAGGGGTCTATGTGCTGCGAAGAAAAAATCAGAAATTCTTTTAATAATATAGACGTGCATAAAAAGTTCATTTATCCATTTGATAATTCCCAAACCAGTCGCTTTTTCCTGTCGAACCGAATATCAACAGGATTCTTAACATAACTTTAGACTCATATATTGTTCCAGTGGTGTTTTCCTTAAAGGATTCCCGCCGATCACCACAAGGAAATGTCCACCTGTACTTTCCTCCCGAAAACCTGTTTCGCACGCTCCAAGCGCTTTGGAGCTCATGCAAGCAAACTATCACTTTGTAAGTCAATTAACGCAAGGTGGATGTGGGGGGGGGGTTCCCCAGCCCCAACCCCACCCCAGGTTGCGAGGGGGGGGATTCGCGACTTTCTGTGGTCTAATGTATCATTAGCAATAAACCCTCCCAGCAACATCACACCACTCGGTGATTATGCAGCATTAACCAAACTGTTTCATAAGGAAAAAATGCAATCTTGCATTGCGATGTTTCTTGCTTGCGGTTATGAAGATTTAGCATGAAACAATTATTTGCTCAACGTCAAAAAAACCCGAAGTCCAACATCTTTGACGCGGTACTGACTAAGATGTAGTGATTACAACTTTTACAAAATGTTGCCGTATAATCTGTGCAATCGTATTCATGATAAAAAAACTGGCGATTTTTATTAGCATGAACAATTTAATTATTAATCTTGAGTTTAAGTCCCAACCTCCCGACCATAGTTTAGGTGCTTTAAAATGTGTAAAAACCACAATTTTTTCTATTTTGCCAATAGAAACTCTTATGTTATTCTGAGGAAGCAACTGGCATAACACACGTTTGACTGGCCAGCACAGCACAAGTGTGTAAGTTGGTTGAACATGTCTGCAGCATGTGTTTAGTTAATACAGTGTCTTTCAGTGCGATTTAAGGTGGGTTGAAGGGGGTCTCAACCATGATGAAATTCCGTAGCCTCATCTCAAATCAGACAATACGCACCTCCATACTCCACACTGCACCTGTTTAACTGCACTTCGTCGCCAAATATACTTGTATACTTGAATGTCACCAAATGTGTACTTTTCGGGAACTGCGCGTTAATACTTATTGTTGATTTCCCTTCCTGTTTATGTACTCATCCTGAACTTTAAGTGTTTAAAGAAAACTTATTTCATTATGGATGTAGATAGCACCTACAGGTGTTGGAATTTGAAATCTAACTTCCAATTCATCACTATCAGTATAGTTCTTAAACCCTGTATCAAAAATGGTGAAATTGTTTGGCAATCTTGTCCATTACCTCAGTAAAACTTCCGGACCTTTTCCGTTAATTCACTACCACTACTTGTTTTAATATAATTCCGTTTATTCACTATCAGAGCTAGATTTTACGTTTAGATATGACAGATTAAACCAAAATTCGTAGCCAAATCCTTTCATTGAGTGGAAAATATTTTTATAAGCTTGAAATAAAAACATAATGCAGATTTCACACATTTTGTTATTATGAACAAATTGTTTGATATCTTCTCCCACGTTCTAAAATGTTTATCTCTCATTATATAACTGTTTCCATTTCAAGTTAAACTGTACGAAATAGAAAATTGAAGATCGTTAGGCAAGACATAAAACAATTACCACATAAGAGGCAATGCCAGAGATAACGGATTCCTAGCGGATGCCGTAATGCCTTAATACCGAATGCCGTAATAGATGTAAAAATGATTGGGAACAGTTTTTAAAGCAATAATACATTTATCAAGCAATAGTGAAATAAAGGAAAACAAAAAAAGAAGTGGTGGTGAATCCCGTTAAAAAAAGTCCAAACTTTAAATACCCCCGTCGCAGCAGACCTGCGTACTCAGCGAATTTCCATAGGATTTATTTTGTATATGTGAGCATTCAACTTGTTTGAAGGAAAGTATCATTTGAATACGTTAAGTAAATAATATACTAAAATCGCATATTTAATCATTCATGAGCTTTAAACATGAGGAAAATTAACAAAGAGACCATATTAGTTTTCATTAGTAATACATACACTTTTGTATTTTATATAATTCTTAGTCTTTTAATTTTCAATAACTGTAATCTTGTTATAGAATATAAATGTCAACAAACATATAACCAATGAACTCAAAACACTCAAAACAAACAAATAATTCAATCTCATGAAAAAATTAAATTCAATCATATGGTCAGTTTTATAGTAATTAAAACATCCCTGTTGCAACAGACCTACATCTCCAGCCAATTTCAATAAAACATATTATCAATCCTCATTATTAAACATATCATATATTATGCTACATTTTCAAGCAGTTTAGACCGAGACACCCCCCCCCCCTCCAAATGCTCTTACTTTCTTTATTAAATTTAAAAATAATTTGTATTTTTTGATATAGTATATATTTTCTGCAAAATCTTGATCAATGAACTCTAACTATTCAAAATAAACACAAATAAAATATTCAACACCTGCAAATTTAATCATATGTTCAGAATTGTATTTTTAAAAAACATCTTAAATCAGGGTGACTATACTTTTTGGAGGGAAAAATTAAAAACAATATTGGACAACGTACTGTGTTTAGCACATCCAATATTATCCAATATCTAAGCAACGGATTGACGTAGAATAATAATTCAAAATGCTAAATTGTTTGTTTTTTTAAGCTGAATTCATTTTTGACAATTAAGTTTAAAAATAATTAGTAAAAAGGTGTTAAATCTTGAAAATAAATTTTATTTGGTGAAAAAAACCTTCTTAGAGTAAATCAATCTTGCTGGTTTGCGAACTCGAAGTCATGAATGACGCTTTACACGTTTGTTCCAAATTTCATCAAGATCGGGCCTTTTTTACAAAAGTTATCGCGCCTACGGACAGGTATATATATATATATATATATATATATATAAAATAAATTACATTCACTTGTTAGGGCTACTATAATAATTAGAGAGATTATCATTTTTACAAAACAGAGTACCCTTTCTTGTTCATAATTAAATATTTATTAAATAAAATTGACGACATGTTTCGGCTCTTGGCCATTTTCATAGTCAAAACAAAAACCTAACCTAATATTATAAAGTTAAAATTATAATGTTTATGAGAACAGATGTTTCTTATTTGTAGTATAGTATAGAAATATTAAGATGCTTGACGTTGTTTTCTTATATATGTCTCACTTTTTCATACATTGGGTTGTTTGTTTCAATATGGGTATTTAATAAGTTTTGGGGTTCTTTTTTGTAACTTAAATATATATAATAATTTTCTTTTGAATTCATTTTGTCCCTCTTTTTTTAAATATTCTACTATTTTCAGATTGTCCTTCATGCTTTTGTATTCATGATTAGTGTTTAATAGTGTTCTGCGAAGGTACTTTTCATAGTGGCCAAGAGCCGAAACATGTCGTCAATTTTAATTAAATAAATATTTAATTATGAACAAGAAAGGGTACTCTGTTTTGTAAAAATGATAATCTCTCTAAATATATATATATATATATATATATATATATATATATATATATATATACATATATATGAAAATGAACGAACGGTGTTTTTGGGGTCTAGGGACCTCAAAATGAAAAAATAACATGGTCCCGGGCTTAAGTCTCACCGTGCCGCCTACGGTAATAGCTACTTCTCTATAGGGGAAATTCGCTAAAAAACCCGTTGTTCTGCATACCCCGATGTCGACAGCAACCCACTTTGGAGTCCAGCACCGCCGATTAGCGAAGGGAACTTTCCATCGTCTCCCTTTAGGATAAAGCTCCACCTCGATATTCAAATGATCATTCAAAAACCAATTAGCAACATAATCAACCCTTTCGTCCTCGAAGCAAGTGTTCTACACTTGTTTAGAATTAGCCTATACTTCTCCAAATTCCATTTTTTTCGTTCTCACAAATTAAAAAAACATAAATTTCTATAAGTGAATAAATAATGATAAGTGTGAACTAGATCCAACCTGGACATGAAGAACACTCTCTTATGTTTTATTCGAATGAATTTTAAGATTTACCTTTCATAACAAAAGGGCTCCCTTGTAATGCGAGTGCCTCTTTGTTTTACCGCCTTCTGAGAGACGATCATAAAACGTTCAAGATTCCACATCTTTTTATTAACCTCACTCATCATGTAAGCCATTTAAGAAGAGAACTTTTAGCGGTAAACAGTTAAAACAAAAACCTTGTTTTATGAATTAGTGAATTAACTAGCTTAATATATTGTACAAATGATAACACGGCCCAAAAGTGGCTTTTCGAAACACGCTCATTTTCGGACCTCGGCATTCGTCTCGGTTGTAAAATTAAACTCGTAAGAAAAACGTAACTTTAGAACTAGTGAAGAAACTAAATGATAGCGCCCTCTTTGATGCCTTAAAGAGAATAATGGGGTTTTCCGAATTTCCTCATGATTTACGTTTTTTTCTAGGGCTACGCCGTACAGCCCTTCAAAGGTTATAATAAAAATTTTCACTATTTATCATAAAATGGATAATTTTTAAGATGTCAAAGTCTGGACACTAAAATCGTCCACCACCTACATAGGTGGTTTACTCCCAAATAGAGCTCTCATCGGCCGTCCTACAATGTTTAAAAGGGTACGGTACCTCAACCGGTTTAAGAATTATATAAATAAATAAAATTATTTACACGAAACTGCATTTATTTATTTTAGGGTTGATCATGAAATTTCAATATGCTCGAGGCCGATTCATAGACTGGCCCCTGCACGGGGGATCCGTTCCAGTTTCAAATCATTTCGAGGAAAAATTCCACCTGTACTTTCTAAAAATAATATTGTTGACAATCCGTCATCCATGCTTTATATCAGCGATGTTGAAAAGCCGTTGTTATTTAGGCCAGTGTTGTAACAACATTGTTCACGTGCACGGATATTTTCCGGGACCTAACTGTGACGCCATTGATATCTCCGAAGCAAAAATATTTATAGAGCTCTTTCGATACGAAACTTAACTTACTTTTTACTGCATTCAGAAATGTCATTTTTATTTTTTAGTATACTGTGGTAAACTTTAACACTTTGAATGCAATTGTGCAATTTAATTGTGTTCTATCAAATTTTCCCCAAGGAAGAAGCTATGTCTTTGGAAAGACCTTATCTCACAGAGAGACTAAAACATAATTTATAATTCTGAGGTCGCCAGAGGTGAAAAACACCATTCGTTCATATTTATGCATCTGTGAACATTATAGCGTGGTCCGATCTTAATGAAATTTGTTTAAAAAACGTTAAGCGGTAATCACTCGGTTGAGTTCAAAATTTTCGCCTCAGACAAACCGTGTTTTTGTTTTGTTACGTTACAATTTAAAACTAAAATTTTTGATTGCTCCTTTAAATTCAGAATAAAGAATAAAGAAAAGAAAAGAATAAAGAACAAAGAATTGAAATAAAGAATTTTCATTTCATTTCATTTCATTTTCATTTTTAAATTCAGCCTATAAAAATAAAATAATAGTAACTTTAAGCATTCGCTAATCTCTATTGCTAACCGATTTATTGAAATCAGTAAACATTGTGAATTTGCCTCCTAATGGGAGGTACCATTTTGTTTCTATCTCTCTTAATTCTCAACATATCTTAATGATAATGAAACTTGGTATATGGTTTAATGGTTTCATCTAGTTTACAATAAAAAGTTCGTGCGTTTTACCATTGACTTAATGGTTTTATCTTGAGCTGTGGGAACCGTTTACACTTGAAGCAGTTGGAGTGGAGTGGAAGTCAACAGAACACCACAACTGATCCCTAAATACGTATTAGCCTAACATGTTACATTTTCCAAAAGCTGTCTATTTATATCTTTACTGTAATTTGTAAACAAACAAGGTTGCGTTTGTCGAAATTAATTTTACATTGCTTGTCCCAGATCAAAAGAGAATTAACAGTGTTTGACTTTAGATTATTTTTGTAATTAATCAATAGTGAAATGAACCCTGAAGGCTAAGAACATATAACCAGTTTAACGTTCAGTTTTCAGTTTTCCTCATAAGAAATGCATAAGGAAAAAGTTTTAAAATCTGAGTTTTTGTCAATAAAAATATCACTTTCGAGTTTATTAATGAACCGCTCTACTATTATTTAATAAAATGAATTTTAATTACTGAGCTTGGAAAGTTGAAAGCCTCTCTCTTTTTAGAGGTTTAATTTAGAAATAATTTACCATTATTTGATTTTCAGCGAATATTCTCACCAATGGAAACATTTCAAAAGGACTTTCCTGCTGAACTTCCAAGAAATACTCGTGGGGTGGATCAATATTTTATTACAGCGCTACCTTCAACAGCACTTTCCTCATTTTGAAATGATTGAGAACGACGTGATTGATACTGAATGTCACACCAACTCGCATGGTCTTCAAAATAGCAATAAATCAAAATAATATTTTAAAATTAACATATATTTATATATCTGTTGCCATGATTTTGTTGATAATCCCACATCAGCTACAAGATAGTATTAAATGAGGTAGCATTATGCATTTTTAATACATACAAAATATTTACTATTCGAGAACGTATTTTTGTTCACTTTTTAAAAGATTACAAGTAGTTTGAACTAAAAGACTCTAGGTATATTATTAACACATTCTTGAATTAATATATGTTGAAATGATCCTAAAGATAAATGGGAGGTGTTATTTCAGTTCTAAAGGAAACCAGACCTAAGAATATTCCTTGACCAGAAAGATATTCAAAAACTAAACTGGGTGATTTTGGATTTCCTCACGAAGTACAATAAAATTTGTCCAAAAAAGACCATTCTGAAAAACAATTAGCCCCACCATGAAATTAATCATGGGGGCCACCCCATGATGACAACAAATCAGATCTTAAAAAAACCCTATGATGATAATGCCCCATCCCATTGTGTTTATGGGCTGGTCCATGTGATGATTTTTTCACTGAGGGCTCATCTATACCAATGAATACAGACCAGTGGTCTGTATTCATTCTCTATACCCTCTAGTTCAAGAATACGACGAGTCCATAAAAATTCAGGTGGTGGAAGGCCCCTTATTTGAGGGGGGAGGGGGAATAGTTATATTTTTTGTAAACGCAATAACTCTGGTGAAAAGTCCGATCCAAATAAAATTTGGCGTGGGCATTTAAAACTCTACTTTTTAAGACTACTTAAAAATAAATTTGATCGGAAGATCCTAAGGGGTCCAAAGGGGTTTTTTGTTACTCAGAAATGGGGTTTTAACATTTTCGGTATCCAAAAATCAAAATTATCTAATTTTTGTTTTCTTTATTGGATTCAGCTCAAAAATCTAACAATTTACTATTTTGAATTACTACTCTATGCCCATTGGTTACCGAGATATTGAAATTGGTAAACACAGTACGTTGTCCAATATTAACTTTTAAAAAATACAAGAAATATAATACCTCGCTTATTTTTTAACATTTTTCAATGATATTTCGTATGTGGCTTCCTATAGTTGAGGATACTACTGGATTATGGCTCATAAGTCCCATTTTCTTCACCCCCTTGTCAGCAAACCTACATATTCATTTCCTATGGTATTCAAATGGAAAATAATGTATGTGATGTGTCAATATCTCTTTTATCTCCGGTTCTGATGACAATAATGAAACAAATTTAAACTTATTTCGAGGGGGAAATCTTTCGCTTTCAGATTAACCATTAACAGTTTAATTTGGTTGGGTTTAAGGCTAGTTGATAATGATTTTTGTTTTTAATAGTTAGTGACGAATATATCAGGATAATTTTAATCAAGATAATGCATTTGTTTTGGTCTTGAATTGTTCTGTAAATTATTGGATTTCATTCGACAACTCGTGTAAATCGGTTGAGATTGAAGCGAGTTATAATGTTTAACCAACATAAAAATGTGATTTCTTGGAAATTTAATTTTTAATTGAAGGTTCATAAATCCTCTTAAAACCAACGGTTTCTAAAGATCTATAGCTTAAATGAAAGCCAATGGCTCAATGACTGATTCAAGACCGAAACAAACGTTTTATATCAGTTATAACTTGAGATATTGCCCTTTTACTGTAAACAAAATTCTTATAAATTTAATTTTTACATTAAATGTCGCATTATAACTGAGCAAAAATTAAACCAATTTTATCGAATAACATCTGAAATTAAATCTGATAAATTTGTGCTTAATTTGAGACCAAAATAAACTTTTTATCTCCTTCAGAACAGGAGATATAACTTTATAAGTAAAATCAAATGTTTTCCTGAAAATGTATTTTATGCTGCTGATTTCGATTTAACTCGTCTCAACATCGACCGATTTAAACAATCTATTGATCAAATGAAAGCTTATGACGTACTGATTGATTCAAGACTAAAATTATCAGTTTATCTTATTTAGAGCCTAGATATAAATCTACAACTAAAAATGTAATTTCTAAAGAAATTATTATTTTGTTGATTGCAGCCTTATAACTCCCCTCAGTCTGAGCCTAATTCAGAAATCAATAGCTCAAATGAAGCTTACACATTTTTGAAGAAGCGAAGACCATAGCGAAGTTTGTATCATATTTCAAATCCAAAATATGAACCTTAATTTAAAAATAAATTTCTAAGAAATCACATTTTTATGTTGAATAAACATTATAACTCGCTTCAAACTCAACCGATTCACATGAGTTAAAGGTCGAATATATATATATATACAGAAAAAATTAACTGAGTTACCTTTAAATTCATTTTATTTGCAACATCTTTCAACCTTTAGGCCATTTTCAAGCAAGTTTTACCTAACCTCTTCAGACAGTGTTTACATAAGTCACATGATTAAAATCTAAATAAATTAAAATAAATATTATAAAGTTTCCTTAAAATTAGTTTGAATAAAATATATGTTTATATAATGAAGTGTATAATTACTCTTTAAAATGACCTTTTCAATAGTCTTGCTTTTTCAAAATATCGGATTTTGTGATGGTATGTGGCTATTCAGTATATTTTGGGGGTCTTTTTTGTAGCCGGTATATATGTAAAATGCCTATCTTGAATTAATTATTTTTCCTTTTTTTGAAAATTCGATGATTTCAAGATTTTCTTTTATATTTCT
This sequence comes from Flexamia atlantica, assembly GCA_035578135.1. NCBI lineage: Eukaryota > Metazoa > Arthropoda > Insecta > Hemiptera > Cicadellidae > Flexamia > Flexamia atlantica. The sequence goes on from JAQJVK010000006.1 coordinate 58,083,177, forward strand.
GTAGTTGTGGTTTGTTGTCATAAATGCTCAGCAAAGTTAGATTTTTGCGTTGTTAGATTATTACTTTTTAGGGCTTGCAAGTGTTCGCGGAATCTTGATTTAAACGATCTTCCTATTTGTCCTACGTAGAAGCTTTTGCAATCGGAGAATTTCAACTTGTATATACCTGCTTGGTCATATTTATCTTCTTGGTTGTCCTTTATAGTTGATTTCTTATTAATTAGATCAAAGGCGTTGCTGTTTGTTTTATATGAGACTTCGCAGTTTGTTGCTTGAAATGTTTTTCTTAAGGATTTGTTTAGTCGTGTGTTATAGGTAGGGCATACTTATATATTTCTTTTCAGTTTTTTGATCTCTTTTTTATTTCTGTTTCTTTTTTTGTGCTTTTTATCATTTGATCAACGAATTTATTGTTATAACAATTTTTGGAAGCCAGACATTTTATGACATTCTTTTCTTTCTCATAATCTATTTGTTTCATTGGTATATTTAAAAGGCGGTTGATCATTGTTCTAAAACCAGCCATCTTGTATTTCCAAGGGTGGTGAGAATGAGATGGTATTAAGAGATCTGACTGTGTTGGTTTTCTGTATATTTTAAAACTATGTTTGTTTAATTTTTTTTTGTTAATTCTAAGTAATTTATAGATTCGTTTTGGCTTTCTTTGGTAAATTTTATTTTTTCTGATAAGGAGTTTAAGTATGTTAAAAAGTCTTCACTAAAATAGATTTCCTTCAAAAAGGCACAATATATCATCTACATATCTTATCCAATATTTTATTTTTGGTTTGAATGGGTTTGTTTCGTCATTGATTTTGTTTATTTCTAATTGATGTGAAATAAGACACAACCTTTAAGTTAATTAAGGCTTTATAACACTTAAAACTCAACGTAATCAAGTTTTAGAAATTAGTACAAAAGTAAACATGAATTGAATTAATAAATAATATGACAATGATAACACAGCTGTGTTTTGATCAGGTGAATCTTTCATCTAATTCACCATATTCTCCCCCACTTAGTTTAAAACAAAGTCCTTAAAACGTCTTGGTGTTCTTCTGGTCCTCGACGGTCTAGTACTTTGTGTATTCAGAAATTCATTAGTAGGAATCGATTCAGATATAGCGGTTCTCAGGTTACTTGTGGATTGAGAGTCACTATATCCGTCGCAAATGTGTTCTTGTTCATTTGGAACACTTTCTTCATTGCATGTTAAATTTGTATCGCCCCTTGATGCCAGTTGCTGTTGTTCACTAGGATTACTTTCTTCAATGTATGTTAAATTTGTATCGCCTCTTGGTGCCAATTGTCTTAGTGGAACGGTACCCTCTCTACCATTTGAAAATCGAATGAGAGCATAATTTGGGTTAGCTTCTACAAGTTCTGCTTCATCAACCAGTGGGTCATACTTACTCATTCTCACATTACGCTTCACTAGAACAGGTCCTGGTTGTAGCAGCCAAGCCGGTAGTGATGTCCCATTAGAAGAGCGCCGGGGATGTAAAAAAAGCCGTTCGTGAGGGGTGCAGTTCGTAGCAGTACATAGTAACGAGCGTATTGAATGAAGTGCTTCCGGTAGTACGAATTCCCATTGATTTTGGTAAATTCCTTTAGTTTTAAGTGAAAGTGTAATGGTCTTCCAAATGATACCATTATAACGTTCAATTTGTCCATTTCCAGTAGGGTTATACGGACTAGTCAACTTTAGAGGCAACTCCTCGTTGTTTCAGATATGTCATTAACTCCTCAAATAAGAAAGACCTTCCTCGGTCTGAACGCACGTAACGGAGTTCCAAATATGAAGAAAAGATTGTCTACGCATCTTATTACTGTACTTGAAGATATGTCCTTGCATGGATTCGAAAACGAAAAACGTGAGTATTCGTCGACAATATTTAAGAGATATCGGTTTTGAGTTGAAGATGGTAAGGGCCCTTTAAAGTCCATGCTAAGACGTTCGAAAGGTGAGGTAGCTTTGATTAATGTACACTGTGTCTTGTGGAAGCGTGGCTTTACTTCTGCACATACTGGGCATGAAAGAGTAATCTTCTTTATATCATCAAGCGAGTAAGGAAGGTTTTTACATTTAACCCAGTGATTCATACGGGTTATTCCAGGATGACAGAGCGATTGGTGTAATTCAAACAGATTTTTGTCTTAAAAAGTTAAGACTACAGCTTCGAGAAAGTGTGTCAGCTGTTATGTTATCTTTCCCAGGTCGATACTCTATATCATAAGAGTAAGGAGACGGTTCTAAACGCCAGCGCATTATTTTTTCATTTTTTATCTTGCTGGGATGTTTGTGGTCAAAAATGAATGATAGCGCTTTTTGGTCAGTTATTAGTCGAAAATGTCTTCCCAGTAAGAAGTGTCTCCATCTTTTCAAAGATTCTACTATAGCTTGAGCTTCTCTTTCGACTGCTGAATGATGTTTCTCACAATCTGATAAGGTCCTTGAAAAGAAAGCCACCCATTGAAAGAAAGCCAGCCTTGGTTTTCTGAAAAGCCGCTACCCCATTAGTTACACCAAATGGGATACGCCTGAACTGATACAGTTGTCCATCGGCTTCAAAAGCCGTGTACGGTCTCTCTTCCTTTAAGATAGGAATTTGGTGGTAAGCACTTTTCAGGTCAATAGTGCTGAAGAAATCGTACTGAGCAAGTTTACTTACTAGCGCTTCAATATCAGGTAATGGGTAAGCATTTAATAGCGTGAATTTGTTTACTGTTTGAGAGTAATTTACTACAAGTCGTTTCTTGTGATTCTCATTTTTTGCTATGAGGACTTGAGCCCTCCGTGGAGAATTGCTCTCTTCAATAACTCCATCTCGCAGTAAAGATTGAATTTCAGACCTGATAAATTGTTCATCGTCATTAGAGTGCCTTCTAGATTTTGTAGCAATTGGATGACAGTCATTTGTTAAGTACTGAAATAATCTTACAGGTTCTACAAGAGCACATGCAACATTGCATACCGAGAAAGTTGATCTAGTACCACCAAATTCTACATTGACAGCAGTATGTAGTTTCATAATATCATGTCCGATCAGTACATCAGTGCATAGATAATTTATGATTAAGAGTTTTACCTTACTATATTTGTTGTTTTGTAAGAACAGAATCCACAATAGTATACCCCTTGATAGTCGAAGAAAGTAAAGTAGAGGCCATGGAAACTTCCCTCGTCTCAGGAACAATATTAAGATTGTTTTTAGTAAAGCTGTAATCAACAAAACTATCTGAGCTTCCAGTGTCAATAAGGAATTTAGCTCCATAATTAATTACTTTCCCAATAACTACTGCTTTCGAAAGTCCTGATGGAGATTTCGTGGATGCTAACGTCAGGGAATCTGAGGTAGTCCTACCTTTTGGAACGTTTCTAGTTCTTCATACCTTTAGGAAATGTCTGACTTTTGAAAAGCCCCTGCAGATTTCGTCCTTGGCTGGGCATTCAGCACGAGAACGATGTCTTGTACCCCCACAGAAATAACACTTTTGAAAATGACGTGAAGTATAAGCAGCGGCAGAAGCAGGTATTGTATCGGTTGATTCTTTGTTTTCTTCGTTTACTGTTACAGTGGGTCTTGAATTAGCAATGAGAGTGTTCGTACAATAGCAGTGTGTAGTGTTTTGAATATTATAAGACTCTAAGTGTTTTTGAGCTGATTCTAATGATCGTGAGATATCTTCTACCTTCTTTAGGGTGAGATTATTATGCTCCAAAAGCCGTCGTCGGATAAGAGAAGAAGATAATCCATTAATAAATGCATCTCTGACAGATTATTCACTAACGTCTTAGCGTCAACAGCGACAAACTCACAATCCTTGCTTAAAGTGTTTAAAGTCTGTAAGTATTGGTCGATAGTTTCACCATTTTGCTGCTTACGATTAGCAAGCACATGCCTCGCAAAGAGTATATTATTTTTAGGAACAAAGAAGTTTTTTAAAACTTCAAAAGCTTCGTTGAAAGTTGTGCATTCACTGATGTATTCATAGTTCGTGTAAGATAGAAATTGACTAACACTCCCAAGTTTTTTATCTTCTGCAATCTTGGATTCATTGATGAAAGTTGAAAATGTCTGGAACCAATGTTTCCATTCTTTAGTTAATCACTTAATCACTTTAATAAGACAGGTACCTCATGGAGTACGTTACCCTGAATATGAGTGAAGGATGAGTGTGACGATGCATTGGGAGTGTCAGGAGTAGAGCTGAATCTTTCTGGTCTGAATATTTTATCCATTCAAGAATTTATTAAATGTTATAAATTGAAATAAGACACAACCTTTAAGTTAATTAAGGCTTTATAACACTTAAAACTCAACGTAAACAAGTTTTAGAAATTAGAACAAAAGTAAACATGAATTGAATAAATAAATAATATGACAATGATAACACAGCTGTGTCATTGAGTAATAACAAGGCTGTGTTTTGATCAGGCGAATCTTTCATCTAATACCACACGATGAATGAAAATGCCAGCAAGTAGTCCAGATAAAGACAATCCCATTGCAAGACCATGGGTTTGTTGATAAATTTCAGAATTATATTGAAAATAGTTTTGTTTAGTACAATTCTTTGTTAGTTCATTTAATAAGGTAATAAATTTCTTGGTTGGATAAAGATTTACCTGATTTCAAATCTTCTTTTAAGATATTTAGAGTTTCATTGGTTATGGACCTCTTAGAATTTACCGATCAAATTTATTTTTTATCTAGAATTAAAAAGAAGAGTTTTAAATGACCACACCAAATTTTATTTGGATCCGACCTTTTTTAACCAGTGTTATTGCATTTACAAAAAAATTCAACTATTTCCCCCTCAAAAAGCGGCCTTCCACCCCAAGAATTGATATCGGATTCTTGAACTAGAGGGTGTAGATGACCTTTATACCAAGTTTCATGGTGGGGCTAATTTTTCAGGCATAGTTATTTGTTACTGTACTAACGTGGTCATTTGAAAAATCCATAAGGATGCTTTACAAAATAATCTGCCAGGACACAAGTGCCTTATAGGTAAAGGCCTTAAAATATTTACAATATACCTTGCACGTATTTATATATTTGAAATTAAAAGCCTCGATCTCAAGGTCTTTCTTTTAGATAGCATTTAGGTGAAGTGAAAATGTTACAATCTTGTTAGCAGTAGTGTAGTGTGTAGTGATGAAATAAGCTGTGCCGGAGTGAAAAAGCGGCCTTACAGGAATCATTTATACAGGGTGCAATGTGATAGGAGTTGACGGAAAGAGCTGGGGGATGGGGGTACGTAGTAGGCTACGTAGTCCATCATACAAAAACTGCAGAACACAGTATATTAGGTTTGTTTATGATGATTCTGATGAAATAGGCTCTTACTACCAGGTATTTCGATTAATTATCGCAAATCGATTTACGAAATTCGTTTTTGCGTTGAATCAAAGAGTTGGGGGCCTATGGAAAAGTGTTAGGGGGGCAATTACAATCTAAAAATTGCAGTTAAATAAAATCCAAACCACTGCCCTTACTGATACTGAGAAGGGAAATGACTGCTCTCTGCAGAGCCCGCCCTCGTAGTTCGACACCACAACTTTACTGATCTGTTGGGGAACTTCCTTACTTAATTACTTACACCCATGGCCATTTGGACCCCAGCAGGGTTTTGGCCTCGCCAACAAGTGCCTCCCATCGTTCCCGATCCCTTGCCTCCTCCAGTCCTGCTCCCACTTTGGCCAGATCTGCCTTCACGCTGTCCCACCATCTTCATCTGGGTCTTCCTGGCGGTCGTCTTCCATGCGGTTTTCTCTGTCCAACCACGTTTAATAGCGAACCTTGCTTTCTTCTTACGACATGCGCAACCCATTTTAGCCGTCTAGCTCTTACATGGGCAGTTACGTCCGTGTCCTCATACATCCATTTTGAGGCTATGTCTTGTTGGGGAACTGAAGGGATAAAACTTCTTAACTAGCAAATAAAACACAATTAGCACTCACCATTTATATTTAAGACCATTAAACAACTCACAACTCTCGGCGTCGGCGTCGGACTCGGCGGCGGCGAAGTTGACGGTGACGGGCTCCTTGAGCGCGGGCCAGACGTCGGAGTCGCCCAGCGAGCCGGGGGCCGCGGACCCATGGGGCCGGGGCGCCTCCGTCACTGGCGCGAAGCTCTCGTAGCAGCACTTCCGCTCCTCGGCCCGCCGCCGGTCCCGGACACAGAGCCACCACGACAGCACACAGAGTACCACGATGCCCACCACGGGCGGCAGGCACAGGTACTTGTACTCTGTGACATACTCTTGCAGCGTCATCCCCTCCATCGGCGATGGTCTTGACGGTTAAAGTCTACTACACTAAACAACGCTAAACGCGACCAATTCAAATCAATTGCATATCGTTGACTGTCTTACTCTCAACTGTCAAAGGATTAAACACATATCTTGCACACAACTTGTAACACATAATTCCACAAATGTGTGTTGAAAAAGGAAATGCTCGTTAGATGATCGCTTAAAGCAGCATTCGAAGATTCTGACGATTGTTTACAAGTTGCGGTAACCTAAACGTTTCAGTTGATGTTTACAACGTGTCACATGTTTGAATTCTCCAAGTTGTAGTCCTGAGGCCAAGGTCTTTATGTGAGACACATGTTTACACTCGTGCGTTTTGCCTTGCACTCAGCGCATGCGTCACAGTGTAATGATGTATGCGCCTACGCACGGTCGAGTGAGCCGAAAGGGCGCACCCCCGCAAACAAGACACCCCCTATTGCAAGATAGCTCCACTGGCCTTGGATTTTCGTGCGTTTCAACTTGCAATTTGAAATAAATATTTATGTTGTTGTGTTTCGTTGGTTTGAACAAAACTATAGACGAACAAACTTCAGACTTACTTGCAGGTTTGAGCGCATAAGGCGAAGCATGTTGAAAATTGAATTGAATTAGAGATGGATGTTGAAAGTGAAAACAAAGGGTTGTGACTATTGAACCGATTTCCAAGATGTATGAGTCAAATTAAAAAGGCGAACGCGTGTATTTCTGTATTTTATCTATATAAATAAAATTAGAGTTTTTTCTGTACATTGCTTAGAATTATTAAATGTTTGGTTATTTTTGCGTTTTGAAGGTCAGAGAATCCGAATCAAGCCTAATCTCAATTTATGTCACGATGTGTGTTGGTAACGCTCAACATCACACTTTAGACCGCTTTTCACGCAAAAACTAGAGTACTGTTATGGCTGAAACTTTTTTTCTGTGTAGTATGCACATATGAGAAGGTTTTAGACAACTTAAAACTAGCGTACGTCTTTTTGAAATTAAATAGCAAGCTTCTAAAAACCGAGTTTTAATTGATTTCGACCAAGTTTGTTTTGAATTTTCCCATAATTCAAGGGGATGACGTTTTGTTTACATTTTCAGTGTTCCAAGCACATGGTAGTTACCTTCACTGATGGATTCGTCGTTACAGATGTTTTATGGTTTCATTCAGTTTTATGTTTTGGTTTATAATATTTCTTTTTAATTGACATGTACTATATAAAGTTAATATTTTCCCATTCATTATACATTTATCAGGATTTTCATCCTGATCTGACCCTCGAACTCCACCACAGACCAAGGTCGCGCACAGACCCTCTCAAAGATCACATATTAATATCCTTATGCCACAATTATAAGTGATGAAATGTCATGAAATGTGATGTAATTCATTTCATAGAATGTAAAACCAGCTGTCTGTAAAAAATAAAATAAATCACTGACTAGAGATACTTAAAAGTCCTTCCTTCCTTATAACAGCTGTTAATAAAAGAGATAATGTAAACCATTTTTAAAAAATTGCGGGACGGCTCTGTTATTTTGTTGTTGTTCAAAATAGACCCAAAAACATTAGAAAATACTTCGGTGGCATTTAATCAAGGCATTTTCTACTCTACGTAGAAAACATTTCATGAAACAGGAAACTGCTTTAAGATTCACCAAGTACGCACGGTCTGCTGCGAAGAGGGTATTTCTTGCCTCAGGGGCACTCTGTACTATAGCACAGATTCAACGTTAGGCCTACTGAGTATAAGCCTTCCCAGGCATCGACACCCTTAGGGGTTTTATCGGCGGGGGCGCTGGAATGTGCTGACATGTGTATTATAGAGAGGCCAAATAAAAATGCCTCGTGCGGCGGGGCAGCAATACTTCTACCAGCGAGCACAGAATAGAAATTCTATTCTGTGCTCGCTGACTTCTACGTACTCCCGTCGGCAGCGACACCCTTAGCGGATTCCTAAAACATTTTTCTGGCTAATGAAAGTATATCTAATTTACATTTGTCAAATACCACTGACCTATCATCGCACAGCCCAAACTACTTGAACTTGACTTCGAACCTTGAAACTTTTCATGGACGTTGCTATAGGGCGTGGGCATCTGCTGAGAACGGGTTTTTCAAAATTCAAAGTTTTAAGGGTTTTTCGGTGGGGTCAACAGTCTAAAATCTTTCTGTATAATTTAATGGACGATCTTTCCTTGAAACTGTCAATTTTCATTTAATCAAGAAGGCGGTTTACGCTTCACGTACAGATAGGTCTCTACAGCTGATTTATTGTTTGGTTCCTTTTATCATGGTTGTTTTTTCTTTATCTAGGTGATATGTACTATATTAAAGTCACCAATAGTTTTTGTACCTTATCTATTTAATCATAAACTCAGTATGTGGCACCATCTTCATTTAGACAGCGGGTGTTAAAATTGTTATCGTGAGCGAAGCCACGGGCAACTGCTAGTCTTGAATAAGATCACGATTTTTTATGCACCCTTCGAACCTTTAAAAGGTTCAATCGTTGAAACCACGGATAATACGTCAGTCCGGAAGTACAAATATAGAATCAAGTAAATTTCTTGAATCAACACACGACAGTCTCATGACATTTACTCAACAAAACGATGACAATATTCTTTTACAGCAACTCGACGACAATATTCATTTGCAGCGACGCTTTGACGACATTTGTATTCCGCAAAGCCGCGACAATATTGCCAACAAATTGTACTATGTATAATTGAGTACTGTATGATGTAATTGTGTGCATTAACAGTGTCATAATGTGTTAAGTTATTGTTTCGGATCGTTTTTTGGGTCCTAGGGCGGCGGACACTGCGACAGCACAGTTCCATGACGACAGTATGTTTATCAGCCATACTGGTAGCGCGGCCAGTTTATGTTCGACTAGGAAAATATGGATTTTTCAAGTCTGCCACATTAGTGAGGATTTTTTAATGAGTACCTGACGATTGCCTGTATTTTTTAATCATAATCTGCCGTAATAAGTTAATTAAACTATATTTAATGAGAATTTATGATTGGCAGTGATTTTTAATTATTTGAATTGTTGAAATGGTATTTAAATGTTACACGAAATGTCACTGAAATTTCAATAGTGATTGGTCGAAACGGGAAAAATGAAATAAATAAATGCCACACAGCAAGGTTTGGTCCGCAAGGCTCTCACTGGATAACGACATTAATGTTATCAAAACGGTACCTGTTGGAGGCAGTTGCCGAGACGCAGCGCTTACAGCAAGATGGCGTCTATGATATGTGTTATGTGTCAATGTGGGCTGCCGCCATCTTGTGCGAATGACTTACTTTCTCCAAATCTTTTGTTGAACCTTCGGTCGAATCCCCCACCTCTAATCTGTAACTCCCTTCCATCGCCAATCTCAGATTCCACATCCAATTTCCCAATCTATTGGTCGGCTCACTATGTTTAACGGCCTCATGCCCGAAAATTATTCAAATTTGTAGGAAATGATTGTTGTGTATAGGCACGAGAAAAGAGTTATTCCTGATAAATAGTATATCGTACTGGTTTTATATGAAGATTCAGGTTAATGCCCAATACTCCGGTAAAATAAGACATTGTATTGTACAAAAGGTCGGGTAGTTGTGATTATTGAATATGTTGTTATTGTTGGGCCACCTACAGGTACTTTACACAACTTTCACAAATTATATATTAAAAACTATGCATCATACAGATATTAGTCAATCATAAATTTAAAGAAGATTATATTCCTTACAATTTAAGTGTTTTGGCAGCACTATAGCTTTGTTGGCTCCGGAGATGTGGCCCTTCAAAGATGAACAAAAATCTTCCACTTCATTAACATAGGTCCATTTGATCAACATAGGAAATTTCGAAAATTTCGGAGGCCACTAGTACAGAGGCCTAAATAGTTAGGACCGAAAATGGGCCGTATTAAGCTTTAAACGGATAGCTTAATAATATTTTTCGTACAAATTTACATGAATGCCAAATTCTATACTATACGGCTAAACTGTCGAAGTGGCGCGTAATCAACTATTAAAAAAATCAACACTTTTGGTGTGTGAAAATCCGGCACTGATCGGGAGCTCAACCCCCCCCCCCCTAGAAAAAGTCCTGGCTACGGCCTTGAGTGTAGCCTTTCACATTTTATAATTGTCCCTATTGTGAAGTTGTAATATGTGAATATGCACAATGGATCAGATCACTACGGATCAATTTTCAATAAACATCGTGCCACTTTTGATAAATCGAATCACCTTCGTTTTACTGGATACTAATCCTCCGCATCCAAGCGTTTTGGTCCAACTAATGACTGTTGAAGGCATTGCAACTTGAAAATCGGCAAAGCTATAATCTCTCAAATTCTTTTTTACTTTACTAATTGAAAAAAATTATGGAATTTCATTTCAATGAATAAACCGTACATGTCAGTTTTGATGAGACAACCATTTTCATTTTGCATAATCTGAGGGTTGGTTTACATAGATCTTCATTGCTTAAAGCATCTTCATACGTGTTTCGGCTTTTAAAAAATCTATCTATTTGTTATTTATACACAACATCGACATGTTAGTCTCTTGCATTCATTGTCATTAGATCTTGACAAAAAAAATGGAAAGAAGATGCTATGGTCATTCTCTATTTTAAAAATAATTTGTTCAGCACTCATAACAGCCAGGAAAATACATTTTCAAAGCACCTGGTTTTTTGTTTCAGGGTAACCGTAAACACTTCAATATCCTTCGCATTAAGGATTGTCCAAGTAAATTGACAAAATCCAGTTTTAAATCTATAATGTGTTCCAAACTTGTTTTAGATACATCTTCAACTAATATTGATATTTTAAAACTCTCAACGTCGCAATACGCATCAATAGCTTGTCAGAAAATCCCATTGTCAGAGCACCTTCTGAGTTGCATGTGTTCCTGTTTTAAGTTTTCTTTTTTTTAGAAAAGAGATTCAGGAAATTAAGATGATTACTGACTTCTGGCCTTGGTTTCAATAGGGAAGATACTCTTCCTTATGGTGAGAACAGATTATTTTCTGTTGTCTCATTAAAACGTCTATATTTTGAGAAATCAAAATTACAATGTGGATGAATATTAACTGACTTTTGCTAGTCCTGCAGTCTGTGGTAAAACTATACAACTGTTTCAAATCTTGACTGTCTGTTTTGTAATAAACAAATGTTGATTGGACAAATTTCACAGGTTTTACAACATATTTTTGCTGAAACTTCAAAAGCCTCCTGTGGAAAGGCTTTACATGGATATTTCCCAAACCTGCAAAAGGCACATCTAGAGAGTAAAGGCTTCAATTTGATACCAAATATATATAGAAAAATAAATTTTTAAAGGTCAATATACTCTGTACAAGATCCCAGAAATTCTTTTAGTATAGTTTTTTTACTAAGTCAAACTAACAATCATATAAATTGACATGTACTGTAGTCTACTTATCGAAATAAACTTTTGAAGTTTGTTCAAAGTTACTTCAAAAACGAATAAATCATAATTAATTTCACTGCACTCTGCACCCCAACACTTACCAGTGTCTTAAATAGTGATTTAGTAACGGATTTATCAACTTAATTCACAAAATAGACATAGGCAGATGATACAAAACTTTATTGGTCATTTCAAACAATCAATTACAGAGACTTTCTTAAAATAAATTAAATACACATATACATTTGACAATATACAACAACATTAACAACGTAAACAAATACTACCAGAGAACTGGCATATGGTATGTTTTTTCCCACCTTTAAAAGGGCAATAATCTTAAATCTACCAATAAAGCTTGGTTTACATGGGTTGAATATGACAGAGATAGCTGTCTTCTGTATTGCCCCGAGTGAGCACTGAGTGGGAGGGTGACGTCCTTTCTCGCCTGACTCACTCGACCCTTGCAAACCAGGCTTTATACACTCGTTTCAAGCTTCAGGTCTCATGACTTTGGTCTTTTTTATTTCCCATAAAATTGCAGATAAAACTTCCTCAATCGTCAATAAAATAAATTTCCTTGTTTAAAAGACAATTTAAAAGTTTAATTGGCAGTTTCTCTAGTTAATGTTGCCCTTCTGCTTGGTTTCTAGAGACTTAGGACCGAATCAAATAGCTGCATAAAATGAGGTTCTGCCGAATAATAGTGCAGGGAACTAAGTACCAGTTCTGAAGTGCACATTTTAGCAAGCAAAAATGTGAAAACTACCTGAATCATTAGACTCTATGCTGGTTTTAAAGTTTCATCGTTAAGATTTTTTAACAATTTATTCTTAAAACTGAATGGTGTTTGATGACAAACAAAACTGTATATAAATTAGAATTAATAAATTTTATGTAATGACTTATCACAGAAACTTGAGGAAGGATAGAATATTTTTAGTTACAACACACATAACCTTTTGGGAAACGATAATTCAAGTTTTTAAATTAATCTCAAAATAAAAAAAAACAAAAACAGGAACAAATTCACCAGTGCTCAAAACTCTTCAAACCTTCAAATCGACTGATGTGAACAAGTTAAAATTAAAACACATATATATGCTGGGGTCTTACTGTTACCGAAATATCAAAGTGTATTCACAGGTTTTACAAAATAAGAGTAAAACATAGTACCGGTATTTATCACGAGGTAGTGCTTAGTGCTCTCAAGTTATCTCCTTTCAGTCTTCAGTATGGCAAAATTATATTTCATAGTAAATACCCTCATAAAGAAATGTTAAGTCTAACAAACTTCAGCTAGTCAGTCTTTCTTGCCTAAAAAATTTTAATGATTTTTTCTGTTTATTGCTTTTTAATGGAGTAACCAAATTATAAAAGGTTCAGTTTCAGATTTAATAACATTATTAAGTACCTTAAAAAAATAATAATAGAATAGCACCTGATAACAAACCTAAACCAAAATACAATGATGTTTAAACTACAGCCCTGGCCAGCCGTGTTGGCAGGAGTGAGCGTCCTGTCTTCCAAATCAGTGTTAACCATCAATTCTGTTTTGTATAGACAATCAATCATATGATTATTGTTTAAGTAAACATGCATTTAGAATATGAAAGTTTAAGCTGCAAACTAGCTAATATGCAATAAATATTAAATCCAAACAAGGTCACACTACAATCTATATTAAACCCGCTGAGCTTGCTGCGATTTCAAGAGGAGGACTTGTTCTCATTATAGGACTTAATATTTTGTTTCGTATTGCACAAGATAACTTTCGGTACAGAATTGCAGCACAGTTTTCAAAGTGTTAATAGATCTTAAAACACAAACGTTTTTACAGTCCGCCAGAATCTTGAGTTTTAGCAGATGAGACTGGAGGTTCGCCTTTTTACCACCCGCCTGTACGGCTGACCAGAACTATGGGATAACCTGTTATGCTCTGTCTGCTGGTGTAAAATATGTTATAAAAATGTCCATTTTTAAGTTGAGTTCTATTGTCATGTGCAGACTTCAAATGCAGCTGGGATTGGGGTTAAAATCACATTATCCACATATAAAATGAAACATGAGAAATCATGTAGAAAATGGCAAAAAACAGAAAACTTATCAACTTTAATAGATTTAATAACATTATGAGGAACCCACAAGGGTTTATCATCATTTCACTTTTTATAGAAATATTTTTTTTAACTGAGCTGTGAAGGGTACACATAGGTGGTAGAATTTTAAATTTGTTATTATGTTTTGGGGGAAACAATAAGACGTTCATGCTTTCAAAATATATATTATATATTTTTACAATAACAAAATTAATAAAAAGTGAGATGTTTGTTTAGGACAGTTGAGAAGTTTTGATTTTGATGGGTAAAAACTGCCTATTTCACTCCCCTCCCACATTAGCTACTGGTGCTGCACATGCATTTGACGATTTAATTGTTAACTTGCTGCAATTTATTCCAATGGAAAGGGTACTCATTTCTTAATTTTACAATACTTAGTTGGGTTTCTCTCATGGTGTTTTAAAAGTTCAACATTTCAAAGTTATTCATTATAAACTTAAATAGAATAACGTATATTTACTGATCAAGTGATTTAATCTGTTTTTTAATCTCATTATAATATTTATAAGCTATATGGTGTTTGGGAAAGAAATGGATGCTGCCCAAACATGATTTTAGTTACACAGAAACCAGTTATGACATTAAACAACAATTTGGACATGTAAAACATATAACCACTGACACGGAAATGACAAACCAACTAGAGACTCCACGAGTGGCTGAAATAACATGAGGGCAATGCCAGTGAAGGGCACTGCTTTGCTGCGTCCAAGCAATGGCAGGCAATGAAAAATTGATTTTATTATATTCTTGTCAAACTTAGAATCTTGCTTGCAAGTTGCTTGAACCACAACTGACTCAGGTATACTAATGACTTTCATAACCTTTACAACATATAACATAGTACTAAAGCTTCTACTTAAACCCATGTCGAATTATCGTGAAAAAATAGTTCTTCTCCACAACATTTATTTACAAGCGACTTGGTCTTTGCTTGAGCACAATATAAGTCAAATTGACAGTTAAAAGCAGTAGTCAAGTAAAACAAAAACTATACAATAGTTAACTTATTGTAGATAAATTCTCGGCTCGATTCTGAGGTTGACATTGCCAAGGGCTGACTCAAACCTGTTTATGCACAATCAAAGTTGAGCTGCAAAAATTATCAAATTATCAAAAAAAGGGGTGTATATGTAATTTTGTTTACAAAAGTGAACATTTTGCTTTAACCCTTAAAAAGTTAGTAAATTTCACATTATTAGGAAAAATGGCATGATAAGAGAATGACAGATATCCTAAATTGGATATGTAGTCTATTGTATTTTTTACAATATGCGTATGCGAGCACTCGGTATCTTAATTAAGTGACCGCCTCTTATATGTAGTAAATAAATACTGACCAACAAAGTTAATTAAATTAAGTGTATGCAAAAATAAAATTTAAATCTTAGAAGTTTTCAACAGAGTTTATAAGTTTTCTTTAACTAGTTAAAAAAAAAAAACTGAGTGAGTGAGCCCTGCTGGTCACAAATTAACCTCGACTGCTCGGACGTCTGGAGGAATAATTTGTCAGAAAAATCTGCTCCATAAACTTATTACAAGAAACTTAGTTCAATGTCAAAGTCTAATTCGGTTATTAGCCTGAACATTACATTATAACAAAATATGTGAACATTATTTATTTGCAAGGGTTTAAAAAAATAGCGCCTAACATATGCTAAGCTATCCTCATGAGGAAGAAAACACACTCAGAACCACAAAGGATAGTTGTTTAACCCAATTCAAGACCTTCAGGTTGCCAATCGAGGCAAATAAAGGTTTTGATTTGGGAGAATAGCAATACCTATACAGATACAATGTAAAAGAAAACTTTACACTCACAGTCATATAGTTCAAACTAAGTCAAGTGCATTAATTAATTAAACACTGTAAAATGAAAACTGAACAAACTAATGAAACAAAACAATAGTGAAATATGGCATAGAAATTTAAAGTCCTTAACAACAATAACTTAATAATTTGAAACATGAAAATTCATTAGTTAAAAGCAGTAACTGTTTTACATTTGAACTGATTCCAGAAATCAGTAGTTAAAGAAATAAATAAAAAGTAAAAATGAGAGCACACTTGGTTTTAACTTTTTTTTAATTGCATGTACATTTTTAAGTAATGTCCAAAAAGTATTTACATTAGTTTTGAAAGGTCTCCTACAGGATGGATTAAAGTCTTTATCTTTTCCTTTGCGAGTGGACTTTGAACACACTGAAAGCTGGAATACACTTTCCATGAGCAAATACGTTTTTACCTACAGTAATTTTACAAGCAGGAAAAAGTTATGTGTTAAGGTAATTGATCAAAATGAACGAAATTATTATATACGTGAAGTAAAGGATTTATTTTTTTTTATTTTGTTGTAAATATTGTATAAATAATATTTGTGATGTTATTAGCTTTTTAGAGCTTTTTTTCTTTCCAATAAATGAGTCTGTGACCGTAAAAGATCCCCATCTTCCTTTTTAGGGTTCAGACAGACAGCGTAACAGGGCAAATTTTGAAAGTTTGATAGAGAGTGAACCAATTTACATTTGATAATGGACTACCATGACACTATCAAACGAAATATTGGCACAAGATAGTGACTGGAACATATTTCGAGCTGGTCCCTTTGAAAACTAAATACATTTTAGTCACATTGATAGGAATGACAGACGTTAATGAACGAACCCGAATTGGAAGTTATGGTAATAACAAGAAGAATTTGAAATGTCTGCAAAAAGGATTTTTTAACAGAACCATTTAGAATCCAGACTGTAAATATAAGAAAATAATCTCAACAATCCATATTGACTATTACAGTATGTCTTAATCTCCCCTAATGCAATGTGTTCGTTATAGTTTTAATATTTTACTTAGATTTTCCAGAGGCTACCCTTTTTACTAGGAGGGTGCAAGTAGTGATTTTTGAGGTTGAGTTGAGTTTTTTTTTAGATTAGAAGATTATAGTTATGTACTTTAACATATCAATTATACCAAAAATAATAATTATCGGTCATAAACAATGTAAAACAGTTAAGTTATTCAACTTAGAGATGTCTCTGAATTAAGGATAAATATATCAAATGACACTAAATTTGGAAAAATTTCACTTGAACTCACTAGGGTCATTTATTTGAAGTCTCCTTCATACCTAAATTGATCAATGAAACTACTTAAACTCAGGCCATATTCAATATGCCACTATAGCCTGGTTTTTTTATAAACATATTACGTGTTATTCTGAACGAATAAGGTGTTATGATAAATTCATTGATGTTAGGCCTTCTAGCTAAAAAAAAATCTTTGATTTAAGAACAAACTACATTACCGACTGTAGTTAAGGATGGGATTATCTTTTCAAAAAAACTACTGTAAAATTCAATCGTGCGTACCGAATTCAAGTAAAACGCAGCAGTGACTATTTTACTTGAACTTTTGAGTATTTTAAGAAATTTTGAGTCAAGCTAAAAAGTGTAAAATGGGCTAAATAAAAACTCGAAAATAAAACACTTTACCATTCTTTAAACCTAATTATATTTTTTGCTTTGTATTTTTACCGAGGAGATTCAGGTTAGGAAAAACCATAAATTACAATTGATCTAATTTACTGTACATTAAGAAACCAAGGGTCAAGAGAGTAATAAAATAAGGATTTAAAATGAGAAAATTGGCTAACAATGCAATTTTTCTTGAAGTATAAAGTCATTGTATAAAACCAATTTTGTCGGAACAATCTGAACCATCAAGTTTGGTGAACCCCTGACTTCGTCAAGCTCAGTAGACAAATGAGACTATTGTATAACTGGTGCCAAATCTTAGGGCCCACACCGTCCATAATCCCAACGCTAAAATTAACATTAGCCTTATGGACGGCATGGGCCTTAAGATTTGGCACCAACTATACTTACTACCATCAACCTCCTCGAAAAATGTTTATATAAATTACTGAGAAAACAAGTTTTACGATGTAATATGGCTATTTAGTTCCACGTGAAGTCTTGATACTAAGTAAAACTTTTTGTGAAAAAAATCTCTTTATTCCTTATAATATAAGAAATAAAGAGATTAAAAAAAAAGGTTTGGACAATATCAAGCAAAACTTCAAACCAACCATAATTACGAGCTAAAGATTACTGAACATCAAACATGCACTCATTAGAATTTTTATAAAAGTCATTTGAGAGACTAATGGTTTTTAAACAAGTAGCTAACATTGCCTTTTTAACAAACAAAACTAAAAAAAGTAATGTTACTAATGTGTAATCAATAAAGTTTCTATAGATGTCTCAATATTCAACTATAAATAAAGCTTTAAAACATTTTAACTGTCGTAGGTTCCTAAACTAAACCTCTATAAACAATATTATATTGGAACTAAGGCATCCTTTTGTACAGTCATAAAAAAACGATTTCGTTGTTTCTTTAAGATTTAAAACCATTGTTGCAGAATCCAGACATAAATTCAATGAAACTATAGCCATTAGTTCCCTTTCGTTTTTAACATGAATAATTCTGAGAATGTCAACAATAAATCAAAACTAATTCAGGTACAGCTCGGATCAAATTTATATAAATATAACTGAGCCTATAAATTTATTACTTACCGACTATATAAATTTACTCTTAAGAATTATCTTACCTTCATACAAAAATATAATGTTACATATTTTATAAAAATTTCTATGACAAAACTACCTTAACAACAACAATTTACATAAATATTAAAACTTTGAGATATCAAAGCAGTAAAATAACTTAAATATTATATATACATTTTAGGGTAAAATTAATTGAAAAGGACTGCAGTCGACTGACATTTCAAATTTTGATAACATTGGTCTTTAGAGAGAAGAACCTAATTTGTAACAATATATATAGAGGAATTCATTTCTATTTGAAACGTCGAGTAACTGGAGTCCATTCTCAAAGTGAAATACTGTAATTTCACAGTGGTAGGATTTAAATATTTTTAAAAGTTAACAAATATAGGATAACAAACAAATAAACTGCAAACAACTGCAGAATTTTGTAAAGAAATATAAATTCAAATTAACCTTTAAATCTTTCTGATAAAATATAATTACAATTATCATAACAAATAATACTTTAAATATATAACACTAATTTGCTTTATTCACCTGTATGCTTAAAGCTTTTACGATTCAAGAAAAATTCAACCGGAACAAAAAACCTAATCATTAATTATGATTCTTAGAGGAGAGTGAGTGAATTGGATCCACAGAACAAAGTGACACTTTCTCCACTTAGTGAAGTACACAAACACTTAACATACATAAAACGTAGCCTATTGAGCACCGTCGCCAGAGATGGGGGTGGGGGTGGGGGAGGGGAGGGACACGGGGAGGGTGGGGGGATCCCCCTCTCGCCATCCAGTCGACTTGGGGCCGAACTGGTAGACCAGACGAACCTTCTCCACCGGCAGGAGGTAACCTTTCTTGTAGTTTTGCCTGCAAGCAAAGTTCTGTGACGGGAACTTTGGCAAAAAAACAAAGTGAACACTTCATATCACTAAATACGCTGAAAAATCGAAGAGAAAAATCTATATTTGTTGGGTTTTTTAAGGCTCCCATGTTAATTCCAATATTTTGGGCATAAACTCAATGATAAACCAAATGTGCATTAGTAGTTAAAAACAAAATCAAATTTTTTCACAATTAATATCTGCTTTTCACGAGCCCCCTGGGTGCTTCTCCCACAAAGCTGTTGGGGTAGGTGCATGGCAAGTTCGCTGCATTGCTGCTTAACAAAATATTCCGTATGAGACTGCAATTGAAAAAAGTGACTTGAGAATGAAGCTAACAAATCCAATGCAAATGCTGCTGCAATGCAAATGTGAGTGCAATTGCACAAGTTGCAGGGGCCGGTGACTGTTTAGCTGCCAAGGCTGATGATGTCAATCAGTCTATCAGCTGCGCGGCAAAGCTGGCTACAGAATATGACTTTGCTGCACAGCAAAATCATTTAATTTTTAAAGTGATAAAAACCTAGTCTTTAGAATAGGAATTGCTTACACAATAATTATTTTTAGGAATTGCTTAACACATAAACAATTTTTTAAACTGAGATAAGTTCAATTTAAGTTTTTAACAAAAACTATAAATTTAAGTTGATGGTTTGTTGTATGGCTATCATACAGCCAATGTAAAAGGGTATTTATTTATGAAAAAAAACAATATGCATGGTCAGGATTGAAACGGCAGGCCCTCTGATAGAAGATCAGGTTGAAAGAACTTTTATCTTTATTCTGTTAAATTCCTTTCTAAAATATGCTTTGGCGTTTGTTTGAAACTGTCGGCAGGCAAATTACTTCTACATTTAATGACAATACAAATCCACAACAGTCACAATGTTTGATAGGTGACCTGATATTTAAACTTTTTAACAGCATCAAGTTTAATGCTTACCAACTATAACATCATTGACTGACGCCCCCAAGTGGGATCCTCTCTGGCTTTTGCTAGTTTAGGTACCAATACTGGGTACAGTAACGGAAGTTGTCACGATTGGAGGCAGTTTTGTAGCTGTCTTTCAGTGAACAACTTCAGTTCCCCACCAGGGGAGGCCGGGTCCGATGGCAGGGTGGGCGGGGGTATACTGGTGACCAAGATGAGGGCCAATACGAGGGCCACCTGGTCCCTTAAGGCCCTGTTTCTCCATCCATTGGATAAAGGTATACCTTTGCCCACCCAGTCTAAGCTTGGCCAAACCTATTCCATCTACCTTTTCCCTTTGCTTCCCTTGAATTAATCTACTTAAGGCTGTGAGCCTAAGGGACAATCGAAGGGAAGTTTCCTTTCCTTTCCGGTAGCTGTACAAAAAGTCAGAATAATGGCTGAAGTGCCCTCACATGATTTTCCTGTGGGGTGGGGAAATCCAGACTACCAAATCTCCCTTACAAAAAAATAAATAAATAAATAAAACATTGTTGACTACTGCGACACTGACCTGATGGAGCGGCTGAAGTTCTCGAAGTTCATGCGTGGGTTGCAGCGCTTTCGGCCCCACAGCTTCGCCACCTGGTCGCCGCTTCGGAAGCGGAACAGACCTTTCTCCCGGTCCTCCCACGAGATCACACTCGGGTTGTACTTCGGGTCCATGATCAGATCTCTTATAAACTCCCACACCCTCCCCACCTTGCCTGTGGATACCAACCTTGTGACAGTGATAAATGTGTATGTTAATCTTAAAATTATAATAACATTTAGACCAAATTAGAAAAACATGCAGTTTTTAGCTTATTCCTACTGGCCTTAGCTCTATTTACAGTACAGTCCCTCATATCCGGCCTCAGGTTTTACCGGTCCTCGGTTTATCTGGCTGCTTCTAGGAAGCCAATATGAAAATGCATTTCCCACGGCCCAAAAACATTTGGTCTCTCCTATACGCTCTTTGTTATGTCTGCGATTGTTATATTGTATTAATTCTTTATTTGTTATGGCTCCAGTTTACTACCAACAATCAGGATGAATTTCAGGTGAATAGAGCACATGCGAATGTGTACTGGTGCGTTCGGCATGACTCGTTCTGCAGCAGTCTCATATGGTCTAAAACAGCTAATTGCTTGCCGAATGTTAGGGGAAGTTGTATTCGCTCTGGTTTGACGACAGTGAACTTGAGCCAATAATTTGTACTGTGTGCACTACACAGTTGACCTCAGTTGCAGCCTCTAACTGTTGTTTAGTACAAAATCAGTGCGGTTCTTATAATTCTTTTTGTATGGTAGGTACAAAAAAACAACGAAATAAGCTATGGAGGTAACAAATACCACTGAACAGAAAAATGATTCCGTTTAAAATTCATTCAATACTACATGTGTGAAACAAGATCAATTAATTGGTATTTAAGTGATGTTGGTTTTGCTAACACAAATATTATTACTTTAAGTATAAATTATCGCTTTCCAAAAGGTCGCATCATCCGGCCAAGGCTCGGTCCCGAGGGGCCGGATATGAGGGGTTCCATTGTACTTCCACCTTGACTGCATCACCCTATTACCCTGACAGACTATTACAATAGACTATCTTTTCACCGGACCCCTCGGGACCCAGGCCTGTCAGGATAACGGGTTCCCAGTTCAACCGAAGTTTCCTAAAATTAGTTATTAAATCCAAACATTAAAATTTAGGTATTTTACGAAAATTTTCATGGTATGTATTCCCCACGGGAATCGTCAATATAGTTCTTCAATAACTCAGATGGGTGTTTTTTTTTAATCGCAACCCAAAATTTTATTTTTATTATTGAAGGATTAGTGGACTCATATTTTTAGTAAAATATAAAATGTGAGTCCTATGAAAACAATTCACAGGATACTCAGCACCTAAAATCAAACATAACAAATTTAATACAATAAATTCAAAGAGGTACTTTGCAGAAAGTGTTCAGGAATTTGATAGGGAGCAGTGGTGTAGTGGCAAATTTTCCAGTGTAGGAACGCTAAATATATTTATCAAATTCCCTGCAAATTAAGATACCTTTTACCTGAATGCGTGTATGATGCGTATTAGGCTATGTATTTTAAGCCCACTGAATTTACTGAGGATTCAAGAAACTGTTTGGTTGATTTTTGGAAAAACAAAATATAAAAACAGTAGTCTATATTTTTATATTTTAGTAACTTTATTATTTCACAAAAGAAGCTATTTTAGAAAAGGTTATTAATTAAGTTAATAACTACTTTTATGTTCGTCAACCTCCAAAATAGCAAAATAAATAACCTAATTTTTAAATGACATAGTCTATACAAGTAAAAAGCAGAGAACTAAATTAAATTAAATCCATAAACCAGAGAAAAAACAGAGTAAATAATTACAATAACTTAAATGTATTTTGTCGTTAACCTCCAAAAAAAAAAAAACACTATACATAACCTCATTATTAAATAGCATATTCTAGACAAGTAAAAGCAGAGAACTGAAATAAATTAAATCCATAAAACATAAAACAGAGGAAAAACAGAGTGATTAATAACAATGAAAGTTCATTGACAGATTGACAAGTCAGGTTTATAAGTAGTCGGCAAATGCATCCTCTTTTGTAGTGGGCTTATGTTTTGACATAAAAATATTTTTTTTTTAATTTTTATACTCTTGAATTAATGTTTAGAAATATAGGATTTTTAGATATTTTCCCGGATTTTCCCTAAGCGGGGCACTGGGATTTTCCAGGGGTTCTGAAAACCAGTGTGGGAACGCCATTCCCACACCACTACACCACTGATAGGGAGAGCACAACTTTGTTTAAATTTCAATGGCGGATTGTTTGAACACATAATGCAAGCTAAATGTGATCAAACTGCAATAATAGGTTGTATAAAATGTAAAAATTCACATCACAATACTCATTTCATACTTAAATGTGCATTATTTAATCTTAAAAATGGGTTGCTTTTAAAAAAACACCCTTTATCAATTAAAAAATATACGGTGCCTCTAATCTTATAGTTTTTAAATTAATTAAAAAAACTAAGTCTATAATTCTTGTATTTTTTAGTTATTAAATCATTGACACTTGTTGCAATTTGGAGGAGAAAAACTATCAAACTAACTTAAGGACCAACTATTTTAAAAAATAAAATCAAATGTGGCATTGCATTCAGTAAAAAAAGTATACTGAACTGGTGGGTCAACATATCATCTTGAATAAAAAGAAAATAATAGGAACATTTCAACTTTTTAAATGCTGAAGGCTTGGATCTGAACCATAATTTGACATGTGGACAAATGTAAATTTAACGTTTAATCATGACTGCCACAGTGCTCTTCTTCATACTAATTGCATTGACCTATGAGGTTTTGATTTTATGAAAGAGACTGGACAAGCCCTGACAATGACAATAAATGTTAATAGTTCATTGCTATATTCCAATGGAGAATTCTTTTCAAATAAAATAAACTGAATTTTAACTATAATAATAGTTTTGAGTTCTAGCAGGGAGAGCAACTTTTGGCATGTTTTACCTTTGGATTTGTCCTTTTTACACAAACTTCTAGGTCTTCCAGGCTTCCTCTTCTCCTTACTTTTTTTCTCTTCTTCAACAATTTGCAATTGATCACTGGAATCTGAGTCATAACCATGGTCCAACGCTATAAAAATAAATACAATATGTTTAAATACACAATAGCTATAACACATCAAATATCTGCAAATAAGAGAAAAATATATTTGGAGATCGTACAAAAACTCCCTAGAATGTTTCAAGAGGTAAAATTGAACCAACTACAGTAATTTAAATAAGATCAAATAAAATTAAACTTTTGAGATAATTAATGCATTATTACATTTGAAACCATGATCATGTCAAAGAAAATACTGAACAATAACTTCAAAGAAGATTAAATTCCCTATGATTTAAGTGTTTTTGCAGAGCTGAATAGCATTTATAGAGCCAATAAATAGTTCTTCAAGGATGAGCGAGATTAAATAAATCCTACCATTTAGTAAATATTTCCATTTGACAAATTTGAAAAATTTTAGAGGACACTAGTGCAGAGCATAGAAAGGAAAAATAATATGGATAGCTTCCATAGTAAAAATTAAAATACATCACGTTCAAATTAACTCAGATGTACTAAGTTATGTATAAAAATTCTTTACCATTCATTAAACAGCCTTAAAACCTTGATTATTATTTTCAAATTAATTTATTCAAAATAATCTTATTGCCATAAGGTGTCAAAAGTTTTCTTTCCTCACGGTAAGTCCTGAGTGCATGCCTTTCCGATTTTCGGCGACAGGAATGACACTTGTATTTTAACGGAAGTGGCCTTAGTGGCCGCCGGAAGCCGAGCTTGGGCACAGGCACCTGCTTTCAAGAATGTATTGTTCATTCTGGTTGCAGATTCCGTTGGCTAGTGACAAAGTGCCCTTCTATAGCCTCACAATTTATAAATGAAATTTTAATCATGGTGAGTAATTATTGCTAATATAGTGGTGAAAAGATTAAAAGCTTATTCATGCTGAGATATTGTAGACAAGTGACACGTGTTGGGAATAATTAAACAAGAGCTTGGTGTCAAAAGGTAAATTGAAATAAACATATTGCTACAACAGCATTTACTTAACACTGCTGTTTTACATACAGTGACTATAGGAATCAAAATAGGTTGTTTATAAATTAAACTACTAACAAAAAATCAGAATTTTAAAAATCGGAATTTTTAAAAATATTAAAATCGGAATCAGAATTCAAATCCGGATTGGAATCGGCGTGCACTCAGGGCATACCGTGTAAGTAATAAATTTATATGTGAAACTTAAATTTGCTCTGTGTTCAAACCATTTGAAATGAGAGTTTTACTGTAGTTTCCCAAGGAAAGTATAAGTTAAGTATAAATTAAGTGATTTTGTTATACATTGAGAATAAAGCATGGCATTTTGTTTTTCAGAGTTATATTGAACTTGGAGAATGTTTCCTGACAAACTGATGATTTCGGGAAACATGGCTCTCTAACATGTCAATCGCCAGTAGTTTAGTAAATTGATCTTGAAAACTAATGCCGGAACAGCGTTCAGGCACCATGACACCACTGTGCTAGAAAGTCATTTTTCATCATACTGGCTCAGAAACATCTGTTTTCTCAAAAGTTACTCATTGCTGTCCTAGGCCAGCAAAAACTTTTTGCCGTCCTAGGCTGGAAAAACGGAAGTAAACAATCAGCTGATTTGCAGCAAACGACGTTTAAAGCTTTTTTATTGGTTACTCTTTAGAGGAATGTAGTGGCAGCACTAACAGCAGTAGCAAATGCTTGTTCTGTGTGTTATAGGTTAGGTTTGAAGGATTGAGAAACATATTGATTTATGCAGGGACTACTATGTTATGATTGGAAGTATGTTTTTTCTGAGTAGTATGATGAAAAGTATCTATTTTACACGGCCCGTAAGTTTTACCGAACTCGCATGAAAATCCCGGGAACTGTCATGCTTGTTCGGTAAAACAGTACTTTCCGGCCTTGTAACGTAATATACTATATCTACACTTAACAAACCAATTATTGCAAGATAACTAACCGGAGTTTTCTAAACTGGGTCCTTTAGCATGCAGTGAATCTCCAGTTGACACCCAAGAATCTCTTTGAGAGTCTTCAGTTTTGATGACATCAACCGAACTATCACGTGAGTAACATGTGGGAGAGTGTAAATCTTCAGTGGATTTATTCAGCGAATCAGGAAGACAACTTGTTAAAGGAGCATCTGGGTCTTGCTCTTGTTTGATGTTGGCGCTAGTGCTGGTGCTACTTCTGGTATATTCAGTCCCTACTCTTGGCGTGGTCAGTATTGAGAGATTGCTCTTGTAAGTTGAGCTCAGATTTCTTGACAGGGCGATGGATTGGTCAAAAAGATTCGGGTTGTATCCACTTGTCTGTGTCGATGATCTTGTTGCAGTAAAACTTTCCCTAGAGGTGATTCCGGTAGAAGTAGATGAACGTTCTTTAGATAAGTTGAGGACCGCGTCATCTGATGAAGTCCCTGGAAAAACACCTTCAGGTTTCCACCTAAAACAGCCTGTTTGAACAAATAATTCTGGTTGTAGTGAATTTGTGTGGATCTTCAAACTCAAAGCAGGACCTGCAAAACCAACACCCAAGGTATACTTCCATTAATTTTCTTTTTTTTTTTGTACTTCATAAAAGATTCACGTTGCAAAACTCAGCATGCATTTTTTTTAAAGCTGTGAGATGTCAGACTTACCATCACATGTCAGCTGCACTGAGATTACCAGCCCCATTATCCGGTTTAACGGAAGATCTTTTCCTCATTTTTCATCCCTTTTTATCCCGAGGCCATCTCCGAATCCGAGTCCGTGGAATTGACCTTGCATAATAAGAGACTCTTTGTTTAGTTCAACTCTGAAGTTTATAAAATTTGGGAAATAAATCTTGGACAGATAACCTGCTCTTCCCTAGAAGAATTTTGTCCATCAAAACTTAATAAACTTTTTGCATAGAAACAGAGAAACTTTGAGGTAGAGTTGTATTACTGAATGATACCTTGAGCTTCAACATAACTAATTATAGCATTCACTTTAGGAAATAATTAAAAGATAAGTAACCACACAAATAATCTAGAACATGCAATCGAGGCTATGAAGCTATTGAAATCGAGTGAAGAGTTTGGAAACAACTAGACACTTCAATCTCAAGCCAAAAAATAAAAAAAAGATTCACTGGGTGATTATAACAATGTCCAGTGTTGTCCTTTGTTTTTGACTAGCATAAACAGCCTCGAATCACTTACCAAAACCTTGAGGGCTACAACTCTAGAGCAAAGAGCACAGAGTTTGTTGGCACTGATCAGCTCGGTGGCACAGTGGCAACAGGTTCGCTTTGTAAACACTGAGGACTGATTATGACAAGGTTAAATTGATTTAATACGTGTCAGTTGATGAAAACAACAATATGGAAGACAAGTTGTTGTGACAACATAAAATGGTTTGAAGTTTTGTGTCTGCAATGTAAATTAATAATTAAATAAAAACGATAATAAGTATTTTGATTAGGATTTTTGCGGACATTTGCCATCACTGATTAGTAAAAAACAAGTTTCACGACGTTTCGGGATCGGGCCGCCGCCATTTGCTTTCCCCCACCAATCTCAGCTCAGCTCTGATTGGGTGTGGACGTGCTCTCTCCTGCCTGGTGATTCTTGATACTTGTGATTCCTGTGTTATTTTGTGTATTGTTTTTCTTTTCAGCTTATTGTTTTCGTGACTGCTTTTACAGTTCTCTGTTTTAGTTGTGTTTTTCTCCAGGTTTTCCTGGCTATGTGTTACTAATCTTGTTATGTTCTAGGTTTTCTTCCACCTGAAGACGGGATCAGATTCCAGATCCCGAAACGTCGTGAAACTTGTTTTTTACTAATCAGTGATGGCAAATGTCCGCAAAAATCCTAATCAAAATATAAAATCACCATCACCAACAATGAATTTCAAACAAAGGATAATAAGTATACTACGCGTTCTCTCATGTAATAATCAATAAAATACATAATACATACGTTGAAAAATTTGAAGACAATTGCTATCTTTTAAATTTAATCCTAGTGAAAATCTAGAAGATACTTTTTGAAAATTTGATGTAATAATGAGGAAATTACAGTGTGTAGGATAAAAGTTGGATGAATCAAATACAGTCTAGCTTCTGCTTGGAACGGTGAGCTTTAACTATGATCCAGTTATAACAGACACCGCAACTCAACAGACTGACTTAGCTATTGATTTAGGGAAATCTTGAATATTAGAAGAGGAATTAAAATTAAGAAATATATGTATGGCAGGTATATTAAGTAAATCTGAAGTTTTATTTAATGTGAACATTAAATCAAATGCTTTAGTTATTGGAAAAATTATCTTATTAAGACCACTGATGTGGTAATGAATCAAATAATTATAGACAGGGAATTAGTAGAATATAGTAGGAGTAAATTTCAAATAAGGGTAGAATTTTAGAACCAATAATAAATGTGCAAAATGAAGCAACTGACGGATTAACATTCATTGATCATCACTGTGTTGGGAAAGCAGCAATATATTTATTGCTAACTCTGGTGCTACATAGTTGGAACCTCACGCGATTGATATCCAGAAGCTGGCAAACATTGTTTTCATAAAAACTTCAAATGGTAAAAAAGATAGCTGAAAGTCAGGTCATTTGGTAGGGTCATGTCAAGAAATCAAAATAAACTTTTAAGCTCTAGATAAATCAAGTATACTTTGATTTCTGATGTCAAATTAAGAGGAAAAAATAAAAGTTATGTTCCCTAATAATCTCTGAAAATCAAAGGACATTTGAAAATTTCAACACAAAGGGGGCAAGACTACTTATACAAGTGTCTAATCAACCCTATAAATCCTAAACACAGGAATAAAAGTTTTTCTGGACTAACTGCAAACGCAGATGTAAGGTTATGGGCTAGGAAATTTGAACAGAAAAGGAACTAAACTGTTTAGGCTCAAGTAGGTGTCAGCACAAATGCAAAAAAAAGTATCAAAGGGGAAATTATTAGAAATTTATTCAAGCAAAATTAAAATAAATGAAGAAGAATGGTGATCCAATCCATACAGATTCATAGCACTAATGAAAAAAACTGTCAATTACTCAAGAAACTAATGAAGGGGATAAATACTTTTAAGTTCTTATTGACGACTACTCACTTCAAAGGGTGAAATTTCCCAAAAGGAAAAAAAGAAGATGAAGGAAATATACAGGATTTCAAAGCAATGATGAAAACTCAACATTATTAAGAGACAAGAAAGAATACGAATATACATTGGTGAAGAATTTCAGGTGAAGAATTTCTTTCAAACAGTCATAAGAACCTTTTCACCACACTTAGGCGTAATCACCTGTTTTATAAACGTTATTTGGTGGCTGAATCCAGTTCTTTTCCACCAGAGAGTTGAAAGCTTTCGGCCCTAAGGCCGAGAGTCAGCAGATCGTTTATTTGCTTGAAACAATGTGAGAGCACCACATAATTATACGGCATTCAAATGTCCCAACGACAGGATAGTTGCGATCAAATGATTTCAAAGCTGTGTTTGCTTAAACCATGACAAAGAAGTTGTAGCATCACTCATAACCTCCAAGTTTGTTTTTAAGTGTGTTAAATAAATAATCAGATTTCAATGTTGTGTAGGGTGAATTTCATTGCGCAGTGTGGTGAAAAATAGCATTCGCACCTTGGCCGAAAAGGTTTTGCAGCTCTCGATCGACCAACACAATCTCGAGCCTGCAAAATCTCATTTCTGGCCCTTGTTGCAAAATATACTATTGTACAGTCAAAAGACTTGAATACACAATTTGGTAAGCTCCACAACGAAATACGAAACATTTGAGCAAATGAATTCCTGCTACCCAAAAAAGTTCTAACAAACTTTCAAAGAAATTTATGGGGAGAAGCTGACAATGGTTAGCATTATGATAAATGAACTCATGATGAACTTAAAAGTGAAAACAAAGAGCACAGAAACGTGACAACAAACAAAGAAATTAAAGAATCTGATCAAGAACCTCCAACAAATTAAGGAATATAGGAATTTAAACGAGAGTATCATGATTCTCCATGAGTCACAGAACGAGAGTCAAAGAGTGAAATTAGAAGTGACTATTACAAGGGGTCAAAAGCACATTAACGTTGATTAACAATATTCATTTGCTTGTTTATATTCAATAGAAGAGTTCATTCCACTCCCTCCAAAGTGTAGGAGTTTTAGAATACTATTTTAGCTGAATTATGTTAGGCAAAATGTTTAAGTAGTCACAGATATAAACAAGACGTAAATATGTATATATGTAAGTTATAATTATATTATAATTTAAATTAAATTCCACTAGTAAACTGTATGCTATGAAAGAAGACTATGTATATGTAAAGTTGAGCATCAATAATTTAAAGATACTAACCATTTTAATACTTGATAATAACTGTTAATAATGTTTTTGTGCGACTAACAGATATTATATCCTAAATTTACATCTGCAAAACATAAAAGAACTGTTTGGATGAAAAATACCAAACTGAGAATATGTCTTTAAAAAAATTCAGGAGGTAAAAGAGTAAAAAATAATTAGCATGACAGTTGTTGTAAAAGGTTATAAACAGACCTGCATATATTGTTTCTATTCAGATTTGCTGTCATTCTCTATGAATTTAAGTGCAAAATCTAAATAAATTACAAAAATTGGTACCTAAGAGAAATAATATTGAAATCCACAAATCCAGTGAACTTTCTACG
Organism: Flexamia atlantica; assembly: GCA_035578135.1. NCBI lineage: Eukaryota > Metazoa > Arthropoda > Insecta > Hemiptera > Cicadellidae > Flexamia > Flexamia atlantica. The sequence continues at coordinate 58,113,766 of JAQJVK010000006.1, forward strand.
AGTTCCTACATAGATGTTACATGTACACCGTCAATACAGTACACCCATAAGACTAGTTTCTATAGCACTGGGCTTACTGACGGCCTGGGCTAATTTACTTAAGTCAAGCTACATTATTTGTCACTCAAACTTTCTTATATATCTCTGGATTGTCTAAAAAAATCAGGTTTTGAACTACAACTTTCCTAAATTTCTCGGGGAAAACTCCACCTCCCTTTCTTTCGGGTTATTCCCCCCTTCAGGCCACCCTCCCTAAACCTGTTGTCTGGACCCGTTCCTGCTCTTATAGCAGTTTATTTGCTTTGATTGTAAAAATAATTAATCCTAGTGGCTTGAAGGGGCTAAAAGCCCCTAATAGGTAAGGAAAATTTCAAACAATCCTTATTTATTATAGTACAAAATACATTCACAGCAAACTGGATTTTAGTTGTGCCATATGTTTATATTTAGCTCATGACTTTCAATCAAGTATCAGTATCACATTTTATGTAAACAAAGCAGATGTTTTTAGATCCCAATGCTTTTTAAATGGCAGATATCATATATTTAATTTCGTTAGGCGATTCTTTGCGTCAAAATTGTGGGCGTCTGGCAAGTCGTAGAAAGATGGGAGAGGGCTCAAATTCAAGGTCTATATTCCGTGATGGCGGGAAAAATAATGAAATTGCTTTAAATTCACCAGAAAACGAGAAGTAACGTAAAATATCTGCCATTTAAAAAGCATTGTGATCTAAAAACATCTGCTTTGTTTACATAAAACATGTGATGCTGATAGTTGATTGAAAACCACGTGGTTGGCTAGATATCAATATAGGGTAGATTCAGTTTGCTATAAAGGTATTTTATACTATAACTAGTAGATATACCCGCAGCTTCGCCTGCTGAAAGTAGGCCTAAGACTAATTTTAACCCTGGGGGGTGGGTAATTACACACTAGAATGAAATAAGATGGTGTAATGTTTCCTCCAAAAATGTTTCCCTGTTTCCCCCATGATTAGCAAATGTTAAGAATTACTATCCTCCCATTCTCCAATACAGAGAATTAGCGATAACCAGGGATATAAAACAAAAACGCTAAGGGCAGTCTTAGACTTAAAATAAATCTTATTTTAGCGCGTTAAAAAAATAGACAGTAAATGCATTGGCCAAAAACTACTTCCCAGACGTTTCTCAATCAGATTTGAGGTCAGGTTATTCTGTTATCGATAAGGCAAAATATTGTGGTGATAGTTTGTGTTTTGGAATTGAAATCCCCATCACCTTAGCAAGCCCTCGTAAAGTTATAATTTTGGAAACTCCGTTTCAAGTGCATATACATATGCTCGAAATGAACTGTCCACACTAAGTTTTAAAGATTTAGTTTGAGTACCTATTTATTTAAAAGACGGGCAAAAATTTTATCAAGTGGGAATATGTACAAAATAATACTTCAGGGGGGGGGGGGGGTCGTACAACGCGAGTAACTCAAGTTGCACTTGACAAATATATATATAGTTGATGGCCATAATAAATGTGTACACTTTATTTTTTTAGGAGTTTGGATCTCGTACCTTACCTATCCCCTGAAAATATTCTATAGGCTTCCCATCCATAGTTTCAAAAACTGAAATGGCCGCCATTTTGAATTTTATAATACACTCTACTTTAGCCGTCTGAGAGAAAATATTTTGAAAACCTTTCTTAGCTTGCTTCTAAAGCCTATAAGGAATATATGAGCCAAGTTTCATGGCCCAAAGTCTTGTAGTTTTTGAGAAAGTAAACTTTAAATGCAAAAATGGGCACCATTTTGAATTTCATAATATACCATATTCGAGGCTTTTGAAAGAAAATATTGCAAAACCCTTTCTTAGTACGCATCTAGAGCCTATAGAGAATATTTGTGCCAAGTTTCATGGCTCTAAGCCTTAAGAGTTTTTGAGAAACTGTGATCAGTCAATGGGTTTTGGCTTATATATATACCGGGTGTTCAAAAAGTCCCGGATCGGCTTCGTAATTTTTTTATTATTAAATATTGGCCTACGAAACTTAGAACATGTCTCTTGGACACAAAATACTATTTTAGCAAGTATTCAGTGACCCCCTACCCCCTCAGGGGGACGGCCCACGAGGAGTCAGAAGAAAATCTTAAATGTAAGCATAGGTTGATATGTACATCAAATTAAAGCTATTTTTGAGTAGAATACAATGCCGCAAATCCGATCTCAATCGGATCACCGAATCCAAAATGGCGCCAGTTTAAACTTTTATCAACTGCAATTTTTAACACCCTTAAAAATTAGATTTCAGACATTCTAAGCGTCCTTACGTGATGCGGTTTGCGGCATTTTGTTGAGAAGTTCATGCCCTTTAAAATTATGTACAGCACTACCTTTGCCGGTCATCATCCATGCAAGATATCCTTTAAGGTACCGTCCCTCATGGAAGTGGTTTATGCCATAGGCTGTGCATAGGTCGATATGTATATCATTTTAAAGGGGTAATAAAGCAAAATTTAATGCCGCAAACCGCATCTCGAACGGACGTTTAGAACGTCTGAAATCTAATTTTTTAGGGTGTTAAAAATTGCAGTTGAGAAAATTTTAAACTGCCGCCATTTTTTATTCTATGATCCGATTGAGATTTGCGGCATTGTACTCTACTCAAAAAGAGCTTTAATTTGATGTACATATCAACCTATGCTTACATTTAAGATTTTCTTCTGACTCCTCGTGGGCCGTCCCCCTGAGGAGATAGGGGGTCACTGAATACTTGCTAAAATAGTATTTTGTGTCCAAGAGACATATTCTAAGTTTCGTAGGTCAACATTTAATAATAAAAAAATTACGAAGCCGATCCGGGACTTTTTGAACTCCCGGTATATATAGATAAGTAAGGATCGTTTGAATTTTCCCTCCTAGGGGCTTTTAGCCCCTTCAAGCCCCTTCAACTAGTTTTAGGTTATTTTTAATTTTCTGGTGAATTCCAAGCAATTTCAGTGTTTCTCACACCATTACGAATAGAGACCTTAAATTTGAGCCCGCTCCCATCTTTCTACGACTTGCCAGATACCAAGAATTTTGACGCAAAGAATCACCTTATGAAATTAAATATATGATGATGCTAGTTAACAATGAAAAGTTGTTAAAATCATGAACAGTTAAAAGGCATATAGCCTATACATCAATTAATTGCAAATTGCTCATTTTTCATTTTTATCTAACATGTTACATAATTCAATAAGTTTTCACACCAACTGCTGTGATAAAGTAAAAGAGTAAAGTAGTATTCATAATAGTGATATAAGTTAATCATGATGTAAATGACATAAATTTTAAACAAATGTATTGCACAATATAAGCACGGTTATATTCTTAACCAGCCACACAGTTCCATTTTTGTCCATCAAAAATTATTATGATTAAATCTTTTTTGGCTGCCAATCCCTTATCACTTCTTCACTTATACACGAGTACACATTTTTGTACAGTTTATTTTTTTCAGCAAAGGCTGAACAACAGTGAGGATATTGAGGTCTGTTTCACTAGGTAAAGAGTGAAAATAATTGAAGTTTAATAGCAGCGTAAACAAGCAAGTGTCAAGCCCTCTTGTGAATACAACTGAATCCAACCGGAAATGGCATTCCAACCTATTTAGCCTGCTGTTGAAACATTCTGTTGAAAAAAGTTGCAGTTGTATGGTGTCATTCGCTGCAAGAGACAATATAAAATATTCTTCATTTGCTTTTTCTTAGAGAAGAGTACAGCGTAAAAAAAAATTGTTTTGACATGAACTCTTTTTCTATGTAATATGGTCTACCCTCCCTGCAGCCAAGCTATCAGGGGTCTTCTTCAGCTGCTTGGTTGTTGTATTTTTTTTATGCTGACAGGAATTTTATTAAAGAAGACTGCTCCCTTATAAGAAAATTCTTTACATGTAGGGTAAAATGATGTCTTGGAAAAAGAAGAGTTAATTTAAGATTAGGTTAAGATGCAATGTAATTAAAATGTATGTGATAACTCTGTAAATTATTGTAAACTTTAAAGCGAAATAAACAATTTTTGATTTGATTTGATTTGACCCTGTTGGGAGGCATTTCTTCTTTGGTGCTGGTGGAGATCTTCGTTACTTGTCTGAGGGATGGAGACTGTGTGAAGTATTGCCTCGGTGGGTAGTGTGTGTTTCCGGCATGATTTTTAGATCTTGGAAAAGCATCTTGATAGCTTTCCTGGATTCCGCGGCCTGCTGGACATGTTATTGCCCTTTCTGGAGAACTAAGGCTCTCACGAGTAAAAGGCAGTTTCTGCTGCCTGCAGGTCACGTAGGTGTTCTGATGACATGGATTCCAGAGAAGAGTTCCTGTATTGGTACCATGAAAGTTTTGCATCTACAGTAACGCCAAGGTATTTGGTACTGGATTCAGCTTGTAAGCCTGCTATTGCTTGATTTACATTTTTTTATGGTGTAATTTAATTGCTCAGTTTTGTTTTCATGGAGTGCTAGTTCACTGCAGTTCCTCCTCATTATCAGTATGCAAGCTGCCCACAATATGCTTGATAAGAAAATTATTTGTTTCAGTTTTGGGACCACAACACTCTTTGATAGTACAGCAAAACAAGTTCAGTTTTCCAGACACATTTAAAATTTGTTCTTTGTACTTCTGGAATTTAGCCTTAATGATAAAAAAAATTCTAAAAAGTAAAGAGTAAAAAAAGGTTTTTTAAAAAGTTAGGCTATCTTAACTTGTCCTGTTTTATAATAACACAGATTAAGTCCAACGAAATCCAAGGTTTTATTTTCTTGTACCTAGTAGAGAACTTGTCATTACAAATTTAATATAATTTGATACTTTCAAACAAATAATTTAACAAATTACACAAGTTAAAAAATTCCTGTTTCTCGGTATGACTGGGTACGTACGACATATAAATAGCTGAAAAAATATTACTAAAGTATAATCAATTCTCAAATAGTAATCTAGATTATGACAGAAATTACATAGAAAATGACTACAGCACATGGAAAAAGAAACAATAGGTGCTGGATTTGCAGGTCTGTGAATCTATATAAGAAAAACATCGACACCACAAAATTTTTACTATAGAAAATTTCTTACTTGTCTATTCAACCTTAAAAACTATGTTTTTGTAACAACTAACTTTGCAAAAAGCGGTTTTTTCTTCACTAAACTGTGCCACATCAAAAATCCTTAAGTACGAATCACAAAATCGAAAATCGATTCACTTACTTGGATGAGCGTACGACAACTGTTGTCTGTGGGCATACGACAACGGTCTAGTATTTTCGTGAGGAAAGCCTGATAATCCCGGACCTTCGATCGTGCCACTCCAAGGCAGATCGCTCTCTAAGCTAGACCTAATCTTCGGAAGCAGCTGCCGGTACAGGACTTCGCCGTGCTCAGGCAACATCCACCTGAAGTCTTCCACGGTCATCTTGGCCAAGTCTCGGCCGTAGACCTCGGAGAAGACATCGAGGCGGACCGAGGCGGGGTCGATGTTCAGCTGCAGCAGCTCGTGGATGAGGCAGTCGAGGGTGTCCTGCGGCGTCCACTCCCGCAGCCGCTTGTAGGCCCAGCACTCGTAGTCCTGCCGGTCCGCCGGCCACTGCTTCGGCACTTGCTCTGCAAGGCACCGACCGACAATTTAGCGATAATCCATATTTTAAGGCCGCTACACACAGTACAGTAAAACCTCTGTTAACCATCACCCTTGGGACCTGAGAGTGTGACGGTTGAGAGAATAGACGGATAAAAGAAATTTCATTATAAACCTGAACTGGAAGTGTAGATTTTAAAGGTTTTGGAAGAAATAATAATCTGTGTAAGTGTATAATACATATTTCTTATTGAATTACACACATGTGAGAGTAGAACAGAACTTTTATACTGTAAGTTGCACTTGATCAATGTTTTACGGCATCTATTATGACAATTAAAATTACAGAAGCAGTGATGGATAACAGAGAGTGACGGTTAAAAGAGCGATGGTTGATCGAGGTTCTACTATAATTTATAACTCGACAGTTTTAACTGCTCATTGAAAACTGACATGCCGAACTGACTGACCGAATTTTTATAACTATTAGGACTGAGCTCGCGCCAAAAAACTGGACTGACGAGGATTCATCATTTTTAAGTGACACGCCTAACTGACCTCACGCCGAACCAAAATGAGCGAATGACCGAATGGTTGCGTCAGTCCAGTCATTCAGTTTAGCCTTCCCCCGCATGCACACAAGTGATTCCAGCCCAGTGCCACAACATTGTTGTAATCACAGACGAACTGATGTACCAGAGTGACATGTGTATGTTAGTAGTGTGCTCAGTAAAACTGACAGTTAGAAATGAGCAGTTAAGACTGACAGTTGAAAATAGCCATATGTAGCGCCTTTATTCTTAATCATTAAGGTTAGAGTACATCGTAGAGGTAGAGGTTAGACACGTTTTTGTGAAAATAACAATTCTATACAATTATGATAAGGAGGATACCATGTTATAAAATTATCTCCCAGGTGTATTCTTCCGAGCTGCAGAGACTTGGTTCTTGCTACAACTCCCACTTCACCTTCTTCGCTTTCCCCATATCTATGGTGTACACAGTGTTCACACAGTGCATTCAACACCTTCATTCGAGCTTGAAATGGTTACTTACTTACTTGTTACTTGTCTTATTCCGTCTGTGTCCTTTGAAGGAAGGGAACTGGACAGGTCAAGTTATTTCTCAAGGAAAGCAAGGAAGTTTGGGCGTAGGCTATCAGAAACAGATTTGGTTGTTTTCTCATAGGCGGCTGTTCGGTGTACTGGAAGATTGTAATTGTCTGCAGGTCTTGTGTTGTCACCATGAATATCTGTTTGCCTTGTTAGGCCTCCTGATTTACAAAAGAGATCAGTTTCAATGAGTAAATGGAGGTGACTGTTAGAATTTTCAGGTCAATAAAATTGTTTCTGCCTGTCTCTTGTACCATTACTCTTCAACCTCCCTTCTGCAATTTTAAAATTGAAACAACCAAAAATAAAATTGGTTTTCAAGATCAGAACAAAGCAAACCGGCTGATTTTGCAGCAGCTAATATCATAGGGCCCTGCAAGCCCATTTTTTCAGTATAGACATTAAGTGAAGCAAGCATATTTTGTTATTTGTTTTGCAGCCCCTGTTTCTGTTTAGAACGGATACAGAAGTTCTAAAGAGGTTTCCATCTGTTGATATTTTATTTTTATTTTTATTCTGAAATTGAAGTCTCTAGGAAAGTCGAATCAGACATGAAGATAATGACAGACCAGTCAAAAGCCCCAGAGGTGGGATTGGGATAGGTGGGAGCAGTTGCCGGGGATTGTCGTTAATTAGCTTGCTCTAGGAGATAAGGAACAATTTTTAAAGATAAGGAGAGAGTCATCACTTTTTAAGATTTGTTTAGTTACAAGAAACAAGACACTACAAGGATCATAGGGCTACACTGACTGGCCTCTTTGGCAATTTTCGACAAGACTACAATCATATATATTATTCAGCTTTGGCAGCATTGTTCAGTCAGTACATAACCAGTTTTCAAAAGTTATACCGACACAATTACCACTAAGGCATACATATAAAACAAGAATTTAATGTACTACCAATTGGTCAGTTTTTTTTTTTTTACATTATCGGACTATTTGGAGGAATCATAATTGAAAGGGTCCCCCGTAAAGCGTTCAAAGCGACAACATTTCAAAATCTGAGATATTCAGTGGAAAAGGTTCTCTAGGACACCAGCTACACCGTGGTATATTTTGTTTTGAAAATATTTGAGTTGACAGCCCTGATTTCATATGTCAAAGTTGGCGTGATTCACGGGACTGCACAGACTTTCTGGGGAATAACGTTCTATTCGCCGAAAGATGGACTCCCCACCGGTCGTTGCGTTGTCGCCAAGCGACCAAAATCGCGTACATAAAAATAAAACACGTGAAGTAAATATTGGAAAGTGGAAGGATAAGACCAGGAAAAGCTGGATTACCCTATATTTCAAAAACTTAGAAGCCAAGGCCTGGAAAATTCCCTCCAAAAGAAGTGAGTAGAATAACGTTTTAAGCACCACATTTGGATAACTTTTAGCAAAATGACATATCGCGTTATGTAACAACATTATGTTTATGTACTTTTATATCAATAAAATTGTTTTATATTCAGTTTTATTTTTGTTTATGTTGGTACTCCTACACTCACTGATGTGTTCTTCCAAAAAAAACACGTAAAATGTCTTAAAATGCTTAACGGCAAGTAAAAAATTAACATAAGGCTACATTATGATGTTATAAATAGGGTATTGAGAAATTATACATGATTATAAGTTCTAACCTTGGAAAAACCGCAAATTTTAGTAATCAACTTTCAACGCTTGATTACTCTAAACTAGGTTTTTGTCGCTTAGAACGTTTTACGGGGAACCCCTTCAATTATTAATAATTCGAGTTTATAATATTTTGTGCCAGAAATAGGGAAATCACAAAAAAAGTGTTTCAAACAGTAAATTCTTTTAGGGGGATTCGTAAAAGAAATGAACTCTCTTGAGGGAACTCGGAGCTCACCTGGGTGGGGTGGGGGCTGGTCGAAGTATGGCATGTTCAAGTGTTCGGGAGCCTCCAACCTGTTGGGTCGGAGGTGATAAGCCACTAACTCTCTTCGCAACACATCGTCCCTAAAACTTCGCAACTTCATCTGCAACTGGTGATATAGAACTTCACCGTACTGAGGGATTATCTTGCGGAAATCCTCTTTCGAAAACCTCTTCAGGTCGCATCCTCGCGTATGTACAAACTGTTCTAGTTTTAACGCTGCCGGATTTTGAACTTGCAGTTTACAGAGTTCACTGAGTAACCAGAAAATCGTATCGTGCGACGACCAGTAATCGATGACCTTGTACCTCCAGCTCTCGTAATGCTCCTCGGGGTTGAGGTAGGCCGGCTCTACAACAAAATTGACAACCGGTTATTATTTCACAACTGTGAAATAAAAGGAAAGAATTAAGTCTTAATTGACCAAAATACACCTGAAAGGAAACCAACCATACACTTAGTCACATAAAACAGTAGTAAATGGTAGTGGATTTATAATTGTATAAAGCCAATTTTTGAAAACAGGATTAACACAAACACCACATTTTAAGCCCTGTTAAAGGGAAAACGAAAGCAAAAAAAATTGCAACCAACAACATATTTCTTTTTACTTCTCATGAAAAAGTAATTTCTATTTTAATTTACCATTCAATATTTATAAATTCTGAAAAATCTAAATTCAAAAAATGTAACAAGCAAGTAGACAATTAACAATTTAAATAAATTTAGGATTAATTAAATTGTTGACTCTCAATCATTACCAATATAGCACTTTTTTTAACAAGTGGGAGGGACATCTGTTTTAAAATTTAATTTAAAACATAAAATAACCATTATTTCTGAAACACATTTATTACTTGTCACCACAATTTATTAGCTCATCTGAAAATAAAATATCTGCAGATGAAAAAGGATTTTTCTTATTCTGATTCTCATCTCAGATTACACTAAGACCCTTAATTTTATAAATTTTTTCTAAACATTTAAAACATAAAGGATTCCCTTAAGCTACAATTAAAATTTTACTTGTTAAAATTGCCGAATTAAGCTATTCCAATGAAAACCAACAATTAAACAAATATTAATTTAAAATCCTGTATGTCTTTTTCTTATCAGACAATCACCTCATCAAAGTTGATTTTATTGTTTAAATATTTTTATTAATTATTATATGTGACTTACCACTTCTTGATCAGAAAGTCATTTAAATATTGTGTGTCTAGTTTTAGGAGTAATGACAATCACTTTCTGCAAACGTTTCAATCACAAACTGGTTCCCAAATTTCCAGGGTTTGAGTAAAAGATCTCCCAGTTGGAGATAAGTTTAGCTCCAAGGCACAGCCAGGCATCGCACTGGTGCATATGCGGGGGGCTATTTTTACTTTGGCATGAATTTTATAATATTTCCCCCTTTTCAATTGGGCTATTTTGAGATAAAAAACTGATAATGCTTTTGCTGTCTAATGCTTTTGAGTTCTTGAAGGCAGGCGCGTACCCAGGGGGGGGGGGCTCTGGGGGCTCAAGCCCCCCCAAACTTAAGAAAATGTACAACAAATTTTGTAAAGAAATGTTTTTTTTGGATGGGACTGGTAAATTTCTCGGGCATATGGCATTGTTGGGAAATTGCTCGGTCATTGCGCGCCCGTCAAATATCTCCAAGGCCTCAAGTACAATACGAACGGTGGGCGATAAGCGGCAACATTTGGTTTTCCAGTAGCATTTATTTATTGACTGGTAATTTTGGTGGCAGTGGCTTCATCCGTCCCAAGCAGCGAGCGGAATTAAGTGACGTCGCTCAGTGTCTCATTCATTGCCTGGACAGGTTGGACATTTTTTTCGCATCGCTAACCGCACGCCATATGAATTGTTGCTTGTTTGAGATTAGAATCTATACTGGAGATACCACGAAAATGCTTTTTTGATGTAAAGCCGAATTTAATACAATTCTCCTGGTCAAATCGCACAATAATATCTCGAGTCCATATCACGACTAGGAAAACTTTCGTTGTATTTCAAAACCATAGGATCAATCGAGGTCAGAAATTACACGGTCAAATTTTGAATTTATAAATGTATTGTGGTTGGTATGATTTTTATTTCAGTATTAGTTTTGCCAATGGGTTTGAATCCAGCCATCTGGGGGCTGTTTCTAAACACATTTCACAATTACTAACTACTAATCACTAACTACTAGTTACAATCCATCTCCATTGTAAGATTACGGTTTTAGAAACGGAATCTTAGTACCGGTATTATAAAATAAAAATTCAATTTTATTAATTCACCAACTTTGTTTAGAAACAGCCCCCAGATCGGCTGAACTGGAGTTGGAGGCGTCTGCATCTGAACTACGGATCTATGTCATGACATTTTGTGGCCTGTTGATCTGTCATAAGTCGGTGATTGGAGTTAGTTGTCTTGTAACGTACAGCTACAACACATCTGCATTAAATGAACGTCTGTGCATCTATTGTACCATAAAAATACTCTATGTATATTCACTTTTAAGATCAGAGACTTAATGTGATCTACTTGATTGATTTCTCTCAAAATCGTAACCTAACAATACACTTCGCATCAAACATTTCCTTGGAGTCGTAGACCCTTCCTTAGAGATTTCTTACAACAAAAACCAACCTCAAACAACCAACAAACTAATCTTAAAGTTCCGGCCAAATCATTAGGCGGGTGGCGAAAAATGGAAACTCCAGCTGCATAAATGACTTGATGTTAAAGACACCTCCGCTCCTCTACATTGTTAAGTAGTTGAATATTTTTCCATCAGATAGAAGCACATTTACTTGGCTATGTTTAGAGAACTTACTCAGCTGATTTGGAGAACATAAACAAAGAGCATAGCTGTCTATAACTTCAGTTGGGTAAATTATTGGCCAAAAACATATTTTGAACGCCAGCAGCGCACTCACTCACCCGCCTAATAATTTGGCCGGAACTCTAGAGGTATATTACAATTCAAATTGGTTATAGATCAATGAACCTAGATTTTTTTTTAAGATTTGGGGTTTGAAATAATTAGGCTATAGGGTGTTAGAAAAATTTGCCCCCAATTGACATAGCTGTTCCAATGGCCCAGGACCAATCTTCAAGCTTGTGAAAAATCCCCCCTCCCGCGAGCCCCCCCGCCCCCCAAACACTAACCCTGGGTACGCCACTGCTTGAAGGTAAGCTTTGAAAAAGTTTCAAGAACTCGTCTCGAGATCTCTAACCTGTTCATATGAGAGCAAGGGCACTCTCCTATGAACTTTCAAACCATCTGAACTCAAGAATATAAAAGAAAGAAACAAATTCTCTCATTATCTTATTAATATATATCAAAAGAAACACACAACACCCAACCACGATACTTGATTTCAGGGAAAACACCACCTGCAAACCAATTATTCTACAGCTGTTGATCACACAACAAATATTGCATCACAAGAAAAAATGCAAAACCAGAATCATAAATACAACCAATCTGACACAACACTGAGCCGGTTCAGTGATGACCACGGTAGATCAATATTATTTTAATTAGTTGATAAACAGTAAACTGAATAGTGTTATTCACATTAATTATTGAACATTGGAGCACCAAGCTTTGCTTGGTAGTTTAAAGTACTCTGTGCAGTTTTTACTTGATGGTAGGCCTATCTCATAATTTTTGCAGAGATAGACATGAAAAAACTAGACACCATCTGAGGTCCCCTTGGTTGGCGGGCCCTTGGCAATGGCCGACCTGCCCACCTGGCCGACCATTCCTGCCAGTTTCTGTTTTGTAAATGGTAACCCAAATATCTGAGGCAATTCGCAAGTGTTGCCTGTCACTTTAAAACAGATTGGCAGACACCTCCCTATTTGTTCACCTGTTGCTACAGCTGGAGAGGAATATTTTTATTTTAATCTTTATTTTTAATTATTTTTTATGTAGGCCTAATAAAGTCCAGATTAATGGGAGCTTCAAGGGAATTACTTTTACTCAAACATGTGAAAATACCCCCCACTTCCTGTTAAATATTTTACAAATAATTAGTAAATTTAACCAGGTTATACTTTGTACGACCCAAGCAGATTGTATTTACTAAAATTTGGTATTTAATTTCATCCGTGCTATTCATACTCAAAGAGTTAAACAAGAAACTTTGTGAATAAATGTGTAGAGTAGAAAAGGAAATTGAAATGGACTAATGACATTATGCAAAGATTGTACAGAACATTTATAATTACTGAGCAAAGCTCATTTTCCAAGAACTAGTAATCAACAGGAAACATTAAAGTGTCGACAATGAACAGGTTAACGGGTCATTTTAATTTAGTTGCTAACCTAATTATTTTCAGTTGATAAATCAACCCAATAGTTAAAGTCTAGTTTATACATTTTCAGGAACAATGATATAAATAAATTGTTAAATATAAGTTTGATTGATAATTATAAAAAAATAGGCAGGAAATTCGAGATTGAGTCTCAACTGTAACCAATCGATCGGATCAATCACCTATTTGATCACTTGCCTTAGTTTACATAATCTTTTCACTAGCATTATTTGATTTTTAAAACTATAGTTACCATTGTCGATGGTCGGGGGTGAGAAGCAGTGGTTGGAGAACAGGTAAGCCATGGGCGGCCCCCGGGGAGGCAGGCACTTCTCTATGGCCGTCTGAAAAGAAACACTGCTTGGTACTCGATCGTTGCATTGTTTCAATCATACACGTGTTATTAATCATGGCCAACACCAACTCTAATAATAATATTTTGGTGAAGGTTGGGCTCTAGGCCTGAGTTGTAAAATATTACGGTAGGATAGGGAAATCAGCAGGCTTACCTGGTGGTTTCAACTGCTGAAGAGTACCTACACAAAGGAAACGTAACAGAAAAATATTCGTGTTCATATTTTGTTTTTGTGATTTGTTTCTTTTGTGCAATCTTCAGCAGTTTTACTATTATACCCTAATATCTTACAACTTTAGTAATCGATCGAACTGGCAAGTTATGCTAACGCCTGTCCAATACGACCTGGGGGGTATTTCAAAACGGGTTTTACAATTACTAGGCCAATTACTAGTTACTAGTTACAATTCATCTCAATTATATCTTGTCGGTTTTTATAGAAAATCTTACAAAATACAATGTCAATTTTATTAATTTACCATCAAAGTTTTGAAACAGCCTTCTGATTGATAGCCAATGGTCACAACAGATAACTCATTGCTAATTTCTATTGTTTACATTAAATCTCTTTCAGTTGTAGGCCTAACAAAGGTAATTCTCAGACAGGTACAATGTCTGGGGTTTCAAGGACAAAATAAAGGCTCATAAATTTTCATATATCGATCATAAACATTAGTTTACTTGTAAATACTATTACTATTATCACTTTATAAAAAAATTAACATTGTTCACCAGACGGGGTTAACTAGGTGATGTTAAAAATGTCTAGACCAAGTCCACCTAGGGCTCAATACAAGCTCAAGTTAGGCCTCAATATGTTAGGCCTCAATATGTTAGGCCTATTCCTGATGTTTATCGTTAACCAATGCCTTTTTATTGACACTCTTTGCCAGTCAAATGACGTTAACTCATGTTAACAATGGCATGTTGTACCTTGACGTTCGTCTAACGCACATTGCCTACAGTCGTTATGACTTTGTTAATGCAAGTTACAATGTCATTAAACCTTGACGTGTGTCTGACTTGGGAGTTCAACAGGTCCTCATATTGAGCCCCGTCTACAAATGGGTAGACCCCATGGGTAGGGTTACCATACGTCCTCTTTTTGAGACTACGTCCGGGCGGATTTCTCTAAAAGCTGCTAAATGTCCGGGTTTTTAAAGGAACGTAATATAAGAATATATAATGGGAGTAAAAGATTTTTTATGTTTGTCCTATGAAAATGCAGTACTTATTTAAGAAGAAAATTTTTTTTATATTCTACGATATAACATTTTTTAATTTTAATTCTCATTCTTTATAGCTGTTGTCATTTCGTTATTCTTTAAAGCAATAGTTATTACTCTATGTACAAGCACTAATGTTGCATCGTTGAATTTGAAGCCGAGTGTCTAGTGTGCTAACAGCCCTGTTTTTTACATTAGCTATAATGTAATTTAATTTAATTTATTGCTTTAGAATATTTAAGTTGATATTCTGTTTAACTGTAATAATAATAATAAATTATATAGTTTGAGAAAAGTTATTCAGGCGTTTTAAATTTATTTTACCTGGATTAATTACTTTTTGCTTATCTCAATGATAGGTATCAAATTAAAATTAACCAAAAGAAGTTTGATTAAGAGCTTACATGTTTTTCCTACAGTTTACAAGCCTTAGGTACATTAATTGATGTAAATAACTGATTCTTAGAAGCTTGAAGAACGTTTCTAACTTTCACAACAGTATATCGAAAAATCTCTAACCATCAAAATTATTGGGGTGGGGAAGGACTCTTCATTTCCCTTCCACCAGGTCCATATGTCGATGTGTCCTCTTTTTCACCCTCCCCCATATGGTAACCCTACCCATGGGTATAACAGATATAGAACGTATGTCTTGGCTCAGGAGTATGAAGTACAATTTGGATTATATCATGAAATTCCCAATCATGACGGGTCTACCCTCACGATTTGTTCACCCCCTACATTTATAAGTTAAAAATGATAATAATGTTAAGACATGCTTTGTGACTTTTATTGTTTAAAATGGGGTGTAAGCTGATATATTAATGTCTGGTAAGTCTATACTTAAGCCGACTGTTTAAGACCCGCCATTTTAGCGGGCCTGCCTTGAGCAATTAAACTAGCCCTAATGTGGTACAAATCTACAAGTCCTCATGCAAGGGCAGAACGATGGTTCACCCCTGCTTTATGATAAAAATGATGTTATCTCTTATCCCAATGGTTCCCAACCTTCTTGAGCTCGCGTACCATCTAACACTTATCAAATCATTTTGGTGTACCACCGCAAGGTCCCCCTCTCCCACTGAGGGGCCCCGTCCTGCTATGCTAATAGTAGATTTATTACTACCACATTACTATTCATTCTCTAATGCAGAGACATTACTTAGTATTTTAAAACAAGGTATTTTTTAACAAGGTTTTAACATTACTTTCCACCAATGTACTTTAATTTAAAATTACTACAAAAATTCTGATCCAAGTATCAGAATGTGGAAATTTGAGTGTGAGTGTATGTATTCAATGAACGAAATGTAGCCTATTATGCCAAAATGAGTTTTTTATAAGTACTTTAATGATTTCATAGATAAAAAAATATCAGGCCTAATTGAATTGGATAACTTATCATAGATACCATAATATTACAATGAAATGCTAACAAATTAGTACTTGCTGAGGAAATTAGTTAACTTAGCAGGGTTGACTGATGGAAAGTACTTAATTCTCCATGAAAAAATCACTATTCAGAGTATATTTATAGCACGGTTGACTGATGGAAAGTAATTAATTGTACATAAAAAAATCACTATCAAGATTACATGTTTAGCCGAGCTGACAGATGGAAAGTACTTAATTCTCCATTAAAAAGGCCCCATAAATAATCCTGTGTCCCTGTATAATCCTGTGTACTTTTACATGGACGTCGCATGGACCTATGGCATAGTTCATGGTGCTTCTTTCTACTGACTAAATCAGTGTTCATTATAAAAATAAGTAAATTTCTGACAAGAATTGCTATTATGAATTATTACATCAGTCAAGCTGACCAGTAAACGGGTTTTCCAATGAATCATTTCACTTTAAAAACTGGTAAGAAACTGACATATTATGGTAAATATAGTAATTGACTGCGTTGCTAAACATCTATCTATCAATATATTTAACTGTGCTGTTGACAGAGCAGCTGTCAAAAAGAAACCTAGTGTTATAATTTTTTCTACTTCTTCATACCTCTTGTACCACCTAAATTGCCTTCGCGTACCACCGTTTGAGAAACACTGTCTTTATCCCATTGGTCTATTTTGACAAATCAGTTCTGTCAAATATTTCTATGACCTGCGGGTGCTGGTAGTGAGGGAAGGGTCTAGTAGTTCACTGGTTTGCTGCTAGGGTCGACAGAGTATAGGCTTCATGTGCCAATCGTTCTCCTTGCCAACAGAAGTACTGTAGCTCTGTTGGCCAATCCCCAAGAAAAAATATTACTTACTTACTTATCCTTGAACCACGTAGACTAGGAGGCGAGCATGTGGCGAGTCAAACTGTCAATTACTTCTTCCACTTCATTTTGCTTTTATTTTCTTCTTCAGGTTAGGTATTTTCCAATGGACATAGCTAATTCAGGTTGGCAGGCTGTAGAAGCATTTGTCTATTAGATAACTCTTCAGATGTTGTTTAAACTTGTTCAAATTAGTAATGCTCTTCAGGTCTTCCGGCAAATTCTGGTAAAATTTTTGGCCCATGTACTCTGGTTTTGTTTCTGAGAGACTGAGTCTGTGGGAGATAGCAAATGTATTTCTATGGCTGGTGTTGTAGTTGTGAGTAGGAACTTGAAAAATATTAATGGCTTTTAACTAGTACTATGGTTTCAAAAATGTAGAGCGATGGAACTGTTAAAATCTGAAATTGTTTGAAATATGGAGTGCAAGAGGTGTGTGAAGGTTTCCTGGCTATAGTTCTAATGACCTTCTTTTGCAGTTTGAAAATTCTGTCAAGGTTCCTCTTACTGGATGATCCCCATAGTATGATCGAATACCTTATGGCTCTCAAAGAGGCCGAAATAAGCCATTTTCAGGAAATTGATACTTAAAAGGTTGATTAGGCTTCTGATTATAAAAAGGCTGGTTGAAAGTTTTGAAAATAATGTATCCACATGTGAATTCCAGTTAAGATTGCTATCTATGGTGACTCCCAAACATTCTGAATGTGACACTTCTTGGACCTCTTCCTCGTCTATCACAAGGTTGATGTAGTGAGACGGCCTTCTGGACTGTAGTTGTGAGGTTTTGAAGTGGATGAATTTGGTTTTGTTTTCGTTGATAGAAAGTTGGAGATCGGTGAAGTACTATGATAAGATGTTAATATTGAGGAAGGTGGACATTTGAAGTTCATCAAATATGCACCTACATGTACATGTAGGGCCTAAATATTGAGGACGGCAACTGTCCTTGGTGCCCCCTTTCTGGATCCACAATGGACCTCAACACAAGACAATAAGGCAGCCCTTGACCAATTTTGGGAACAGGAGAACAACTTGATGTAAAGCAGTACAATCCCGCCGAAAGCAAGAGACATGGTCACATTAGAAATTCCTCAATTACAAGGGCCAATCATAATTTTATTTTTTGCAAAATAGTTTATTTAAAGAAAATAATTAATATTTGATTGGCTTTATACATTTTAAGCCAATATTTTACCAGGATATATTAATAGACCTGTAGTTGTCTTGTAAAGTTGTCAATTATTAATAGGTAAATAACGAGAATAACAAGTATTCAATTATTACTGGGGTCTATTTCTGTTCTTCAAAATATGGTTACTTGTTTGTGTAAACATTTCAACCTAGTCCCAGGTACTAATGAAACACTGCATGATGTTTCTACTTAAATTTAGTTGTTTATAACCTAGGCCTAAATCAATTCCACTATCATATCAAAAAAGCCTAACTTAGATTGAAATGTCTGCTTTTGGCGCTGATAAACTGTGACTGACATTATAGTTCTGGACAGCCTTCCAGAACTATAATGGGTGGTGAAAATTGTAATCTCCCAAAATGTCTGCTAAATAAACACATGTTTTGGTAGAACTGTCAAAACTTTGTTTACATTTAACCTCATTTACACTACAAAAGAATGTCCTGTAATATTTCACCGAGTGATTTCTTACGCAATTAAAATATCTGGGAAATATTTGTGCAGTGCATCAGCTGGTCTTTTTGTTTTGGCAACCGTTCATCTTAAATCATTTGTTTACATTTTAAGAATGTGTTTTCACACTTTTGCCGTTGTACTTCATGAATTGTGTTGAGCTTGCAAGCATTTAACATTAGTTGCACTTGCGGTTACAGTAAAATTTTTTCTTGTGTAAAGTACCTCTACATAAACAAATGACCATGTAATTTATTACCAAAATATTGCAGATATTAAACACTAATTACGACAAAAGCGCACTCACTCACCCGCCAGTAAGGCTGTCCAGAGCTATAATAAGGCCTGTAGGCCTTAAATGATAAATGGCCTGTAGGCCTGTAGGGTAAATGATTGAAATGTGTGAGCCTACTATTTTCTTGCAGAGAAATTCAGTGTCCACTGGACCAGTCAAACTGGAATAATTAATAGCCTAAGTTAACTGGCAGGTAATTTAAAAAAAATGGACATTCCATTTAGAATGAAAATACTTACTTCACAGAATTACTGTTTAATTCATCTTGTTTACGAAAAACTGCAAACCTTCAGACCCTTTTTACTTCCAAACAATGCTTATCTCAACAGTGTAAAAATGCTCAAGTGTGGTTGGTCAAATTACACCGGAATTACGTCACAATGTTTGGAGAGAAATCTTTGCTGATGGTGCGTATCCTTCAGTTGTCGTGGGTCAAGGGGGCGAGAGGGGAATTTTTCAATTCACATGACTGACGCATGGCAAGAATTAATTGTCACCCATGTTTGTATTCTTCGCACATTAAAACAGGAGTTATTCTCATGTTGTTTCCAAGATTTAGTACATTCAAATGAAGGTTAATAAGTTAGATTCTAGTAATTATCAATCAACCAATTTAGCATTAATTCATTTACTTGTAGGGCCTACATACACTTACAATAAATCTATTATAGATAAAATTAAGGCGCTTATTAAAATTATTAATTATGATAAGATAACAGAAATAAATAAACAATCATCAACTCACTTCCGTAAAAGGTAATCCATTTACTGAAAAATTCCTATCACCACAAACCGAGAAAAATGAGGCAATGATTACACTCACGCTGAAATATTTATGTAAGAATCGTAACCGTAGAACGAACTGGGACTAAGTATCAAGATGTTTGTTAAGAGCGCAGAGTATACACGTAAAACGATGGGACTGATGGGACGGCCAGTGGAGATGGCGCACAGCTGATCAAGGTTAGGCAGTCAGCTGAGCCACAGATTGAGCTTACAGTCGCTAACGAGACAGGTTAACCACCCGTCCCCGCACTCTCATCTCCGAAACTGTGATAAAAAGTTAAAAACACCTTTAACGTCGAGCAGAATGTATCGAGACACGACTTTTTGGTTGCAATCCTATCGGCAGTTGTCAGTCGGGTCGTTTCCCGAAATAAACTAGCTCGTTATAAAGTTTACATGGCAACGGCCCGGGAGGGTCAACAGGTGATTTGGGGTGCCGTTCAATACAAATTGTACATGCGTATTCGATTCCCGATTCATCCGAAAATAATATTGTCATAATTTTACACAAATTTACCACCGTGTAAATTCAGATTAAACGCAGCAGAGATGTCTGAACCAATTTAAAAACTTAAATGTCAAAGTTGACCGAACTGATAAAAAAGGACCGAGGACGTGGTCGATGAGAGAGGAGTATTGACGTATAATAACCGACGCTCCAAATAACCTAATGATTCTCGGAATTCCATCCGGGGTGTAGTGGGTAGGAGGGAGGTATAGAGATGAAACATAATAACGCAATTTAAGAACGGTAGCCTATATATTTTCAAAATGAGGATTTTGCTGGTTATTTATAACTTCTACCGACTTTTGTAAACGGTAAATACCAAGCTTAACATCAGTAAGGTAATAAACCTTGCCTCGAGTCTATGCAGCACACGGCCGTGACATTGACCGCCAAGCGGTTGTAAATATCGATCACCGTTATCTGGAGCAGTCCGCGCGCCAACGGCACTGATACACGAACGCCGCAAATACTCCCTACAGTCAGACAAAGGGGGCACATGAGATTTAACTGATTTAAACATTTCTTTTAAATTATTAACATCCCAAATCATCAAAAGATATTTAATTGAATTTATGATTTCTCATCTGGGTATAGCAGAATTATCAAATATAGGTAAATCAACAAGGACAGAAATAGAAAAATTTCAATTTTAAACAAAGTTAGTGCATGCCAACCCGTGACTCGTGATATTTTATAAAATTAATATGGATTTACAAAAATAACTTTTAACACTTAATATTCCATTAAAATCCATAAAAATAAAATATGATCTAAAATTTGTTTAATGTAGTATGTAAAATGGATCAAGTAATCCTTAAAAATAAGTTTTTTTCAAAGCATTGACAATGCAGTGTTAATAACTTTCAAAACGTACTAAAATATTCAAATTTTATATTATTTTTGTAGTTTTGGCATCATGGATAGCTTGCACATAAGAGTGGATTTCATAAAATGCTGAGACCACACAACAAAACCTTTTACAAATAATGTTACAAAATACCCCCGTTGCAACAGACCTGCTTACTCAGCGAATATCAAATGCAAAAGAACATATTTCAATCCAACATAGCAAGATTTGACATGTTTTTGTAATCTCCATAACATGGGAATGAGTATGCAGGTTTGTTGCAACAGGTACGTTAAAACTGGTTGTTTTTACTTCTATGTTTAATAGATCTTAACTAGAAGAAGCCATACCCCAAGTTTTATTAACATATTTTAAGAAATAAGGAAGATAAAGAATTTTTATTTCCCATAAGGATAATATCGGGAATGAATATACAGGTTTGCTGCCACGAAAATGGAAGTATCGAGGATTTTAGCCTATTGAACATTAGATCTCATCTAGATGAAACCACAAACCAAGTTTTATTATAAGATGTGTTGAGAAATAAGCGAGATATAGAATTTTACTTATTCCCCATAAGGTTAACATTGGGACAACGTACTGTGTTTACCACTTTCAATATCTCAGTAACCAATGGACATAGAGCAATGATTCAAATACTAAATTGTTTGTTTTTTTGAGCTGAATTCAATGGTGCCAACAAAAAATTTATAAATTTTATCTTTCTATGTAAAAAGGTCAAAAATCCCATTTTTGGGGGGTTTTATGCCCATTTACCCCCCCTTCCGGTGGTCCAATCGGGCTGGTTCACGAACTCGCCCGAGTGATTGCCACTTTACTTGTCTGTACCAAATTTCATTAAGATCGGACCATATTTACGGCCGCTATCGTGCTGACAGACACATATATAAAAGATAGATAGATAGATAGATAAAAATTTGAACGAATGGTGTTTTTTGCTTCTGGTGGCCACAAAACGAAAATTTATCATGTCTCGGGCTTAGGTCTTACCATGAGACCTATGGTAATAGCTTCTTCCCTATAGGAGAAATTCGCTAAAACAAAGGGAATTAATACTATTTGGCATGATTGCATGGAATTATATTGAATTATTTTTACTTTCTCCCCCCTATACATAATACTGGTATGTATATGGAGAAAGTATTGTTTTCGTCAAAAATTTTCGAATTATAGTTGTTAGTGGATATATTCGTTTTAGTGCTCCCTGAATCCAAAAAAGTGGTTTTTGGCGTGGTGTCTGCCTGCTAGTCAGTGTGTGTGTGTGTGTGTGTGTGTGTGTGTGTGTGTGTGTGTGTGTGTGTGTGTGTGTGTGTGTGTGTGTGTGTGTGTGTATGAAAATTAACATATTATGTTTTTTGCCTCTGGGGGCACCAAAACAAAAAGTTATCATGGTCTCGGCTTAGGTCTTACCATGTGTACTACGGTAACAGCTTCTTCCCTATAGGGGAAATTCGCTAAAAAGAAAGGTGTGTGCAGGATCAGCTGGTGTGACCTGGTTGGATCAGCTGGTTTGGGCTCACGCAACTAACGCTAATGACGACTACAATACAAATCAGTTAATACAACTCAATCAAAATATTATATGTACCGATTTAGTTCTGCTGTCACTCCGCTATGTCCGCTAAGTTCATGAGCCCAACTATGTCATACTAGCTGACTATGCACACACCTTTCTTTTTTATTTATACCACGACACAGCCCTTCTAAATGCCCATGTTATTGTTATGTTATAAGCATTTTTACCCAAAACAGCTGATTGATATGTTCAGGTTTTTTTTTATCCAAGCAATGATGATGATGATGATCGGTTTCCTGATACCTATAGTTATAATTAAAACTCTCTCTAGTTTATAAATAAGGTAGATATTTAAAAAACAAAAAAAATGTTTAAAGGCAATGAGGCTACACAGTGCTTGTGTTTGTATGAACTGTATACCGTATATAATTAATCGTTATGAAATAACCTTCACATTTACTGTAATGTTGGTTTTAAACAACAATTCACAAAACCATGAATATTCAATGCGAGGTTCCAAGTAGCATTTTCATTCCCAGGATTTGAGAACCTGATCACTTTTGGGTACCGAATAATCTAGGATTAGTGTCTCATGATCCCAGGGTTATTGAGACTGAAAAATCATTCTTTTTTGTGCAATGATTTTGTTTTAACTTCAGTAATTAAAATATCACAATTCAAACATATATAAACAAAACACACAAATGTTAAAGGTCAGTAATTAATATTAATTAACAGTCCTGTCTAAGGAACATGTTGGCCTTAGTCAGTAACAAGACTACAAGATCGCGCCACAATCATCCTTCACTCATCTGTAATTCATACTTGACTTAAAATACCTACCTGGGTAGGTCGCCATTTCAAGAAATGTATCTAAAGCATCTAAATTAATGTTGTTAAGGACTTTATTATCATTAAATAATTGTAACATTGATTATTTTTAGAATTTACGTCCTCATAATTAGACCTAGATGTTACCTGTGGCTTCGCCCACATTCAAAATATGCCTAAAGCCTGCTTGAGTGTATCTACCAACCCAATATTAAGAAAGTTGGTTTAGTAGTTTAGACGTTATGGAATTTTAAATAAATAAATAAATGAATTGATGAATGAGTGAGAAATAAATGGGCTACCAGGATAACTGTTTTTTCTTGATCAGGTAAAGATTTTTTAAAGGTTTATTCTTGTTGTTGAAGCCATGGTGTAAAGGAAAAAGAAAGGTTTGTGCACGGTCAGCTGGTATGACGTAGTTGGGCTCGGGAAACTAGCGGACCTAGCGGCTTGACTGCAGACCTGAGGCCATACACAAGATATTTTGGTTGACTTGTACTAACTGGTTTGTATTTTAGTCATCATAAGCGCCAGTTGCGTGAGCCCAACTATGTCACATCAGCTGACCCTGCACACACCTTTCTTTTTTCCTTACACCATGGTTGAAGCCTTAAATACATTTGTTTGTCAAGAGTAGTTATTTTTTATTTACAACAGTGCTTGTATAGTGTGTGATGACACAAATCTCTGCCTTGCATACATTCTATGGAATAAAAAGATGCTAATAAATAAACAAGTAAACAAACTCACAAACTTTCTACATTGATTGTATTAGTGGGATTTAAGGTTCACAAAAACTCAATCCAACAATGACTTCTCATTTCTAGGAATGTGATAGGACGGCACTGAAATTTCCTTAATGCTCAGAACTTCCTTGTGCTTCATCCACTCAAATCAAGGACTTTATTTCAATAGCAATTTAAACATTTAGCATGACAGTTTCTGGGAATCTGAAGTCAGTTTTGGTGAGTTTATTCACTGCTTATCTAATCTTCTTGATTGATGATATAAGCTTAGCCGATAAAAACCAAACTATGGTTTTGATATTGGGTTTCATTTTTTCCTTATATTCTTTTTCTAATGTATACAAAGAACTATTTCGCTACTAATAGCTATACAAATAACTAGTCCCCCGCCAGGAGACAAAGTAAACCCCTTAGAATGTTCAGTAGTAAATTGCAGGTCCATGGTTATCATTTAATACTGACTTTGTCAAATGTATATATGCTTAAAACAATAAAGTTCTTGACTCTTGACTTTTGGCTTATAACCAATCAATTTGGCATGCATACAGTTGTTTTGCTTTGTTTTGTTCTGCACTATCAGAGTTTCTTATTGCAAGTTCAATTAGTTCTAACTTTAATGCTACAACTGTACTCGTTGCTACAGTTGTATTCATTAGCTGTATGATTTTTATTGACTACGAGTGTAAAATTGTGTATCTGTTAATCAAAATAAAATAAAAAAATTAATGAAATCAGTTTTAGATACAATTTGATCTTTTCTGAAAATTTGTATTTCTTTTATCACTGGACAAGTAAACCTCTCCCCATGTTATCTTGAATTAAAATATCCATTTATGCATTTTATTTTGCAAAGGTTCAGAATGGGTCTCAGCTGTCATTGATTATTGGGTTATTGATTACTAGCGAAATTCATATGGAGTAGAGAGAGTTATTGGTATCCCTCGCACAGTGGCTTTGAAGCGTGGGACCATGGTAACTTTTCCTTGTACGGTTTCCAGATGCAAACACCTTGAAGGGGTTCCAGATGTAAAAAAGTTATATATATTATATAGATATATTTATTTATTTAATCATCCATTTTCGTCCTTACATGCAACTAATTGCCTGGGCATTAGACTTGTCAAAAATACAATGTCATGAATCAATCTTACTTAAAGCTAAAAAACAAAGGTGTGTAATACGTGATTCAGTACTACATTGATGACATTGATTATGAGTAATATAAACAAAATTAAATTGCCATTCCTGAGGAAAAAACATTTGTAATCAGAGTGTCAGTCAATCTGTATATATATATTTTTATTTATTTATTTATTTATTTATTACATATATGTCTTAATTGCCATATAAATATGGTTAAGACTAATACATTATAAAATATAATTTAAATTAATTGTATCCATAAATATACAATTTTCTATTAAAAATCTTCAATTTTATATATACATTTTCTTGATAGTTCTTCTTTTAATACTAACTTAAATTTCTTCAGGTTCGGTAATTGTTTAATTGAAATTGGTATTTTATTATAAATTTTGATCCCCACGTAATCTAAACTTTTTTGTCCAAATGTTGTATTGCAGGCTGGTATATCAAATGAATTTACGTCTTGTAAAATGACCATGTTTAATAATTTTGTTTTCAAAATTTGCTTTGTTAAGGTGAACATAAATTGCCACCTGAAATATATAAAGAGCTGGAAGTGGAAGAACATTAAATTTTTGAAATATTGGCTTACATGATTCTTTTCTCGTCATGCCACACATTGTACGTAATGCCCTTTTTTGCAGTTTAAATACCTTTCTTCCTTCTGGACTTCCACCCCAAAATATAATTCCATATGACAGGTGTGAATATACATATGCATAATAAATTAGCTTGATTACATGAAAATTGCAGCATTTTGAAAGAACTTTGATCATAAAGATTCCAGAACAAATTTTTTTACACACTTCTTGTATATGAGGCGACCAGGATAAATTAGCTGTAAGTGATATCCCAAGGAATTTAGTTGATTCACAGGCATGGATCATATTATCATCAAGGAGCATATAATGATTTTTTATACTGGACAATTTTTTTGCAAAACACATCAATTTAGTTTTTGAGTTGTTGACTAATAGCCCATTGTTATTAAACCATTCTAGTATATTTGAAATTTGAATATAAGAAGAAATTTCTAAATCAGAACTATTGATATTTGAATTATAAAAAGTTGTATTATCTGCGAATAGTATTAATTTTCCATTCTCTGTTATTTTTGTTATTTCATTGATATAAATTATGAATAGCAGAGGACCAAGAACTATGCCTTGAGGTTCTCCAATATTGGTTCCATGAAGATCAGACTGATAATTAGAGTTGGTCCTATCTCTTATTTCAGTAAAATTGTAGCGGTCAGTCAAAAAAGATTTAATCCAACCAACAGCCTCTTGAGTAACTCCAATATTTTTCAATTTTTTAATCAGTTCGATGTGGTTAATGCTATCGAAAGCTCTAGTTAGGTCCAAGAATATGGCTAGGGAAGACATATTTTTGTCAAGATCATTTATTACATTTGTGATCAAATTATATATTGCATCCACATTTGATTTTCCTCTTAAGAATCCAAATTGGGTTTTTGACATTATAGAGTTTTTATCTAAAAAATATAATAATTGATCATGAACAATTTTTTCAAAAATCTTTGAGAAAACAGATGTTATGGTAATTGGTCTCATATTATTTATCTTACAACCTTCATTTTTCTTTTTTATAACAGGAGTAATTTTAGATATTTTTAATTTACTAGGGAAATGTCCATGTAAAAATGAATTATTTATTATGAATCTAAGTGGGGTAGCAATAAAATCTTTGGTATGCTTTAATATAAATGGAGGAATATCATCAGGGCCGGAGGAGTATGAATTTTTAATTTTTGATATAATAAATTTTATGTGGTTTTCACTTACTTCGTGAAATTTGAGTATAATATTTGTTGGGGTTTGATCACAACTAGTAAATATGTAAGGATTGTTGGGGATTTTGGCTTGGTGTAATATTTGTGGAACAATTGAAGAAAAATAGTTGTTGAGGTTGTTTGCAATAGTTTGTAAATTTGATATTTTCTTACCATCCTCTAATATCAATTCTTCTAAACTATTTTCTTTATTTTCACCAGTCTCTTGTTTTATTACATCCCAAACCTTTTTGGATTTTTTGATATTTTTAAAAATTATATTTGAATAGTAATTTGCTTTGGTTCTTTTTAATACAGAATCATAGACATCCTGATATTTTCTTATAAAATTCTCCAATATCTTAGTTTTGTCAGTTTTTTGAGTACGATATAGTTCCTTTAAATGTTCTCGGGACTTTTTTATTCCAGGAGTGAGCCATGGAACTATAATTTTCTTATTTTTTTCTTTATTGAAAAAGGGAAAACTCTCATTAAAGTACGATGAGTAAATACGATGAAATGTATCAAACTGATTATCAACTGAATCAGAAGAATAAACTTCATGCCAAAGTTCTTGTGACAGACTGAAGAGAAAGTTTTGAATGTTATCAGCATTGAAATTCCGCATTTTTATCCAATTATTATCTTTTAATTTACTATCAATAAAAATATAAATTGATTGACCATAGTGATCTGATACTGCTGATATTATGACATCAATACAACTTATATCTTGATCTATGAAATTTGTAGCAATGTTATCTATTCCTGTTTTTGATTTTTTGGTAACCCTGGTTGGTGTATTGATCTTTAAGTCCATACCATGTAATTTGAAAATGTTATGAAAGTCTTTAAAATTACTAGAATTATTTTTTAAAGAATCTATATTAAAATCTCCACATGTAATGCATTTATGTTGATTTGAATAGAGAGTTTTATTCAGAACTTCATCAAGTCCTTTTAGAAACATCTTTTTATTACCACGTGGTGATCTATATATGCTCAGTATATTAGTGATATATTTATCAGTAGAAAATTGTATTCCACATACTTCAAATATTTTTTCTTCGCACAAAGTATTCAAAGGAATTTCTTTAACCTTTAAGCCTTTCCTAACAAATATACACACACCCCCAAATTTAGATTTTTTTCTGCAATAGAAAGAAGCCAGATAAAATCCAGGTAAATTAATCATAGTTATTTCATCATCTTTCAAATCATGGTCAGACACACAAAATATATCAGGATTTTCCTCCTTAAGAAGTATTGATATGGATGAAATTTTATTTGACAAAGTTTGAACATTTTGATGACATATTTTTATTGTGTTTCTTACTTTCTTTTTTATTTCTTTATTTAATTTTTTATTACAGTCAACGATGTTGTTAATCATCTTAAATTTGTTTTCCCTTGAATTGTTCCTAAAAAATTGTTTCTATTTGTTATCCTAACAGGTATTGGAACAAATTCATCTTTCAATTTGTTTTTCAATAACTTATCAGTTATTAACTTAGCTAGTTCAAATTTGCCTTTCATATTGAGGTGGAGGCCATGTGATGTGTAATAAGATCGTGGGAGATGGGAACAACTAATAAATGATATGTGCCCATAATCTAGAGACAACTTATAAAGTTTTTATTAATTTCAGTTACAGTCTTATTAAGTACTGGTTTGTCATACCTCCAAGGTAAACCTATAATGCTTACATTTGTGTATGATAGTTCTTTTATTTTCGCTCCAAAATCATTAATAAATCTTTCTGCATTCAGATCCAAGCAAATATCATTAGTTCCACACATTAGTAATACTAAATCATTTTCATCCAAGCTTTTGTTATTTATATCAAATTTATTTTTAGTATTTAAAATTTGCCCCATTTTCCCATTAGGTGTTATGACGCTGTAAATGTCAAATTTTGGGTCATGTTTGATATTTTTGACTATCAAGTTTCTGATAGTCTTCCATGACTGTCAGTCATCATCCTTATTTTACACTTCGATTTTAAGATGTCATTTGTTGTAATTTCACTAAGGTCTTTGTTTTGTCTTAAGTACTCTGTGTTATCAGTAGTTGTTATAGTCTCTTTTGAATTAGTACTTTTTGACTTAATTTTTATTGGAGAGTTCAATTTTGGTGATTTAAAAAAATCACGAACATATGATCGGGCATTAGTTATCACGTGCATTCAACTGTAGTTATCTTTTTGTTGGTGACATTGTCCAATTTCATAATCAAACTTATCTAAATTAAGGATGGCATTTAGGTTTGCAAATAGGCTTTTAGAAACATTTTCATTTAATCCGGACAGGGAGTCAAAGTGGGTGTATTTTTTATCTACTAAATCGACAACTACTAAACTCCAATGATTTCCTTCTGTATTTATCTGCTTTTTCAGGTCTAGAGAGCTGTTTGATAAAGGTAACAGTAATAGTTTTTCTTTTGTGCTAATGTTCAACATTTCATAAGTTAATTTGTTAACTGGTGTATGTTTCAGCACAGCTACAGCCGAAGGATGTAGGACTTGAACAGTTTTTGATATTAAAGATTTTGAACCGTTCCATACATCAGAGTCAGTTAATAGTATTTCCTTGTTACTTTTCATAGACCTTTTGGGTGATGGATTTGTCAATCGATTACCCCCATTATAATTTTCACCAGGACATAAATTGTCTTCAATAGTCAAGAGGTTAAATTTATTAGACGTAACTAAATTATAATTATTATGTTTAACTTTATGTTTTGGAGCGTGTTGCTTTGGTATGGTGAAATCTTCAACATGTGTTGAAATATTTATTTCTGTAGATTTTTCTTGGGGCGTAACAGTATCTATATTTGGTAGAGTATTACTGAAAATGAGTTTTGCTATTTTTTTGTTTGAAACTGTTTGAATCTTGGGAATTGTTTTTTTTCTCTAGATACAATATTTTTACTATCGTCACTTTTTGTGGTGTCATTTGAAGTTCTAGTATTAATCATTTGTTTTAATTTTAATATTTCATCTTCAAAAATATCTTGTTTTTTTCTCAGGCATTCCATTGTGCTTATTATTTCATCTAGTAGCTTTTGATTCTGATG
Source organism: Flexamia atlantica (assembly GCA_035578135.1). Taxonomy (NCBI): domain Eukaryota; kingdom Metazoa; phylum Arthropoda; class Insecta; order Hemiptera; family Cicadellidae; genus Flexamia; species Flexamia atlantica. The sequence goes on from JAQJVK010000006.1 coordinate 58,143,730, forward strand.
ATTAGCTCCTGATGAGGAGGTACTTACAGTAGAATCTGAAATACTAGTTTCCATCAAATTGAAATTTTTCCCTTTGTTCTTTTGAGCTCGTGTTTGTATAATGGGCCGCGAAGTGAGATTTTTTTCTTCCATTATGTTTGTTTTTGTTTATATTTACTTTTAATGAAGTAAGGTTATGATTGGAAGATTTAAAAAATTTTGAACTATTTCTGAGATGTGGAATTAATCTTTGTTATTTTTAATAATTGGGATGTATGAAAATTAAATAAATACTCTTACCACATTAGCTAGTAGAACTAATTTTAGAATATATCAAATAATCAGTGGAACAAATTACACACAACTTTTCATCTGAATCAGCTGAAAAATGTCTGTCTATTTTGTATATTGTATTGTATATCTATATACAATCAATGTATATACATAAATTTTATTCAATTGGCACTCTAGTAGACGCTATTTTTATCCACTTTTCTCCAAATTTGGGAGGAACATTCCTTTCTACAATATCTAAGTCAAGTTTGTTGGGCAAAAAAATCAGACAACCTTCAATCCCATTTTTGGGGGGGAAAAGCCTCAAATCTGGGGTTTTAGACCCAATAAGGGTAATTAAAGCCCTGAATACAAATTCATTATATATATATATATATTTTTTTTTTTTTTTTAAGTACAATAAAAATATTATGATTGTAAGCCCTCTCCCAAATTTATAGCACCGAAAATGACTGATTTTTGCACGAAAAAGTGAATTTACTAACCGTTGAATTTACAATATGTTGTCTTCAGGGGATTTTGTACTCTAGCGGCCGCAACTATCATCTTATTTACTTTAGCTTTGGTAGGGATATTATTTCCTTTGATCTGATTAGCCAGTAAGATGGGGGTATAAATCGGAAGTCCCTGTCCCCATTTTGTAGGAGCTTAAAGCCCAAAATGGCGGGTTTCGCTTCGTCATATCAGTGTGCTCAGTGAGTACTTGTTTTTTAAAATTTTTTAATTTTAATTTTGTGTCTTTCTGTGCCAGTGGCATTTTTAACGTTTTGATCACGAACGGTCCAAACCTGGGTCTTGTTACTATATAACGGCGACCTTTGTTAGATACCATCATTAATTTATAGCCCAATGACAAATGGCACCTGGACCCAGTTTCGATCCTGGTCTTCATAATAATACATAATGTGCCTTATGGTACATTCTGTTCTTATAGCTACCCAAACCTTATTTTATGCCCTTGTGTTCCAACCGTTATCGTAGATTTTTGATAAGCTGTTACAAGTTCAGATATCATTGGACTTTTTATTAATGATCTTGTCAAATTGATCAGATTGATCAGGTGGTTTTTTCCTGTAAGACATTCTACACTCACCCTTCATTTACACCGGGTATCCCATTAAAACTCCCCCGTCTAATTTTTCTATATTTTTTTTAAAATATCAATCCCATACCACCCCCAATCATAGTTGGATTGTTAATACTTTAATTTGAGTGGGTATTCGGTTTCGGTTGGCATATTGGAATGAATTTTTTTTAGTACAAGAGTCAAGGTTAACCTTTGCTTAGTTTTAAATGATGGGCCACAACATCGCTTTTAATTAAATAAAATATTTTGGATCTCATAATGGTGGATCAAATCAAGCACCCTCTCAAAATGAAGTATTAACTGCCCAATTATGTTTGGGGGTGGTGTGCGATCAATAAATGAAAAAATATAGATAAAGTTGGGGGGGGGGGGGCTATTATAGGACACCCAGTAGTGCATTGTTGACTTACTGCGGTATAATGTAGTACTTATCCCACACATTTAGTTTTTGTCTTAATTGTTGCTTGTTTTCTTATAACATAACACATTATGGTAATTGTGTTTTGATGTCTTCAAAGGCTTCCCCACAGGACATCCGTGTCATGGTTCTATTTTTATTGATTAGTTTTTAACAAAAGATAATCACTATTTCAATAGTTCCAAAGGATGCAGCGATTGTGTACCGAAGCAAAACAGGAATCTTCAGCTAGTTTATTTTATAAACTAAAAAAACTTCAGTTAAAAACCTTTTATAAATTTTTATTTTACAGTCTATTAATTCACTTGCTGATCAAGCAACAAATTTATTCGCCAACTTTTTATTTTGTTGCTTTGTTCGAATTAAGTATTATTGCATATTCAAATTTAAAAGTGGTCTTTAGATGTCTCTGTCCTTAAATAAATTTGAATGATTTGAGTTATTCTGTGTTGTTATTTATTCCATACAATTCAAGTATGCTTCTCTTCATTTCTCTCCAATTGAAGTTTTCTTATTCGTATTTTCCTAAATTTTTTCTAAATGTTTCTGTTTTTTTAATTTTTTCCAAAATCGATGGCTAAGAATGAATACAGTATTAGATGTTACTCGAGGCTTCGCCCACGTTCATAATGATAGTTAGATATTTTCATGATAAGATTTTATTTACATTGGTTATATGTGCATGTAAAATATTCTTAATATTTTTGATAAAGAGATAATTAAAATTTGTTAAAATCAAGCAGGTGGTAGTTAGCTTAACAATTGGATATGTTGGTACAACTGACTTATACCATATGGCAAACAAATAAACTAAAAAACTTTCACAATTATGATATTAGTAGAGTAACTCAAAACACATAAATCTACATACTTAATACAATAAGGGATTTCTCTGTTACATCCGTTTTTCAAGCATTCTACTTAACCGATTTTTACCACTGAGGTGTCATTTTAAAGCTCATAACGTAGCGCACCGGCCTATTAAAATAGGCATTTCTTTCACGGCTTCGACCCCTAAGCCTCTGATTTATATCTAAGGGCACTTTCAACGCTCAAGTGCTGACCAACTTGAATTATAACGGTTTTAAAATTTGAAATGTAATTTAACAGCAGATGACACTGAGACAAATTTTGAACCAGTCACGTTGTAAACGAAAATAGATTGTCTGCAACTGTAAGCAAGATCTTATACAGCTTAAGAAAATGAATTTGGGCTACTTTATTGGTAATTGTAGCCAAATTGAGGCAGGTGGATCATTCTTTATGGTAAAGACCCACGATTGACAGATTATAAATATATTTATAATCTGTTTATAATTTAATTACATTTATATATATATATATATATATATATATATATATATATATATATATATTCATTGTTAATAACATTATTCATGGTAAATAAAGTTATTGTTTATTTTATTTATATTTACTTTCTCCCCCCATTTTTTCGACAAAACTCAAAAAAGAGTCGCCGCATCAAAGTCAGATTTGCAGCATTGGGCTTTAGTTGTTTGTCTTTAAAATTATGTCTTTCTTGGTAGGTATTGACATTTAAAACAATAAACCTTCCTACAGCAAACCCTGTTTGGGGGTAGGGGGTAAATTTCAAAACACAAGCAAAATTTATTTTGCATTACATTATTAGTATGTAACAAAGCTCGTTTCAAAATTTACAGCCATCCAAAAATTAAGAAGGGGGGATATTATGGTACCCACGTATAGATATCATACTTTTTAACTTACCTTTATTGACACAACTGGATTGGAAACTAGAATCAAAAATAAACATCCAGTTTTTAAACTGGCTAAAATGAACAGTTTAATCTAGTGTCATAGAGTATTGGAACACTCAAAGTCTAATTATAAACGTAACGATAGAAAGTGTCAATACTGAACTGCTGTTTGCATTAACTGAGAGCAAATTGATTTAAAATGATGTTACACCTGCAATTAAAAAGAATGAGTTTACTTTCAACACAACATAACTTGTTTTAGGAATTTAACAAAATTGAAGATGGTAATAATATTTGCTTCAAAACTAAAATGCTATGATGGATTTAAAGAAAAACAAAATAAATATCGATTATCTATATACTTAATACAATAAGGGTTTTCTCTGTTAAATCCCTTTTTCAGCCGTCCTACTTAACCGATTTTTACAATTGAGGTGTCATTTTAAAGCTCATAATGTAGCGCACCGGCGAATAATTGAAATGGGCATTTCTTTTATGGCTTCGACCCCCAAGCCTTTGATTTATTACTAGAGGGCGCTTTCAACGATCCTGTGCTGACCAACTTGCATTATAACGGTTTTAAAATTTTATTGTAATTTGGCAGCTGATTACCTTCAGATGGATTTTTAACCTAAGTCAGATTGTATACAAAAATAGATAGTCTACATTTAATAAAAATAAATTCTTGAATAAACTTTTTTCTAATTGTAGCTTTATTGAGGAAGGAAAATTATTCTTTATGGTTCAGAAAGAAGAGGAAGACAAAAAGAAAACCGAGTCGATGAGACTGGAGAAAAACATACGTACTGAAACCTTCAACAAGATCAGAAACTGCCAAGGGACAAAAACTGATAGAACATAAGGACACTGCACCACCTATCTACTTGCCGTGACTTAAAGATGATGCATAATTATTGGAAAAAAACTCCCGGTATACTTCTGCTGTGCTAGAAGACAAATTAAAGTACACAGTGATTGGGTGATGAACAATAAATGTGTTTTGTTCAGCTAAGCTTTTATTTGCCTAGGCGAGACCCTTAAATTTCACTTGAAAGGTTAACTTCATTAATAACGGCAAGTTTAAAGCCTAGAATATCTTAATCATAGGCGAGTTTCTCAAAAACGGAAATCCTATTACTTTAAATGAGCAATGAATATTTAAATATTTATAAATCCTATCTCAAAAATGGCTCTAACGATTTTGATAAAATTTTGCATGTAGGTGTAGTTTTTATTTTTAAGTTCACCTACGTGGTTGAATTTGTTGTAGAAACGCAAAATTTTTAGAAAAATTAAATTTAAAATTGATAATTTTTAACATGGGGTCATATGAGTTGCCAATAACAACAAAAAAGTAATCAAAAGAATCATCCAGCTGTTCATGACAAAGCCACTTAAAACTTTTTCACCACACTACGACGAAATCACCTGTTTTACAAACGTCAAACGCGGACCGAAACACACCGTTTGCCGCCACAGGACCGAAAACATTGGGGGCCCTAGGGCCGAAAGTCAGCTGATAGTTTACTTGCTTGAAACAACGTCAGAACATCACAAAATTATACGGCATTCAAGACAGGATAGTTGCGATCATATGATTGTCATACCTGTGTTTTGTTTTCAAGTGAGTCAAATAATAATAAGTTTTTTTTAATTGTTTAGGGTATATTTCATTGTGTAGTGTGGTGAAAAATAGCGTTCGCACCTCGGCCGAAAGGGTTTTGCAGCTCTCGATCGTTTCAAATTTTCAACTTCGTCTCGAATTTGAAACACGATCTCGAGCCTGCAAAACCTCATTTTCGGCCCTTGTTGCGAAATATACTATTATAGCACGTTGCCAGCTAGAACAGGGTAATACAACAGAATAGAACAGGGCTAATACAATTGAGTACAGATTGCTCATGGAGTATTATCCCCATCAAAAATCCCAAACAGGTAAACAGCTGTGTTTTAGGTTAATCTATCTATATAAATAAAAATCAATTCAATGAGTGCTAAATACAGTACGTTGTTCCAATGTTAATCTTACCTGAATAAATAAAAACAATCCTATTTCTTTGTAAATCTACAACTGTTTTATTTGTGCACCAAACTGGATAATTCTTTTTTTGTTTTCTTCGTGTTTTTTAGGACAAGGTGTGTGTGAAATAAAATTTTTAATACGACCTTAGGCCTTATAATCTCCTTTTTATACGACCTTTAATATGTCCTACAGGCCTATAAGGTTACTTGACCATGTATGCATTCTGGTGGAGTAACTTGAGAACTTCAAATCATAACCATATGTTGACATGTAAACAAATGTGAATCTGAAATATGTGTTTGTTTATTTACACTTGGATTATTTACTTTTGTAGTTCAAGGATTTCGTGAAACTAAAAAGTCTAATCTTAAGTTAATTTATGTATCTGAAGAATTCTGATTACATGAAACGTGAATCTACCTTTTTATCTAACTAACCTTTTAGGATGTACAGAAATGAAGATAAATCCTCATAGTTTTGTTTGGTTTTAGAAAAATTCATAAAATATTGCAAGCCTTATGAGTTTGTGAAAAACTGCAGTTTTTTATTTGACCAGAGAGATTGAGAAGTGTTTGGGTTCATAGTTCACCAAAATCATGACTATATTTTAAGTTTAGTATAACATTGATTCAGTATTGTTCTGATTCTTGAAAATGCCACGTTACCCTCGACGCAACAACCTGGGCCGTAGAGAACGCAGTGCTATGAGTGTAGGAAACTTTCGGGCAAGACAAAATGATAAGCAAAACGAGTCTCGAAATGAAGACGAATGTGCTTTATTTAATCTAAACCATCAACGAGGAGATCTTGCATTCAATCCCCATTGAGCTGCGTTCAATTATAACACGACGATCGATTACAGTTTATTGCCAATAGTTGCTATTGGCTCAATGAACATTGTGTGTCAACAGTTGCAACGATTAAAGGTTTAAAAATGAAGACCCTGTAATGTGCTGCACCAGTGGCCAACTACAATTAATTGACACGATTGGCATATCAGGTTGAACCAGGCAAAACTCCGTTCCATGGAATACGTACATCTTGGGGATTCTACCTATACTCATTGAAATGCATTTAAAGATGGCAGAGTGACTATTCTCCCAGCAACATATGTCAAAAGCCCGCGACATATGAGCATGAATGCGCTCATGATGCTAAGCTAGATGTACGTCATTATGGTACACCAGATTTGTTTATTACATTCACGTGCAATTCAAATTGGTCAGAAATTCTACAAGAATTATTTCCTGGCCAATCTCCAATTGATCGCCATATTAACACAAGAGATTTTAAAAGAAAATGAAGTTACTCATGGATTTTATTGCTAAGCATTGCATGTTCGGTGAGACGCATTGTGGGATGTATTCAGTAGAATGGCAAAAACAGGGGTTGCAACACGCACACATCCTTATTTGGTTGGTTGAGAGGATAAAACCGAATGAAATTGATTATGTGATATCAGCTTATATAATGAAGAATATCCATTCAGCTAAAAGTTGGTTCAGTAATTATCGTGTTGTGAAGCATTAACTTACTACGGTTTTGAAATGGCACTCAGCTGACGGTGAAAAATTAATTAACAACGTAATTGAGGCAACGATTTCGCAAAAATAAAAACTACAAAGGTGAAGATGTTTTTTCCACGTATCCAAATAATTCAAAACGATACGTCCTTTGATTTTAAGCGGCAACAATTTCCAGCAGCTTGCATTTGCAATGTCCGAATGAAATGGACAGTCGTTGAATATTTGTGGAAACAACCTTGAAAATCCATGATTTTCACATGGCCAAATTGTATGTTGACTGTTCCCGTGTCGGAACACTGAAAAAATAATTTTTGCACCAGAAAACAAAACTAACAATGTTGCATATGAAAAAAGCTTTAGAATAAAAGCTATGTTGTTGGTGTGACTATTTTGATAATATTTATTCAAACTAAAACAAATTATTCATAAAGAAGACAGGACAACGTCTGTCGGGTCATCTAGTTATAAATAATTAATATCAAAGCAACAACGAGTATTTGTTTACATAAAGGTGATTTTATGATCAGTGGTGGCTGGTGGGTTAAATGAACAGGAGGACTCACTTACTACTAACTACTGAAAGAGCATTAAGGATTTTGTGTATTACACTTACCTTTGATTGCAATTCACAATTTCATGGTCTACCAATATCCGCTGAATTCACTATTAAAATAATACCAATCACTTATCACCAACCCTGGTTACCGACTCATTGGAGTAAAAGAGACACATGAAACACAGAATGTAAACAAATAACCTCACTTTAGCTCCCATCCCTCAACGTTTAGGTTACGGTTTAGAAGTTAGAGAGATTGGTAGGTTGCTATGGTTACTAAAACGAATAAACAACAGTTGCACCAACATGAATCGTGCAATCATAACGGCAGCAAAGGTTCAGCTTCTTAATGCCCTAAACAGACTGTGGTGGCTGCACTGATTACTGATGTGCGCGCGCATCTTCGGACGCTGCCCCAGACTGCGTATAACACAACACGGCAATGACGTCAGAGCACCCTATCCACTGTCTGCTGGATTTGCTATAAGATAACATGCGTTAGGATTGGGACGCTCCGGGCAGCGTCCGCGAGATAAACGCGCAACAGCAGATGACTCCTAAATGCTTTTGCAAAATATTTCGATGCTTATAGTTGAAATGAATTCATCATTAATGGTCAGTATAATGAAAATTAGTGGTTTTTCACTCTTTGTCGGATACATATGTAAATTAATTTAATTCAGTATATTTGAAAATCTTCTGGGGGGGCGGCGTCCGAGAGTCCTTATGGGCCGGCCGCCACTGTTTATGATTAAGATTTACTAAATTTAAATCATCAGTTTAACGTTTCTTAAAGTTCGCAAATACAATTTAAGAAATAGAGATAAGCAAATTCTCAAAGATCTACAAAGAACAAGTTTATTTCATTAGGACAAGGCTAATATAAGAAAAAACGTGATATTATTCAACTCAATCCACCTTGTGCCGTGTTAAAAGATTTTCAACACGACACTCAGTCAAGCGGTTCGCCGCGGGCTTTAAACCGAGCGAAGGTCAACGAAGGAACGGTTCCAAGGGGGGGGGGGGGGAGAGAGAAGACTCCGGACCGACGAACACTACTGTTCATGTCTCAACTGGAGCGAGCGAAATCCAGTGTCTGGACGAAGACTGATTTGTCAGTCAATCACAGGACTGGACCGAAGATAGACAGTGAGGTTATTTCGTCGGCGAAAATGTTTTCTTCAAGAAGTTCGTATCTTGTTTATGTAATTAGTGCTCACCTTATTTTCGTCGTCATGAACTAAATAACCATTACTGCTGGGTAAGTGAATTTCAATGATCTAGTTTATATTTTGCTTGTAATTAAAGTAAAATTCACTTTTTAGCCATGACTAGGGTTGAGTTTAAAGGGTGATGAAATTGTGAAATCTTTGGATTCACATGGTTAAACTATTGAGAAAGGCTGTAATTCATTGTTTTATGTTTATTTGTGAGCATTGAAAGTAATTAATAGTTGAATCGTAAGTTGTAAAAGTCAGCGTACTTCTCAGCGTTGCTCGCTGCCTGTTAGTTCATGAGTCTAAGTTTGGGCAAATGTTGAATAAAAATGAGTGTTAAAGGGAAATGTATTTATTCATTGCGAATTTGTGAAAAGAAAGTAAAGTCAGTGTTTTTGGTCGATTTTGAGTATTAAAATGTTGTTTTAGTCAGTTTTGTCAGAGGACTTGGTCCTGAAAAATTCCCTGCACAAAACCTGAATATTCCCGCATTTTTCCCGATTGTCTGAGCACATGGCCCCATTGAGTACCTAATGTAATAATTAAATTGGTTTACTGTTAAATCTGATGTTAACGTGTAATAAGGAGTAAAATCAAACTATATTTGTGATTTTAGGTAAATTTTGTCATTTATTGATAATTATTTGTTTGTGAATCATATGTAGGAATTATTTAGGTTTGGTTAGGAAAAATTCAGGTTAGGCCCAGGCCAAACTGACTCAAGAGAAATTGTCGAGCACTGCCTAGCACTTCTGCTGGCCTATAGGCTGCTTTATGGCTAATTTGCACTGGAAATTGTCACCAGGGCTCCCGGAACTGACCCAAATCCAACATGACACCGAGATGTGACTACGACATCCTAGTTCGCTGACATGACACCGCTCCTCCTGGCGTTGGGCTACGATGCTGATCGGCTGACCTGTAGACCTGAATTTTCAACTGACCGGTCGCAGTGGGCATTCAACCCTGGGACCTCTGCGCTTCACTCCGATTACACAGGTCATTTCCATCCTTTATTCAGCATGCAGCCGGAAATTCCAATTCAAACAACGGCCCATAAACTCAGTTCTATTCACAGTGACAATTTGGAACCTTCTTTTGAAATTAACTGCAGTTAAAATTTTATTAAATTTGGCTAGCCTAATTTTGTAATTACTTTTCACCGATGGACTTTATTCACCCAAACTCAGCAGCCAATCAAAAACATTTTTAAGCTTGGAAATTAATTAATTCGGCCGCAGTGCTTATGGACTTTGGTTCAGCGGATCAGCGATGCAAGAATGATTTACAGTAGGCCTAACCTATTTTCAGTGTTAATGTAGTATTTGTTGTGATTGAGGGATTTATGTAGGCTAACTATTTTGTGATTAGGTGTTACATTATGTAGGCTAAATATTTTTTTTAGGTTAGGTTAGGTTGAGGTTAGTCCCGGGTCGGGGGATCGGTCCTCTTCCGCTCGGGGGGCTAGTTGCCGATTTCAGCACTCCCCCCGAGTGGGCTTGGCCTAGGCCCACGACCCGGGCTAACTTAAAGAATATTAAGTGTTTTAACTGTAATTGTTGTAAATGTTGAATTTAAATCAATTTATTATTTTAGACCTGACTTATAATTTTTATATTGGGGCTGCTCTGTCAGGTGAAATCTAGTCTGGCATCCAATAGCTGTTTATTTTGAAGAAGCCCTTTCTATATTTTGGTCTTAAAAAAAAAAATTAAATTTATTATGCAGTCAAAATATTCATTAGGACTAATTAATTAATAATTATATGTGAAAGAATTGGGCGATTTGAATTTTGGATTTTAATGTTACGTGTCAATTTTTGTAACTTGTAATTTTGAATTTTTTGCCTCGATACTTAAATTTTTTTATTACACTGTAGGCCTATGTTAATTTGTGGTAAAGTCTTAAATATGGTTATAACTTACTTTATTTGTCTGTTGAATTAATTTGAATTTTCGAAGAAACTTGTTGCATTTTTTTATGATTCGCTCCGGCATTTGGCCAACTTTTGACCTTATCATATAAAAGTTTATCTTCCTACAAATATTAAAATGTTTATGCCTAATGAAGCTTTGTGATGTATTTGTGATATTTATATGAATTTTTGAAATATTAATAAACTTGTTATTTTGAAACTTGTGTATTATTTCTCGACATCCGAACTTTCACCAGTCAACTTGGAGTGACTTTGAACTTTACCTAGGCCTCTTAAAGGCATGTTACAATGGTAGCAGAGCGTGGTTGATCAAAGGTCACTCTCTGCTTTTAAAATTAAATGTTAAATGTAAAAAAAAAAAAAAAAGACTGGTTGATGTTTGGATGACGGGAAGGTTTCAGGTATTCAAGGGCGAGATGCGGGGTATTCAGGCAGTGCAGGGGACTCTCAATGTTAGGTAAAGGGTAAGTTGACAGGGTTGTGAGCAAAACTGATTATTTTTTGAAATATCTGTATTTATTTGTGAATTCAAAGGTTAGTTGTTGTGATTTTTTTAATTGTTTTCATTGATGGTTATGTATGAATTTTTCATGTTAAGGTTGTATTGTTGATGTTTAGGTATTCATTTGTATAGTTAGGCCAGTTTTTGCAATTATGGAGGAGCGAAACTAGTCAAAGGTTTTTGTTGGTTTGGTAGGGTAAAGGGAGCCTCAGCAGTGTCTGCCCATGTTCTGTGAGATTTAAGTGTTGGTAAATCGTGATTGTTTTTTTGTATTCAGTGTTAAGTGTTTGGTGATAGGCAACAATGGCCAAGATAAATCCGGATTTTTTGATTCGTGATGAACTGATATTTGAGGTGAAGAGTCGAGGTGAAAGCCCAGCTTCAACGGTGCCTGAGTTGAGGAAGCAGCTTCGTAGTCTGCTGAAGGGAGTCAAGCAGATAGGTCCCGTGGAATTAGAAGATGAAGAACAGGAATTTGACTTGTGTAGGGAACGAGCCACAGAATTGATCTCTTTAGTAGAGGACTTAGGTGAAAACCCTGAGCTGGAGTCTCGAGTTGTGTTTCGTCTGCGTTTAAGGTTGCAGCATTTGGAGAGGAGACTTACCAATCTTGGACAAGTAGCTTCTGCCACTAAGGACCTGCAGTGGTCGCAAACTCTGCTCTCTGTCCAAGAATGTTTGCGGAACATCACTCCAACAAAAACCGCATTGGAATTGCCTGAGAAGGATGGAGTTGTAGTTCCTCCTGAATTACCTGAGAAGACAGCGGTTGTTTGTCCAGGGCCACTTCAAGAAAACATCGAGCTGAGTGGAGATTCTCAGACCAGTAAGCCTAGTGACGAGAAGAAATTGCAAACAAAACCGGAAAATTCAAAGGAGATGGAGCAGCCTCCTGCCACCCAAGACAGAAGACAGGAAATTTCAACCTCCTTGCAGAATACGCTGCATAGTTCTCCATTGAAGTTAGATTCTGCTGGTTATGGGAAGCTCCCCAATCCATTAGGCGCTGTTTTGCATAGTCTCCCCATTACCGATGGACATGATGTTGAGCTACTTTTGACTTTCATCGGCACATTGATCAATATTAGGGAATTTCCAGGAATGACTGATGCCACGCTCTTGCGTTTGGCGTTCCCATTTTGCCGAAGTCCGCTCACAGAGAAGTTGCTGTCTTGCTTGGAGAGAGGTGTGCAGTTTGAGACTTTTCATAGAGAGATTTTGGATTTTTTTATTCCCAGCCGCCCTAGAGAACAGTTGAAGCAGTCCAAGTTTTTCCGACTTCAGAAACATGGGGAACCTCTCGCCAACTTTGTGGCTGACATAAAACAAATGGCTCGAGTACTGAAGGTGGGCATGTCTGAGTCGGAAATTGTAGGAGTTATTCTTGATGGTGTTGCTCCGGAGGAGAGGTGCCGGTTGGTGTTCTCAACGCGTCCCAACAACTTTGCAGAACTCGACCAGCTATGTGTAGCCTCAAGAAGCATGGCTTATACCGATAGTCTTCGTCAGGAAGTAAGAAATGAAGTAAAGAAGATGCCTGTACGTCAACTTCTCCCGGATGCTCAGCGAGGACAATGGAATTCACGTGGGCCTCCAGTATGCTTCGGCTGTGGTGAGAGGGGACACATCAGACGCTTCTGTCGCCAAAACGAACGTAGAGAACAACCTTCTCAGAGAGGTCAGAGCACTCAAGAACCCAAGGAAAGTGTTCCAAAAAACGGGGAAACTGGGGCAGAGAACACACCGTAGTTTCATCTGCCCCAAATTTGTCGAGTTCAAACCGGCCTAAAGGGTTCAATCAACAGCATCAGAAGAATATGCTTCCGCTGTTTGCGAGTAAGGGAATAACTCCAAGCTCAAACCACTGTCCCTTTGTTAAGGTTTTGTTCAAGGATTTAAGTTGTCAAGCCCTTCTAGACTCTGGTTCTGTGCGTAGTCTTATATCTGGGCGACTGTTTGAAGAACTCAGGAATAAACGACTCATCAGAGAGGTTGAGGACACTTAATTTCAGTGTGTCACTGCTTCTAATGCTCCTCTTCCAATCAAGATGTTGGTGTCAGTTCAAATGAAAATTGAAAGATTTTCCTGGAGATGGAAATTTCTGGTTTCAAATGATCTTGGATTGGATTGTATTCTTGGAGCGGATTTTATTGCCCACTCTGGACTGATTTTGGATTTAACCTCATCTAAAGGATATTTCAAGTTCTGCAGAGGAACCCCAGTTCCATTTTTTGAATTAGGAGGATGTAAGGATGAAGTGTTAGGAGTTAGTTGTGAGGAAGAGAAGGTGGAAGTAGATCCTTTGCAGCACTTAGACTCGGAGCGTAGGAAGACTATTGAAGGGTTATGCAAACGGTTCCCTGATGTACTTACAAAGAAGCTTGGGTTAACTCATTTACTGGAGTATAAGATAAATTTGACCAGTCATGAAGTGATGCGTTCGCACCCTTACAAATTCGCACCGCCAAAAATGGAGCTTATGCGTAAGATGGTGGATGAACTTCTGGAGCAAGGGGTCATCGAACCCTCTCGATCTAGCTATGCCAGCCCTGCTTTTATTGTTCCTAAGGCTAATGGAAAGGGTCGAATGGTGATTGATTATCGCAAGGTTAATAAATGCATAGCAATTGATTCAGTGCCGTTACCCGACCTACATTCTGCATTCGACTGGTTTGGAAAGGCAAAGTTCTTCACGATTTTCGATCTCAACTCTGCTTATCACCAGATTCCTCTCGATAAAGCGTCTCGTCCCATAACCAGTTTCTGTGTGCCATGGAACTTATACCAGTACACCCGGGTTCCGATGGGTCTCGCTGTAGGGGCACAGACCTTGACACGCCTCTTGGACATGATCTTTCATGACCTGAAATTCAAGGTGGTCTTCAACTATTTGGATGACCTGTTAGTTTATAGCGAAACTTGGGAGGATCATGTAAGCCATCTGGAAGAGGTGTTGCAACGTTTAAGGAAGGCAGGCCTGACTGTTAATCCCGAGAAGGTTCAGTTTGCAAGACCGGAAATCTCCTTTCTTGGACATTTGGTTTCTACCAAGGGCATCTCCATAGATCCAGAGCGCACCCAGGGAATCCGTGATTTTGCTCCACCGCGGGATGTCAAAGGAATAGCAAGATTTTTGGGCATGGTCAATTTTTACAGAAAATTCATACCTAATATTGCTGAGATTGCTGCGCCATTGAATGCTTTGAGGAAGAAGGGAGCTAAGTTTGTTTGGGGTGATGATCAACAAAAGTCATTTGACACCTTGAAAAATGCCATTATGTCTCCTCCTGTTTTAAGGATGCCTGATTTCACCAAACCGTTTGTGCTTCAAACGGATGCCTCGTCTGTTGCTATTGCCGCTGTTCTTCAGCAGGAAGTTGATGGAGTTCGACAACCTGTAGCCTTCGCATCGAGGACCTTGACGCCCCAAGAAAGAAAATCTTCATCCGTTTATGAATTGGAGTGTCTCGCTGTGGTGTTCGGCATTGACAAGTTTCGCCGATTTCTGGAGCACACGGAGTTCTTATTGGAGACCGACAACCAGGCTCTTTCTTGGTTATTAGCTCACCCCAGACAGCTTGGAAAGATTGGACGTTGGGTGGTGAAGATATCAGCCTTCAAGTTTCAGGTTCAGCACGTCCGTGGTTCGCAAAATGTTGTAGCGGATGCGATGTCTCGCATGTTCCATGAGGCTGACGATCCACCTGAGATCCAGGAGCCAGGATGCAATTCTGTTCTGCTTCAGTTTCCTCTGGCCTTCACTGATCTGTTGACTCACCAGCAGCAGGACCCTGAGTTAGGTCCCATTTTGGAGGAATTGCAAGGGGGAGGAGATCATCCGCCTTATGTTTTATCCAAGGGTGTGTTATGCTGTAGGCCTCGACGTGGTGATAATTCCCCAAAGGTGGTGCTACCAAGTGCCTTGATACCTATGGTGTTTTCTTTCTTTCATTCTTCACCAGTAGGTGGTCATCTGGGAATCCATAAAACCATTGGGAAAATCAGAAAATCTTACATATGGAAGGGGATGGATAGAGACATTGCACAGCGAGTGAAGTCATGCCAATTATGTTCTCTCAGTAAGCCAGCTCAGAACACCAGACTTGGTTTTCTTGCTTCAGAGGTAGCTGAACGTCCTATGGAAAAAATCTTCATTGATTTTGTGGGAAAATTTCCAAGAAGTAGGTCGGGGCACACTATGCTTCTAGTGTGTGTGGATGCCTTTTCGAAGTTTGTGTGGCTGATACCTCTGCGCCAGGCCACGTCAACTACCACCATCCAGGCACTCAAGACCCATATTTTCCAGCATTTTGGACTGCCAGGAACCATCGTTTCTGATAATGGGTCTCAGTTTACCTCTCATGCATTTCAGAGAATGTGCATTGGACTTGGTATCCAGCATGTGACTACTTCACCATACTACCCACAGCCGTCCCATGCGGAAAGGTTCAACAGAAATTTGCGGTCAGCTCTGATTGCTTATCATGCGGACAAGCAAAATACTTGGGATGAAAATCTTGGATGGCTTCAGAATGCTTTCAACTCAGCTGTTCACGAGAGTCATAAGGCTGTACCATTTGAGGTTATGTTTGGAAGTAGACCACGTGATCCGTTGACCAACGCCTGGAAGATAGAAGAGCTTCTGCCCAATCCCCCTTCGGACGACATCGGTGCTGTTTGGAGTGAGGCGAGGAAGAATCTGCGGCGGTCCCATGAGAAGAAGAGGCTGAAGTACAATCGAGGAAGACTTCCCAACCCGTTCCAAGTCGGTGACCTGGTGTACTGTCGGACGCATCCACTCAGTTCCGCCGTCGAGAAGAGAGCGGCAAAGCTGTGCTACCGGTGGAGCGGCCCTCATCGAATCGCCAAGTTTTTGTCACCCGTTAGTGTTAGGTTAGTGGATCCAAGTTCGGGTCAGTTTGTGTGTAGGGCTCACATCAGTCAACTCAAGCCTTTCAGGGGTGAACATGAAGAAGGTTCTGAAGCCGAAGACCAGGAGGTGCTGGACGAGGAAGACTGATCACCTTCTGAGTTTTTCACCTGTTCTCTCATTTTTTTCTTCTCTGTGTTTTTGTGTGTGTCAACTAGTCGGCCCCGACTACCGTGGTGGAGTGTTATAGTGTCTCCATGAAATAGTGAAGTGAGAGAATCACCTGGGTCGGAAGGACAAGCTTCTGTGTCTGAACTGTGAAGTCCTTGAAAAATTTGTGGTGTGTGTTGTAGTTTTAGGGGGGGAGGTTGTGCCGTGTTAAAAGATTTTCAACACGACACTCAGTCAAGCGGTTCGCCGCGGGCTTTAAACCGAGCGAAGGTCAACGAAGGAACGGTTCCAAGGGGGGGGGGGGGAGAGAGAAGACTCCGGACCGACGAACACTACTGTTCATGTCTCAACTGGAGCGAGCGAAATCCAGTGTCTGGACGAAGACTGATTTGTCAGTCAATCACAGGACTGGACCGAAGATAGACAGTGAGGTTATTTCGTCGGCGAAAATGTTTTCTTCAAGAAGTTCGTATCTTGTTTATGTAATTAGTGCTCACCTTATTTTCGTCGTCATGAACTAAATAACCATTACTGCTGGGTAAGTGAATTTCAATGATCTAGTTTATATTTTGCTTGTAATTAAAGTAAAATTCACTTTTTAGCCATGACTAGGGTTGAGTTTAAAGGGTGATGAAATTGTGAAATCTTTGGATTCACATGGTTAAACTATTGAGAAAGGCTGTAATTCATTGTTTTATGTTTATTTGTGAGCATTGAAAGTAATTAATAGTTGAATCGTAAGTTGTAAAAGTCAGCGTACTTCTCAGCGTTGCTCGCTGCCTGTTAGTTCATGAGTCTAAGTTTGGGCAAATGTTGAATAAAAATGAGTGTTAAAGGGAAATGTATTTATTCATTGCGAATTTGTGAAAAGAAAGTAAAGTCAGTGTTTTTGGTCGATTTTGAGTATTAAAATGTTGTTTTAGTCAGTTTTGTCAGAGGACTTGGTCCTGAAAAATTCCCTGCACAAAACCTGAATATTCCCGCATTTTTCCCGATTGTCTGAGCACATGGCCCCATTGAGTACCTAATGTAATAATTAAATTGGTTTACTGTTAAATCTGATGTTAACGTGTAATAAGGAGTAAAATCAAACTATATTTGTGATTTTAGGTAAATTTTGTCATTTATTGATAATTATTTGTTTGTGAATCATATGTAGGAATTATTTAGGTTTGGTTAGGAAAAATTCAGGTTAGGCCCAGGCCAAACTGACTCAAGAGAAATTGTCGAGCACTGCCTAGCACTTCTGCTGGCCTATAGGCTGCTTTATGGCTAATTTGCACTGGAAATTGTCACCAGGGCTCCCGGAACTGACCCAAATCCAACATGACACCGAGATGTGACTACGACATCCTAGTTCGCTGACATGACACCGCTCCTCCTGGCGTTGGGCTACGATGCTGATCGGCTGACCTGTAGACCTGAATTTTCAACTGACCGGTCGCAGTGGGCATTCAACCCTGGGACCTCTGCGCTTCACTCCGATTACACAGGTCATTTCCATCCTTTATTCAGCATGCAGCCGGAAATTCCAATTCAAACAACGGCCCATAAACTCAGTTCTATTCACAGTGACAATTTGGAACCTTCTTTTGAAATTAACTGCAGTTAAAATTTTATTAAATTTGGCTAGCCTAATTTTGTAATTACTTTTCACCGATGGACTTTATTCACCCAAACTCAGCAGCCAATCAAAAACATTTTTAAGCTTGGAAATTAATTAATTCGGCCGCAGTGCTTATGGACTTTGGTTCAGCGGATCAGCGATGCAAGAATGATTTACAGTAGGCCTAACCTATTTTCAGTGTTAATGTAGTATTTGTTGTGATTGAGGGATTTATGTAGGCTAACTATTTTGTGATTAGGTGTTACATTATGTAGGCTAAATATTTTTTTTAGGTTAGGTTAGGTTGAGGTTAGTCCCGGGTCGGGGGATCGGTCCTCTTCCGCTCGGGGGGCTAGTTGCCGATTTCAGCACTCCCCCCGAGTGGGCTTGGCCTAGGCCCACGACCCGGGCTAACTTAAAGAATATTAAGTGTTTTAACTGTAATTGTTGTAAATGTTGAATTTAAATCAATTTATTATTTTAGACCTGACTTATAATTTTTATATTGGGGCTGCTCTGTCAGGTGAAATCTAGTCTGGCATCCAATAGCTGTTTATTTTGAAGAAGCCCTTTCTATATTTTGGTCTTTAAAAAAAAAATTAAATTTATTATGCAGTCAAAATATTCATTAGGACTAATTAATTAATAATTATATGTGAAAGAATTGGGCGATTTGAATTTTGGATTTTAATGTTACGTGTCAATTTTTGTAACTTGTAATTTTGAATTTTTTGCCTCGATACTTAAATTTTTTTATTACACTGTAGGCCTATGTTAATTTGTGGTAAAGTCTTAAATATGGTTATAACTTACTTTATTTGTCTGTTGAATTAATTTGAATTTTCGAAGAAACTTGTTGCATTTTTTTATGATTCGCTCCGGCATTTGGCCAACTTTTGACCTTATCATATAAAAGTTTATCTTCCTACAAATATTAAAATGTTTATGCCTAATGAAGCTTTGTGATGTATTTGTGATATTTATATGAATTTTTGAAATATTAATAAACTTGTTATTTTGAAACTTGTGTATTATTTCTCGACATCCGAACTTTCACCAGTCAACTTGGAGTGACTTTGAAAGTTCGGATGTCGAGAAATAATACACAAGTTTCAAAATAACAAGTTTATTAATATTTCAAAAATTCATATAAATATCACAAATACATCACAAAGCTTCATTAGGCATAAACATTTTAATATTTGTAGGAAGATAAACTTTTATATGATAAGGTCAAAAGTTGGCCAAATGCCGGAGCGAATCATAAAAAAATGCAACAAGTTTCTTCGAAAATTCAAATTAATTCAACAGACAAATAAAGTAAGTTATAACCATATTTAAGACTTTACCACAAATTAACATAGGCCTACAGTGTAATAAAAAAATTTAAGTATCGAGGCAAAAAATTCAAAATTACAAGTTACAAAAATTGACACGTAACATTAAAATCCAAAATTCAAATCGCCCAATTCTTTCACATATAATTATTAATTAATTAGTCCTAATGAATATTTTGACTGCATAATAAATTTAATTTTTTTTTTAAAGACCAAAATATAGAAAGGGCTTCTTCAAAATAAACAGCTATTGGATGCCAGACTAGATTTCACCTGACAGAGCAGCCCCAATATAAAAATTATAAGTCAGGTCTAAAATAATAAATTGATTTAAATTCAACATTTACAACAATTACAGTTAAAACACTTAATATTCTTTAAGTTAGCCCGGGTCGTGGGCCTAGGCCAAGCCCACTCGGGGGGAGTGCTGAAATCGGCAACTAGCCCCCCGAGCGGAAGAGGACCGATCCCCCGACCCGGGACTAACCTCAACCTAACCTAACCTAAAAAAAATATTTAGCCTACATAATGTAACACCTAATCACAAAATAGTTAGCCTACATAAATCCCTCAATCACAACAAATACTACATTAACACTGAAAATAGGTTAGGCCTACTGTAAATCATTCTTGCATCGCTGATCCGCTGAACCAAAGTCCATAAGCACTGCGGCCGAATTAATTAATTTCCAAGCTTAAAAATGTTTTTGATTGGCTGCTGAGTTTGGGTGAATAAAGTCCATCGGTGAAAAGTAATTACAAAATTAGGCTAGCCAAATTTAATAAAATTTTAACTGCAGTTAATTTCAAAAGAAGGTTCCAAATTGTCACTGTGAATAGAACTGAGTTTATGGGCCGTTGTTTGAATTGGAATTTCCGGCTGCATGCTGAATAAAGGATGGAAATGACCTGTGTAATCGGAGTGAAGCGCAGAGGTCCCAGGGTTGAATGCCCACTGCGACCGGTCAGTTGAAAATTCAGGTCTACAGGTCAGCCGATCAGCATCGTAGCCCAACGCCAGGAGGAGCGGTGTCATGTCAGCGAACTAGGATGTCGTAGTCACATCTCGGTGTCATGTTGGATTTGGGTCAGTTCCGGGAGCCCTGGTGACAATTTCCAGTGCAAATTAGCCATAAAGCAGCCTATAGGTCATTTTTCCCGATTGTCTGAGCACATGGCCCCATTGAGTACCTAATGTAATAATTAAATTGGTTTACTGTTAAATCTGATGTTAACGTGTAATAAGGAGTAAAATCAAACTATATTTGTGATTTTAGGTAAATTTTGTCATTTATTGATAATTATTTGTTTGTGAATCATATGTAGGAATTATTTAGGTTTGGTTAGGAAAAATTCAGGTTAGGCCCAGGCCAAACTGACTCAAGAGAAATTGTCGAGCACTGCCTAGCACTTCTGCTGGCCTATAGGCTGCTTTATGGCTAATTTGCACTGGAAATTGTCACCAGGGCTCCCGGAACTGACCCAAATCCAACATGACACCGAGATGTGACTACGACATCCTAGTTCGCTGACATGACACCGCTCCTCCTGGCGTTGGGCTACGATGCTGATCGGCTGACCTGTAGACCTGAATTTTCAACTGACCGGTCGCAGTGGGCATTCAACCCTGGGACCTCTGCGCTTCACTCCGATTACACAGGTCATTTCCATCCTTTATTCAGCATGCAGCCGGAAATTCCAATTCAAACAACGGCCCATAAACTCAGTTCTATTCACAGTGACAATTTGGAACCTTCTTTTGAAATTAACTGCAGTTAAAATTTTATTAAATTTGGCTAGCCTAATTTTGTAATTACTTTTCACCGATGGACTTTATTCACCCAAACTCAGCAGCCAATCAAAAACATTTTTAAGCTTGGAAATTAATTAATTCGGCCGCAGTGCTTATGGACTTTGGTTCAGCGGATCAGCGATGCAAGAATGATTTACAGTAGGCCTAACCTATTTTCAGTGTTAATGTAGTATTTGTTGTGATTGAGGGATTTATGTAGGCTAACTATTTTGTGATTAGGTGTTACATTATGTAGGCTAAATATTTTTTTTAGGTTAGGTTAGGTTGAGGTTAGTCCCGGGTCAGGGGATCGGTCCTCTTCCGCTCGGGGGGCTAGTTGCCGATTTCAGCACTCCCCCCGAGTGGGCTTGGCCTAGGCCCACGACCCGGGCTAACTTAAAGAATATTAAGTGTTTTAACTGTAATTGTTGTAAATGTTGAATTTAAATCAATTTATTATTTTAGACCTGACTTATAATTTTTATATTGGGGCTGCTCTGTCAGGTGAAATCTAGTCTGGCATCCAATAGCTGTTTATTTTGAAGAAGCCCTTTCTATATTTTGGTCTTTAAAAAAAAATTAAATTTATTATGCAGTCAAAATATTCATTAGGACTAATTAATTAATAATTATATGTGAAAGAATTGGGCGATTTGAATTTTGGATTTTAATGTTACTTGTCAATTTTTGTAACTTGTAATTTTGAATTTTTTGCCTCGATACTTAAATTTTTTTATTACACTGTAGGCCTATGTTAATTTGTGGTAAAGTCTTAAATATGGTTATAACTTACTTTATTTGTCTGTTGAATTAATTTGAATTTCCGAAGAAACTTGTTGCATTTTTTTATGATTCGCTCCGGCATTTGGCCAACTTTTGACCTTATCATATAAAAGTTTATCTTCCTACAAATATTAAAATGTTTATGCCTAATGAAGCTTTGTGATGTATTTGTGATATTTATATGAATTTTTGAAATATTAATAAACTTGTTATTTTGAAACTTGTGTATTATTTCTCGACATCCGAACTTTCACCAGTCAACTTGGAGTGACTTTGAACTTTACCTAGGCCTCTTAAAGGCATGTTACAATGGTTGAAGGTTAAACAAAGGTTGAAGGTTGACTGTTAAATGATAACAGTCAAACTTGACTGTTGTCATGCCACAGATAACATTTGGTTAGCTCAGTTGGGCGGGGTAAAAATTCCTGAATATTGGCCAAGTAGTCACACTGACGATATTTCCTTATGAGGTATTTAAGGGCGCCACCTTGTTGAGGGTTCACAAAGAGGATGATGTAACAAGGAACCAATCCTTCCCAGCAGGTGTGACTTCTTTGGTAAACAGGGAGTAACAAAAAAAAATACTATGTCAATAGGCCGCATTTACATAAAAATATGAAAACCCTAACTAAAGTTCCAATCTTAACTAATCATTGATAGTTTATAATACTCTTAATCTATATCCTTAATCTTTCATTTATTTCAATACTCTTGGAAACCCCACAGAATATTTATAAGTCAAAGCAAAATCCAATCTCAGCAAAAGAATGCAAATTATGTGAGAGAAATTCACTTTAAATTATTAACTGAACTCAAAGCAATAATCAAAGGAAGATAAGTTATCTCAAGTATTCATCATTTATTTATACACTGAATGAAGGCAGGACTACAAAAAAAAATTAACTCAAGTGAGCTGAGATACAATATTTATTAAGTATTGGTACCACCAAAATTCCATAATGTTACAGTTTAACAAGGTACTCTTGCTTGTAACAAACCAGCTCAGCAATAAAGATGATTAATAATTGATAATTAATTAAACTCCGTGTAAGATATTTACTTTATCCTCCAAGTCAGGGCTTATGACTTCAAACACCTGATAATAAATTCAGACTTAATTCAGAAAATATTTCCTTATTATCTACTTCTCTTCAATATTTTACTAATAATTCGATACTCAAAATACCATAGATAAACATTGATCAAAAATACATTTCGACGGTGGCCACCGGAACATCTAGACAAAACATAACAAGGCACAATAATATCTACACAATATATCAAGATAAATTTTATAACAACTACAATTAACTTCCACTCTGGTCCGGTGCGCTGTGCTGCGGCGACAGTCCCAAGAATGTCCGGTATGTCTCACTCAGGATGAGGAAAATATATGTCACTCACCAGTAGTAGTCTTCTGACACGCGCCCGTAAAAAAAATCTAGCGGAAATCCGGCCGGAATTGATTGAAAGGCGGTGCAGCAACTACCAGCGGCGCGACAGATAGGCAGGCGGTAGGCGGAAGTGGAACGCTCCAGCCGGCGTCAGGGACGTGGGCCTCCAGGTCCACACGTAGCCGCATCCAGATCGGTCAGTCCAGGGGAGCGGTGATCCCAGAGTGGTCGGGGGAAAATACCCTGTTTATACAAATTTACTATAGCCTACTGTTTTGTAATAGAATAATTCAGCCTAATATTCTAATATTTTATTAGTGACATTTACTATTATAAACTCTCATGTTCAAATTACAATAATCACAGTTTGTCTAAGACTTTATACAAAAATCACATATTATTTTAGTCAAAATCAGATGTTTTAAGGTATAGTCAAAGTTACAGTAATTTGACTCAAAGTCTATTTAGTTTATTTAGCTCTCAGAGGGATTTAATTTAAATTAATGTACAATCCCAAAAGTTACTGCAAGTTAAAGTACCGTAACCGAAACAATAATTTGTATTTGAAGCCATAACAAAACTTACATTTATACAACACAGCACAATTATTTGATAAAACAAATTACAAGCTTCAAGAACGTGTAAATATAACCTTTTCAAAATGGAACGCATTTATGCATGGATAAAATTGGCTATCACTAGCTTTGATTTAATTCAAAATATCTTCAATAGGCAAAAAAAAACTTTCCCAAAGAACTGATTATCATCTGAGCTTTAAATAAACACAGGAAACGGACAGTACAATAGTAAATACTCTCTTAGTCATTCTTACTTCTACAAATAATATTTAAACACAAAGGAATAATTATCAGAACATATTGCCGTTATCAATAAAATATGGGCCTTTTACAATTTCTTTGTCAACAATTTTCAACCTTGATGTTAGATCACAACATTACTACAGTTACTCATTATTATCACATTTAAATTTAATTGGTAAAATAATGTTTTCTTTTGTCTAAACTTTACTTTTTAAGACCACTGTACTGAGTCTGTATTAATTTTATCCTCGGCATTAACTGCATATTAAATATTTAACAAGTATGACAACAATAAAGTACGAAAAATATTTTACTATATTCATTAAGTTTTTATTTTCTTAGATCAACATATTATTTTTTTACGACGAAAGCATAAAACATATAATGGCCGTGAACAAATTATTGGACTAACATTTGGTACATCTACATGAATAATCTACATGAATGATTTTGCATAGACATGAAAGACTTTACATAACGACATAAATTGGAATTATTAAAAAAAATCAGGACATTATTATAAAGCTCAAGAAATACACCATTATTTATAACCTACTTTTTGACACAATCGAGTTTAATAATTTACAATATTTTTTTGACAATTTATTTTTAAACATTCTACTGGTCAGGTTTTAACAACGGCCGATCAACATATTCGGTTCTGAAATATGTTTTGAGATATTATTTATTGAAGTCATTTATATGAATTAAATGAATAATTTAACTAGCACAACATTTTAGAAAATATCCTCCCTGCTTACCTCAGTAATTTTCAATTTGAAGAAACTTTAGATCCACCGACGAGGTGATGAGGGTCTTGACTCTTCAAGGTCCTGGCCTGAACTACCCAGAGTCATTCCACAATGCCCGATTCTCAATTGTCGTGGAAGCTTCTAAGGAATGCAGCGTGCACGGACAATCCGCTAGCCAACATGATTTGGCGTTCACCTTTGGATTGGAAAGTTCGGCCGAGACTTAGGCTTCGCGGCATTTATTTAACTCCTGTAGGGCGAGGGCAGGCAAAAGCACAACATCACCGTCTAGAATTTGCCCAACATTGAAGGCGCGCGACTTCAACTGGTTAAATCCATTAATGAGGTGATCAGTCTCATTCTATTTGGCATACGTGGTAAACGGTAAACGTTACAAATACCCCCCTGCCAAAAGAAAATTTCCTCAAATTTTCTTCAATTTCCAAGGTTCACATTCTTCTCTAAATGTATGCCTTTAAGTCTGACACATGCCAGTTGCCAATTCCTTTGCCATCAAGATCTTTCAAGGCATAAATCAATGGGGATACCCTTTTTGCAACAACATACGGTCCTGCATATCTAGGTGCAAGCTTAGAAGAGAAGTAGTTGGCCGCATTGGATTGTGAAAAGTCTTTCTTCCATACAAGGCTTCCTTCCTTGAACTCTTGAGTTCGTCTTCGAAGATTGTAGTGTCGTGCATTCCTTTGATGAGCTTCCTTGAGAAGTTCATGGACCTCTTGATGTACTTGTCTCATCTCTTGCAGATACTCGCCATATGGTTTGCAGTCTTCTACTTCAGGGACTGTATCTCTATTTTGAAGAAGGCTAAATCCTGCACCAGAAATAGGAAGTTCTCTGCCAAAGTTGAGAAAGTTTGGAGAATAGCCGGTAGCTTCGTGGACCGATGACCTCAGTGCAAATCCCAGTTGAGCTATTTGACTATCCCAGTTCCTGTGGTTATTTCCTACATACGCCCGTATCATAGTTATGATGTTCTTGTTTACCCTCTCTGTCGGGTTAGCTTGGGGATGCCGACTTGCATTGAGCAAGAGTTTCACTTTGTAGCGCTCTGCCAGTTTCTTGACAGGGTTGCCAATGAATTCAGATCCGTTGTCACAAATCAAGTAAGTTGGGACTCCATAAACCATGAATACCTCTTCTTCCAAAAATTTTGACACGGAAACAGCTGTTGCTGCTCTTAAAGGCTTGAGTAAGACAAATTTGGTGAAGGTGTCCGTGACGACTAGAAGATACTTGTTTGATTTCACTGATCGCGGGAAAGGTCCCATCAAATCCGCCGATATCATTTTCCAAGGTGAATCAACTCCACGGTACTCTCCCATCATGCCTGCAGGCTTTTGCTGATCATATTTGATACTCTGACAAACTCTACATTTGGCAACGTAGGAAGCCACATCCTTTCGCATCTTCGGCCAGTAGTAATTTAGTTGCATCCTTCTATAGGTCTTCAACACTCCTTGATGTCCAGAGGTAGGTGCATCATGGCATTCTTGTAAAGCTTGTTGTCGGAAATCTTTTGGCAAGACCAACTTCCACTCCGAATCTCCGGTCGGAAGGGGCAAAACATCAGATACTTTCTTCCAAAGTGAGTTATCTTTAATTCGCCACTGGCTGTAGGTTTGAGGCTTCTCCTCAACACATTTCATCATTTTTAGATACCATTTATCCTTAATTTCGCCAGTGAGTGCCAGGTCGCATTGAATGGGCGTCGCATCATCGGGCGGGACAGATCGAGACAGAAGATCGGGGACAACATTTTCCTTCCCTTTTCTATGAACAAGCTGGTAGTCATACGGCTGCAAACGCAAAGCCCACCTAGCTAAACGACCTTGGGGATCCTTTAAGTTGTTTAACCATAACAAACTGTAATGGTCCGTGATCACTGTAAATTTAGTTCCTTCGATGTATGGTCGAAATCTTTCAATGGCCCAAATAACCGCTAAACACTCGCGCTCTGTTGCGGAGTAGTTTTGTTCTTGTCTTGTCAGGGTCCTACTGCCGTATGCTATGACAACTTCTCCTTGTGGCGACTGCTGGCTAAGTACGGTGCCTAACCCAACACCTGATGCATCACATGAGATGATGAATGGTTTTGTGAAGTCGGGGCATGACAATATTGGAGCAGTAACTAGGCATGATTTAATGTCATTAAATGCCTCCTGAGCCTCGTTGGTCCAAACGAATTGTTTCTTCTTTTTCAGTAGTGAGGTTAGGGGATACATCCTGGTCGCAAAATTGGGTATAAAACGCCTATACCAAGACGCGGTCCCACAAAATTGTCTCACCTCCTTTTGACTTCTGGGAACTGGAACATCGACTATGGCCTTCACCTTCTCAGGATCGACCCTAAGTCCTTTCTCACTGACAACATACCCTAGGTAGCGAAGCTCTGGTCTGCAAAACTGACACTTTTCTTTGTTTAGGGTCAGCTTGGCTTCTCTAATTCTGCGGAAAATCTCTGAGAGGACCTCTAAGTGTTTGTCAAAAGTTTGAGTTACTACAATTATATCATCTAGGTAAACGAAAACATGAGGTTCAAGGGCTGGGCCAAGGACATTATCGACAAATCGCTGCCATGTCGCAGGCGCATTGCTCAAGCCGAACGGCATTGTCACAAAGTGGAATAATCCACGCCCTGGGATGGTAAAAGCTGTCTTTTCTTTGCTGGCAGGGTCTAGGGGTATCTGCCAATAGGCACTCTTTATGTCCAGACTCGAGAGATATCTAGCATCACGAAGGCGGTCAAGTATCGTGGTGACATGTGGTAAGGGATAGGCATCCTTCTTAGATAACATATTTACTTTTCGGAAGTCAACGCAAAATCTATGAGATCCATCAGGTTTGTCTAAAAGTAATATGGGAGAAGACCACTCGCTATGGGACGGTTCAACAACTCCAAGTTCAAGCATCCTATCAAGCTCTTCATTGACAAGTTTTTGTCGGGCAGGTGAGATTGGATAATAGCGTTGTTTAACTGCAGGGGCATCGCCAGTGTCTATCACGTGTTTAACTTTGTCAGTGCGGCCTAGAATTGAAGATTCTCCTCTGAAATAATTTTCAACTAGTTCATTAAGCCTTTTCCTTTCCTCAAAAGTCAAGTTTTCTTCTGCTTTAATGCCCTCAATCGTAAGGCAAAAGTTTAAGTTGAATTTCTTAGCAAAGTCCCATTGACGGTTATGAACGTCAGCCACAATATTCATAATGTCCCAAAAATCTATACCAAGGATTAAGGTTTGTTGAAGCGTTGGAACTACAAGGATGGGTAAGTCTTCAGTTTTTCCTTTAAGGGTGATAGGTACATTAACATGACCTATTACTTGATGTCTTTTTGCGTCGGCAGTCTCTACATATTTTCCAGTGTCTCGATGTAAGAAGGCAGGAAACTCCTGTAAAATCCATAGCCCCTCCTTTCCAATCAATGTTTGCGATGCTCCACTGTCTAACAAGGCTTTAACTTCTTTTCCGAAAATCCGAACAGTCAGATAAGGTCTAGGGTCATTATCACACTTTTCCAAAAGATAAGATACAACAGTTCTGTTTTCACTCGGGGTTTCATCGGCAATTGGTAACTGTAAATCACTACTATCCTGGGAGTCAACCGTATTCATGAAGTTGGCTCCCGGCCCTGCACGTTTTTTTGACATGCACTTCGGACAATTGACTTTGACAATATCAGGATGGCCACATCCAAAGCAAAAACGTTTCCGGTCCTGAGAACATTGTGAGAACCTATGCCCATTTATACCACAATTCCAACATTTAATGGTTGAATTCGAACGACCCGAAGTTCCAGGCCTCATAGCTGCTACTTGAGGAGTTTTCCGCCGGGGTGATGCTCCCCAGGCCAAATCTGGTTCAAGAGTTGGTACATTTCTTGAAGATGAATTTTGGTAAGCGGAGCGAAGTTTTCCTAATTCAGCTTTACGTCCCATTTCTCTGAGCTCTTCCATATCGTTTATGTTAAACATACATAACTTTTCTTGGAGGTATGGGTTTAAATTTTTAAGAGTCTGTTGGAGTTTAATACCTTCGGGAATTTTCTCGGCCATCCGACCATACAGCCCACTCATTGCTGCTAAGTACATATCTATAGGTTCATTATCACCCTGAGTACGGTGCATAATTTCTTGAAGAAGCATGTAATCATAGTCGGGACTTTGAAAAACAGTTTTCATTTCTAGACACAGCTCAGGCCACGTTTTGACTCGGTTTATGGTGGATCGGTACCAGATTAAAGCAGGACCACAGAATAAATCTACTGCTGATTCGAATAATTCCTTTTCACTGAGGCCTCTGGCTCTCCTTAGTTCTTCTACGCGCTCTAAGAATGTTCCCACGCTCTGTCCGGGCTCGTTACTAAAACGAAGTCCCCACTTATACACGGGGATCGATTTGGGCCTATTATTTTCTGAAGAAGCTGCCTTTAACTTCCCAAGGGCTTGTTGTTGGTTGTCATACGCTGGTTGCGACACGTTGTAATTCAATGTCGAACGGTAGTTCGTTCTTGGTGGTTCAATGTTTTCTTGTTCTACCATCCTGGTTACAGGAGCTCCAGAAGTGCCGGTGATATTGCTGGTTGCGAGAAGTACTTCCGTTCTTATCTTCTTTTCAACTGGATGGGCATCTTCTTCTTTCTTATTCTTTTCATTTTCGCTTTGTTGTTCCTTATCTTGAAATTCTTCCCTTTTTTTGGTAACCTCATCTATTAATATCTTAGTTTTCTCGGCTAAGGTATTCCTTCTCTCTTCAAACTCTTCCATATCTGTTTCGCTAATTGGGATTCTAACGAGCCGCATATATAAATGTCCCAATCTACTAAGTAGTCTTTGACCTTCTGAATCCTTACTTTTTCCTTGATAGACCGTAATCAATGATGACAACTCCACCCACTTTTCTTCACACTCTTCAAGTTCTGTTTCAGGGTCCAGCTTAGATACAACATCCTCCTCAATATCAACATTGGAAGAAAAACACTGATTCAATTTTTTTCTCAATTCATTCGCGATTCCTTCTATAGGCTGACCTCTTATTTTGAGTTCATACTCTAGTTCAGATTTTCTCAAATGGTGAGAACTAGTTATTTTTGCCATGATGTACGACCGTAATATACCAAACAACTATCAAAGTTTCCACAAAGTTCAATAAATCTTCTCAATAATTAGACAAATTCAAAATTCATATCAAAATGTAATGTTCAAGATATATGGCAAAGGACAAATTCACAATAGACATCAATAAATAAACTTCACAATAGACAGCAATAAACAAATCAATATAGACAACAATAAACAAATTCACAGTAGACAACAGTAAGCAAATTAACCACACATGGGCCTTTTAAAATCCAGGATTAATTCATACACCTGAAAATTCTGTACATATTTCAAATAGTCGTCTAATTTTAGGAATATATATTAATTAAATTTTTTTTTTCAGCAGCACTAAGTGTCATAGGCCCCACGTTGCGAGCGCCATTTATACCAGTCAAACTTGACTGTTGTCATGCCACAGATAACATTTGGTTAGCTCAGTTGGGCGGGGTAAAAATTCCTGAATATTGGCCAAGTAGTCACACTGACGATATTTCCTTATGAGGTATTTAAGGGCGCCACCTTGTTGAGGGTTCACAAAGAGGATGATGTAACAAGGAACCAATCCTTCCCAGCAGGTGTGACTTCTTTGGTAAACAGGGAGTAACAAAAAAAAATACTATGTCAATAGGCCGCATTTACATAAAAATATGAAAACCCTAACTAAAGTTCCAATCTTAACTAATCATTGATAGTTTATAATACTCTTAATCTATATCCTTAATCTTTCATTTATTTCAATACTCTTGGAAACCCCACAGAATATTTATAAGTCAAAGCAAAATCCAATCTCAGCAAAAGAATGCAAATTATGTGAGAGAAATTCACTTTAAATTATTAACTGAACTCAAAGCAATAATCAAAGGAAGATAAGTTATCTCAAGTATTCATCATTTATTTATACACTGAATGAAGGCAGGACTACAAAAAAAAATTAACTCAAGTGAGCTGAGATACAATATTTATTAAGTATTGGTACCACCAAAATTCCATAATGTTACAGTTTAACAAGGTACTCTTGCTTGTAACAAACCAGCTCAGCAATAAAGATGATTAATAATTGATAATTAATTAAACTCCGTGTAAGATATTTACTTTATCCTCCAAGTCAGGGCTTATGACTTCAAACACCTGATAATAAATTCAGACTTAATTCAGAAAATATTTCCTTATTATCTACTTCTCTTCAATATTTTACTAATAATTCGATACTCAAAATACCATAGATAAACATTGATCAAAAATACATTTCGACGGTGGCCACCGGAACATCTAGACAAAACATAACAAGGCACAATAATATCTACACAATATATCAAGATAAATTTTATAACAACTACAATTAACTTCCACTCTGGTCCGGTGCGCTGTGCTGCGGCGACAGTCCCAAGAATGTCCGGTATGTCTCACTCAGGATGAGGAAAATATATGTCACTCACCAGTAGTAGTCTTCTGACACGCGCCCGTAAAAAAAATCTAGCGGAAATCCGGCCGGAATTGATTGAAAGGCGGTGCAGCAACTACCAGCGGCGCGACAGATAGGCAGGCGGTAGGCGGAAGTGGAACGCTCCAGCCGGCGTCAGGGACGTGGGCCTCCAGGTCCACACGTAGCCGCATCCAGATCGGTCAGTCCAGGGGAGCGGTGATCCCAGAGTGGTCGGGGGAAAATACCCTGTTTATACAAATTTACTATAGCCTACTGTTTTGTAATAGAATAATTCAGCCTAATATTCTAATATTTTATTAGTGACATTTACTATTATAAACTCTCATGTTCAAATTACAATAATCACAGTTTGTCTAAGACTTTATACAAAAATCACATATTATTTTAGTCAAAATCAGATGTTTTAAGGTATAGTCAAAGTTACAGTAATTTGACTCAAAGTCTATTTAGTTTATTTAGCTCTCAGAGGGATTTAATTTAAATTAATGTACAATCCCAAAAGTTACTGCAAGTTAAAGTACCGTAACCGAAACAATAATTTGTATTTGAAGCCATAACAAAACTTACATTTATACAACACAGCACAATTATTTGATAAAACAAATTACAAGCTTCAAGAACGTGTAAATATAACCTTTTCAAAATGGAACGCATTTATGCATGGATAAAATTGGCTATCACTAGCTTTGATTTAATTCAAAATATCTTCAATAGGCAAAAAAAAACTTTCCCAAAGAACTGATTATCATCTGAGCTTTAAATAAACACAGGAAACGGACAGTACAATAGTAAATACTCTCTTAGTCATTCTTACTTCTACAAATAATATTTAAACACAAAGGAATAATTATCAGAACATATTGCCGTTATCAATAAAATATGGGCCTTTTACAATTTCTTTGTCAACAATTTTCAACCTTGATGTTAGATCACAACATTACTACAGTTACTCATTATTATCACATTTAAATTTAATTGGTAAAATAATGTTTTCTTTTGTCTAAACTTTACTTTTTAAGACCACTGTACTGAGTCTGTATTAATTTTATCCTCGGCATTAACTGCATATTAAATATTTAACAAGTATGACAACAATAAAGTACGAAAAATATTTTACTATATTCATTAAGTTTTTATTTTCTTAGATCAACATATTATTTTTTTACGACGAAAGCATAAAACATATAATGGCCGTGAACAAATTATTGGACTAACATTTGGTACATCTACATGAATAATCTACATGAATGATTTTGCATAGACATGAAAGACTTTACATAACGACATAAATTGGAATTATTAAAAAAAATCAGGACATTATTATAAAGCTCAAGAAATACACCATTATTTATAACCTACTTTTTGACACAATCGAGTTTAATAATTTACAATATTTTTTTGACAATTTATTTTTAAACATTCTACTGGTCAGGTTTTAACAACGGCCGATCAACATATTCGGTTCTGAAATATGTTTTGAGATATTATTTATTGAAGTCATTTATATGAATTAAATGAATAATTTAACTAGCACAACATTTTAGAAAATATCCTCCCTGCTTACCTCAGTAATTTTCAATTTGAAGAAACTTTAGATCCACCGACGAGGTGATGAGGGTCTTGACTCTTCAAGGTCCTGGCCTGAACTACCCAGAGTCATTCCACAATGCCCGATTCTCAATTGTCGTGGAAGCTTCTAAGGAATGCAGCGTGCACGGACAATCCGCTAGCCAACATGATTTGGCGTTCACCTTTGGATTGGAAAGTTCGGCCGAGACTTAGGCTTCGCGGCATTTATTTAACTCCTGTAGGGCGAGGGCAGGCAAAAGCACAACATCACCGTCTAGAATTTGCCCAACATTGAAGGCGCGCGACTTCAACTGGTTAAATCCATTAATGAGGTGATCAGTCTCATTCTATTTGGCATACGTGGTAAACGGTAAACGTTAAATGATACCTAACAAACATCAAGGAAATGTTATATTGGCTAATTTGCACTGGAAATTGTCACCAGGGCTCCCGGAACTGACCCAAATCCAACATGACACCGAGATGTGACTACGACCTCCTAGTTCGCTGACATGACACCGCTCCTCCTGGCGTTGGGCTACGATGCTGATCGGCTGACCTGTAGACCTGAATTTTCAACTGACCGGTCGCAGTGGGCATTCAACCCTGGGACCTCTGCGCTTCACTCCGATTACACAGGTCATTTCTATCCTTCTATCCTGACAAGTAACATTAAAATCCAAAATTCAAATCGCCCAATTCTTTCACATATAATTATTAATTAATTAGTCCTAATGAATATTTTGACTGCATAATAAATTTTTGCCATTTATAACAGTCAAACTTGACTGTTGTCATGCCACAGATAACATTTGGTTAGCTCAGTTGGGCGGGGTAAAAATTCCTGAATATTGTCCAAGTAGTCACACTGACGATATTTCCTTATGAGGTATTTAAGGGCGCCACCTTGTTGAGGGTTCACAAAGAGGATGATGTAACAAGGAACCAATCCTTCCCAGCAGGTGTGACTTCTTTGGTAAACAGGGAGTAACAAAAAAAAAACTACTATGTCAATAGGCCGCATTTACATAAAAATATGAAAACCCTAACTAAAGTTCCAATCTTAACTAATCATTGATAGTTTATAATACTCTTAATCTATATCCTTAATCTTTCATTTATTTCAATACTCTTGGAAACCCCACAGAATATTTATAAGTCAAAGCAAAATCCAATCTCAGCAAAAGAATGCAAATTATGTGAGAGAAATTCACTTTAAATTATTAACTGAACTCAAAGCAATAATCAAAGGAAGATAAGTTATCTCAAGTATTCATCATTTATTTATACACTGAATGAAGGCAGGACTACAAAAAAAAATTAACTCAAGTGAGCTGAGATACAATATTTATTAAGTATTGGTACCACCAAAATTCCATAATGTTACAGTTTAACAAGGTACTCTTGCTTGTAACAAACCAGCTCAGCAATAAAGATGATTAATAATTGATAATTAATTAAACTCCGTGTAAGATATTTACTTTATCCTCCAAGTCAGGGCTTATGACTTCAAACACCTGATAATAAATTCAGACTTAATTCAGAAAATATTTCCTTATTATCTACTTCTCTTCAATATTTTACTAATAATTCGATACTCAAAATACCATAGATAAACATTGATCAAAAATACATTTCGACGGTGGCCACCGAAACATCTAGACAAAACATAACAAGGCACAATAATATCTACACAATATATCAAGATAAATTTTATAACAACTACAATTAACTTCCACTCTGGTCCGGTGCGCTGTGCTGCGGCGACAGTCCCAAGAATGTCCGGTATGTCTCACTCAGGATGAGAAAAATATATAAGTCACTCACCAGTAGTAGTCTTCACCCCAAAGTACGCTCGGAAAAGCTATACGGCCGGGTTCGAGCGATATTGCGACGCGACAACCGCGAGCCGATCGCGCGACAGGTAGACGGTGGCGGTAGGCGGTAGGCGGAAGTGGAACGCTCCAGCCGGCGTCAGGGACGTGGGCCTCCAGGTCCACAGGTAGCCGCATCCAGATCGGTCAGTCCAGGGGAGCGGTGATCCCAGAGTGGTCGGGGGAAAATACCCTGTTTATACAAATTTACTATAGCCTACTGTTTTGTGATAGAATAATTCAGCCTAATATTCTAATATTTTATTAGTGACATTTACTATTATAAACTCTCATGTTCAAATTACAATAATCACAGTTTGTCTAAGACTTTATACAAAAATCACATATTATTTTAGTCAAAATCAGATGTTTTAAGGTATAGTCAAAGTTACAGTAATTTGACTCAAAGTCTATTTAGTTTATTTAGCTCTCAGAGGGATTTAATTTAAATTAATGTACAATCCCAAAAGTTACTGCAAGTTAAAGTACCGTAACCGAAACAATAATTTGTATTTGAAGCCATAACAAAAATTACATTTATACAACACAGCACAATTATTTGATAAAACAAATTACAAGCTTCAAGAACGTGTAAATATAACCTTTTCAAAATGGAACGCATTTATGCATGGATAAATTTGGCTATCACTAGCTTTGATTTAATTCAAAATATCTTCAAAGGCAAAAAAAACTTTCCCAAAGAACTGATTATCATCTGAGCTTTAAATAAACACAGGAAACGGACAGTACAATAGTAAATACTCTCTTAGTCATTCTTACTTCTACAAATAATATTTAAACACAAAGGAATAATTATCAGAACATATTGCCGTTATCAATAAAATATGGGCCTTTCACAATTTCTTTGTCAACAATTTTCAACCTTGATGTTAGATCACAACATTACTACAGTTACTCATTATTATCACATTTAAATTTAATTGGTAAAATAATGTTTTCTTTTGTCTAAACTTTACTTTTTAAGACCACTGTACTGAGTCTGTATTAATTTTATCCTCGGCATTAACTGCATATTAAATATTTAACAAGTATGACAACAATAAAGTACGTAAAATATTTTACTATATTCATTAAGTTTTTATTTTCTTAGATCAACATATTATTTTTTTACGACGAAAGCATAAAACATATAATGGCCGTGAACAAATTATTGAACTAACATTTGGTACATCTACATGAATAATCTACATGAATGATTTTGCATAGACATGATAGACTTTACATAACGACATAAATTGGAATTATTAAAAAAAATCAGGACATTATTATAAAGCTCAAGAAATACACCATTATTTATAACCTACTTTTTGACACAATCGAGTTTAATAATTTACAATATTTTTTTTGACAATTTATTTTTAAACATTCTACTGGACAGGTTTTAACAACGGCCGATCAACATATTCGGTTCTGAAATATGTTTTGAGATATTATTTATTGAAGTCATTTATATGAATTAAATGAATAATTTAACTAGCACAACATTTTAGAAAATATCCTCCCTGCTTACCTCAGTAATTTTCAATTTGAAGAAACTTTAGATCCACCGACGAGGTGATGAGGGTCTTGACTCTTCAAGGTCCTGGCCTGAACTACCCAGAGTCATTCCACAATGCCCGATTCTCAATTGTCGTGGAAGCTTCTAAGGAATGCAGCGTGCACGGACAATACGCTAGCCAACATGATTTGGCGTTCACCTTTGGATTGGAAAGTTCGGCCGAGACTTAGGCTTCGCGGCATTTATTTAACTCCTGTAGGGCGAGGGCAGGCAAAAGCACAACATCACCGTCTAGAATTTGCCCAACATTGAAGGCGCGCTACTTCAACTGGTTAAATCCATTAATGAGGTGATCAGTCTCATTCTATTTGGCATACGTGGTAAACGGTAAACGTTACAAATACCCCCCTGCCAAAAGAAAATTTCCTCAAATTTTCTTCAATTTCCAAGGTTCACATTCTTCTCTAAATGTATGCCTTTAAGTCTGACACATGCCAGTTGCCAATTCCTTTGCCATCAAGATCTTTCAAGGCATAAATCAATGGGGATACCCTTTTTGCAACAACATACGGTCCTGCATATCTAGGTGCAAGCTTAGAAGAGAAGTAGTTGGCCGCATTGGATTGTGAAAAGTCTTTCTTCCATACAAGGCTTCCTTCCTTGAACTCTTGAGTTCGTCTTCGAAGATTGTAGTGTCGTGCATTCCTTTGATGAGCTTCCTTGAGAAGTTCATGGACCTCTTGATGTACTTGTCTCATCTCTTGCAGATACTCGCCATATGGTTTGCAGTCTTCTACTTCAGGGACTGTATCTCTATTTTGAAGAAGGCTAAATCCTGCACCAGAAATAGGAAGTTCTCTGCCAAAGTTGAGAAAGTTTGGAGAATAGCCGGTAGCTTCGTGGACCGATGACCTCAGTGCAAATCCCAGTTGAGCTATTTGACTATCCCAGTTCCTGTGGTTATTTCCTACATACGCCCGTATCATAGTTATGATGTTCTTGTTTACCCTCTCTGTCGGGTTAGCTTGGGGATGCCGACTTGCATTGAGCAAGAGTTTCACTTTGTAGCGCTCTGCCAGTTTCTTGACAGGGTTGCCAATGAATTCAGATCCGTTGTCACAAATCAAGTAAGTTGGGACTCCATAAACCATGAATACCTCTTCTTCCAAAAATTTTGACACGGAAACAGCTGTTGCTGCTCTTAAAGGCTTGAGTAAGACAAATTTGGTGAAGGTGTCCGTGACGACTAGAAGATACTTGTTTGATTTCACTGATCGCGGGAAAGGTCCCATCAAATCCGCCGATATCATTTTCCAAGGTGAATCAACTCCACGGTACTCTCCCATCATGCCTGCAGGCTTTTGCTGATCATATTTGATACTCTGACAAACTCTACATTTGGCAACGTAGGAAGCCACATCCTTTCGCATCTTCGGCCAGTAGTAATTTAGTTGCATCCTTCTATAGGTCTTCAACACTCCTTGATGTCCAGAGGTAGGTGCATCATGGCATTCTTGTAAAGCTTGTTGTCGGAAATCTTTTGGCAAGACCAACTTCCACTCCGAATCTCCGGTCGGAAGGGGCAAAACATCAGATACTTTCTTCCAAAGTGAGTTATCTTTAATTCGCCACTGGCTGTAGGTTTGAGGCTTCTCCTCAACACATTTCATCATTTTTAGATACCATTTATCCTTAATTTCGCCAGTGAGTGCCAGGTCGCATTGAATGGGCGTCGCATCATCGGGCGGGACAGATCGAGACAGAAGATCGGGGACAACATTTTCCTTCCCTTTTCTATGAACAAGCTGGTAGTCATACGGCTGCAAACGCAAAGCCCACCTAGCTAAACGACCTTGGGGATCCTTTAAGTTGTTTAACCATAACAAACTGTAATGGTCCGTGATCACTGTAAATTTAGTTCCTTCGATGTATGGTCGAAATCTTTCAATGGCCCAAATAACCGCTAAACACTCGCGCTCTGTTGCGGAGTAGTTTTGTTCTTGTCTTGTCAGGGTCCTACTGCCGTATGCTATGACAACTTCTCCTTGTGGCGACTGCTGGCTAAGTACGGTGCCTAACCCAACACCTGATGCATCACATGAGATGATGAATGGTTTTGTGAAGTCGGGGCATGACAATATTGGAGCAGTAACTAGGCATGATTTAATGTCATTAAATGCCTCCTGAGCCTCGTTGGTCCAAACGAATTGTTTCTTCTTTTTCAGTAGTGAGGTTAGGGGATACATCCTGGTCGCAAAATTGGGTATAAAACGCCTATACCAAGACGCGGTCCCACAAAATTGTCTCACCTCCTTTTGACTTCTGGGAACTGGAACATCGACTATGGCCTTCACCTTCTCAGGATCGACCCTAAGTCCTTTCTCACTGACAACATACCCTAGGTAGCGAAGCTCTGGTCTGCAAAACTGACACTTTTCTTTGTTTAGGGTCAGCTTGGCTTCTCTAATTCTGCGGAAAATCTCTGAGAGGACCTCTAAGTGTTTGTCAAAAGTTTGAGTTACTACAATTATATCATCTAGGTAAACGAAAACATGAGGTTCAAGGGCTGGGCCAAGGACATTATCGACAAATCGCTGCCATGTCGCAGGCGCATTGCTCAAGCCGAACGGCATTGTCACAAAGTGGAATAATCCACGCCCTGGGATGGTAAAAGCTGTCTTTTCTTTGCTGGCAGGGTCTAGGGGTATCTGCCAATAGGCACTCTTTATGTCCAGACTCGAGAGATATCTAGCATCACGAAGGCGGTCAAGTATCGTGGTGACATGTGGTAAGGGATAGGCATCCTTCTTAGATAACATATTTACTTTTCGGAAGTCAACGCAAAATCTATGAGATCCATCAGGTTTGTCTAAAAGTAATATGGGAGAAGACCACTCGCTATGGGACGGTTCAACAACTCCAAGTTCAAGCATCCTATCAAGCTCTTCATTGACAAGTTTTTGTCGGGCAGGTGAGATTGGATAATAGCGTTGTTTAACTGCAGGGGCATCGCCAGTGTCTATCACGTGTTTAACTTTGTCAGTGCGGCCTAGAATTGAAGATTCTCCTCTGAAATAATTTTCAACTAGTTCATTAAGCCTTTTCCTTTCCTCAAAAGTCAAGTTTTCTTCTGCTTTAATGCCCTCAATCGTAAGGCAAAAGTTTAAGTTGAATTTCTTAGCAAAGTCCCATTGACGGTTATGAACGTCAGCCACAATATTCATAATGTCCCAAAAATCTATACCAAGGATTAAGGTTTGTTGAAGCGTTGGAACTACAAGGATGGGTAAGTCTTCAGTTTTTCCTTTAAGGGTGATAGGTACATTAACATGACCTATTACTTGATGTCTTTTTGCGTCGGCAGTCTCTACATATTTTCCAGTGTCTCGATGTAAGAAGGCAGGAAACTCCTGTAAAATCCATAGCCCCTCCTTTCCAATCAATGTTTGCGATGCTCCACTGTCTAACAAGGCTTTAACTTCTTTTCCGAAAATCCGAACAGTCAGATAAGGTCTAGGGTCATTATCACACTTTTCCAAAAGATAAGATACAACAGTTCTGTTTTCACTCGGGGTTTCATCGGCAATTGGTAACTGTAAATCACTACTATCCTGGGAGTCAACCGTATTCATGAAGTTGGCTCCCGGCCCTGCACGTTTTTTTGACATGCACTTCGGACAATTGACTTTGACAATATCAGGATGGCCACATCCAAAGCAAAAACGTTTCCGGTCCTGAGAACATTGTGAGAACCTATGCCCATTTATACCACAATTCCAACATTTAATGGTTGAATTCGAACGACCCGAAGTTCCAGGCCTCATAGCTGCTACTTGAGGAGTTTTCCGCCGGGGTGATGCTCCCCAGGCCAAATCTGGTTCAAGAGTTGGTACATTTCTTGAAGATGAATTTTGGTAAGCGGAGCGAAGTTTTCCTAATTCAGCTTTACGTCCCATTTCTCTGAGCTCTTCCATATCGTTTATGTTAAACATACATAACTTTTCTTGGAGGTATGGGTTTAAATTTTTAAGAGTCTGTTGGAGTTTAATACCTTCGGGAATTTTCTCGGCCATCCGACCATACAGCCCACTCATTGCTGCTAAGTACATATCTATAGGTTCATTATCACCCTGAGTACGGTGCATAATTTCTTGAAGAAGCATGTAATCATAGTCGGGACTTTGAAAAACAGTTTTCATTTCTAGACACAGCTCAGGCCACGTTTTGACTCGGTTTATGGTGGATCGGTACCAGATTAAAGCAGGACCACAGAATAAATCTACTGCTGATTCGAATAATTCCTTTTCACTGAGGCCTCTGGCTCTCCTTAGTTCTTCTACGCGCTCTAAGAATGTTCCCACGCTCTGTCCGGGCTCGTTACTAAAACGAAGTCCCCACTTATACACGGGGATCGATTTGGGCCTATTATTTTCTGAAGAAGCTGCCTTTAACTTCCCAAGGGCTTGTTGTTGGTTGTCATACGCTGGTTGCGACACGTTGTAATTCAATGTCGAACGGTAGTTCGTTCTTGGTGGTTCAATGTTTTCTTGTTCTACCATCCTGGTTACAGGAGCTCCAGAAGTGCCGGTGATATTGCTGGTTGCGAGAAGTACTTCCGTTCTTATCTTCTTTTCAACTGGATGGGCATCTTCTTCTTTCTTATTCTTTTCATTTTTGCTTTGTTGTTCCTTATCTTGAAATTCTTCCCTTTTTTTGGTAACCTCATCTATTAATATCTTAGTTTTCTCGGCTAAGGTATTCCTTCTCTCTTCAAACTCTTCCATATCTGTTTCGCTAATTGGGATTCTAACGAGCCGCATATATAAATGTCCCAATCTACTAAGTAGTCTTTGACCTTCTGAATCCTTACTTTTTCCTTGATAGACCGTAATCAATGATGACAACTCCACCCACTTTTCTTCACACTCTTCAAGTTCTGTTTCAGGGTCCAGCTTAGATACAACATCCTCCTCAATATCAACATTGGAAGAAAAACACTGATTCAATTTTTTTCTCAATTCATTCGCGATT
This sequence comes from Flexamia atlantica, assembly GCA_035578135.1. NCBI lineage: Eukaryota > Metazoa > Arthropoda > Insecta > Hemiptera > Cicadellidae > Flexamia > Flexamia atlantica. The sequence goes on from JAQJVK010000006.1 coordinate 58,185,085, forward strand.
CCTTCTATAGGCTGACCTCTTATTTTGAGTTCATACTCTAGTTCAGATTTTCTCAAATGGTGAGAACTAGTTATTTTTGCCATGATGTACGACCGTAATATACCAAACAACTATCAAAGTTTCCACAAAGTTCAATAAATCTTCTCAATAATTAGACAAATTCAAAATTCATATCAAAATGTAATGTTCAAGATATATGGCAAAGGACAAATTCACAATAGACATCAATAAATAAACTTCACAATAGACAGCAATAAACAAATCAATATAGACAACAATAAACAAATTCACAGTAGACAACAGTAAGCAAATTAACCACACATGGGCCTTTTAAAATCCAGGATTAATTCATACACCTGAAAATTCTGTACATATTTCAAATAGTCGTCTAATTTTAGGAATATATATTAATTAAATTTTTTTTTTCAGCAGCACTAAGTGTCATAGGCCCCACGTTGCGAGCGCCATTTATACCAGTCAAACTTGACTGTTGTCATGCCACAGATAACATTTGGTTAGCTCAGTTGGGCGGGGTAAAAATTCCTGAATATTGGCCAAGTAGTCACACTGACGATATTTCCTTATGAGGTATTTAAGGGCGCCACCTTGTTGAGGGTTCACAAAGAGGATGATGTAACAAGGAACCAATCCTTCCCAGCAGGTGTGACTTCTTTGGTAAACAGGGAGTAACAAAAAAAAATACTATGTCAATAGGCCGCATTTACATAAAAATATGAAAACCCTAACTAAAGTTCCAATCTTAACTAATCATTGATAGTTTATAATACTCTTAATCTATATCCTTAATCTTTCATTTATTTCAATACTCTTGGAAACCCCACAGAATATTTATAAGTCAAAGCAAAATCCAATCTCAGCAAAAGAATGCAAATTATGTGAGAGAAATTCACTTTAAATTATTAACTGAACTCAAAGCAATAATCAAAGGAAGATAAGTTATCTCAAGTATTCATCATTTATTTATACACTGAATGAAGGCAGGACTACAAAAAAAAATTAACTCAAGTGAGCTGAGATACAATATTTATTAAGTATTGGTACCACCAAAATTCCATAATGTTACAGTTTAACAAGGTACTCTTGCTTGTAACAAACCAGCTCAGCAATAAAGATGATTAATAATTGATAATTAATTAAACTCCGTGTAAGATATTTACTTTATCCTCCAAGTCAGGGCTTATGACTTCAAACACCTGATAATAAATTCAGACTTAATTCAGAAAATATTTCCTTATTATCTACTTCTCTTCAATATTTTACTAATAATTCGATACTCAAAATACCATAGATAAACATTGATCAAAAATACATTTCGACGGTGGCCACCGGAACATCTAGACAAAACATAACAAGGCACAATAATATCTACACAATATATCAAGATAAATTTTATAACAACTACAATTAACTTCCACTCTGGTCCGGTGCGCTGTGCTGCGGCGACAGTCCCAAGAATGTCCGGTATGTCTCACTCAGGATGAGGAAAATATATGTCACTCACCAGTAGTAGTCTTCTGACACGCGCCCGTAAAAAAAATCTAGCGGAAATCCGGCCGGAATTGATTGAAAGGCGGTGCAGCAACTACCAGCGGCGCGACAGATAGGCAGGCGGTAGGCGGAAGTGGAACGCTCCAGCCGGCGTCAGGGACGTGGGCCTCCAGGTCCACACGTAGCCGCATCCAGATCGGTCAGTCCAGGGGAGCGGTGATCCCAGAGTGGTCGGGGGAAAATACCCTGTTTATACAAATTTACTATAGCCTACTGTTTTGTAATAGAATAATTCAGCCTAATATTCTAATATTTTATTAGTGACATTTACTATTATAAACTCTCATGTTCAAATTACAATAATCACAGTTTGTCTAAGACTTTATACAAAAATCACATATTATTTTAGTCAAAATCAGATGTTTTAAGGTATAGTCAAAGTTACAGTAATTTGACTCAAAGTCTATTTAGTTTATTTAGCTCTCAGAGGGATTTAATTTAAATTAATGTACAATCCCAAAAGTTACTGCAAGTTAAAGTACCGTAACCGAAACAATAATTTGTATTTGAAGCCATAACAAAACTTACATTTATACAACACAGCACAATTATTTGATAAAACAAATTACAAGCTTCAAGAACGTGTAAATATAACCTTTTCAAAATGGAACGCATTTATGCATGGATAAAATTGGCTATCACTAGCTTTGATTTAATTCAAAATATCTTCAATAGGCAAAAAAAAACTTTCCCAAAGAACTGATTATCATCTGAGCTTTAAATAAACACAGGAAACGGACAGTACAATAGTAAATACTCTCTTAGTCATTCTTACTTCTACAAATAATATTTAAACACAAAGGAATAATTATCAGAACATATTGCCGTTATCAATAAAATATGGGCCTTTTACAATTTCTTTGTCAACAATTTTCAACCTTGATGTTAGATCACAACATTACTACAGTTACTCATTATTATCACATTTAAATTTAATTGGTAAAATAATGTTTTCTTTTGTCTAAACTTTACTTTTTAAGACCACTGTACTGAGTCTGTATTAATTTTATCCTCGGCATTAACTGCATATTAAATATTTAACAAGTATGACAACAATAAAGTACGAAAAATATTTTACTATATTCATTAAGTTTTTATTTTCTTAGATCAACATATTATTTTTTTACGACGAAAGCATAAAACATATAATGGCCGTGAACAAATTATTGGACTAACATTTGGTACATCTACATGAATAATCTACATGAATGATTTTGCATAGACATGAAAGACTTTACATAACGACATAAATTGGAATTATTAAAAAAAATCAGGACATTATTATAAAGCTCAAGAAATACACCATTATTTATAACCTACTTTTTGACACAATCGAGTTTAATAATTTACAATATTTTTTTGACAATTTATTTTTAAACATTCTACTGGTCAGGTTTTAACAACGGCCGATCAACATATTCGGTTCTGAAATATGTTTTGAGATATTATTTATTGAAGTCATTTATATGAATTAAATGAATAATTTAACTAGCACAACATTTTAGAAAATATCCTCCCTGCTTACCTCAGTAATTTTCAATTTGAAGAAACTTTAGATCCACCGACGAGGTGATGAGGGTCTTGACTCTTCAAGGTCCTGGCCTGAACTACCCAGAGTCATTCCACAATGCCCGATTCTCAATTGTCGTGGAAGCTTCTAAGGAATGCAGCGTGCACGGACAATCCGCTAGCCAACATGATTTGGCGTTCACCTTTGGATTGGAAAGTTCGGCCGAGACTTAGGCTTCGCGGCATTTATTTAACTCCTGTAGGGCGAGGGCAGGCAAAAGCACAACATCACCGTCTAGAATTTGCCCAACATTGAAGGCGCGCGACTTCAACTGGTTAAATCCATTAATGAGGTGATCAGTCTCATTCTATTTGGCATACGTGGTAAACGGTAAACGTTAAATGATACCTAACAAACATCAAGGAAATGTTATATTGGCTAATTTGCACTGGAAATTGTCACCAGGGCTCCCGGAACTGACCCAAATCCAACATGACACCGAGATGTGACTACGACCTCCTAGTTCGCTGACATGACACCGCTCCTCCTGGCGTTGGGCTACGATGCTGATCGGCTGACCTGTAGACCTGAATTTTCAACTGACCGGTCGCAGTGGGCATTCAACCCTGGGACCTCTGCGCTTCACTCCGATTACACAGGTCATTTCTATCCTTCTATCCTGACAAGTAACATTAAAATCCAAAATTCAAATCGCCCAATTCTTTCACATATAATTATTAATTAATTAGTCCTAATGAATATTTTGACTGCATAATAAATTTTTGCCATTTATAACAGTCAAACTTGACTGTTGTCATGCCACAGATAACATTTGGTTAGCTCAGTTGGGCGGGGTAAAAATTCCTGAATATTGTCCAAGTAGTCACACTGACGATATTTCCTTATGAGGTATTTAAGGGCGCCACCTTGTTGAGGGTTCACAAAGAGGATGATGTAACAAGGAACCAATCCTTCCCAGCAGGTGTGACTTCTTTGGTAAACAGGGAGTAACAAAAAAAAAACTACTATGTCAATAGGCCGCATTTACATAAAAATATGAAAACCCTAACTAAAGTTCCAATCTTAACTAATCATTGATAGTTTATAATACTCTTAATCTATATCCTTAATCTTTCATTTATTTCAATACTCTTGGAAACCCCACAGAATATTTATAAGTCAAAGCAAAATCCAATCTCAGCAAAAGAATGCAAATTATGTGAGAGAAATTCACTTTAAATTATTAACTGAACTCAAAGCAATAATCAAAGGAAGATAAGTTATCTCAAGTATTCATCATTTATTTATACACTGAATGAAGGCAGGACTACAAAAAAAAATTAACTCAAGTGAGCTGAGATACAATATTTATTAAGTATTGGTACCACCAAAATTCCATAATGTTACAGTTTAACAAGGTACTCTTGCTTGTAACAAACCAGCTCAGCAATAAAGATGATTAATAATTGATAATTAATTAAACTCCGTGTAAGATATTTACTTTATCCTCCAAGTCAGGGCTTATGACTTCAAACACCTGATAATAAATTCAGACTTAATTCAGAAAATATTTCCTTATTATCTACTTCTCTTCAATATTTTACTAATAATTCGATACTCAAAATACCATAGATAAACATTGATCAAAAATACATTTCGACGGTGGCCACCGAAACATCTAGACAAAACATAACAAGGCACAATAATATCTACACAATATATCAAGATAAATTTTATAACAACTACAATTAACTTCCACTCTGGTCCGGTGCGCTGTGCTGCGGCGACAGTCCCAAGAATGTCCGGTATGTCTCACTCAGGATGAGAAAAATATATAAGTCACTCACCAGTAGTAGTCTTCACCCCAAAGTACGCTCGGAAAAGCTATACGGCCGGGTTCGAGCGATATTGCGACGCGACAACCGCGAGCCGATCGCGCGACAGGTAGACGGTGGCGGTAGGCGGTAGGCGGAAGTGGAACGCTCCAGCCGGCGTCAGGGACGTGGGCCTCCAGGTCCACAGGTAGCCGCATCCAGATCGGTCAGTCCAGGGGAGCGGTGATCCCAGAGTGGTCGGGGGAAAATACCCTGTTTATACAAATTTACTATAGCCTACTGTTTTGTGATAGAATAATTCAGCCTAATATTCTAATATTTTATTAGTGACATTTACTATTATAAACTCTCATGTTCAAATTACAATAATCACAGTTTGTCTAAGACTTTATACAAAAATCACATATTATTTTAGTCAAAATCAGATGTTTTAAGGTATAGTCAAAGTTACAGTAATTTGACTCAAAGTCTATTTAGTTTATTTAGCTCTCAGAGGGATTTAATTTAAATTAATGTACAATCCCAAAAGTTACTGCAAGTTAAAGTACCGTAACCGAAACAATAATTTGTATTTGAAGCCATAACAAAAATTACATTTATACAACACAGCACAATTATTTGATAAAACAAATTACAAGCTTCAAGAACGTGTAAATATAACCTTTTCAAAATGGAACGCATTTATGCATGGATAAATTTGGCTATCACTAGCTTTGATTTAATTCAAAATATCTTCAAAGGCAAAAAAAACTTTCCCAAAGAACTGATTATCATCTGAGCTTTAAATAAACACAGGAAACGGACAGTACAATAGTAAATACTCTCTTAGTCATTCTTACTTCTACAAATAATATTTAAACACAAAGGAATAATTATCAGAACATATTGCCGTTATCAATAAAATATGGGCCTTTCACAATTTCTTTGTCAACAATTTTCAACCTTGATGTTAGATCACAACATTACTACAGTTACTCATTATTATCACATTTAAATTTAATTGGTAAAATAATGTTTTCTTTTGTCTAAACTTTACTTTTTAAGACCACTGTACTGAGTCTGTATTAATTTTATCCTCGGCATTAACTGCATATTAAATATTTAACAAGTATGACAACAATAAAGTACGTAAAATATTTTACTATATTCATTAAGTTTTTATTTTCTTAGATCAACATATTATTTTTTTACGACGAAAGCATAAAACATATAATGGCCGTGAACAAATTATTGAACTAACATTTGGTACATCTACATGAATAATCTACATGAATGATTTTGCATAGACATGATAGACTTTACATAACGACATAAATTGGAATTATTAAAAAAAATCAGGACATTATTATAAAGCTCAAGAAATACACCATTATTTATAACCTACTTTTTGACACAATCGAGTTTAATAATTTACAATATTTTTTTTGACAATTTATTTTTAAACATTCTACTGGACAGGTTTTAACAACGGCCGATCAACATATTCGGTTCTGAAATATGTTTTGAGATATTATTTATTGAAGTCATTTATATGAATTAAATGAATAATTTAACTAGCACAACATTTTAGAAAATATCCTCCCTGCTTACCTCAGTAATTTTCAATTTGAAGAAACTTTAGATCCACCGACGAGGTGATGAGGGTCTTGACTCTTCAAGGTCCTGGCCTGAACTACCCAGAGTCATTCCACAATGCCCGATTCTCAATTGTCGTGGAAGCTTCTAAGGAATGCAGCGTGCACGGACAATACGCTAGCCAACATGATTTGGCGTTCACCTTTGGATTGGAAAGTTCGGCCGAGACTTAGGCTTCGCGGCATTTATTTAACTCCTGTAGGGCGAGGGCAGGCAAAAGCACAACATCACCGTCTAGAATTTGCCCAACATTGAAGGCGCGCTACTTCAACTGGTTAAATCCATTAATGAGGTGATCAGTCTCATTCTATTTGGCATACGTGGTAAACGGTAAACGTTACAAATACCCCCCTGCCAAAAGAAAATTTCCTCAAATTTTCTTCAATTTCCAAGGTTCACATTCTTCTCTAAATGTATGCCTTTAAGTCTGACACATGCCAGTTGCCAATTCCTTTGCCATCAAGATCTTTCAAGGCATAAATCAATGGGGATACCCTTTTTGCAACAACATACGGTCCTGCATATCTAGGTGCAAGCTTAGAAGAGAAGTAGTTGGCCGCATTGGATTGTGAAAAGTCTTTCTTCCATACAAGGCTTCCTTCCTTGAACTCTTGAGTTCGTCTTCGAAGATTGTAGTGTCGTGCATTCCTTTGATGAGCTTCCTTGAGAAGTTCATGGACCTCTTGATGTACTTGTCTCATCTCTTGCAGATACTCGCCATATGGTTTGCAGTCTTCTACTTCAGGGACTGTATCTCTATTTTGAAGAAGGCTAAATCCTGCACCAGAAATAGGAAGTTCTCTGCCAAAGTTGAGAAAGTTTGGAGAATAGCCGGTAGCTTCGTGGACCGATGACCTCAGTGCAAATCCCAGTTGAGCTATTTGACTATCCCAGTTCCTGTGGTTATTTCCTACATACGCCCGTATCATAGTTATGATGTTCTTGTTTACCCTCTCTGTCGGGTTAGCTTGGGGATGCCGACTTGCATTGAGCAAGAGTTTCACTTTGTAGCGCTCTGCCAGTTTCTTGACAGGGTTGCCAATGAATTCAGATCCGTTGTCACAAATCAAGTAAGTTGGGACTCCATAAACCATGAATACCTCTTCTTCCAAAAATTTTGACACGGAAACAGCTGTTGCTGCTCTTAAAGGCTTGAGTAAGACAAATTTGGTGAAGGTGTCCGTGACGACTAGAAGATACTTGTTTGATTTCACTGATCGCGGGAAAGGTCCCATCAAATCCGCCGATATCATTTTCCAAGGTGAATCAACTCCACGGTACTCTCCCATCATGCCTGCAGGCTTTTGCTGATCATATTTGATACTCTGACAAACTCTACATTTGGCAACGTAGGAAGCCACATCCTTTCGCATCTTCGGCCAGTAGTAATTTAGTTGCATCCTTCTATAGGTCTTCAACACTCCTTGATGTCCAGAGGTAGGTGCATCATGGCATTCTTGTAAAGCTTGTTGTCGGAAATCTTTTGGCAAGACCAACTTCCACTCCGAATCTCCGGTCGGAAGGGGCAAAACATCAGATACTTTCTTCCAAAGTGAGTTATCTTTAATTCGCCACTGGCTGTAGGTTTGAGGCTTCTCCTCAACACATTTCATCATTTTTAGATACCATTTATCCTTAATTTCGCCAGTGAGTGCCAGGTCGCATTGAATGGGCGTCGCATCATCGGGCGGGACAGATCGAGACAGAAGATCGGGAACAACATTTTCCTTCCCTTTTCTATGAACAAGCTGGTAGTCATACGGCTGCAAACGCAAAGCCCACCTAGCTAAACGACCTTGGGGATCCTTTAAGTTGTTTAACCATAACAAACTGTAATGGTCCGTGATCACTGTAAATTTAGTTCCTTCGATGTATGGTCGAAATCTTTCAATGGCCCAAATAACCGCTAAACACTCGCGCTCTGTTGCGGAGTAGTTTTGTTCTTGTCTTGTCAGGGTCCTACTGCCGTATGCTATGACAACTTCTCCTTGTGGCGACTGCTGGCTAAGTACGGTGCCTAACCCAACACCTGACGCATCACATGAGATGATGAATGGTTTTGTGAAGTCGGGGCATGACAATATTGGAGCAGTAACTAGGCATGATTTAATGTCATTAAATGCCTCCTGAGCCTCGTTGGTCCAAACGAATTGTTTCTTCTTTTTCAGTAGTGAGGTTAGGGGATACATCCTGGTCGCAAAATTGGGTATAAAACGCCTATACCAAGACGCGGTCCCACAAAATTGTCTCACCTCCTTTTGACTTCTGGGAACTGGAACATCGACTATGGCCTTCACCTTCTCAGGATCGACCCTAAGTCCTTTCTCACTGACAACATACCCTAGGTAGCGAAGCTCTGGTCTGCAAAACTGACACTTTTCTTTGTTTAGGGTCAGCTTGGCTTCTCTAATTCTGCGGAAAATCTCTGAGAGGACCTCTAAGTGTTTGTCAAAAGTTTGAGTTACTACAATTATATCATCTAGGTAAACGAAAACATGAGGTTCAAGGGCTGGGCCAAGGACATTATCGACAAATCGCTGCCATGTCGCAGGCGCATTGCTCAAGCCGAACGGCATTGTCACAAAGTGGAATAATCCACGCCCTGGGATGGTAAAAGCTGTCTTTTCTTTGCTGGCAGGGTCTAGGGGTATCTGCCAATAGGCACTCTTTATGTCCAGACTCGAGAGATATCTAGCATCACGAAGGCGGTCCAGTATCGTGGTGACATGTGGTAAGGGATAGGCATCCTTCTTAGATAACATATTTACTTTTCGGAAGTCAACGCAAAATCTATGAGATCCATCAGGTTTGTCTAAAAGTAATATGGGAGAAGACCACTCGCTATGGGACGGTTCAACAACTCCAAGTTCAAGCATCCTATCAAGCTCTTCATTGACAAGTTTTTGTCGGGCAGGTGAGATTGGATAATAGCGTTGTTTAACTGCAGGGGCATCGCCAGTGTCTATCACGTGTTTAACTTTGTCAGTGCGGCCTAGAATTGAAGATTCTCCTCTGAAATAATTTTCAACTAGTTCATTAAGCCTTTTCCTTTCCTCAAAAGTCAAGTTTTCTTCTGCTTTAATGCCCTCAATCGTAAGGCAAAAGTTTAAGTTGAATTTCTTAGCAAAGTCCCATTGACGGTTATGAACGTCAGCCACAATATTCATAATGTCCCAAAAATCTATACCAAGGATTAAGGTTTGTTGAAGCGTTGGAACTACAAGGATGGGTAAGTCTTCAGTTTTTCCTTTAAGGGTGATAGGTACATTAACATGACCTATTACTTGATGTCTTTTTGCGTCGGCAGTCTCTACATATTTTCCAGTGTCTCGATGTAAGAAGGCAGGAAACTCCTGTAAAATCCATAGCCCCTCCTTTCCAATCAATGTTTGCGATGCTCCACTGTCTAACAAGGCTTTAACTTCTTTTCCGAAAATCCGAACAGTCAGATAAGGTCTAGGGTCATTATCACACTTTTCCAAAAGATAAGATACAACAGTTCTGTTTTCACTCGGGGTTTCATCGGCAATTGGTAACTGTAAATCACTACTATCCTGGGAGTCAACCGTATTCATGAAGTTGGCTCCCGGCCCTGCACGTTTTTTTGACATGCACTTCGGACAATTGACTTTGACAATATCAGGATGGCCACATCCAAAGCAAAAACGTTTCCGGTCCTGAGAACATTGTGAGAACCTATGCCCATTTATACCACAATTCCAACATTTAATGGTTGAATTCGAACGACCCGAAGTTCCAGGCCTCATAGCTGCTACTTGAGGAGTTTTCCGCCGGGGTGATGCTCCCCAGGCCAAATCTGGTTCAAGAGTTGGTACATTTCTTGAAGATGAATTTTGGTAAGCGGAGCGAAGTTTTCCTAATTCAGCTTTACGTCCCATTTCTCTGAGCTCTTCCATATCGTTTATGTTAAACATACATAACTTTTCTTGGAGGTATGGGTTTAAATTTTTAAGAGTCTGTTGGAGTTTAATACCTTCGGGAATTTTCTCGGCCATCCGACCATACAGCCCACTCATTGCTGCTAAGTACATATCTATAGGTTCATTATCACCCTGAGTACGGTGCATAATTTCTTGAAGAAGCATGTAATCATAGTCGGGACTTTGAAAAACAGTTTTCATTTCTAGACACAGCTCAGGCCACGTTTTGACTCGGTTTATGGTGGATCGGTACCAGATTAAAGCAGGACCACAGAATAAATCTACTGCTGATTCGAATAATTCCTTTTCACTGAGGCCTCTGGCTCTCCTTAGTTCTTCTACGCGCTCTAAGAATGCTCCCACGCTCTGTCCGGGCTCGTTACTAAAACGAAGTCCCCACTTATACACGGGGATCGATTTGGGCCTATTATTTTCTGAAGAAGCTGCCTTTAACTTCCCAAGGGCTTGTTGTTGGTTGTCATACGCTGGTTGCGACACGTTGTAATTCAATGTCGAACGGTAGTTCGTTCTTGGTGGTTCAATGTTTTCTTGTTCTACCATCCTGGTTACAGGAGCTCCAGAAGTGCCGGTGATATTGCTGGTTGCGAGAAGTACTTCCGTTCTTATCTTCTTTTCAACTGGATGGGCATCTTCTTCTTTCTTATTCTTTTCATTTTCGCTTTGTTGTTCCTTATCTTGAAATTCTTCCCCTTTTTTGGTAACCTCATCTATTAATATCTTAGTTTTCTCGGCTAAGGTATTCCTTCTCTCTTCAAACTCTTCCATATCTGTTTCGCTAATTGGGATTCTAACGAGCCGCATATATAAATGTCCCAATCTACTAAGTAGTCTTTGACCTTCTGAATCCTTACCCTTTCCTTGATAGACCGTAATCAATGATGACAACTCCACCCACTTTTCTTCACACTCTTCAAGTTCTGTTTCAGGGTCCAGCTTAGATACAACATCCTCCTCAATATCAACATTGGAAGAAAAACACTGATTCAATTTTTTTCTCAATTCATTCGCGATTCCTTCTATAGGCTGACCTCTTATTTTGAGTTCATACTCTAGTTCAGATTTTCTCAAATGGTGAGAACTAGTTATTTTTGCCATGATGTACGACCGTAATATACCAAACAACTATCAAAGTTTCCACAAAGTTCAATAAATCTTCTCAATAATTAAACAAATTCAAAATTCATATCAAAATGTAATGTTCAAGATATATGGCAAAGGACAAATTCACAATAGACATCAATAAATAAACTTCACAATAGACAGCAATAAACAAATCAATATAGACAACAATAAACAAATTCACAGTAGACAACAGTAAGCAAATTAACCACACATGGGCCTTTTAAAATCCAGGATTAATTCATACACCTGAAAATTCTGTACATATTTCAAATAGTCGTCTAATTTTTGGAATATATATTAATTAATTTTTTTTCAGCAGCACTAAGTGTCATAGGCCCCACGTTGCGAGCGCCATTTATACTTCGCCTACTACAACCTCAACATGCCTTCAACCATTTAACCTCAGTTAACAAACATCAGTTAACAAATTTGATTTTGTTACAACCTCAAACTTCAGTTTGTACTTATTTGTCATCATTTATGGAAATTATTATTACTAGAGGCTTGGAGGGGCTAAAAGCCCCTAAGCATAATCCTTCTTTACTATAGTACAAAATACCTTCCCAGAAAATAGGCTTTTGGATCCACAAAATTGCAATTTCAGTATTTTCCCCGAGTCCCTGAGATGGAGACCTTCAGTTTCAGCCCCCCCCCCCCCCCCCATCATCCTGCAACCTTCCAAACGCCCACAATTTCTTCGCAAAAATTCCGCTAACGTAATTATATATATATATATATGTGTGTGTGTATAGATCATTTGGTATTAAATCTGCATCGTTATAACACAAACTAAACAAACGTACTTAACTTTTTATAATTTAAAATTATGAAAAACTCAAACCGTTAATTATTATAAAATCAGAAAATCTTAAATTTAAAATATTTTTTGTTATAGCACATTGAACGTGCATAGTTAGCTGCATTTTGAAACAAATCCCACATGTCAACATCTACCATATGGCTTTGAATCAAGCATTAGCACCACATGTTTAATGTAAACAAAGCAGACGTTTTTCAATCTTTTCAGTCCCAATGCATTTTAAATGGAAAATATTTTTCGTTACTTCTCATTTTCTGGTATATTTGGACATAATCTGCTTTTTTCCCGACCCCCTGGGGCCGAGACCTTTCATTTGAGCCATCTCCTCTCATCCTGCGAGCTCGCAAACTCTCACAACTTTGATTTTAAAGAATCGCTTACAGAATTAAAAATATAGATAGAAGGTAGATTATTTGTGACGTAAGATCACAAATTTGCATATATCACAAAATTGATCATATAATTTGCATTTTCTGTGATATTGTAATCTGTGATATCGGCAGTGTCGAGCAATTCATGAAGGCACCGTTGGGATATACAACATTCGTCACAGCGCTTGGGCACTGAAACGAGCAATGAGAGTATCGATTAGAAAACAAAGTCAGGATAAATTCAATGAACAAAACTTAAACCTCGGTAAATCAAATTACAAAGCTAATTGTCATTGTGGGGAGCAATATGAACATGTATATTTGAAAATGTCACTGCTTTACCCCGAGCGAAGCTCGGTCCCCAGATATTAATATCAAAATACGCAATTTGCGTATGGGCCCCCTACGTATTAAGTTATATTGTAAACAAAAATAGATTGTCCACAACTACAAACAAGATCTGATCCAGCTTAGAATGTATTAGGGCTACTTTTGTCGGTAATTGAAGCCTAATTGAGGGCAGGTAAATCAATCTTTATGATGAAGATCTACAATCGACGGATTGTAAATATATTGTAAATTGAACCCTGAAACAGAGAGAAAAAGAAGACATAGAGAAAAGCGACTTGACAATATTAGGGAAAATATGTGTAAACTTCGGTAAGAACAGAGAACTGCTGAGAGTCAAAGACTAATTGAAAATCAGAGAAAAATATTGAAATTTGCAGCTTGCAAATGGGCCCCATAAAAAAATTTCCAATATCCTACTGTTGTACGAGAAGACAACCAATTTAAAATTTTTCCCTATAGGGGAAATTCGCTAAAAAAACATAGTGTTTGGGGTATGAATTTTGTGTGTGTGTTTTGTTCAGATAGGCCTTCGTTATTTAGGTGAGAGATCTTTAAATTTCAAATGAATAGGTTATTTTGATTAATAGAGGAGAGCTTAAAGCCATATAATTCATTCTAACTGTAGGTGAGTTTCTCACAAACAGAAATAATATTAAAATGTGCGAGGGCCCCCTAGTAACATAAAAATAACAATAGTAACATTTTTACTTTCTCCCCCCCCCATAAATAGTATAAGGAGAAAGTATTGTTTTTGTCAAAATGTTCTAATTTGAGTTCTAGTGGATATACCGGGTGGTCCATAATAACCGCTAACATTTTATACAGTTATTTCTCAGCTGTTACTTCACTTTGACAGTTGATTTTTGCAACAAGTCAATTAAAAGCCCAGCTGATAGCATTTTAGCTGAAATGGAGCAGTGGACTGTTCAACACCGGGCTTTCGCTGTCAAAGCTTTTTTTTAAATAATGAGTCCATGATCACTTAACAACGGTTATTTCGCAATAACTTCCACATTCATCGCAATGATGCAGTTCCTCATTCAACAACTTCTGGTTGTGGGGCTACTTGAAGAGCAAGGTTTTCACCACAAAACCCCAAACTATCTGTTTGGACAGATCTGAAGAACAGCATTCGTAATGAAATTGCCGCTATACCAATCAATTACCACGAAACGACGGGTGATGGCGAGTTTCTAAAAAAGATTGGAAAAATGCTTGGAGGTCGGTGGACATCATATGAGGGATGTCATATTCCATAAGTAAAAATGGTTTAGCTATGTAAATATTTTAAAAATATTTCTTTGAGTTTTAATAAACTGTAATTGTTACTAACAAAGTGTTTTTTTATTTATTACTTCACACCCGAAAAACAAACATTGCATAGATTTCAGATATTATTTATTTTTTTATGCCACCTCCATTAGAAAAGTTGAATAGTTTGGACAACTTATTATTACAAAAAATGCTATTAATTAAGGAACCATTCAATGCAAAAATCATCTGTCTAACACATGAATTAGCTGAGCTGGCACAAAACAAAATGTTAGCAGTTATTATGGACCACTCAGTATTCGTTTTATTGATCTCTGAATCCAAAAAAGTGGTTTTGAGAGTAGTGTCTATCTATCTAGCTAGATAGACAATCAGACCATTCTACTGGTTCCACATATTTTTCTGTGAATTCGAAGGTGCTCTGGATACTGATTTTTGTCCACCTTCGGGTCTGACAAAAATTACTGGGTGCTGCACACCCAGCTGAACACTGTGCTCAACTGCTGCACTCAAATGCTCATTATTGAATTCATATTACATTTCTTAAATGAACACTGTCTGCAATTTTAAGAATGGATAAAATAACGTATTTTGAGTACTGAGGGAGTAAATTCAAAAAAACCTTACTTAAACACAACACATTTTAAAATACAAAAATCAACTTTAAGCTAGGATTTATTTAAATCTGAACTAAAAATACTGATAAATAATTTCAAAAACAGCTTGTTAAAGCAAATACTTGCTAATAACCCCGGCTTTGCCCGGGAGATTATTTTCTTCTTGTTGTTTCTTAGAGCTGAATTCTGTTAGTAACCACAGCAGTAGCTATTTAAAATGGTAACCATAGTAATTATTTGAAAAATTTGCAAAGCCCCTGACATAGGTCCCTTTAGGACAATCCTGTGCCTAAGCCCTTAAAGATATCAAACCAACAAAACACCATAGTGCACTTCATGAGATTCCAAGCTTTAATTTGACACCAAGATCAAGTGTGTACGACATGTAGTTTTGGCTGTAGCCCGAAATACACCAACACACAACTCTTTTATATATATATAGATTGATTTTAAGAAGTATAAAGCCAATTTAATGTATAGGTTTAGTAATATATGGTAAAATTAGTTTGTTTTGCCGCTATTTTCAAAGATGGTAGATTTTGCTGAAGTGGTAATTTTTGGGGACTCTTAAGAAATGATGAGGGGTTCCCAGGGGATCCCACATTCCAGAACAGTTCACCTTTGAAATAATTTGTCCTAGGCTAGAACCTTATTTCGCTTGTGTCCTGTACTACAACAGTACACCTCAGATTATTCGGATTAATGAGCCAGAATACTGATCCGGATAACAAAAAATTCGGATAATCCGAGGTCATTACAATGCTGCCTAAATAGTGACAGCGTACCTTAGCCCCTTCTAAATTGATGCTGCAAACGGCATATTAAGACATCATGTTAAGCCTTTCAAATTTTAAGGGGGTTTAATTTTGAAACTAATTTAACAAATAAACTTCATTATAATACAAATATAACGTTAACTTATATGGTACTTACGGTTTAGGTTTGGCATTAAACACGATTAAAATATTTAATTTATTACAATTAAATAATCAAAACTCAAAACTTAAAATAATCGATGAAACTTAAAATAACTCAAAACATATTGCAGTAATTCTTCTTAAGAAATAATGCAGCACATCAAATGACACCAATAAACTAACTCGCAAAATTGCCGTAGGCTACATTTTTTGTATAAACAGGCTGGCAGTAATAATACTGCTAGCGCCCCAAGTAGCAATGTAGAAAACTACGTTCATAAAATGCTGTAGTTTACTGTTTAGGCTGTGCGATTTCTTATTTATTGTGATTCCAAATGCGTGCAGTAATGTATTACATTTCCATTTTACTTTTAGAAGGTACATTTTACCTGTAAACTCACTAAAATCATATTTTTGCCATAATTTTAATTTTTTAATTTCTCCGATAGACCCGTCCGGATAATCCAGGATTTGAAAATGTGGGGTCTGGATAATCCGAGGTGTACTGTAATGTTAACGTTGCTGAGCTATTTGTACAAGTGAAATCAGGCGGATTTCAGTTTATTCTCTTAGTAATGATCAATTATTTTGCTTGAGCGAATTTGCAATCACAATGAAATCACTTTGGAGCAGTAAAGTAGTATATAATAACCAAGTTTTTAAATCTAAATATTACATAAGACAAGTTTTTTGTCAACAGCTAAAAAATTATGTAAAGGGTAAAATAATAAGAGGTTTATTAATTCTTGGACAAAGATGTAATTAACAAATGAGTATAAGTATATACAGATCACGGAATTCAAAAATCAATTCTTAAAGTCTACTTATAGGAAATTTAAATCTAAAAAAAATCATTTTACACATACCATAGTTGTTTAAAATTATTCAAAAGCAGAGAAACCAGGAGAAATGTTTTACTGAACACCTAGAACCGAAAAAAAACCAATAGCAGCAAATCTCTTCACATCACAACCCCCCTACACTCACTACCGACAAGCACCACATGGTGAATCACCGTAGGTGTGACGGCCAGTAGTAAACCTGTTAATGTAACATGTTCGCGGTGGCAGTACCCTAATGCCATTCTGGTGGGAGCGATCGCTCCCAAGCTGCAACACGTTACAGTAAGATTTATTTTTAAACCAGGATCTGAGCTTGAAATCTGAAACTTTAACAGCATTGCTCAGTAGTATATTGTATTCTGGACGTTTTCAGTGCTGCTGCCACGATAGGCATGGCAGTTACAGTAACTATAAGTCAGAGCACCAGGATGGCAGCGAGGAACACAGAAAATCGTGCCGCCGCGAACGTGTTAAGATACAATACCTGTAAAGAAAAAAACTCACAAAGCTGATTCTCAAGAGTAATTAAAAAGATATATTAAGTGAGTAATGTATAGAATTGTTCTGAATAAGATAGCCCAGCGGCCACACATCTTCGTTCACTGCAAATATAGTTTCTTTCAAACATCACTTGAAAATGACTTGGTGAGTATGCATAGCATGTGTCTTATCCGCTGGGCAACATATCAACGCGTATTTTGTCACAAGTCAGCAATAAAAGTTTGCTCAATGAAGACAACACAAGGAAGTATGAGACACTCCTCCATAATATTTTTGTATGGCTAACCCAAATTAGTTGAATTATTGAAAATTGAAACACATTCTCAACTGACAACATCAAACAGACTTTTTTAACTTTATACTAGAAGGGTTAGCCTACCATTAATACCCCCGTTGCAGCAGACCTGCATACTCAGCGAATTTCAAGTGCAAAACAACATTTTTCGATCCAACATAGCGAGATTTGACATGTTTTTGTAAGCTCCATAAGAATAACATGGGGAATGAGTATGGAGGTTTGCTGCTACAGGTATATTAAAACTGGGTGGTTTTAATTCAATATTTAGTAGATCTGAACTAGAAGAAGCCATTTACCAAGTTTTATCAAGATATGTTGAGAAATAAGCGAGATATAGTATTTTACTTATTTCCCATAAGGTTAACATTGGGACAACGTACTGTGTTTACCACTTTCAATATCTCGGCAACCAATGGACATAGAGCCATGATTCAAAATACTAAATTGTTTGTTTTTTTGGGCTGAATTCAATGGTGCCAATAAAAATTTGAAAAATTTTATTTTTTTATGTAAAAATCTCAAAAAACCCATTTTTGGGGGGGTTTACCCCCCTTTACCCCCCCTTCCGGTGGTCCGATCGGGCTGGTTTACGAACTCGTCCGAATAATTACTACTTTACATGTCTATGCCAAATTTCATTCCGATTGGACCATTTTTGTGCAAGTTATTGTGCTTAAAGACACATATATGTATATATATATAGATATATCTATAGATATATATATATAGATATCTTTATGAAAGTGAACGAATGGTGTTTTTGGCATCTGAGGACCTCAAAAAGAAGTTATGATGGTTTTAGGCTTAGGTCTTACCATGAGACCTACGGTAACAGCTTCTTCCCTATAGGGGAAATTCGCTAAAATGCAAGTCAACCTCCACATTATACAAGGAAGCTCCTGTCCTGTGCCCGTTTAATACCGAGAGTGAACACTGTATTTTTGGAGGTATAATTTGTGATGGTTAAGGAACATTTTTAAACTTATGGGCGGTTACATTATGAGGTTATAATGTTCAATGTGGGCCAAATATAAGTACAAAACATTACCAGATTGAAATTAAGACCTTTACCTCTGGCTACGAAGGCTTAGAGAGCATGTCCATGTAAGCCGTTGCCAGCAAATCACTTTCAAGGATTCCTAGCTGTGACATCAGCTCTGTAGCTATGCTCTGGCCCTCTTCCATACTCTGGTCTTCCTTCAATACCACCTGCAAAATAAATATTCTCTAAAGAAACCATCAAGCCTCGACAAATCTACTTTATGGTTTCTTTTTTAAAGACAGGCTCTAGATCAGGATTGTAATTTTGGGAATAAAAGGAACGACATCTTAACTTTGAAAGAATTCAGGTAGGACATAGAACATACAAGTAAATCACAACATTTTATCCTTTTAAGGACTTCTATAACGACTTGGACAGTGGTGTGACCTGTATTCCAGCAACTTGGAGGTCACGGATTGTGGAGAGTTATTACGTTGGCTTGTGGACGCGGTGTTCCCTAGTGGGGATTAGCGTCCACACTATTGAGTACTACGTTCATAAGACCGTCCTCATAATTAGACCCTTTCGTAATTGTAAACCAGGCGAAATTGTGGTTGGAACCCACATTAAAATGTAGGTCCCTTAATTGTCATTGGCTGTTGGGCTATTAATTATCAGTCCTCTCTATGGAACATTTCGGCCTTAGTTAGTAACAAGAATACAAGACCGCACCACAATCATCCTACACCCATCCTTCACTCATATTCGCCTTAAAATACCCCTTACTGGTGTCAGCATCTTAACAGTAATCTAATCTAAAATCTACTCTAATCTACAGGTGAAAAAATTGAATTTATTTACATCGATCTATTTTTCTTCACCTGAGCACAAAATATTGTGATTTTTTAGGTGTTCTATGGCCTACACTCATTCATAAGGTATATTTCCTATTCCCAAAAATCCCTTCTTGAGTATAGCCATCCGCTAAGAACAGATTTAACAAAATGAAAAGTTTTAACGGGGACAAGAGAGGGAGAGGGGATGTTGAAGATCCAGGAAAAGTGGACTGTAGTTAATTAACATTTATGCCTCTTGCGCCTAAATAAGGAATCCCATACTCTATCCGACTGAAAAAAAGCTAGTGAGGATAAAAATTGTCTACATATTTTGTCAAACAAATTAATGCTTTGCAATATTCTGACCAATGCCAGTAATCTTTAAGGTGTCATCAAGAATAATGTTTGGACTACTCCCTTCCAAACCATTAAAAACTAAAAGGGAAATCATAAATTGATGATACCTCAAGTTCCATAAAGTCACCTAAGCCTTCAACTCTGTCAACGTGAACTCGTGTCTGACCCACGAGAAATAAGAATCGCTGCTTTTTCACTGATCCTTTCACTCCGAGGGCATCTTTCAACACTGCAGCTAACCCTGGGATGTCACTCACTTTGCACTTGACGTACTCGCTCAACTTTGGTCCTTCTGTATTTGGGCGATTATAAGAAATCAATGTTCCCGATCCATTCTGAAAATAAACCATATCTTTCATTATAAGGCTTACTGATAATGCTTATCACTGGCTTCTCTTCAAGTGTTTAAACCTAAGGAATAATTTGTGTTTCAAAACTTTTTTCAAGAGGTTGGCTGCGCATGGACATCATCAAACAATGCAAGGAGTGAGCCGTTACAATGCAAGAATAAGCTGTACCGTTAAAAGAAACTGGTGGGAGTGCAGATTCAAAACCACTAAATCGCTGTTGAGTTTCTGAAGTCCGCCGCAGACACTCAGGACCGCCACTAGGTGATTGGGGACGTGGGGCAAAGTTCTGCTGGGGCCCCCTTGAGCATAACTAAGTTAATCTTAGAGTGGGGGATGAAAACCCCGGCAGGAACTTTTGGAATTTGGAAGAACCCCCTTATCCTGTAGAGGCGGGTCTGAGGGTGATTACCCCAAAGTTTTTCCTAATAATGGCAGAACCCTCTTATCCTGGAGAAGCAGTTCCAAAGGTAATTCTCCAAGTTTTTTAATTATAATCGCAAAAAGTGTTTTTAGACCATCTAAAGATGTAAAAACACGGTGAAACAAATAAAGTTAAACTTTTAAAACTCCAACGGAGTCCAGGTGATTTCCTTACCAAATTTCTGTAAAAATTCTTAAACACAAAAGCATTGGAATACAAGCTCTTTCAAGGTTGCTCCGTTTCTATTAAACCTACTCGCTGTGGGCAAATACGCAGGATTGTTATCATGGCAGTGTTTGTGTCTTTTCCTTTCACATTACGTACTCCCATGATTGATAAAAAATATGTGTTTTCATGGCTGGCAGTTCACATCATTTGTAAGGCACTTCCTACCATTTTCCCACATTTGGTAAATTTTACATTTAACATACAACTGTTTTTTCCGCTATTTGCAACATTTCCAACGTTAAACTCCCGTCATTAACTGTGACAGCATGTTTATCTCTGCAGTATTTCTTACCACAAAGACTTTAATATGCGCTGTGCAGTATTATTATCACTGAGACTGCTTGTCAAGGTGGAGGCTACAGGATATGTACATAGGTATAGACATGTCTCATGTCTTAGAAATAAATCTGAATACAGTAGATCTTTTTTAACGACAAACAGCCTGAGTCATAATCATGAGACACGAGAACTGGATCATTATATTTAAACCAAAAAGTAACTAGAATTACTGGCTTAAAATATATAAAATACAACTCCTTCTTGCATAGAGAACAGCTGGTATCAATTGGTATCAAGAACATAAACACACAGGGCAGATGTCAATGTGGAAGAACACAATCTGTCAATCAGAAATATGATCATTTTCAATAACTCTAAGTTGCTAGCCAGAGAATCATCACTAGATATTAGGAATTAGTTCCACTACAAGTTAAGTAATTTATTTTTTGTGAAAATTTATTAATTTACCAAACATTAATTTTTTGTATATTTGGAGCCTGTTCACGGTTCTATCAAGGGGTTTTCGTAAAACATTTTAGGCCACTCTTCTGGTGCTCCTCAATTCCTTGATGCTACTTGTTCTTGAACAATGTCTATGCCAGGTTGGTCATTGAAAACTCAGTTAACTGATTGGCAGCAAATTTTTCGATATAAAAATTTGCAAGGGAATAGTACTGAAAAAATCTGACACAAAAATAATGCTTCAAATGTTTTGAAAATTCTATTGGAAAATAAGAAGGGACTAATAATACCCCCATTGCAGCAGACCTGCATACTCAGCGAATTTCAAATGCAAAACAACATATTTCAATCCACAATAGCGAGATTTTTGACATGTAAGAATAACATGGGGAATGAGTATGCAGGTTTACTGCTACGGGTATATTAAAACTGGGTGGTTTTAATTCAATATTCAATAGATCTGAACTAGAAGAAGCTATTTACCAAGTTTTATCTAGATATGTTGAGAAATAACCGAGATGTAGAATTTGACTTACTTCCCATAAGGTTAACATTGAGACAACGTACTGTGTTTACCACTTTCAATATCTCGGTAACCAATGGACATAGAGCGGTGATTCATGATACTAAATTGTTTGTTTTTTTGAGCTGAATTCAATGGTGCCAACAAAAATTTGATAACATTTATTTTTCTATGTGAAAAACTCAAAAAACCCATTTTTGGGGGGTCTATCCCCCTTCCGGTGGTCCGATTGGGCTGGTTTACGAACTCGTCCAAGGGATTACATATCTGTACCAAATTACTTTACATTACTTTACATATCTGTACCAAATTTCATTAAGATCGGACCATTTTTACGGCCGCTATCGTGCTGACAGACACACACACACACACACACACATATATATATATATATAGATATATCTATATATATAGATATATCTATATATATATATATCTATATATATATATAAATTCGAACGAATGGTACCATGAGACCTACGGTAACAGCTTCTTCCCTGTAGGGGAAATTCGCTAAAAGAGCTAACATTTTTACTTTGGGCCTCAAACTTAATTTTTTATAGTCCTACTATTTTAGCCCAGCAGTGGTTGATAAAAAAATCTTGTGTTTTACAGTCACAAAAGGAGGAAATTTATAATTTTTCAAAATAAAATGAAGGAGAATAAAGTATTAAAAAAACAGTTTAAAATGCATTAGCTGAATCCAAACCCAATATTATCCATCATGGAAGCACCTAGAGTGATTTGCATTTTAATAGTGAATGTTCAGCAGTGGCAGCCTGGGCTGTATTTCCCTAATGGCGCACACGGCGACTTAAAAGGGGGCCTCAGGGGTTGGAAAAGAGGCCCCAGAACAAAAAAAGTGGACAAAAACGCCAGTAGGCGGGAAAGTTCCGTACCACATAATGAGCAGGCGTAATGAAGGGATTTGGAGTTGATCTCCTTTCCGAGATCCGAGTGGAAATCACTGCTTTTGTCGTGACAGTTGGGGCCTCCTTTTAGAACTCCGCCTGGGGTCTCTGGGGTCCAAAATACGGCCCTGGTGGCAGCTTCTGCTAAACAGGGGTGGGGGGATTAGGACCAAAAACCAGGTCCATCGAAGTACTGAGCGTGTGATCCAGGAGTATACGTCACAAAATTACCCTAATATTAACATTAAGTTAATAACAATGAAGGTAGAAATCCTTCATATAGTAGTTTACCTCTTCTCTAAGCTTAAGACGACCGAATGGGTTGGGAGTCTGAAAGAATGTATCATGCTGGTTGAGAATTAAACCTTCGCTGTCACTCAGTTGCTTGGCTTTCTTGAGTAGTTGATCTAAATCTCTCACCTTTGCTTTTATTTCAATATTTTGCGATGGCATATCCATATTTCCTGGAACCCAAACAAATTATCATGTACCGCTTATTGTATACAGTTATGGTATTACATTAGTAATTTACTCATCTAGTGATTGGAGCCTATCTCGAAAAATAATATAGTTACCATTTATGCTAATTAACTTGAAATCAAATTGGATTGGCAAACATGAAATGAGTGATTTGTTCAAGCCTAAAGGCCCGTTTACATTAGGCTGTTTGCCAGGGCTGACAATCAGCTGTTTAGCAGCAGCTGGCAGAATTAACATGTATTAGTGTCTATCTCAGCGACAAATTTTATTTCACACAGGCTGATGGCAGCCGCTTCTTCATACCAGGTGATCGTCAATCAAATTACTGTACACGGGCCTTAAGAGGGATACAGAATGAGCAAAAGACCTCCAAGAGTATAACATGCTATCATGTACACAGCTTTTCAGCCTCTAAATTTAATGAAATTGGGATAAGACATTTTGAAGTTTTAGAAGCCATGTAGGCAAGGAAAAAATATTTAGGAGTTGCAACAATACATACTATATAATTATCTTAGACACTAACCACCACAGTTGTACAGCTGTGAAATAACAATATTAATTTGGACAATGCTACTTTTAATGTAATATTTGGTTTTCAAATACAGTATTGACTCGTCGATAACTGTAGTTGAGAAACTGTACCCTAAAGAGACAGTGTGGTAGGTTTGTTTTTATGTAATGATTTATTAAAAAAAGAGTGAATGTCCATATATTTATCCGAAAAACACATAAAAATATCTGAGTAGCCTAGGCCTACCAAAATTTTTAAATATCAGCGCTGTACCTTCTCATCTGAAACTAATTAATGTTTAGTACATTTTATGAACAGATTTTTTCTTCAGTCCTTAAACCACTCAAGCCTCTAACACATTTTTTTCATATTGGTTATTAGCTGTATATATGCAGTAGAATCTTAAACAAATTTACTTTAAGGGGGATTTGGAAATCAGTAAGTACAGTACTCCTCAGATTATCCGGACCCCTCATTATCCGGATCCCGGATTATCCGGACCGGTCCCACCGAGAAATTAAAAAATAAAATCATGGCAAAAACATGATTTTAGCGAGTTTATAGGGGAAAAGTGCCTTCTTAAAGTAAAATGCAAATACAGTAAATAACTGTACGCATTTGGAATCACGATAACTGAAGGAATCACATTGCACAAAACATTAAATTACAGCATTTTCGTGAAAGTAGTTTTCTGGATTACTAGCTGGGGCGCTAGCAGTAATCAACAAAGGTGTAGGCTATGGTAATTTTGCGAGTTTGTTTATTGCTGTCATTCGATTTGTTATGTTATTTCTTAATAAGGGTTACTGTAATAAATTTTGAGTTACTTTAAGTTTTGTCATGATTATTTCAACTCATTCAAGTTTGAGTTATTTTGAGTCATGATTATTTAATCTTAATAAATTAAATTTTTTAATCTGGCTTTTTATTCCAAACCTAAACCGTTAGTACGGTAAAAGTTGACATTATATTCATATGATTCATAATGAAGTTTAGTTCTTAAATTTGTTTCAAAATTAAAGCCCCGTAAAATTTGAAAGATTAACTTGTAGTCTTGGTACGCCGTTTGCAACATCAATTTACAGTAGACGCCCTCTAGTTCGGCTTCGGTTGGATCGGCCGCCGGATGGTCCGGCCGGTCCTAGGAGGTTGACTCATATCCGTCATATCACTACCGGCACCGCGGGAAATGACCTACCCCGGATTTATCCTGAATCCGGAATTCAGAATTTATCCTGAATGTTTAGTTTCCGGCCGTAGAAGTAAACTATATACGTCAGTTTAATTTACGGGCAAGCTTGTAATTGATGGATACACTAGACTCTAGACCTCAACTAATAAACGATGTTGTTATCCTTTCAATATAAGGATTGTGCAGTAAGATTTGATCTGGGATTTAGTTTGCATGACAAAAGAAAATAACAGGTTTCTTTTAATTTGTATAGGTTATGATTCAAGTAATACCTGTAAATTAACTCGATCAAATAAATTTCTAGTGTGTTTTTTATAGTACATGATAAGTTTTTCGGCTTACTTCATATCCTCAGTATGGTATCGGTAAAAACGTACCTATCTACGAGTGACGCAATATGACAGTTCAACATAATAGACGTCAAAATATTTTCTCTGGCAATTAAGCACTGTAAATATGTTTAAATAGCGTGTTTTGTTGATTTTCGAGCAAAGGTAATGAATTTAATAGGGTTATTTTACATTATGAATATTATGATAGTACATCCGGTTGGTCCGGCCATTTTGTAGTCCGGCCGGTGGTCCGGTCCCGAGGTGGCCGAACTAGAGGGCGCCTACTGTAGCAGGATGCAATCGCTATTTAGGCGATATTGTAATGACCTCGGATTATCCGGATTTTTTGTTATCCGGATCGGTGTTCCGCCACATTAATCCGGATATTCCGAGGTGTACTGTATTCTCATTGAGGATCTGATCTTACTGAGGATCATGATATCAAGGTTGTTTTGGCTAACAATCGCGTTATCAAAATTGCTGGAATCTCTGGAAACCCTTGATAATAAGAATATTTATAGAGCAGCCCTCGCTAAAACGTCAATAGTTTTAGTGTTAATCTTTCCTAAAATAAGTTCCTAAACTAATAAGTTCTTTCCTAAAATAAATAAGTTGGATGATGGACATACATGATCAGTGAATTAATTAGTGACCAAATTTTCAAAATTGAGGGAATAGATGACAGAATATTAAATTCTTAAGTATCTATCTGATTTATTTTTCATTTAATATTCTTCGACTATTTTAATCATTTTGTGTTTAGAATCAACAGACTCAGGATTTGTTAGACATTGTTCTGCTTAGGTAACATTAACACGATGCACATTAACAACAATATCAACACAATCGATAATCATCCATTTTTTTATATCTAACCAACTAAACTTAGTCAGCAACCTAGCCGATTTGGGGTTTTCTAATGGTTATCTATATATTAATACATAAGCGGTTTTCTTTTCAGTCTAACCTCAAAAATGGCTGGGCGATTTTAACGTTTAAGGTGTTAAATCAAAAGGGATTTATATATAAATTGGTTAATGTGTCTCAGAATTTTAAAAAGGGCGTCAAGGCATCACTAAAGTACAGTAAGAGGCTGAAGTTTCGGAAAAGTGTTGATATCCATCAACATTTGACAAAGCTCAGTTCACTATGTTTACAATTGATCATATCATGGTCATGATTTGAAATAGTGGTAGTTCTATAGGTAATCCACAGATTGCTGTGTTTGTAAGCGAAACTGCAACCGAGTAATCTCTATTATATACTTATTTCTCAATCGACTAGTTTGAACAGACTAGACTCAGGGGTTAATTTCAGCCGGAGCACACCGGAGCTCAGCTCCGGTACATTTTAGGATACCGGAGCACACCGGAGCGCACGCACCAATATTTCTCAGTTCACCGGACAGGCTCCGGACCTTTTTTTCTTGCCACATAATTTATTAATACTGTTAAGAAAACGATTTTTGTTCAGTATATACAACAACTCTTTCTAATTTGGGATTTACATAAGTCAACTTTACAACCTTATTTTCCTTTACATAATTTCATCCACGGTAATAGATGGTAGCCTTTTTAACCTCTATTCTGGATACTGATCAATTAATGAACTTGAGATCGGCTTTAGCGAGTGATGGTGGAAGTTTACTATAGTCGATCAAGGGCGAATCCAATACAGGAGTGTTCTGGGTGCATTTGACATTAGTACTTGTTTCTAAATCGTTCTTATGAGGCCTCATGCGGCAAATAGTTCGTCAAATGTTTGGAAAAGTCTGATGTGCCCTTGTTTGATAATAGTAAATTCCCTCCATGAGTCGAGAGAGGCGCTAACGCACGTAGCGCTCGAGATCATAACCTTCACGATCACCATGGCACAAGTATACTCTAGCCGCGGCAGGGCAAAACTTAGCTAGCGCGAAAATGAACACGGCCTAAACATTACACAGTGGTCATAAACGTTGAAAAGGCAACAAATTTAATCGCAATTTGTAAAATTTTCTGGGGGAGGCGGACCCTTGTTTCCAAACCCTCCCGGCCACCCGGTGTGCCATAGCTCCAGTACTTTTTTCTTTAGAAATTAAGCCCTGACTAGACTACATGATTTTCAAAACTTACAGACTTATTACTGACCCATAGTGAAAAGTGGTCAATGTTTACATCACTAAATATCACATAACCTATAAATAGAAGTCCAAATATTTAGTCAAAATCGGTAAAGAATATGAAAATTGCTCTACAGAATATAACAGCATACTTAATTAATAAGAGTAAATAAAAACTTGTGGTGCATCATTTTGTGCTTAGGTTATTGGTTGAAAGGCCAATTAAGTTTTCAAACAAATGACTTACCCTTTTGTTCAGATCTAGAATAAAATTTCGATGCTTCAAGAAACAAAATTTAACAGTTATTTTGGTTTCCAAGAAATATGATGGAAAAACTGCAATTAAACCACCAAACTTTATTCCTTCTGAAGATAGGTTGTAAATGTTGTGATTGTTTGTCTCTGTCTCTGTCTCTACCAGTTTGACACGGACACATTTCAACATTTAAAGTACCCGCCATATTTATTTTGCGTCATAGCAGTTCAAAGAATCAAAGAAGTAATATTCGGACTAGCATATATGAAAATTAATTACTGCTTAATAGTTTAATACAGTGCAATTGAAAAAATATGTTATGAATCAATGTATTAAATCAATGATAAGTTAAGAGACTTCCCAGTCTCCGCAAAAATCACTGGAATATTAGCAAAAACTAGGGTTACCATGTCACACTAGTGTAGTGTGGCCGTGGCCTTGATATGTCCCCATTTTTCGGGATTAGGCTATCATCAGCCACCGGTCTGACACTTAAATGGAGCCAAGTGGTAAGCTTATTGGAGCGGGTTAGTTCGATGCACTTTATTCAGATGGCGTTGTAAAAACATGACTTTCTTCTTCTTCACTGATTCAGCCAATCAGAACGACGATAACGATCTACTAACTTCCCGTTCCGTTTCCCCTGATTTTCTGTCACGACGCGACGTGTACACAAACATAACGAGTTGGAATTAATTTGAGTGTGGGAAAATACCTAAAGTACGTTTGCAGAAAGTTGTTCTAGTGTAAGTTGTTTCACGAAATACTGCACTGAGTGATTCATGTTGTGCTTAAAGCTATTGATGGAAAATAAATACGTATGGAGATTACGTATTTATTTTCTATCAATCGCTTTAAGCACAATAAGAATCACTCAGTACAGTATTTCGAAACAACTTGCACTAGCGGCAAACGCACTTAATCTAAACAAACCGGTAAAGTCATTAAAATTGAAAGTCTAGCAAACAAAACAAGAAAACGAAAATATAAACAAAGCAGACGACGACGATCGATATGTCGCATCGACGATGATCGATATGTCGCATCGACGACCATCGATATATCGCATCGATCTTTTTAGTTCGTAGCACTTTATTCAGACAGCGCTGCTGTTCCCTTACCACCGAGTTAACATGGGAGTGCCATCTCTTTACGAAGTTCATTATTACTCTATGCATCAGCTTTCGGGGACTATCTGTTTTGCTGTCCAGCTGACTGAGGAAAAAACAACTGACTGGCTACTTCCGGTATGCTTAATGATAGTTTATAATTTAATGCTAGTACATATCCCACACAATAATAAAATAATATAATAATAAAATACTCAAAAAAGTAAACACAAGAATCAGTGAGCTAGTGTTTTGTGTATTTTACCTGATAATTTGTTGAATTATTACCTTTATTATTGTGAATCTCTTATAATATGGTTTTTCGGAATTGATATTCGTTTCTACACAAAAAGTGATTGCGTTTAAGTGAAATATCTTGCAGACTGATGTTTTGTTGGTTTAGGTTTCCAATTTTGTTGGTTATGTTTTGAAACTATGTTTATATTGTAATAGGAATTGATCTTTTTTATCTAAAACTGTTATAAAACATTTATTTTATCTTGAAACCGTTTAAGACTTTGTGGCCGAATGAGAGCTCTCCCCTAGATAATCTACTAGGTGCGTGTTCATGTCCTGGCCCGGAGGCCAAGGACTATCTTTCAAAATGACGTCTGACGATGAATCAAACTCGGACTTTCCTTCCTTACCTGAAGTACAGAATGCTAAAATGAACAATTTGTTTGGTAATGTTACTCTGGTTTCATCATCAAAAGATTACCTAATGTCGCGCAAAAGGAGTCATAATGAAACTAATAATGAGGTCAGTTTGAATAACTCTCCTCAACCGAAAAGAGATAGGTAAAACATCAAAAATTAGGATTTATGAGGTTTTTAATAGAGGTCCGTTTGAGGTAATTATATCAAACAAAAACAATGTTAAAATCAACCCTTTTCGTGTAGGAAAGATCCTTGAAAACCACCATAAGGACATCCTAAACATCACAAGGGCGGGGCCAAAATTGGTTGTGAATTGTGGTTCACATACATCAGCTAACAATCTGGTTTTTTCACCTCATTTAGGGGATTTTAATGTATATATTCCAGCTAATAAAGTCGAGGTATGTGGTGTAATAAACATTGAGACAGATATCGAAATAGACGAAATTGTTAAAAATGCACTCAGTCCAGTCCCGATTGTCGATGCATATAGATTAAGGAAATTCACTAGGGATGGACCTACTGATACATCTATGGTTAAATTAACCTTCCAAGGCGACAACATTGACTTTGAATCTCTTCAGAGATTCAAAGTCAATGGCGACAAGCTACCGCAAGAAATCAAACTAAATTATGTAATTTTGCCAGTGAGAGAATATATTTACCCGATAAGACAGTGTTACCGATGTTTTTGATTTGGTCATTCTTCTAAGCAATGTAAAAATAGTCGGATATGTAGGGTTTGTTAAAAGAGTTTCCACGGTAATGATTGCCAGTCACCTCCTAAATGTATACACTGCAATGATGCTCATGAAAGTTCTAGCAGAAACTGCCCAGAATACATCAGACAACAAAAAATTAGGGAACGTATGACTAAAATGAGAGAAAGCTTTCTTGTGGCAAGCAAGTTTTTCCCTAAGCCGTATTTGCCCCATAGGCGAAATTCAAATTACAGCTCATATGCAGACGTTGCTGCAGAAAGTATCCCGACATGTACAAGTACAACTTATCATGGGTTTGTTTCAAATAATAAGTTTCACTTAGCGATTTAGACCAAGAAATTGGACAAGCTTCTAATGATGAATACAATT
Source organism: Flexamia atlantica (assembly GCA_035578135.1). Classification (NCBI taxonomy): domain Eukaryota; kingdom Metazoa; phylum Arthropoda; class Insecta; order Hemiptera; family Cicadellidae; genus Flexamia; species Flexamia atlantica. Next base: position 58,215,788 of record JAQJVK010000006.1, read on the forward strand.
TAAATTTTATAAAATCTAAACCTAAGGATCCTAGACCAAGAGCTAACAAACTAAACCACAAATCTACGGACGCTCATTTAAAGGATCGAGTCTTCCAGAATAGGACAACTTGCCGCACAGATGGCCGTAATCCTTCTTTCGCTTTGTCGCAACCTCAACCTCGACGTCTTCCAGACGCTGTTATCGTGGATCACAAAGAGCTGTTGAATAAGGCAAGGATGGTCGATGCCATTAAACTAAATTTATCGCATAACACTGAACCTCAATATGTCACACTTTCACCAATTATAGAGGACATTTTTAAAAATATTGTGATAGATTTAAGCACTATGAGTCATGAGTCATGCCTCTTTGAAAGATGAATAGTTTTAATATTTTACAATGGAATGCCCAATCTCTCACTAAAAAGTGGGCTGAATTGGGACAATTGTTGATAAGAAAAAACATATATGATGCAGCGATACAAGAAATTTGGTTTAAGAAACATCAATGTATTAAATTAACAAATTACTCTATTTTAAGACTTGACAGGAATGATATGGGTGGGTTGGTCTTGCATTTATCATACATGATTCTTTAAGCTGGATACAAATACCAGCAGGATCCAATATACCACCAATTGAATGTCTTGCTATTAAAATAAATTGTACAGATCCAATTTATATTTACAATTACTATGTAAAACCGAATCATAGTGGCTTGCTTGATTCAGTGTGGAGTGAACACATTTTCAATCATGATGACGGTAAACGTGTAATTTGTGGAGATTTTAATGCGCAGCACACCTTTTGGGAATGTGATAATTTATGTCCACGTGGGAGAAAAATATTTAACGCGATAAATAATTCTAATTTCATTTTGTTAAATAATGGTCTTCCAACGATCGTCCAATTTCCAAACAGGAAGTCTAGTGCTATTGATCTGAGTTTGATAACTCCTGATTTATACGCTGAATTAATGACGTGGGAAGTTATGAATGACAACATAGGTAGTTACCACTTTCCTATTTGTATTAAATTTGATAATTCATTTTCAATTGTCCCTTAACAAATTTTTAAAAGACGAAGAAATTTTAAACATGCAAGAATATTTATCCCAATACGGATAAATATTCTTCTGTGGTGGAAAGCAAATGTGAAGACCATGATATATCTAATAGTCCGATCTGTCTTGAGGCTCAGCTGAAATACATTTCAGATGCGAGTGACTTAGCGATACCATTCACTAAGCCTCCTGTAGCCCCTGGTAGAAGATTCCAACCAAAAACTTGGTGGACAAAGCAATGTTCAGAGGCTGTTGCTTCAAGGCGTCTGGCTTTTAAAAATTACAAGTTGAATATGAATATGGTTCTTAATTTGTGTTTGACGCCAAAACCACTAGTTCCTGTACGACTCGAAGGGGATGAACCGAATGTAATCATCGATTATATCTGGCTTTTTATAACTTGGATTACTGTAGTGTTGATTGGTTTAGTGTGCATCGTTATATGTTTTTCTGTAGCCGGACACCTACCACCAATAAAGACCAGCAAGTGGATTACCGTCGTCGCGCTTTCAGCGTTTGTTCATGCTGCGATTATTATGCCCATTAAAATTATTCTCGTTTCACTACTTTTGGCAGTCGCATTCAAAAGAATAATATACAAAGACGTTTACACATTCAACCCTGAGGACGGTAAACAAGTCGAGTATTATGGTCACGTTAAATACTTGGCGAATTTGGTTTATTTAAGAGCTCAGCCGATGTATCATCCTCTGCACGAATGCTTTCGTGAACAGCAGCGAAAGAGGATGCTCAGATCAGAACGCCGGCGTAGACTTTACGAATTCCTTTTGCAAATTGTATTCCTGATGGTGCTAGGAGCTCTTCTCGGTTCACAAATTCCGAATCAGTATTATACTTACTCAAACCTAGATTCTCTGTTGAAAGAATACAAAGTGGTTTACAATACCACCGACTTTATAAATTATTTACAGGACAACTTGGAGCCTGATCTCTTTAAATACATTTGGTACAATTGGAAAATACTCGATGAAGGATTTGAAAAGAGTTTTTTCAGAAAAGACTGGTTGTATGACAATGTTAACAGAATGCTCGGTAAAGTGTATCTGAGACAGTTCAGAGTAAAGCCCGGCTACTGTCAAATGTCGGTCAACTTGTCTTCGGATTGTGCCGCTCCTTTCAGTCAGCGGGCTGTAGACTCAGGAAACTACTTACCTTTTTGGATTAGCGGAAATGACGACAGGAAAAATGACGAACTATCGGGTATACAGTTTTTGAGTAATTTGACCTATAAGCAGCCCGGTGATGATTCGAATTTCTACTATCAGGGACAAACAGGACACTCGTACCAAAGTGGAGGCTACATATGGGACCTCGGAGCTTCTAGTGATGACATGGACGCATCTGTAGTCAGACTGTGGGAGGAGGGTTGGATAGGTCACTACACAAGAGCCGTGCTGGCGCAAGTCGAACTTTACAATGTAAACACTCGACTGTTTACTGGACTCACATTGGTGTCGGAGCATACGACCAGTGGCCAAATTCTACCGAAGATAGTGGTACAATGTGTGAGTATCGACATTCCATTCGATTGGGGGATAACGATATTCATCTTCATCACAGTGATGCTGTGCCTTCGAGTTTTTGTGGCGTTCAATTTAGTCGGTATACTCGGAGTTTTCAAGAGGTGGCACCACGTGTACGAGCTTCTAGTGACTATGATCGCTGTTGCTGTCCTCCTCTATTTTTCACTTCATCTTCGCAACGTCCCACAGTACGTGTCAGAATATCTGGATCACGCCGAGGAATTGAAGTACTTCGATTTCTACAAGATAGCATATTCCTATTTTAATGCCAAAGCTCTACTTTCAATTTTATACATTTTAACTCAAATACGAATCTTCTCATTGTTCAGGTTCGGAAATTTTCTCTTCAGAATATTTCGTACTGTTGTACTTTCTTTAAAACATCTCATCTGGTTATTTTGTATATTCTTATTACAGTTACTATTATTTAACGCACTGGGTTTCCTCTTACTCAGTTATGTCGGCGCATTTTTCAATCCAAATACGTTTTACAAGAACAGCAGTTTCTGTTTTTCTCGTTACAACAGCATCAACGGCTTTAATATATTGTGTTTTCTGCTATATAGAACCGACTATTGTGGTATTGCTCGTTTGTATATTTTCGTTTCATTACAAAACAGCGATGAAAAAATGCTTCGTTGATTGGAAGGCAGAAGACTATTTAAGATTTATACACGAGGAGATCATGGCCATGGTGACATTCAACAAACGTGTGGTGAGGCGAACGACGCTGATGATGTTCAACAAAATGATGGCGGCGGCTGAGGACGAGAAGATGCATATGATGAGAATGCAGTCCCGACCTGACTTGTGACGAACTTGTTGAAGCAATTTCAAGACTCCATTTATTTATTTTCTGTTGTGTACAATGTCTGAATTCTCAACAGTCCTGTGTTTTTTTCATTTCTTGATTTAGAAATAAAGTACGTAAAATTTATAACTTCTGTTTTATTTTAACACAGCCCTGATTCTCAGGATAGCCTGTAATAACATTTTTAAATTGATGTTATGAGTTTCCGTGACATCAACGAAATAAACAAATAAAGGAAAAAGAAATAAAAGTAATCATAACAGCTGTTTGCAATCTACAGCCATCAAGGAAAATTAAGGCGTGCGGGATAAAAATTGCAAGGAGTAATAAAAAAGTTTTTGAATTAATTTTATTACACTGAAATATTTTATAGTAATTCGTTGAAATGGTAAACATGAAATAATACCGATCAAAGCTCGGTTTACCAGGTACTCCTGAATAATGTGGTCAGATATATTTCACTCCAAAAGCAGGTTCGTTAAATAAGTAATTTGTAATTGGGTTGGTAAAGTCGATGGAAAACGGCCTTACCACAGTCGAAATCAGCGAATATTCTTAAAGGTACAAGCTTAAAGTTTTATTAACTTGAGCCAATCTATTTTTGGATTTGGTGCAGTTATAATTCCACAAATAAGAAGAAAACAAACACTGACTGGTCAGAGGAGTCGGGGGACTTAACAGATTGCAACCGCTTGCATCACCCTCATAATGTAACATTTGATGCTCCTTCCAACCTCAGACCAATGAACTTAAAATGTTTTCATTGCGGTGGGTTGCATTTCAAGAATGAAAAAACTGGTAGAGCTAATGCGTTGTTTACGCGTTTTTGCCACAAATGGAAGGTTCCCTTCAAAGACAACCGTTCCCTATAATATCTGTTTTGGTGATAATAATTATCAATAAGGTGCAGGGGCAGTCCCTAAACAGAGGAGTCATTGCTCACGGCGCCAGTGTTTGCTCTCGGTCAGTTACATGTTGCTGTAAGCAGAGCTCGATCTTTTGCCGGTATTGTAATATATACATTTTAGAAACTAGAGAACATGGGAAAATGGAGGTGTTCCCCAAAAAATCGTTTACGTTTACCGGACACTCCTGCGGTAGATTATTGAATCTAGCCCTTTGATTTAACTTTAAACGTATATAAGTAAGCTGATTGTTCTTCATTCTTTTACTATATTGTGCCGTGCAACGCCACGACTTCCAATATATATATATATATATATATATATATATATATATATATATATATATATATATATGTCACCAAAAAGTCATTAGCCACCGTGATCCAAAACCGCAGTCCTTTTCGGTACTTTTGTTGACCGTTATCCCTTCTTTCCGGTGCCCTCTCGAACTCTCGTTCTTGTCAACCTGGACGCCGTCGAGTGACATGCTGTGCAACATCGTCCGGAGGGCCAACTTTATTTCTGCCGACCGTCCATCGCTCACCATGAGTGCTTAAGTAAATTAATATTAAGGGGGTTAGCTAGGGGAAGCAAGGTTAGGGTGATTTTGGTAAATCCGAATAATGTAGCCGATAAAAAATTTTATTGCGGCGTGGGCCTTCTGCCCACGCCAATGTTCTGATCACATCTTAGTAATAAATATTTCATTGTAAAATCCGTAAATGGCTCAGTTTCAGAAATAAACTATTCACTTCAATAAATTATCGGTTTAGGCTTGGCTTGATATTCAATAGTTTTAGGTAGGGAATTTGAGGTAGAATCATGAATTTAACGGCAGGTAACTTGTCAGTACGTGATGTCAGTTTAGGTGAATTGTTCCAACCTTTAGATTTTAAGTAGTTTAGGGTCCATCAAAGCTGGCTTACGGCAAGGTCAATCTGGCAGACCGATCTTTCTTTTGGGTATATCAAATCGCTTCCAATCCTAAAACAATAGCCTACGGTATTGCTAGATACTCCAGTTTAAGTTTCAGTTCAATAGTAATCCCGGTTCCATATCAGTACAGAGTTGTCCTTCACCACAATTTTCAGTTTGTATATCCTTTATTTCCAGCACCTAATCCAAATTAAAATAATTGTTACCGGTCTGTGAAACTCCACATATCCTAGTCACAATCCATCCTTGGCTGCACCATCATCATATAACCCCCCGCCCCCAACCAAACGCTACAATATGATTTTTGCTCGATTTCGAGCTACGTGTTATCTAGTATAAACTCAATTGGGCGAAAGTTTCTGTGAATTTAGAAAAAACACATACGATTAATGATGTATGATTGAACGGAAGCAAAAGTTGATTGTATTTTACTCAAAACCCAATGAAGAACCGCTCTGCTGTTATTATTAATTTATCATATGGATTATTATTGACCGGTTGTTCTATAATTTCATAAAAGTGTTCTTTCGTTCCCTTGCGTAAGTATCAATTAGATTTGACGGGTGCTCAGAAGCATGGCCATCTCTAGTAAAAAGGCAGCGGCTTTCAAACTGCCAACACCGCTTTTCAAGGGTTTTCAACATAGTAAATCCCCTAGAGGATCAGCCGATTTCAAGTAAACAAGAGATAGTGCCATAACCAAATCAGCTGAACCCTGTTGTTACAATCTATTTGTGCCAGACATTATTACTAGAGGCAGCCACGATAAAAACCACTTCGGTAACTAGAAAAAACAACTTCTAAGGGAATTTAATTGGCGTTTTCATGTTTTATACTACTCTTATAAAAACGTTGGCTCACCTATAGTGAGCCAGATTTCTGTATACCAAGTTTCTATATTTTTCAACACCAACATTCTTGATCCCGTCAAGAGAATACCTTCAAGAACTTCTCATGGTGAAAAAACGTAAAACAATATTCACGTAAGGTGGTGTGCCGTGCAACTCCACGACTTCCAATATATGTATGTCACCAAAAGTCATTAGCTACCGTCATCCAAAACCGCAGTCCTTGTCGGTACTTTTGTTGACCGTTACCCCTTCTTTTCGGTGTCCTCTCAGACTCTTGTCAACCTGAACGCCTTTCAAGACACACCGACGGATCGTCCAGAGCGGCGATTTTCCCTACCTTCGGGCATCCAACTCATCATGAATGCTTGAGTATTAAATTTAAGGGGGTTAGCTAGGGGAAGCAGGAATAGGGTAATTTTGGTAAATTAAAATAATGTAGCCGAAATCATATATTTCGGCGAGGGCCTTCTGCCCACGCCAATAGCCACTTCACATTATTCATAGTTTTTAATTGTAATTTCCATAAATGCTCAGTTTCAATAATTAACAAATCGCTACAATAAATCGTCAGTTTAGGCTTGGCTTGATATTCAATAGTTTAGGTAGGAAATCTGAATTTGAATCATGAATTTAATGACTTAGGTAACTCGTCAATACATGAGTTTGGTGATTGTAAATTGTTTCAATCTTTTGAATTTAAGTAGTTTAGGGTCCATCAAAGCTGGCTTACGGCAAGGTCAATCTGGCAGACAGATCCTTCCTTTAGGTATATCAATTGCTTCCAATCCAAAAAACAGTAGCTTACTTGCCCAACCCTCCAGGTTAGTTTCAGCTCAATAGTCATCCCGGTTCCGCAATCAGTACAGAGTTCACATTCACCACTATATTCACCTTGATATTCCTTATTTCCAGGACCAAATCCTAATTAAAATAGATGACACCGCCCTGTGAAACTCCCCCTTCCTAATCACAACCTATCCTTGGCTGCATCATACCACCCATCCAGCATCCCAACGCTACAGTGGCCATAGTTTTTGTATTAGAGGTTCAAGTAATGTTGGACTTTGATTGAAACTGGTTGAAAGTGCAAACATAATATTCACTTGTAAACTAAAGAATATTTTCCTTAATAAATAACGCCTAATAATTTATATATGAAATCACTGATTGATCTCTGCCACTCTCCAGTTAAAGTTTTGTTCTTGATTAAAAGTAAAGCAATTTCCTCTGGCAATGTAACCAAATTTAACATCGTTCACCAAGCGTGATAACCAATTACTTTTACAACTTTTATATTTAAACTGAAGTAAATTCTTTTTCGTAAATTTTGTATTGATTCCCTCTGATGTTACCAATTATATTGCCGTATACAACGAGTTTATATATTTTTACCAAGCACCAACAGTAGATAGTTTAAGTAGTTTGAAAGTTCTTTTAATTTCCAAAACAAATAGTTTTATAGCATATTACGCAACTAGTGCGGGAAGAGGGTGTTCACGTGCGAGCATGATAGTTCACGCGCGACGCTTGCGGAGCGCGGGAATGTCATGCGAGCAACGTAAACACCTTCATCTTGGTACAGTTATTGTGCCATTCACGCCAGCCTCTAAGCTATCTAAAATCTGACAGCTATGTCGTAGGTTGACTTCTGAAATCTGAAGTCCACACCTACCTGAAGAGATCCAACGAGATCGAAACATTTAATACCATTCCCGCGTGGCCTGAAAAGGTTGGAGTGGTGTTTGGGTTTACCAACTCCCCACCTACCCTGGTGGAGTATCGAGCGGAGCTCAATACACGCAGTTTCTACTTGCTAAACAGGAAATCGAATACGGCTTTGCGGCCTCCGGCCAATAGCACCACTACTCAGAAGAGCGTGGGGATAAAAGTACCTTATCCCCACGCTCAGCTACGACATAGCTGTCAGATTTTAGATAGCTTAGAGGCTGGCGTGAATGGCACAATAACTGTACCAAGATGAAAGCATCCGCCACAAGAAAACACATGGAACTGTAAACACCTTCCTGGATGAGTCGCGTACGATAGTTTCCGCGACACTACCAGCAACAAATATACAGGGTAAGTAAAAAACACTTCTATAAAAGTTAAAAGATTTAAAAAAATATTAAATAAACTGAAGAGAGAAAATACGAACAAAACTATATTTATCTGTGCGGGGGAGATAACAAAAAGCGTTATCTCTGCTGTTCAGCGACCGAGTAAGCCTTTCTAGGAATACGTCAGTAGTGGCGAGGTGGCGTTTGTGGCCCAATCAAACTTTGACAGCCAGTCAATTTTTTGACAGCTACTTCCGGTCACGTGACCGGAAGTGACGTCATCAGCTGTGACGTAGCTGTGACGTGTTGTTGGTGGGTATTTAAAGTTTAAATGCCCTGCTGTGCTGGGTATTTAAATTTTAAATGGCCGGAAGTGTGTCAAGGTCTTTTGGGGATGTTTTTAAAAAAGATCTTGCATTTTCGGAAAATCCGAAAATGCAAGATATTTTCTTTTTTACAAAAGTATTATTTTACAAGTTAGTAAAGTTTGCTCCCAAATTTGAAAAGTAAGTTGTTGTCGGTGCTGAAAGTTCTTGTTTATTTTCATTCTTCTTGTTGTTGTAAGTTGGCAAAAACACATTTTTTTCGTTTTGATTGTTTGTTGCATAAAGTTCTAAAGATAAACCAAACCCAGTGGTTATAAGTTGTTTTAGTTCTTCACTAAAAATTTCCAAATCCTTGTAGGTTGTAAGATTGATAGTGTTGTAGTGAATCCCGCGAATGTTGAGAGACATGACTAGAGTTGTTTACTCGACGAGAGGTGTAGCAGGAATGACTATTGCAAAGCCGGTGCTGCAGGTACCTCCGATGGTAGTGGGGGTAGTGGTGGGGGTAATGGCAGGTGTTTGTTTAATCACTTTGAATTTAATCGTTGCCACAATAGACCGAGTCGATGTTGCAATTCTTCTAGTTTATCCAACCGGTTCTTTTGATATGTTTTGCAACTACATTTACAATAGCTGAAAGAATTACATTTTGTACAAGCTTTTCCGTCAACTTGATCTTCAGGTATTCTAAAACATTTTTCTTTGCAACAATAAGTTATAAGTGTTAGATTATTTCTTTTGGATGACATGTTGGTTGTAGCTTGTCTTAAACAGAACTGAGCCTCTCAACGTTAAAGTTTCGTATTTATGTAAAGTATTCGAATAAAACTATCGAAAAAAATAATCGAATAAAATAATCGAATAATACTATCGATTAAAAGTTCAAGGTCATCCGTTTGAGGTTTTAAAAAAATACAACATATCAGTATATAAAAACATATACTGATATGTTGTTTTTTATCTTTTTATTTAAAACTTTTTTTTACAATGTTATTTTTGTGCGATGTGCAGAGTTAGTTCCGTAGAGTTGTTTCCGCTCATTCCGTGTGACACCAAATATAATGATCCTGGTTGAATTTCCCGCAGATCTTCATTTTGCAGCAACTGGACGAATCGTTTTGGAAGATATACTTGAAACTTTGGTTCATCACCCGGTGTATATGGTGCATCGGATAAAGATGCGACGACTGCGTCTCCATGCGTTGTATCAATTTTCTTCATTTCATGAACAATATAATGTTTCTGTTCTTTTAATTCTGAACATTTCTTGATAATTAGAGTATTTGATTTTGAATGCAAGTTGAATTGTTCAACTAAACATTGGAGAAACTGTTGTGATGCCATCCTTCACAGGAGATGTTGTCTGTTCGGAGTATGGAGTTAGACTGATACTCGGGGTGTGTTGCCTCTTCGTTTATATAACCTTCGGAACCCCCACTACATTCTTCCGTTTGTTGTTGTAAGTAAGCAGCCAAGTGATACGCGTTTTGTAATGCGCATTGAGATTGGTTGTGTTTCGGATTTATTGTAGAAACACAAATATTTCTAGCATCAAAGTGAAATGTTTTGTCCACTTTTATGTTTAAAACTTCTTTGTTTGTGTACTGTCGTATCCAATTCTTTTTTTCCAATCCTCTGGTATATATGTGTGTAAATTGTTTGCAAAAATGAAACATAATTTTGTGTACATTGTTGTACGGTAGGAAACCTTCATACCAATGGATATGATGAAAATTATTTGTTAGCCATCTGTTTGTTATTTTAGCTTTTGACTTTAGTTCATGGACAGAACACGGTGCTTCAAATAAAAACGGGTATGCTACTTGTGTAAGCAAATCCAAAATTACCAATTCTTTTATGATAAATCTATCATCGTTTCCGCGAAATGCTTGAAATTCAATTACACAAGGTTTTGCTGCCATTTCTTCATCCTGTCTGCTCATCATGGTGTCTGCTGATCAACTGTTTTCCACACCACGGTAGGTTAGATATATATATATATATATATAAACCAGGCCGTACAGTTGTAGGCGCGTTGGTGTATGTTTAACGTGGGCACCATCCCCAGTAGGCCTACCCCACGGTTTATTCTTTTGTTAAATTACATTGTAGTTTTAACCTAGCAAAGTTTCTTCTTCTGTATTATTGTTGTTGGTGGTTTCTTCTTCTGTACTGTTGTTGTTGTTGTTGGTTTCTTCTTCTGTAGCCTCCGTTGCAACTTCGGTAAAAGGTTCAAAGTTTCTTAACTGCCTCCACATTTCCACTTCGTGAGGTATTCTATTAAAGATGGATGTATCTATTGGTCCGTATTGTAAAGTGCTTTCTGGTTGTTTTTCGCATGCATCTACCAGATATTCCTTAATAACAGAGCTTGAAAATACTAGTTGTTTCATATACCTGGTAATAGGTGATGTTGCATAGTTTAAAATGTAAAATTCTTCACGTGTTAGAAGAATTTTATTTTCAAATTGTGTCGAGTCTCTAATTCTTACTTGTTGTTGACCACGATGTTTAATAATGTCAATTTCATTGTCACAATCCAAAAGTCGAATGTTAGTTTTTCTTCCAAAGAAACTGTTGGCTAAATAACATTCAATAAGATGTAGATGTTTTAAAAAGGAATCCCAAGCATTTTCTGAAAATAAAACCATCTTTGTTCCATGGCTTAGTATTACTGCGGGAGAGTAGTCTAATGATTTTACCAATCCTATCGACACACTTTTACTCATGCAAGATGAAATAGGATAAAAGATGCGAAGGAAAACTTCAGTTAAAATGTTTGGTGGAATATTTTCTTCAAGTTTTCTTTTCTTTCTTACGTTTGTTTTATTATTTTCCAACTTTTTATTTTGTTTTCCAAACTTTAAAAAGTCATCAATTTCCTTTACAATATTTTCTTCAAAATGTTTATCATCATTTTCCAATAAAGGTGCTGTTTCGGAAACGTCTTGTACAACTGATAAAGAACTCATTTTGTTTATAATGCTGTAGACGATGTTACCCATACAACTGTAGACAGTAAACTAAACAATTTTTGTTCCCGCTCCTGCTTTTATAACCGAGTGGTGGGGGTATGTTTTTCCTTTTCATTTTACAAAACTGCTTTTACAATTCCTGTTAAAGGTGTATATGTAACAATTTTATCATGTAAAATTAAACAATAAGCAGATGTATCTTTGGGTACATTTTGTTCAAATTCCATTTCTATTTTTATATCTACACTGGAAGATTTTACAGATTCGTTTTGTTTTGAACAATCAACTACAACAATCGGATAGTTAGATTTAAATTGGTTTGGCGTTAATAAAGGTGTGTTTGTTTTTCCATAATATGAATTTTGGAATCTTGCGTACATATCGTACAAAACGCTAAACCTGTCTTTTGTAAAGTTTATGTTGAAGTTGTCGTATGGAAAGAATTGAGAGTTTAGAAACACCTTAAAATTTGTAAGTTTGCAATGATCAAATTCACCAGCATGTTTAGTTATTTCGTTTCTTCTTTTTGTTTGTAATCCAAATATTACATATCTTGCCTTTTCCAAATGAGTAGAAGTTTTTACAGTCCATGTATGACGTTGTGTTTCCGGTAAAACCGGATATTCATGAAACTCCCAACTTCTAAATGGTATTACGATATCACGATCTGATTTTAAAGTTCTTAATAATGAAATTCTATTCTGATCGTTTAACCGTACATGCGGTACTCTCCAAACAATTTTGTCTAATTGCATTTTCCATTCTAAAGTAGCTTCCGTTGTTCCATCAGTTGCTTGAATAATATCTTTGTCGTTTGATGATCTTAACAAAACTAATTCTTGTTTTACGTTTATTATTATTTTTCGGTAATCTTCGGCAAAGCCTAAAAGTAATCTTAAAGGAATGTAAAAGTCAAAATTGCCTGAAGTGTTTGGAGTGATTGTACTGGAATCGGGTGCTACCCATCCTGCGGCGGCCAGCATATTTTTTTCACTCGGTGTTAAAGATGCTAATCCTTTTAATGTACTTGTAATTCCCACCTTTTTTGTTGAATCTACTGTAACTCCGGAAATTTCATATCTTATTTCATCAAACAAATATGCCATGGGGTTATTTATGAACGGAACAGTACTTGCAGTGCTTCCATCTCTTTTTGTTACTCTTCCTTCGATATACAAATAACTTTCACATGGAAGTGTATAAATATCCTGTTGTTGTATGGGAATTCTAATTTCATCATTATTATTTAATTTTGATGAAGCGTAAGGGTTGTGCGTATGATATTCCTTTTCCCATAAGGTTTCGTCGAATGTCGGACCCTGCGCTATATCCAATATTTCCATTATTAATAAGTTTTAATCCAATTTCTTCTAGAAAACGAATGTTATCACTTGTTAATCCTTCTATAGCTGAAGTGCTACTGACTTGTTTACCAGTCAGCTCTTTCTTTTTAAATGATAACCCCATTGTTATACGGTTGATTTTATATGTATTCGTATAGTTATAGGTTCGTCTCTAAAATCAATATGATTTCCGTCTTGATCTAGTATGTTCACCACAATGTCTGAAATAAAACTGGTGTTTAACGGTAGGTACACCAAGTTTTGTGGCTTTTCCACAATTTTAAAACCCGGAGCGACCGTTGGATAGAATGTGTGCAATATATGAGTATTTTCACCATCTCTATAAGAACCATGTATAATATTACATGTAATATCTATACTGTTAACTTTCATTATTGTTACAGTTCTAGCACCTGAATGGTTAATATTAGGTTCTAAAATATTTGTTGTTTTAGGAAATCCTAATAAACTACCAATTGAATGTTCTTTGCTAAAATCTATATAATATTTAGATTTAATTTCAGCTTTCATAGTATTGTTATTTCCTTTTATTGTTATATTATCTTTTCCCATATGATTTTGTATCGCTTCATTTATATCATCAATTTCATATGCTCCAGTGGGTAAACTAAATACTTGTATATCTGAATATTTGTTTGTATTTTTATCTTTTGTTTTGTAATAATGTATTTTGTCATTAACATTTTCAGTAACGTTGGGAATAGAATTATAAGTTGTTATATCTAATAATGCGGCTTCCCATAATTTATCTTTTTCCAAACGTAACGCAGGGAAAAGAACACTTCGCAAAGTAGATGAAGTTCCAGTTAATGATACTGTATAGGAAGACATCTTAAAGTTGACTAACGCTTTTTGTTAAAAAATCTAAACATAAATGTCCACAGATTACCGTATCATCAGGTTGCTCTCTTTTATAATTGTATAGTACATTTTTAGCTGTTTTAAAGTAATATTGTAGTTCTTTTGGTGGTGGGAGATTACCAAAACTATCAAAGTAGTAAATAGTTGATCCTAGTTTCTTATAACATACCCAATGAGTGCCTGATCCTTTACTATTATCTAAATTTACTATTCCGGTTTCATTTTTCCATATTTTAACAGGTAATGCATCTTTCATAAACACTCCTCTAAAAAATGGAATTTTTAAACAAGAAACATAAGTAATTAATTCTTTATCTGTTAATTCTTTATTTGGAATTAGTAATTGTTTTTTTCTGTTTAATACACACGATACGGTCTTAGGTATAATCCTCCTCCTTTTTTTATCATTGACCATATTGTTTGTTTCTTTTTATTTTTACCTGCGGTGGATCGTCGTTTTCTTCTTATATTTCCTCCACTTTTTTTGCAGGTTTTCTTCTCCTTTTTCCACCTCCTTTCTTCTTTCCACCTCCAAACATCGTTTTACCCTTCATTGCTGCTGATACCGCTAAAGCTGCTGCTTTTTCACCGATACTAGCGTCACTGGATGTTACTCTTTGCCAAGCTTTTTCAGCAAGTGCTCTATCCGCTATTGATCTATTTTTAGTATCTGCAAACTTTGAATATGCTATATCGTGTTGTTTGCAGGCTTGATCAAGTTTATTTATTCCAAGATCTCCTCTAGCAAGTCTTTTTTTCAATTTTGTTCCAGGACCACAATATTGATAACCTCCTGGTAAATGTAGTTCTACAGGTAATAAATCGATAGCTTTATTAACTATAGCTCCAACCGGCTTAGTAATAAGAGAAAGTGCTGTTGATGCTATTCCTCTTCCTCTCTTTATAACGTGTCGATTATGACTGATGCGTTGAACTTTCAACATGGTCTTTTATAGTGAAAGGAAATGTCGATACTTGTTTATTTTATAAATGCTTTATAATGAATGATGCACTTATCCTTTGACATTGTTTATTTATAAGTATGTTTGTTTATGGGTAAAAAATTTTTTCCCAGTTTTGTGGAAGGATTGTATCTTCTTCATCATCATCTTTAGAAGTTCTTAAAGTATCAGTTTCCTTATTAAAAAAATATTTTTCCATGACATTCTTTTTAACCCAATTTAATTTTTGATCAGATTTTATGGGCTTTATTGTGTTATAAATATCATATAATACTACACTCAAGAGTCTTACAATGTAATTTACATTAACAGCATCAGTAAAATTAATAGGGTCTTTTAAGCTAGTCAATCGCAAGTCTTCACAAAAAAAAGACTGCTTATTTAAATCTTTTCTTAGAAAAAGAT
Source organism: Flexamia atlantica (assembly GCA_035578135.1). NCBI lineage: Eukaryota > Metazoa > Arthropoda > Insecta > Hemiptera > Cicadellidae > Flexamia > Flexamia atlantica. The sequence continues at coordinate 58,230,829 of JAQJVK010000006.1, forward strand.
TATAGTACATGTTTCCCCTCTCACGCATTTGTGCTACTGTAACTACATCACTGTCTCTTATTCCTTCTGCAACATTGAATAGTGGTTTCCCTTTGCAATCAAAGTATTGTTTACCGTCTTCATATTGTTTTATTACAGGAACTTGTCCAATTGTTGCTACATCAGTGTCATCCAACTCTTTTTTAACATTAGTAATTATTTTTGCATCCGCATTCCATTTGTTATCTTTTAATTTCATTATTTGACTTATTGTAGCTGCATCTGATTTTGCAGTTCCTTCCTTAACGTTAGTTAACACTTTATTTTTGCAATCAATTGACTTAATATCATGTGTAATACAATGATCTGTAACATATTGAAGGTTTACCGCATCTTTCATATCTTTAGGGTTTCCAATATCGTGTATTACAAAGTTGTAAAAGGAAAATTTATCTGTTTTTTCAGGTATGACTGAATGTAAATACTTTTTGGTAACTGAATCTTGATCATTAACAGGATCTGCTATATTGGCTATTCTAAGATCTTTTGCATCATATGCTTTATTATTACTTTTAGGATCATATCTTAAGGTTTGGTTTATGTACCACATTAAATATTCTTTATTTACCGAATCATTCTTATCTATTGGTTTTGGAAGATTTGCAATTCTATAAAAATTAGCGTTATACACTTCATTTTGAAGCTTTAAGCTAGGTAATGTTTCACTTCTTAAAGTTTTAAAATTTACCGCATCATTATCATCTTTTGGATCATTTACAAACTTTAAACGTTTGTTATTTATATCATAATCTCCATCGGATGTTAGTGGTAAACCACCTCTTTTTCCATAAGATCCTGATTTGCTTCCAGTTTCGGAATACCGTCCAAACTTATCCACACTCATGGTTATACTAAATATTTAATCAGTTATACTTGTATTATATATATATACTCATATTTTTTTTTATGCAATTACTCCTCGATTTCGCAGTTCGCCGACCAAAGCTACCCATTCATTTTCTAAACCACTATGTCCGGCTTGTTTAGCTTCATATATCAACTTCATTCTGTCAACCAATTTGTTTATATCGTTGTAGTATATTATATTAGTATCATACAAGTTTTTAATAATCCTTTTCCTGATAAATTTGATTGATTTGTTTTTCTTCTTTTATGTAAAATATTTATTTCAGCAGAAGATAATGATTTTCTTTTTATGGGTTCCCTTCTTTTTGGTGGGAAAAGTTTAGCAATAATAGTTTTATATTTTTCTGATGCATTTCTATGAACATTGAAATTTTTAGAATAATTTTTCTTATGCGCATTTGTATCCTCCAATATTTGTTTAAAAATGTTTAAATCCTTTTTAGTATATTTATTAGGTTTCGGCTTAAAAATAAGTTCAAACAATCCTTTTGTACTCTTGTATTGTTTATTATTTATAATAATATTGTCATGTTCGTCTACATCAAGTTTGCTATCTCCAATCATTAGCCCATTTTCTTCTATTCTAGCACCAAAAGTATGATATTTTCGAGTTGGTTGTGCAGAATGTAACATTTTTAATACAAATTGTCTTGCAAGCGGCCCTTTATACGCAATATCCGAGCCCAATTTGCTCAAGTTGGATGGATTAATAGGCTCTTCTTCTTCTTGTTGTTCTTCGCTTGTAGAAAGACCTTCTTTTTCTGTTAAAACATCCGTTTCTTCACCTAGTTCGCTTTCTTCTTCAGTTGTTTCTCCTTGTTGTGTAAAACTTGTATCACTTTCATATTCTTCTTTTTGTTCAAATTTTGAAATGGGTAAAATAGCATCTCCGGAAAAATTAAATGTTGAATGTTTAACATTTTGTCCTAATTGTTTTAATGGCTCAGTAATAGGTTTAAATGTTGATTCCAGAAATTTCTCTCTTTCACTTATTCCTAATCTTAACGCTCTGTTTTTATGTCTAATAGAATCACTAAGTGATTTTATTTCTTTTAATAGCTTTTCCTGATTAACCATGTTTACACCATGAAGACTTGTACGATAATGTTGTTAATTAATGTATTAAAACAAATTTATCAAAACCTATGCGGTAACGACCATCTGTTATAGCTTTATCTTTCATAATTACCAAAAATTCATATTTTTCCGCCCAAGCTTTTCCACAAAGCTCTTTGAATTTATCAAATGACATATCAGCATTTACATGATCGTTGTATATATGTTTTAGGTTTGTATCGTCTTGTTTGAATAAAACTAAAATATTTGCATTGTCTCTAATTAGTTGTTTTGGAATTTTGCTATATGTTTGTCCGATATATATGCTATCAATATTATTATGTCTTCCCATGGCAAAATAGTTTCTAATAGTATCATGATTTTCACTAGATACATCATCAAATACAAATACAGAATACGGCTTAGCCTGGTCTGGTTGCATAACACTGTCACTAGCATTAAATTTGTAATAGTTAACATCGGGCACATCAGTCAGGATCTTTTCCAACAATTGATACTTTGGTTGATGTAAGGACTTTGAAAAAATATATAGGTTATTAAATCGCAATCCTTTTGTGTTTGTAATTAAGTTAAACACAACGTTAGTTTTGCCACAGTTTGAAGGACCGCTGACTATACATCGTACAGTGTTTGGAAATAAACTGCCGTGTTTACCATTGTTGATTTTAACGTTATCTACGGTTAAATCATCAATGTTATTAATATTAAATTTATCTTTATGGTGAACAATCTCCATCTTATTCAAAGGCAGAAGAGTAAATAAGTTGATTTAAAACTAAATCAAATCTTTTATAGGTATCCACGAATCTTCAGTTTTATCAAACCCCAACCAACGTACTTTAACTTGGTCTTTTTTCCTTTGCAACACCTTTTCAACAAGATAAACATCGCCTACTGTTGACTTTAACAATTCATGTCCGTAAAAACCGCCTTGTAACAAATTTCCTTTGTTATCTTTTAAAATATAAGTTTCCGGTACAGTAGGTTGTACTTTATACACTGTAAAAACTTCGTTTGTCCAATTGGGCAGGTATTTTTTAGTAAACACTCCTTTGTATTTACTAATTCGAACTTTATCATTTACATTAAATTTTCTTGGTTTTCTTTGTTCCGCTTTTGGCTGTGTATTTTTTTTAATTCGTTGTAAAACTAGTTTAGCGTTTTTCTTATTCACTTTGTTAGGTGCCATACCGATAGTTCTATGAAACTTGTTGTTGTAATCGCTTATTAATTTTGGTAAGATATCAACCCATACGTAAGAACCTCTTTTCGAAAACATTTTATACATTGCACCTTTTAAGGTTCTATTAAATCTTTCAATTATAGCTGCCTTTTTCTCAGAATTTGTGGAATAATGATTTATGTTATATTTTTTCATTAACAAGGCAAAATGTTTATTAAAAAATTCTTTCCCATCATCAGTTTGTAAATGTTTAATTTTATTTTTATCTCTTTTTATAGCTACTTCCATAGCTTTTGTTATGCTGTTACCAGTTTTGTCTTTTAATGGCAAAGCATCTGCAACTTTAGTAAAACAATTAATAATCGTAAGTATGTATTTAAATCCTTTATTTATTTTACTATGCGGTTGCATTTCAATTAAATCTGCTTGATATAAATCATTTATTCCTTTTACAACAGTATTTCGTCGTGGAAACTTTATTCTTGCAGGTTTATGAAGTTCATTAACAATCTTTTCCTTTAAGTCTGTCATGATGATTTTACTAACAAAGTCAAGTTAGTATTGAGTGTTTCTTTTTCTGCATCCGCTTTTATAGTTCAAGGTAATTTCAACATATTTTAAAAAAAGGGGAAATCACAGCGAGCATGCTGTGATTTCCCCTTTTTTTCTTTTTTCTTTTTTATTTTTTTTATTTTTTTTCTTTTTTTTCTTTTTTTCTTTTTCTTTTTACTCATTGATAGGATTGAGAGAGTAGTGGCCGAATGGTAGAGTGTGAATTTTGTCTGGAAGAATGTGTCGTTTGTCATCATTGGAGCAGAGTGCTTTTTTCACTTCTGTTACGCTGTACAGTTGATGGTTGAAACTTCTGATGGTGTTGAATTTTGCAGTTATAGTCGTTTCTTCAAATAAGCATTGCTTGTAGTGTTCAAAATTTACATTCTTCTTAAGATACAAACTTTTTACTCCCTTAGCTTTTTTAATAATATTGTTTTCTTCTTTATGTAATTGTAGTGAATACAATTTTGACATTAGTGCAATAAGTTCTTTCAGTAAAATTCCATTTGCTTCGTCTTTAAATTTTCCAAGTTTCTTTTTGTTCCGATCATTGTCATAATTTAAATGATCTTTTGGATAGTCACTAAAATCAAATTCATTTTTGTGAACAAATGTTCGAAGATCCAAATACATATCTTCTGTAAGAATCCAGTAGATGAAAGCGTCCGTGTCCATGTAGGCGATTCCGATGTTATCTCTACCGTAGAAGGCGACCATTTTGTTGTAGTGAAAATCATACATGTGGGTTTTGGAAATATCCAAGATTGACATTCCAACGTACAACGGACGATCCATTTTCACGCTTGTCTTCTTCATAGATACTGCCACAAGGTTTTTATTGATGATAACGGATGTTCCAAAGTTTGGTTTTTGTACAAGTTTTTCTAGTTTTATAGGATCTGTAATTAATTTAACATTTTTGTGTTTTCTTTTGTTTTCCAATGTTTTTCCAAATATCGCATTATTCATCAATTTAAAAAAGTCCTTTTGAAATGTTGATGTTGCAGCTGCTCTTCTTCTGGTGTTTGAATCAATGTACGGTTTTAACCAGCAAGATTGGGAAAATTTTAAAACTCTATGAATTTTGGTTATACGTAAACCCAATTGGAGTGCTTGTTGAACAACCCAAAAGTGAGCTACGTATCTTTGTTTATTTTCAAGAGTCATCATTAATTTTGGATGTTTGCCAATTGGTGAAACTTCTGTTTTTGCAAGGAGCGGAAGATCGTAATGAAGATCATGCAAGTGTTCTGGATATTCAAAGTCACAGTCCAATATGTATCCGGTGTCTCCGTCTTTTGAAATTTGCGAAATATCACCAAGAGAGTCTGGATTAACCCATTCAAAGTTTCCAAAAGGAAGTGGATTAGACATGGCCCATCCGTATAAATTGTTGGCATCGAAATATCCTAAGAACACTGATGGTTTTTCTTTATCGTAGTTTGGAAGATATTTGTTGTTAGCTTTAACATGTCTAGTAACACTTTGGGTCAATCCACCTCTAACGCCCGATTCGATCATCAACACCATGTCAATATCTGTTAATAATTGAAGGTTGCACTTTGTTTCTTTTAGCATAGCTTGCCAAGCTAGTCCTGGAGAAGTATAAGAATGAAGAGGGTCTAATCCGTAAGCTTCAAAGCAGGTGTTTCTAAATTCTTCCATCACATCGCAGAGAAGGGTCACATCAAGTTTTACATAAAAGTCAGAATAATCTCCCAGAGTGTTCATTTCCAATTCGTCCCAAACTCTGCATGCGTGTTGATAGTCTTCAGGTGAAATGTCCAAATCGGTAAGTTTACTTTTGAAAGCTTCTGGTGGAGGAAGTGACGTTTCTTGAAATTTATGTAGTCCATCGATGTAATCATACGGGAAAACTCCTTTCCGAAGAACCAAATCCATTTTTTCTGCAGGTACAATTTTGCTTGTTTCTATTAAATTTTGTCTTCTTAAATTTTCAGAAAGTTTCATAAGACTGGAAGGCATAAATCGAAAATAATCAACAAATCTAAGTTTAATTTTGCCCACCTTTTTTGAAAAGCTTATAAATTTTTCCATAGTTTGTGCTATAACGTCTATTTCACCGTTGTCTCTTGCTAATTCAGGAATGATAAAATGTCCATCGTATCCGCTAAGATTGTGAAAAACCACGGGAATAAAAGATGGTAGTTTGTAGTTGATGTTACATCCGTTGCAAGCTGCACCTCTGTAGGCTCCTGTCAGATGGTCATGGTCGCGAACTTTAACTTTAGTTTCTGTAAATTGATTGTTACACAAATAGCATGTTGTTGTCGAATCATAAAGATAAATTTCTTCCGGTGTCATAGGTGACATAGGAACCACATTGCTATACATTGCTTCCACTTTCCCAGCGATGTCGTATAAATCATCAACAAAGTATCGAGCTGCTTCTTCTCCACGATAGATCTTTGGTGTAGATGTCAAACCATATTCTTGAAGATGTTCTTCAGGCAGAGTGGATTTTACTATTAAACAGTAGCTGTTTGGTTTGTGAAGTTGATACTTTGTTCTGCTTGTAATTTCCTCTCCTTCTTCTTGTTCAAGTGGAAGCAATGAAGATTCAAAATCTGCATACACTACAACGGGAATTCTGTATTGTTGGATAACTTTATCAAATTTTACTTGTGATCTGCTAGGGTGTGGTAATTTAATTCTTACTTCATAGTTTCCATTGCATAATCTTTTATGTTCTGTTAACCATTCTGAACCTCCTCTTCTTAAAGGTTTGTTTACAAAACAGAAACATCTTTTACAAGTTGTTTTTGGTTGTTCACGTTTTGATAACTGTTTGCAAACTAGAGCTTCAAAATCTTTAATATATACATAATGTGAGATATCACCTTTAGTTATAAATAATAAATCAGTATGATCTCTGCGTTCGGTGGGTGTTATACGTAAGGGATAGACATTGTTGGATGAATCTAAGCCAAAGATGTTTACAGATGCAAAAGGATTTTTCTTTTCAAATTTTGATATGTCTTGAATTGAAACAGGATAAGTCATGCCTTGAAAGTTATACATATAGGAAACCTCATCGTATGCTCTACTCGGTCGTTCCACATGATCTTCTACATATTTTGCTAGCATTGCATACTTGAAACATTCAGCATTTTCATTTTGTACATTAACACAAGATTTGGTTACTCGAATCTTCCTTGGCAAAGCAAAATAACTACTACCTCTCATTCCATATCCATGTTTATGAACTCTCACATCTAAGCTTGTTATACTTAACAAACTCCATCCAGAACCTCTTCCTTCATGTTCTTGTAATTTTGTTAAAAGTTCTTCAAAACAATCATCCACAATTGAGCTTATATCCGATGCAAACATGATGGTTTTGTTTTTAGTTAAAAATCCTCTTGGTGATGTTTCATTCTGAACATTTGTAAATACAGTATCTAATAATATTCCAAACTTTATAAAATTTAATCTTCTTAGTTCATTCTTCAATGTTTCTGTTACTAATGTTTTTGCTTTCAATATAAATTGTGCTAGTTGCAATTGAGCATTGTCAATCTTAAAATGAGTTACTACACTGCCTGGTAAAGCTCGGGCGTATAATTCCACATCCAAAGATGGTCCGGGTGCGTATTGAATAACACTTGGTCTTGAATTTAGTTGTTGTTGATGGGTAGCCAGCATTTGATCTAATTCTTCCAAATCTTCTTCTTCTGCATTGTTTCTTGTTTCGTTGTTATGGTACACTTCTTTGTGTATTTGTAGTAAGTTTTCATTTTCAAAAGATTCTTCACAACTGATGCAGTAATACATGACGTAGGTGTGCTCTCCACAAATGTTGCAGTAATAATAAAAACCACTCTTAAACTACCCCTATTTATAGACTACCCCCACCACTTTTTCTGTATTAAACACAAAAAGTGTTAATAACAGTTAAATTTCTTATATTTCAAAACTCCTAAGTGTCAAGATCAAATAATGCAAGTTTAAAAAAACATCTAAGTGTCAAATAATGCAGGTATTAAAGAAAATCTAAGTCCCAAGGTCAAATAATGGAAGTTTTAAAAAAATTCTAAGTCTCAAGGTCAAATAATGGAAGTTTTAAAAAAATCTAAGTGCCAACGTCAAATAATTTAAGTTCAAAATAATACATATATTATGCGTCGTAAGTGTGATCATCATTGCTGTTGTTTAAATATGTTATTTCCAAATCGTTATCGCTTTCATCTTCCTCCATGTCCGATGCCGGAAACAAACGTCGCCGAACAAGAGCATGTATATATTGTACTGGATCATAGTTAATTGTTACAACATGTGTTAACGGTGTTTCTTCGCCTATTGCTACTGGTACTTCCAAAATATATTCTTCATCACTTGTAGCATCAGACGTAGCATCGGATGTAGCATCGGATGTAGCATCAGATGTATCTTCTACTGGAATCAAACTATTTTCAAAAATACTTTCGTCATCCGTTAAGTCTTCTGGTTCAACTATTTTATATATTTTTTCACAAATTGTACATCCAAAAGGAAAATTGTTGTCTGTTGGAGGCATTATAAAAGAAACTTGATGTTGTAAAATAAATGTTGAAGCAAATGTTTGAAAATTTTTCTAAGTCCGAAAGTATTAATTATTAGGAAGTTTTACAAGTCCAATGTAAAGTAAAAATAAAGAAAGAAGTGTTGTTGCCTGTTTAAACAGTTGCAAAAGAATGATAGGTTTGAAAATTTTTCAAAGTCCTAAAATATTAAATATTGAGAAGTTATAACACTTAAAATATTTACAAATCCAATGTAAAGTAAAGAAAGAAATGTTGTTGCCTGTTGGAACAATGGCAAAAGAATGATGGAAATCAAACCCGCAGTAAGGGTCCTGTGGTTTGGGAGGGGGTAAGCGAGGAGGGGGGATGACCTCAAGCCGAGTTGGGGTCCGGGATCTGCGCGTGTGGTTCGGCATCAGTTGCTCGCTAGACAGTGAGGTGGTAACATGTTCAGAAGGCGCCCTGAACATTTTATCATTTTTGCTGTTTGGTGAAAATATCTTGGTGTTATTTGTATAATAACATCTTGACGTAGGACTGATTAATTTTAAGGCATGGTAGTTGTTTGTGCTTGTAGATACCCTAGGGTTTGTAGTTTGTTTTTTAATTTGCTGGTTTGGTAGTTAGTATTATTTTAAAATCTTTCTTTTACTTACAATATATTTCTGCCTGGAATGTTTAAATTTAAAGTAAAATTTTTGTTTTTAGGAATGTTATATGATATGTTTTTAATACCTTTCTATTCCAATTTCCTTTTTCCAACAAGCTTGTTGAGGGCATTCCCTCTCTTGTCTTGTACTCCTTTTTAGTTAGGGACACCTTTCAATTCCAATTTCCTTTCCTTTTTTCCTTCCATCTTTTGCATGGTAAAACCAATAATGGTAAAACCGGCTACCGCTTTTGTAGTGATTACGCTCACCAAAGCGGGTCACTTACAACCTCTATACGTGCTGGATGGGTAGTTCGCCTACCTCCGGAGTTTCGCTAGACCTCAGTTGTTCTGCGTCGCTAATGGCGAGACACTGGCTCCTTTAGTGTTAGGAAATAAAAAACATATTTGTATAACATTTTTTCCTAAATTTAATTAAGCAACTTGCTATTTCAAAATAACATTTTTGTTTTAGCTTAGCGTTGTGCGCTTATGGTGAGGTGTGTGAGTTCGCTTACGTGATGATCACACTGTAATCATGATGTGCAGCGCTGGGCTGTCTAGCTATTTTTTTTAAACTAAATTTTATTTCTTTATTTTTTTATTTTTATTAATTCTTAAACTCTAGGCAGATTGTATTGTAAATTAGCTTTTCTTCTTTTAGGTTTCCGGGGGTGTACGGTTCTGTAAAACCGTACACCCCCATTTTCTTTTTAGTTATCGAATGACCTTGACCTACTTATTTTCTAGGTCAACAAAAAGACTTAGCGAAAATTTCTAAGTCTCAAGGTCATTTATATATAGGTAGATTTAGCTTTTCTTCTGTTAGGTTTCTGAGGTGTACGGTTCTGTAAAACCGTACACCTCCATTTTATTTTTAATTATTGAATGACCTTGACCTATTTATTTTCAAGGTCAATAGCAGTTAGCGAAAATTTATAAGTGTAAAAAGTAGGTCAAGGTCACCAAAAAATACCCTATGAACGGGGGAATAGACCGCTAAGTAATTCTTTTAGAATTACAAAGTGGTCTATTCCCCCGCTCCTATTTTTTTTTATTTCATTTTTACACTAACCTCTCAGTTTTAACAAAAGGAGGTATTTGTTGTGCGCACTGCATAATGTTTGATTTACACAACACATCTTTTACCCTTTTTTAATAATATACGAACATTGTTCTTTTTAGGACTAGATTCTAAAAAGTAAAAAGTCATTTTGTTATCCCGCTTTTATAAGAAATTAACCCTCCATTGTAAATTTTGAAAATAGGTCAAGGTCATTCAAAAATACCCTATGAGCGGGGGAATAGACCGCTAAGTAATTCTCTTGGAATTACAAAGTGGTCTATTCCCCCGCTCCATTTTTTTGTCTTGTGTTTAATTTGACCATTTAACTTTATCAGATGGAGATTTTCTTACTAAATAATAATGAACATTACTGATATTTGGAATTTGAAGATTTACTGGTAATTTGAGCAAGTAGAGTTCATCACAACATCTAAGAACAACATCCCTGTTACTGATCTTTTTTACAAAAACATATTTGTGGTTTAATTTCAATCTGTTGATTTTAATTCTTTTATAGTTTTCAATTTTTTCTGGCAATTTTTCTGGGAAGGTTCAATTTTGACTTTTTTAGAAGGTTGAATTTTGACTTTTTCGGAAGGTTCACGTTTGTTATGCAAATTACACAATTTTTCACCTACACTACACAACTTCACACACCTTTCACCTTTGTTCGCTCCTTTTTTTAAAATATGAGCACATTGTTCTTTCTTAAAACAGGATTTTCTTAATTTTTGAAGTTTTTCAGAAATTTTTTTAGGAGATTTTTTTGGTCAGGATTTTTTTGGAGAAGGAGATTTTTTCGGTGAAGATTTTTTTGGAGAAGGAGATTTTTGTTTCACAATAGAAACAACAGATGATGATGATGTTCTTGATGACGAGGAAGAAGACCTGGACGAAGACGAAGTGCCTGCCATAGCGCTGGATCCTAAGAAAGTAAAGATTACTCTGTTTACCCTGCCTTTATAACAGCTCCCCACCCATTTACCCCCTCTACTTTTCGACGTCAAAAAAATATTCATCCAAGCTTTCTAACACTGGCAAGGAAACAGTTTCAAAAGGTTGATACAAAATTTCATAAATGTCTTGGTTTAAATTTTGCGAAGTTTGAAGATATTCTTCTATTTCCTGTACAAATTTCTGTTCGAATTGTTGGAATTCTTCTATATCCTGTAAAAATGTCTGTTCGGATTGTTCAAATTCTTGTTGTTCTAAGTTAAATGTTGGTGATTTCAAGTCTTCTTCCAATTTTTTAATGTAATCTATTGCATTTTGAACTATAGATTGTCTGTTAATTTTTTTTTGTTTTTGACTTTCCGGTACAACTAATTTTAATTTTTCAAAAGCTTTTTTTAATCTGTGTTGTCTTCTTTATTCCCTTCGGTTTCTACTTAATCTTTGATCAATCAGGTATTTTAGGAAAGATTCCATAACGTTTTGTTGATTCAAAATGTAGCAAACTATTAATTCTATAAAGCTTCTATCCGCTCAATATATAGTGGAAACCCGGGGGGAGGGGGAATCACCTTCGCCATCAAGGTGATTGGTACGTATTTAAAGCTTTGAGGTTTGCATAGCCAGACCATAACTATGAGCTCCTTGTACGAGTTGTGTCTGCAGCGTATCTGCACCGATAACCCTATGCTCCGGCATATCAGAAGGGTGTCAGAGCCGCTGCCGCCAATTTTGCAAGGAGAGCTCATTTATGAGCATAAAAGACGATGCGTCTACAAAACCAAAATTTGGTTTGAAGGGCCAAATGTTGGCAGAATATGTGCCGTATGTCACATGGTACGTTTTTTCATTAACTGCATTGTTTATTTTGTTAACAATATATTATTTTTTTAATTTCTTTAAATTAATAATTTTTTTTTTCAGGCGCTTCCTCTTGCTGGCCCGGGGGACGAGCTTTATCGAACTATTGCTTATAGAAGCGGAATAATTGGGTATAAACTACAAATGCCGGCACCTCAAGAAAAATGTCATCTCTGCAATTTCTGCCCCCTGGCAAAATATGAAATTAATTGTATGTGTTTATAAACACATATAATTATGAGAAATTAAATAGGGACGGGGAACAGAGCAGTTTGTGGTCTAACCACTTACTGCTCTGTTCCCCGTTCATAGGGTATCTTCAGATGACCTTGACCCACTTTTAAAACTTTATGGTGGGGAAAATGTATATATAAACCGTGGATTATATGAAGAGGCATCACTCCCTCACCGATAATCATGGAAAGTTTCCGTATGTTTTACAATGTTTTTTGCACTCCTCAACAACATATTCAATTTATGTTAAATTTAATCCATGTCCTCCAGAATATTAATTTTCTTACGATTAATGTTACTGGGGAAAGAATGGTAAATTTAACATATCAACGTTTATTAGTTACCATCAACCCTTTCGTAGATCCGAATTGGTTTTCAACACTTGAAACATACATTGATACTATGGCTTTTGAACAAGGATTCCATTATCTTTGGGTTGATGTAGATTACATCAACTTTCAAAATGAATCAGATGATGATGGATATGATTCTGCCACATAAAAGTAGACATTAACGGAACTTCTCCCCCTGCCTTTTAGGAAAAAAGAGAGGAACAGTGTTAATTAATAACACTGTTCCTCTCTTTTTTCCGCTTAAAGTTAAATGACCTTGACCTACTTATTTTGAAGGTCAATTGTAACTTAGTGAAAATTTTCTAAGTCCTAAGTAGGTCAAGGTCATTTAAATCTTAGCGGAAGAATGAAAAGAATAGCTACCAACATGCATTGTTGGTATCTATTCTTTTCTTTCCTCCTAGAAAACCCCTTTAGTCCGTGTCAACTTTGATGTGAATTTTTGTACAAAATTGTACATAATAAAGGACCCATGTTTCGAGTCCTTCGTAATCCATAGAATCCGAAGTGCAACAGATTTTTGTACCGTCTGCTTTAACAGCTTCAAGTACTCCACTAATACACTTCAGATTGCTATGATACGTTCTTATGTACCATAGTACTTTTTTGGCTTCGACAAAGTTGTGCACAGCACCAAAGATCATGAGGGATTCCATGGCAAATGTAACCACAAGACTACAGCACACCTTATATATACTGTGAGCCCAAGGCTATAGCCTCGATTTTTGAGTTTTTGCGTCATAACTTTTATACCGTTGGTTTTATCAAAAAATGTTACTGGACCTTTTTTGTTTGTCTTTTAATTTCGCTTAATTTGACTACCCGCACGATAGATTTGGAGCATTTTGTTATATCCACTGCCTATAGCCTCGATTTTTGAGTTTTTGCGTCATAACTTTTATACCGTTGGTTTAATCAAAAAATGTTACTGGACCTTTTTTGTTTGTCTTTTAATTCTGCTTAATTTGACTACCCGCACGATAGATTTGGAGCATTTTTGTTATATCCACTGCCTATAGCCTCGATTTTTGAGTTTTGAGTTTTTGCGTCATAACTTTTATACCGTTGGTTTAATCAAAAAATGTTACTGGACCTTTTTTGTTTGTCTTTTAATTCCGCTTAATTTGACTACCCGCACGATGGATTTGGAGCATTTTTGTTATATCCACTGCCATCGTGTACGGCGACGCAGTTCTAAAGTTGAACGGCGACGAAATCAAGTAACCGGTTTTGCCGGGGGGATGCGGGGGGATGCGGGGGGTTCCGGGGGGGGAGGGGGGGGAGGGGGGGAGGGGGGGAGGGGAGGGGGCTTTCGCGGGGGGGATATAACAAAAAATGCTCCAAATCTATCGTGCGGGTAGTCAAATTAAGCGGAATTAAAAGACAAACAAAAAAGGTCCAGTAACATTTTTTGATTAAACCAACGGTATAAAAGTTATGACGCAAAAACTCAAAAATATTAATAACCAACGCGAAAACTAAACTCACCAACAACAGAAATTAAAACATTTACAAAAACCCAAATGTTAAAAATAATAATTATTTAATAAAAGATACAACACAAAACTAAAATCTTAGGTTATTTAAAACTTTAACAAAATATTTAAGTCTCAAAAGTAGAGTTTTAAAATCAATCAATATATAAGTCAAACAAGTAAGTCTTTTGAAATTAAAATATCTAAGTCTAAAAAATAGGTCATTTAAAATAATTCTAAGTCCGAAAGTAGAACAATCAAAACTAGGTCAAGGTCATTTAAAAATTATAAAAAAGGGGGGTGGGGAAGCGTGGGGTCCCTACCTTATTCTACTACTTTATTTCTATACTACTTTATTATAACTTATGCTACCCCTTAAATGCTATCATGCATGCGGTTACGGTGTGATCATCACGTAAGCGAACTCACACACCTCACCGCCCTATCATATCTTAACCCCTACCTAACGTTCCCCCTATTCTATCTTATACTATGTAATATTACAGTTACGGTGTGATCATCACGTAAGCGAACTCACACACCTCCCTATAATATTACACCTAACTTAATATTACAGTTACGGTGTGATCATCACGTAAGCGAACTCACACACCTCACCGTAATATTAACCCTGACAGTTAAACCACGCAGGAAATGGAAAGGTAGGTGGATTGCCATTGCGACCGACTATTATAGGAGGGCGCCTCTCCCACAATAGCCGAACGCAGTGTGTGCTTGACATAAGCCAGCCCACACACCATGGCGAACATTACGTTACAGCATAACCCTCCACGTAAGCGGACCAGTTACACCTTCACCGTAATGCCAAAGAGAAACGTTGCGCGCTTGCTTATATCAGCGAGCTCGAGACTCGACCTCGCTAGCGAGCCTTGACTAGTAGGTCAACGTGTCGCTCTGCCGAGGCCGGTAGCCTTGGCCGGGTCGCTAGCCACCGCTCTCACAACTTCGTCTGGCCTACTTGGACCTGGTCACTACCTTGACTACAAGGTTGTTGTGTGCCTACTTGGACCTGGTCACTACCTTGACTACAAGGTTGTTGTGTCTGCTGCCTATAAGAACCCCATTCGCCCGCCTTGTGTTATTCTGCCACTCGCCACCATCGCTGTTACTATCCATTCCCACGTTTTTCTATTTCATTATATCCATTTTATTATTTCCTTTATCTAATTATGGACTCCTCATCTGCCTCTTCATCCTGCCCTATTCTTCTGGGTCTGCTCAAGAAACCTCTGATGAAGCAACATTCCATCCCGGTATCGATCAGCCTTTCTGCAATCAACGATTTTATTCCGCAAAAATCTTCTACTCCCGTCCTCTCCTCCTCCATTAACGAAATAATAGCTGATGCTGTTAATGAAGATCAACCCCAATTATTTCAGAATCCCACACCAGTTACAGAAACATCAACGCCGCAAATTGAAGAGATTCCCATCGCTGCAACTTGTGACGACATTTTAACTGAAGACTGGATGGAGTTGTGCGGACTGCACCCTTCTTCTACCCCCCAACAAATTCAACCCGCACCAATCAAAGAAACCCCCACCCCCCAAACAATTTATCCCGCACCAGTAAAGAACATCAGGCTAAAGGAATTAAAGAAAAACAAAAAATATAACCTGTACAGAATTGAAGAAAACAAAATTTATATCTACAACGAGGAGAGGACGAAAATTTATATCCTCACAACTCCAAAAACCAAACCACCACTTGTCCCAACAGATCCAAAATTTTTACTAGTAACAGCGGAGGGTGGAAAATTGAGAATAAATATATTAAATTAAACCTTATATTCCTTCCCCTCCTCAATCAAAGACCACCCTGGTGGCAAAATCGGCCCTTCTAAGGGCCACCCTAAGACTTTCAAATTTAGGCTTAAGTTAGGGCCTCAACCCTTGGTGACTACAAGCGGTTCATATACCTCTAAGTCCCAAAGGTTGAGTCAATAGCGGGGGGCTTTCGCTAAAGCCTCAACCCTTGGTGACTAACAAGTGGTCTGTGTACCACTAAGTCACAAAGGGTTGGACGCTAAAGCCTCAACCCTTGGTGACTAACAAGCGGTTCACATACCTCTAAGTCCCAAAGGTTGAGTCAATAGCGGGGAGCTTTCGCTAAAGCCTTAACCTTTGGTGACTAACAAGAGGTCCGTGTACCTCTAAGTCCCATAGGGGCTTTCGCAAACCACCCCTTGTTAGTCACCAAGGGTTGATACTTAAACTTAAGCCTAAATTTGAAAGTCTTAGGTCGGCCCTTAGAAGGGCCTTTTTTTTGCCACCAGGGTGGACTTTGGAGGTGGGAAAAGGTTTTACTCGGTAATATTTATCTTTAACTTGGCACCTTTTTTATTTATTATCAAGTGTCGAGGGTTAAGGGGAATAGGAATTTTTTTGGGAATGTCGATGACATAAATTTTGGTTTTTTCAGAATTAAAAATGAAAATAGAAGAAGATAAATGTCTTAAGATTTCATATTTTCGGTTAAGTTTCAGTTTTTTTAGATGAAATTTTTGCTGGGGTACGTTTGAAGATACAGGTGATAGAGGTGGTTTGGTGCGAATTTTGGGTGGTTCGGTGCGAATTTTGGTGCCGGTAAGAATGTTTTTCCAAACTTGCTGAAAAGGTTTTCGAGCAATAGTGGTTGTAACATCATACCAATCACGATTGTTGTTCGATTGAATAATTCGTACCCCAAGCAGTTGAAGATAGGAAAACCAGTTATACCAAATCTCGGTATACTCGGAGCGGTTCATTGTGAAATTGAAGTAGGTGTTGTTAGGACGGTGGCAAAGGAAAGAATAACTTGTCGAGTGTAGAGTGTAGAGTGTGTTAAACAATCAAGGACAGGTGTGCCGGGTGATGCAGCAAGGACGACGACCTGTATTCGCCGGCCGGCCGCAAGCGAAAGTGCGGCGCAAGGTCAACCAGTTGTATTGCTAACTGGTCGGCAACAAGCGAAAGCATGCGAGGTCAAACCCGGCCCACTCGGTCTCGTTTATCTTTTAAAACTCGCATGATAGGGTTTGCAAACATATTAATTCAAATATGTTGTAAAAAATTTTCTTACGATATTTTGTTACAAATATTTTTAAGGCAAATGTTAAGAAACCATGTTTCTATTTTTAATCGCAACTACAGTTTCGATTTCTTTAACTAAATATTATAACTAAGTATTAAGGTAATATAATAAAGTAGCATCTTTAAAAATATTGTAACTTGTACAAAGTTAAATAAGTATTTTAAGCCAAATGTTAAAAAAACAATTGTTTACTACTGAGATGTTCACCCTACAACACCTACGTTAGAACTAACACTACAAATCCAAAAATTGCGAGGAGTCTCTCATGGTGGTGGGGGGAGGGCAGATGTTCCGAGCTGCACATGTCAAGGGAGGTTGCAGCGCCACTACTGACACATCAGTTTCCTAGTAGAACTGGCAGAGTAAACATCTAAATAAACATGAGTTCTGTTTTATATGTGTCTTTTATTAAAGATGGACTTTGCATTGAAACGCAAAGTTTTCCTATTGATGCAGATCCTATACAACAAATTTTAGTACATCCTCCAGAAAGTTATGATTCCATCTACATTTCAGTGCAAGAAACAAACGACCCCCCACCACCAACAACTCCTGATGCACAGTAGGACACGGCTACCACACGTCATTAAAGCTTCAGCTCTTTACCCGAGCACACATGGACTCTGAGCTTCAAGATAATACTGTTTCTTCTACATCTACACCAACTTCCGAACAATTACCTACTACAAATGAAACTACTACAAGTCTACAAGTAAATGAAATTTCATCAACTGTTAGTTCTGATGCGCAAGCAATAATGTTATCATTAATTGGTTTCGACTAAAAATTCAACAATGGAAGAAGAAAGAAATTCGCTACTTTACAACTTGGTTTTTGTGAACCCGTCGAAATTTATTATTTGCCTACTTTCATTTTTATGTGGTTACAATTTTGGTTACCTTGTTCAGGAAATGCTAACAGATAAAAAGGAAGAACATTCGCTATATTTTAAAGTTTATGTTTATGTAATTGCATCTTTATTTGGATACTTTGTAGCAGGATATTTTCTTGTTAATTTGTCAATTCCATTTTTTACATGGTATTTTAACAGACGTGAAAATCATCAAAACAACAGTTTGTAAAAAGAAACAAAAATTATCTTGCATTTTCGGATTTTCCGAAAATGCAAGATCTTTTTTAAAAACATCCCCAAAAGACCTTGACACACTTCCGGCCATTTAAAATTTAAATACCCAGCACAGCAGGGCATTTAAACTTTAAATACCCACCTACAACACGTCACAGCTGCCATTACCCCCACCACTACCCCCACTACCATCGGAGGTACCTGCAGCACCGGCTTTGCAATAGTCATTCCTGCTACACCTCTCGTCGAGTAAACAACTCTAGTCATGTCTCTCAACATTCGCGGGATTCACTACAACACTATCAATCTTACAACCTACAAGGATTTGGAAATTTTTAGTGAAGAACTAAAACAACTTATAACCACTGGGTTTGGTTTATCTTTAGAACTTTATGCAACAAACAATCAAAACGAAAAAAATGTGTTTTTGCCAACTTACAACAACAAGAAGAATGAAAATAAACAAGAACTTTCAGCACCGACAACAACTTACTTTTCAAATTTGGGAGCAAACTTTACTAACTTGTAAAATAATACTTTTGTAAAAAAGAAAATATCTTGCATTTTCGGATTTTCCGAAAATGCAAGATCTTTTTTAAAAACATCCCCAAAAGACCTTGACACACTTCCGGCCATTTAAAATTTAAATACCCAGCACAGCAGGGCATTTAAACTTTAAATACCCACCTACAACACGTCACAGCTACGTCACAGCTGATGACGTCACTTCCGGTCACGTGACCGGAAGTAGCTGTCAAAAAATTGACTGCCTGTCAAAGTTTGATTGGGCCAGAAACGCCACTTGCCCACTACTGTCGAGCATAATAATATTTTGCCATGGTCTCAGTTTGGATTTAGGAAAGGTAGAGGGTGCGCAGACTACATAGCTACATTTTTAACGGACATTCAAATAGCGAAAACTTACAATATGACAACTGCTGTGGCTTCATTAGATTTATCACACGCTTATGATGATGTTTTGATTCCCGTTTTAATCAAGAAACTATTTGTTATTGGCATCCCTACGCCAATAATCGAGTACTGTTTTCATTGGCTTTCAAGTAGAGATGTACTTCTTTATCAGCGCAACAAGGTATTACAGAAGAAAATATACAGAGGTCTGCCTCAAGGATGTGTGCTGAGTCCTATACTTTTTTCTTTATATATGAGTGATATAAACCGAAATTTGGGAAATTGTTCATCGTTACAGTATGCTGATGACATCCTTTTGTACTCTTCGAGTGAGTCTGAAATTGACGCCTATGAATTTTTGCAGGATTCATTAGATCGATTAACGAAATATGTCAATGATCAAGGTTAAGGTCAAGGTGGAGTTTAATGCTGAAAAAAGTAAAGTAATGATTTTTTCTAGAAAGAGAAGTCTTATGAGATACAATTTTTTAATAAGTCACAAAAATGTGCCTGTTATTGTGGAAAGTCACTCTATATTGGGTATAGTTTTTGATCATAAACTCACTTTTAGGAAACAAATTGAAAAGTTACGTTTAGATTGCTTAAAGTCAATTAACATTCTGAAAGCACTTGCCAATAAGTATATTGGTGGTCACCCAAAGTTCCTCTTAACTGTCTATAAATCCATAATTAGGTCTAAAATTGATTACTGTGGGTTTATATATTATCATCTTCCAGTTTCAACTCTTAGTCCTCTGAACATCATTCAGAACACTGCTCTGAGGATTATTTTGGGTGCTATTAGGACAACCCCTATTGGAGCATTGGAGAGAGAAGCTGCTATTCTTCCATTGAAATATAGAATTCAATACGTTACCGAAAAAAATGGCTTTAAAAATTACTACAAATCATCCTGTCTATTTTAAATTGGTTCATTTGGAAATGTTGTGTCACCATCACCCGTTCTGGAGATGTAAACTCGTTCCAGGCTTAGTGTTGGGCTATAGAAGTATGTTGCAGATGTTTGAAAATACTGGTATTGATGAGGAAGTAGGAGTATTAACGTCTATATTTCAGTTTCCGTTCCCTTTACAGACTCATGATTTCTCAATCAAGTTGTACGACCAACTTGAATCGTGTGCACAAAGAAGGATACGTCGCCTTTGGTTCTTCGACAAGAAGTGAATAGTATCATTAGTAATTTTACACGACTGTCATTCAAATTGATATTCACCGATGGGTCCAAGATAGGTTTGGATGTTGGTGCTGCATTTTTTGTCCAAGACAGTAACTCCGAATTTGCATACAAATTACCTAAGTCATTCTCTTGTTTGTCAGCAGAACTGTTTGCAATTTATAAGGCTTTTTGTTACATTTACGACGGCACAGATGATAGTTACGTTATCCTAACAGACTCACGATCATCAATACAAATTATTAAAAATGGTCTGGTTGGGAAGAACAACGATTGGATTATTCTCAAAATTCTAAGTCTTTTGACATCATCTTTAGTTAACAAAAATATTGTGCTACAGTGGGTGCCCGGCCATATTGGCATTTATGGCAATGAAAAAGTGGATAAACGGGCTAAAGATGCTGCTACAAGCCATGTGCGTCCGGCCGAACCTACCAGGCTTATGTTGAAAACAGATCTTTATACGATGATCTCCAAGAAAAATTTAAATGAATCTTCAAGAATTTTTGACAGCAGCGACAAAGGTCTGTGGTACAAACAAATCCAGCCTGAGGTGCCCTTAAAACCCTGGTTTGTTATCATCAATTTAAATAGGGTACAAACTACTATATGTAGGTTGAGGTTCGGCCATGCCCTGACTGCAGATCGATTATTTTTAATGAAGACCGTAGACTCGCCTTCATGCATGGAATGTGGCTTGAACGAAGATGAGTCGATAGAGCACATTTTTGTGCGGTGCCCTAAATATGCATCAGCCCGGGCAACATTGCTAGCGGATCTGTCCCTGCAGAACCCTCAAGTAGATTTCGATTTGCGAAACTTGTTGATGGTGAAAAATCACTGTTTATGGAAACACTTGATCCACCTACCGTACCAAGAAGATACCTTCCTTCCTTCCGTACCTTTGTACGTTAAAGAAGATTCTGTGAAACTATAATTGGTTTAACTATGACATTAATTTATTTTTTGTTAATGTGTCACTAATTTAGTAGACTGCCTATGTAACCTGTAAATAATTGTGTCTCGTGCTAATTGGCTATTTGCCGTGCCTGTCCTTGTGACAAATAAAGAATAATAAATAAATAAATAATAAAATACTCACCGTTGCAGCAGACCTGCATACTCAGCGAATTTCAAATGCAAAAGAACATAGATCAAGCCAACATAGCGAGATTTTACATGTTTTTGTAAGCTCCATGAGAATAACATGGGGGGGGGAGTGAAAGACTTGTTGGTTTCTTTCAAACTTTGGCCAATCATATATCACCAAATACTCAAGTTAGGTTAGGTTAAGATAGGTTCCAAAACAAAAATGACTGTCATAGTATGTGGTAGGTGCAATGAAAAAATTGATTTTGATTTGTCAGATTCGATTATGTGTGACATCTGTGATAAATGGTTTCATTCAGATAGGACTTGCAGTAACCTTAAAAAACACTTTTTAGAAACATCACGAAAAATCCTGCAGTGGGCTTGTCCCCTGTGCATTGAACACTTTAGAAATGTCAAAAGTGACACATCCAAGGCTATCGAATCTGAGAGGAGGGTTGCTGAAATGGAGTCTAAGGTTGCGGAGCTTCTGGGGGAAATTGAGCGCTTGTCGAGGGACATCATAGGGAAAGACCAAGAATTAGGGGAGCTTAGATCTGCATCTTCAGAGATCTAACAGAGCAAATGGAAAGTAAGAAAAGGGACAGCTGGGTTGAACCGGGGAAAAAGCATAAGGGTCGTGGCGGGTCTGATTCGGTGAGTGATTTCTCACTGCCACTGCGAAATTCGTTTGAGGCTCTGGAGAGACGGGATGATGCGGGAGGGGTGGGTCCATTGTTGTCGGGGGACAAATTCCCCCCTTTTCCAAATTACCGAAGAAATACCCCCGTTGCAGTAGACCTGCATACTCAGCGAATTTCAGATGCAACACAACAAATGGTATTTCAATCCAACTTAGCGAGATTTTACATGTTTTGTAATCTCCATTAGAATAACATGGGGAATGATTATGCAGGTTTGCTGCAACAGGTATGTTAAAACTGATTGGTTTTAATTCATTATTTAGTAGATCTTAACTAGAAGAAGCCATATACCAAGTTTTGTCAAGAAATGTTAAAAAATAAGTAAGATATCGAATTTTTTTATGTCCCATAAGGATAACATGGGGAATGATTATGCAGGTTGCTGCCACTAAAAAATTGAAATTTCGAGGATTTTAGACTAAAATACATTAGATCTCATCTAGATGAAGCCACAAACCAAGTTTTATCCAGATATGTTGAGAAATAAGCGATATATAGAATTTTACGTATTCCCCATAAGGTTAACATTGGGACAACGTACTGTGTTTACCACTTTCAATATCTCGGTAACCAACGGACATAGAGCAATGATTCAAAACACTAAATTGTTTGTTTTTTTGAGCTGAATTCAATAGTGCCAACAAAGATTCGATAAATTTTATTTTTATATGTAAAAAACCCAAAAAACCCATTTTTGGGGATGTTCATCCCCCCTTACCCCCCCTTCCGGTGGTCCGATCGGGCTGGTTCACGAACTCGTCCATTCGATTACCACTTTACATGTCTGTTCCAAATTTCATTAAGATCGGATCACATTTACGGCCGCTATCGTGCTGACAGACACATATATATATATATATATATATATATATATATATATATATATATATATATATATATATAGATAGATAGATAGATAGATAGATATATAAAAATTCGAACGAATGGTGTTTTTTGCTTCTGGTGGCCCTAAAACGAAAAGTTATCATAGTCTCGGGCTTAGGTCTTACCATGAGACCTACGGTAATAGCTTCTTCCCTATAGGGGAAATTCGCTAAAAACACACCACCAGCTGGGAAAGCCATAAGGGAAAGGGAGGGTAATAGGGTCTGTCTATTTGGGGATAGCCATGGTAGGCGATGTACTGGGAGACTTAGGGCAGCATTGAGGGATGACAGTGTGGACGTGAGAGTCTTGCCTGGTAAGACCCTCTCTAATGTTATTCATATGGCAGAGAGGGGCAATGCGGACATGCATGACTCTGATTTCACAGTCATTGTGGGTGGTTCAAATGGGGTATCAACAGAAAGTTTGGGAGTTTTGGGTCTCGACATCGATGCACTGACTAAATCCTTCCGGGGGAAACTACTGTGGGTCGAGACACCAGTCAGTATGATGTAATGTCACAGAATAGAATTATCGCAGAGCAAAATGAACTGGTAAAAAGAAAATGCATTCAAAACATATGGGGTTTTCTGAGTTTGAATTTGGTGTTGGATAGATCTTGTTTTACTCAACATGGACTACATCTGGACATGAAAGGAAAGGACATATTATGTGGAGTAATAGCTGACTACATACTGAATTCAAAGCCACAGGTCTGCCAAGCTCAAAAAACACGACGAGAAAATCGTCATCAACAGAAACCTAACCTCAAAAAATGCTCAAAATCCTCCCAAACGGCCAAAGGTAAATAAAAGTCTCATCAACCGTAAAACGTTATCAAAAACTAAATTTAGAAATTCTGCAAGGCCATTAAAAGTAATTCATTTAAATGTTTGTAGCCTAGCTGGAAAATTGGGTCAAATTGAAATCTTTCTTAGTGAGGAAAAACCAGATCTCTTCCTAGTTACAGAGCATGGATTGTCTGCTAACGAAATTAAGGATATGTATATAGAGGGTTACACTTTAATAAATAGTTTTAGCAGAGAGGGCATGAAACTGGGTGGAGTAGCAATTTTTCAATGTGATCAAACAAAAATTGACGATTTAAAAATTTAAAACATTGGCCAAAATATGTCTGAAAATACAATATTTGAGGCATGTGAAATAAAGTTTAAAATTCGTAAGCAAAAAACTGTAGTAGGAGTTATGTATAGAAGTCCTGATGGCTGTATGGAGGCATTTTTTGAAAAGCTAAGCATTTACCTTAGTCAGCTAAAGACCAAAGCCCAAAATGCAAAATTATTGGTGGGAGGAGATTTCAATATAAATTTATTGAGTGCTACCAAAAAAACCAATGATTTCTTGAATATATTGGAAAGCTATGGTTTGAAGCCCATCATACATGCACCAACTAGAATCACAGAAATTTCTGCAACATGCATAGGTAATTTTTTGACCAATATACAGGATGAAAAAATCAAATCATTAACCCGATGATATCTGATCACTTTGCTATTGCCATAACATGTGAAAATTTGAGCACTAAAATGTCAGAATCTAAGAAAATAGAAAAAAGATGCCTTAAGCCAGCCAACTTGGAAGAACTGAAACATTGGCTGAAAAGAGAAAACTGGGATGAAGTATATAATAACCATGAAGTAAATGGAAAATAGAGAGCATTCATGAATCTAATATATATACAACCGCTGGTGTAACTCAGGTATACGAACTGTTTTCCACTTCCCGATGACCTACAGACTTGAAATTTTGCACGCACTTCCCTTATTGCCTGAACATATGGGGAAAATTATCAGAACTCGCAGTTTTTAATTTTAACCCCTTCAAAAAATTATTAAAAAATCGCTAAAAAAGCTTTTTGAAATAAAGTTATTTGGAGCTCTAGTGGCCGAACGGATGGTCCTATCGAAAAACAGACTGCACCATGTGCCACGGATTTTTCACGATCTACAACTTTGGTCCTGTGACTTTTTGCCCTATCTCGTCCCCTTCACCCTTAGATAGCTCTAGAATTTGAAATTTTTGAAGATTTCCCTTCGTTTTTCCAGCTCTAGTTGGCTTCATATTAAATGTAGAGGCCTGAAATGTCCTACACATCATCTCTACAGCATTATATGTTACAAATCACCAATAAAATAACTAGTTCTTAGCATGAAAATGCATATAAAGTTAAAAATCTTCGAAATTTTCCTATGTTTCCAATTTTGATTCTTTAATCCAGCCATATAGGTTCTCGCTAATCTTCCTTACCATCTTATAGAAGAATCTATAACTTCTGAATCTTCGAACTAAGTCGGTAATACAGTATTAGCAGTTTAGCAATATAGGCATTGTGTTAAATTAAATACTTTATTATTATACTTTTTGAATTATCCTGCTATATTTTTATAAAATATATAACCGAAATAATCTAGAACCACAAGTCTTTTTATTCTTGCCTTAAAGTGTAGTTTATTCTTATGGAGCTTACTAAAACATGTCAAATCTCGCTATGTTGGATTGAATATGTTGTTTTGCATTTGAAATTCGCCGAGTATGCAGGTCTGCTGCAACGGGGGCGTTTCGAAATCGAATTGCTCAATGTCTTTACTACCTAATTTAAAAATGTAGGCTTGTATAAACCCTGAAAAAACAGGCAAGACGTTCAACGTAATCCTGACGCCTCCCTTGAGAGGGTTAAGATTTTTCGTTTGAAAAACCCGAAACTCTCTGAAGTTAAGCGTTTGCCAAATTCGCTTCACTTCCTTCGTGTCCTACTTATGTTTGTTCCTTGTCGTGGTTATCTCGATCTTCTGTCACTTGGTGGACCCAACTGTCCGCACATTCCAGGAACTCACACGGAAACTCGATTTGGTCGAAGACGAAGATGAGTACGACTACGCGTTGCAAGATGCTGCGCAATTCATGATAGGCCCGAGACTCCGCTCTTTCTTTGTTCTCCTTTGTAACATGGGGGCTCCTGGAGCATCTAGTGGTACAAGTTCAGAGACCTCGTTTGCAAGGATCACATTGAAAGGAATCCCCATGATCCAGAGCTGGCCTACCATCTTGCCCTCGTCGAAACTGATCGTAGTTTACGCCGTCAGGGTTCCTGTTTATCCAATCAGGTCTCCCTGATATGGAAGAAGATACTACTGAGTTGGGTAGGGAACTGCTCATCTATGGTGAAAATCAACTAAGAGCGTTGGTTGAGGAGTCAAACTGTCTGATGATCAGAGGCAGGTTTTTGATTACATTTGTTCACTTCTTAATAGCCGCGAGGTTTGTGGGTCATACAAAATGATCTTTCTGGATGGGCCAGTTCCTACTGATGTTGGCCTATTGTATGACTGGTTACAAGAGCCAAGGTCAGACGATAGAATCAGTCGGTGTTGATCTACGCACGGATTGCTTCACGCATGGTCTGCTCTACGTTTTGCTGAGGAGAGTTAGGCACCGAAATTGCGCCGCAAACCAATCTGACAAGAAAGGTTCACTAATCCCTAACCGATATTGCGTCGTGAGGGTGGCAGGTACCTGTAGATTGCAACACCACGCAATGATTTAGGAATGTTACCCTCGCCCCCCCCCCCCCCCCCCCCCCCGCCTGACCAGTTGACGAACCACAAAATATTTGTACTCCACAAATGATTTGTCAGTTTTGCATAAGACACCTAAGCGACAGGTAGGTAATTCACGAGCAAGTGATCCATTATAGTTATTTAGAATTAGTTGATTATTGTGTGCGATCTTCATTACAAAAATCAATGATATCAATACAAAAATAGCCCTTCAGAAAAAATGTTATGACTTGCTATATTCCAGCACCATATAAATTAAATTGAACGATATAGTTAATAAATTAATTAGTTACCGGAAATATAAATCAAACAGTACGGTGGTTAATCTAGTGAAATCAAGTGTTAGTACGTTGGGTTAACGTAAAAACCTTGCACTTTTTGATACAGTTTATATCCACTTGGCAGGTGTAAAGAAGATACCAGTAGAAGTATTTTTGTCCGAAGAACCAATCTTGAATTCTTGTATAACACCTACATATCAGCCATTAAAGTAAACCATCTGTATGAATTTTCAAATTTAGCCTGACTCCGTTGCTCACTCGCCACTTCCCTCCAAGGGGCGATAAGGAAGGGTTTTTAAGGAATTTCTGTGTTCCGACTTCGAAGGCGAGGCGAGGAGTCAGTGCTTGCCTCCCTCATGTGATTCTAGGAAGGGCTGCGGCGCAATATCGGTCCACCCCTGGGACAAGATTTAGAGTCACGGCGCAATTTCGGTCTATCCCTGGGACAAGATTTAGAGTCACGGCGCAATTTCGGTGTCTACCTGGATTTTGCGGCGCAATGTCGGTGCGCCCATGAGAAGAACATAGTCTTTAACGACCTCCTTCTTTAATACTGATAAATACGTCCGCAGTAGGCTAGGGGATCTGCGAGATGATGAAAACTCCTCGTTGTAATTAGACTATTCACGCAGCACGATAGGGGGTCTGCTTAAAAAAGTCCCCGGTGTTGTACATAGTTGTTTAAAATTATGTTAATGTTTGTTTTACAGTAGAGCGCCGTTTATCCGAACTAATTGGGGACAAGGGGTGTTCGGATAACTGAATATTCGGATAATCGAACATGAAAAGACAAAATTGTAAAATTATATATGTAACGTAATTCTTACTAGTAAAAGGGCTAAAAATGATCAAACAAAAATTATTCACGTAATTGTATTATGAAATTTATCAGAATACAAGGTTATAAATTTTTAAAGAACAATTTATCATACATAGATACAGTATACTGTATACTTTTTATTTAGAGAAAAAGTCCAAAATTGGTTTTTACTTCAGGCCCGACATTTTTTTGGCGCGCAAATTTGAATTGCTTGAGAATCATGTTCAAAATATGAATTATTGCGGCGTTCGGTTAACCGACGGTTCGGATGACCGACGTTCGGATAATCGGCGCTCTACTGTAATTGTTTACGGCAGAGACAAGGGAGCCTGCTTCGTCAAACTCCCCATTAATTTGTTTTTTCGTTGGTGTAAATAGATCTGATTTTTAACCTTTTCACAGGCAGAGGCAAGGGGGCCTGCCTTAAAACAAACTCCCCATTTATTTGATATCTATTTTGTTTTTATAGTGTTGTAAATACATGGTTTCTACGTTTCATGACCTCCCCGTTTGGCGGAACTGGATACGCCTACTATAAACTATTGCTAGGTAAACTGACAAGGAAATAAAATTGCATGAATTCTTCCTTAATACAAAAGTT
Source organism: Flexamia atlantica (assembly GCA_035578135.1). Classification (NCBI taxonomy): domain Eukaryota; kingdom Metazoa; phylum Arthropoda; class Insecta; order Hemiptera; family Cicadellidae; genus Flexamia; species Flexamia atlantica. The sequence continues at coordinate 58,258,907 of JAQJVK010000006.1, forward strand.
ATTCGTTATTGAAATCCAAATTTCTGTAATCATTTCATCTAAACAATATATTTCAAAAATAATTTCAAAAACCCATCTGCATTCCTCAAAATTCATCCCAATAAAAACATAATCAAAATCTTTAATCACCGACAGCACTAAGTAAAACACATACATAGGCTCTCTTCTCACATCCAACTTAACAAATTCTCAATAATAACATTCGAATATAAATATACCTTCATACACATAATTTTCACCAACCCTTACAATATCCGTTGAAAATTCATAGGTTTTTCATCGGTTTTCTTTGAAGTACGTACACAAAATCTCCAGCTTAAAATTATCTCAACACTGGCAATTAACGCCCTATTGGGGTCCTTCAATATTGGGTATTGTTCAACTGCAGGGAACGCAAACGGGGGCCTGGGGGCGGAGCCCCCAGCGAGCGAAGCGAGTACCTTTTTATATTATTACGACATATCATGCCCAGTGAAAAGTATTAAGATCTCAAATAACAGAAAGAAAATAAAATGGATAAACGCTGAAATTCTGAATTTGAAAATTGAAGCATCTGAAAAATATCTGATATGGCGAGAGCACAAAACTGAAATAAACAAAAATCACTACAACCAATCTTTAAAGAAATAAACGCAATAAAAGTAGCCAAAGCAAATTATTTCAATAGTAAAATATCTGAATCAGACAATAAGCAAAAAACTTCATGGAATATAGTTAATCTTTACAGAGACAAAATGGGAAAAAATGATAAGAATATCATACTAAATAATAATGGCCACATATCGTTCAATGCAAAAATAAATTGTGAAATATTAAATTCTTATTTTGTTGAAGTTGGACCTAAAATAAAAGAAGAACTAAATGAAACCGGGCAGCAAGATAGAGCAAAAATAACACGAGGTCACACAATTAACTTGAGAGCACCTGAATTTAGAACCTTTACACCGGTATCAATCAATCAGGTCCTTGACACAATAAGAAAATTCAAATCCAAAACATCTGCAGGTATTGATGGTGCATGTATGAAGGCTATAAAATACTGTGACAAAGAGGTTGCTAAACCTCTAGCGGACCTGATTAACGCCTCACTCATAAGTGGAGTCTTCCCGGAGGGAGGAAAGGTTGCAAAGCTGCGGCCACTCTTCAAAAAGGGGGATGAGAAGGAGGTGTGCAACTATCGTCCGGTTGCACTCCTACCAACAGTCTCTAAAGTTATCGAAAGAGTAGTATACAATCAAATTGTTTCATTTTTTGAATCAAACAGCCTCCTTTGTGGTAGGCAATATGGCTTTCGAAAATCTAAATCCACAAAATTAGCATTGATTGATTTTTTAAATGATTGCATCGATGCAGTGGATGCTGGAGAGACGGTGATGAGTTGTTTTGCTGATCTCTCCAAAGCGTTTGACTGCGTCGGTGTTGATCTTTTGATTGACAAATTATTTAATTTGGGGGTCAGGGGAAGTGCTCTAAATTGGTTCTCGTCCTATCTTAATGATAGGACCCAAATCACTGAAATTCGTCACGAAACAAAATTCAAAATCAAGTCCGTCCAGTCTAGTCAAAAGTCTATTTCCTGTGGCGTGCCACAGGGATCGATTTGGGGCCTCTCTTATTTTTGGCTTATATGAACGACATAACGGAAGTCATACCGGAAAACAATTTAATCATTTTTGCAGACGACACCACCGTGGTGACAAAATCCAAAAATCAAAAAAGCTTGGAAATCGAGTCATTTATCAAAATTAATAGTCTTGTACAATACTTTGCTGGAAATCTTCTGAAAATGAATCCTGAAAAAACTCAATACATCTGTATCCAGACTAATCAAAGAAAACTTTCTAAAAACAACCAAATTCCAAATCTACTCATCGAGGACTTGGAGATTGAGAGGTCGTCGTCTGCCGGCCTGTTGGGGGTTAAACTGGATGATGGTTTTGACTGGAGTGAGCAGCTGGAAAAAATCGAAAACAAATTGGCATCAGGAATTTTTGTCCTCCGAAATCTGGCAAATCTGAACGACAAAATTCTTTTGAAAAATGTTTACCACTGCTTACTCGAGTCGCACATCTCCTACTCGGTGGTGTTGTGGGGGTCGGTGAACCAGTAACATCCAGAGGATTTTCAAATGGCAGAAGAAAGCGTTGCGTGTCATGGCAGGTCTCCCTCCTCGGGCATCTTGCAGAACAGTTTTTAAAACTTTTGACATCCTAACAGTACCTTCCATCTTCATTTTTGAAATAGCCACCTTCATAAAACATTTTACACCCAGATACATAAATAATAGGCATCAGTATAACACAAGACATAAAAATACATTTTCACAACAACACAACTTGGCCATTTTTGAAAAAAAAAACCAAAATATGCAGGTCAGAAGATCTTTGAAGCTCTACCTGAAGAAATCAGGGAGGTAGAGAGAAGGTATATTTTCAAATCCAAATTGAAATCCTTTTTGATTCAGAACTGTTTCTACAGCCTGGATAATTTTTTAGCTTCTGCCAAATGCATCCATCCGCCACGCCACCGTAACACAATTAAACCCCCTATCAAACTAACAAACTAATAATTAGCCAACCCACAGTGACCTTCTTAAGGCACTATGACCCGTCCAATGCCTGCAACAGCGACCTACTGGATTGAAGAGGATGTAAGATGTAAGAATGAGTATGTAGGTTTGCTGCCACTAAAATGGAAATATTGGTCATTTTAGACTATTAAACATTAGATGTCATCTAGATGAAGCCATAAACCAAGTTTTATCCAGATATGATGAGAAGTAAGTGAAATATAGAATTTTACTTATTTCCCATAAGGTTAACATTGGGACAACGTACTGTGTTTACCCAACGACATAAAACTTTGTTTACCACTTTCAATGTCTCCGCAATGTATATAGAGGATCTGTATACATTGGTCTCAGTAACCAATGGATATAGAGCAGTGATTCAAAATAATAAATTGTTTTTTTACCCGAATTCAATGGTGCCAACAAAAATTCGATAAACTCAATTTTCATATGTAAAAACTCAAAAAAAAAAAAACATTTTTGGGGGGTTTATCCCCTTTTACCCCTCCTTCCGGTGGTCCGATCAGGCTGGTTGTCGAACTCGTCCGTTATCATGGTCTGGGTCTTAGGTCTTACCATGAGTACTACGGTAACAGCATCTTCCCTATAGGGGAAATTCTCTAAAACAACCATTACCCTCAGTCAACTCTTAAGGTAGTTCATAGATAACACCTTTACTGACTGGAGAAAACTAGACTGACTGGATACTTCCGTCGGACCGACCAACTTCAAAATTTGTAATTTTATACTATCAACCATCACTCAAAATAATAATATACAAGCAAACCCCCTAATTGCTGTAAGAGGTCATTCAGACCAAACTGCCCACTAAAAAAAACAAGGCTAAGCAGAAAACAACAGACTGAGTGCTTTCTATGAACTACCCACTGGAGTTGGCTTAGGGGTTTTATTGTTCATTATCATCATGAGTGATGGTTGGTATGGTACCATAAATATAAAATTTGTTTTTGGTACATCACTTGCCCATTTTTTTTGTTTTAAAAGTGGTTAATGTTTACAACACTAAATATCACATAACCTATAAATAGAGGTCCAAATATTTAGTCAAAATCGGTAAAGAATATGAAAATTGCTCTCCAGAATATAGAGTTGGTCGGTCAGCCGGGAGTACCCAGTCAGTCGAGTTTTCCCCCAGTCGGAAAGAGTGTTTTCTCTGAACTACCATTTAGAGTTGACTGAGGAAATCGATTTGAGAAGCTGACCGTTTTGACAAAGGAGAATTGACTTTAAAAATTCTGCCAAAAAATCGACCTTAATTAGGATGTGCCGGGCTCGTACCTCCTGGCACACCCAGAAATTCGCCCATGCGCGGAAACCGTAAATATTTTTCAACAAAGTAACACTTCCAATAAGTAAATATTTTTACTCCTCCTGCTATGTTTAGACGCATTTTACTCCTTGTAAGGAATGAGAGTAAAATAATACTTTTCCCTCACCTGCTATGTTTAGACGCTTTTTACTTCTTGTAGACTAATGTAGAAGTAAAATAGAAATTTACGTCCCGGCGGAAGTGAAGTAATTTTTTGTCTCCCGGCGGGAAACAAAGTAAACCCATAAGAACAACATTAAAATCGATAATTAAAAATAAGAGCGCCTTCAAATTTCAACACACATACATATGCAAATATGTTGCAGCACAACGCATGCAGGCGCTAACAGCTGATTTAGTGGCAGGAATAATAAACAAATAGCTGGTATCTCGTCTATTTTAGGAGCTGTTACCTTTATTTCTACAGTAATAAATATACGAAGAAAAACATGAGCGACAATCAGCTGTAACAACGACTAAGAATTATTAAATATGTAAGCACGTTGCAACAATCAGCTAATCCATGATGCATGAATGGTTGCAGCTACCCCGGATACAGGCGCTAAAAACATTATAAGTTAGATATTTTTTATTACTTACCAAGCTAACAAAATAAGTTTTTATTCGGCCAGGAAGTATATTATTTCAGATAGGAGAAAATGTGTGCACATTTAGTTCTGTAAATTTGTACCTTTATACATTATAGGTGGCAAACGGTCCGGGGTAGATTTTTTTAACTTGTAGGACCAAAAAGAAGAGAAAAACACCAAGTTTGCAGAAACGGAGACCTTGTGCGTCCGGAGCTACAGCCAGAAAATGTTAAAAATTATGCACTTTTTGATTTTTGCCAAATATCTTAAACTAGCAGTTCCCATGGCTTCGCTCACGATAAAAATTATAGTCCAACCTTGATAGCTCGAATCTGAAGGGCCTGAATTAAAAAAGGGTTTTTATCAAAGAATATGTAAGTTAATATGTCTATATGAATAGCTGTTTAAATAAATAGGTCTGTTTATATAAATATAACGCTGCATTGTGTAGGTCTTAAAAACACACTGTGGACAGTCACAGTGGATAATGTCTGTGGGTTTCTTTTCAAAGTCATAACTCGAGAACGACTGAAGGGCTGGACCGATTTTAACGTTAAAAGTGTCAATTTTACGGTAATTGGTCGAATATTTGCCAATACGTCTCAGAATTATCAAATAGAGTATCAATTAAGTACGATAAAGCGATGAAAGTTCGAAACAGTAGCGCTATCAGTCGGCAGGTTTCAAACTTGCTTCACTTAGTTTACAACGTAATATATGGGCGGTTATTAATAATTTTAAAGGTTAACCACAGATTGCAGCACTTACTTTTTTCCGTGCAAAGCCTTGACACCATCGAATCGGATGTTTACAAATCGATGGATGAAAAAGGAATTCGCCAAATTGTTTTAGGGCATGATTGTAATACATTGAGGACGCCATGAGAGAAATACTATAACTCACGCTGCTAAATGAAGATGGTGCCTCATAGTTTGTTCATGATTAAACAGATAAGGTAGAAAAACTAATTTATGGATTAAATATAAACTAAAAAAAGGTAACTTTTATACAGTACGTACAACCTAAATTATAGCCATTACATTATAGAGGGCAAAATGTTTAGTTATAGTAAAATAAAGAGTATAAAACTTTCTATAACGTAGGTCCGGTTGGTTTTTATAGGCCTAATATTTCTTGAACTTCAAGGACTTAATGTCCACAAAACACGAAAAAAATTATTTTTCCCATTGAATGCATTTTTCTTCTGTAATGCGGGTAGTCTCATTTTGCATATCATCAACAGCACTTCAAAATACTAAATGTTCATCAGAATCAACAGAGCCATTTTAGAGAAATTTGGATTTTTCGATGGATTTTTCCTAATTTTTTTTCTAGTGTATTAAAGAGTGTTCAACATAACTCAACTGTGCCACTATCGGCATTTCAGAAATTATTAGATTTAGAGAAAACTTTAAATAGTGGGCTTTACATACTTTTGTAAAACAATAAAAATATAGATTCATTTTTTTGTTAATGGCCGATATTTTCCAATATGACGGACAACTTCGATTTTTCTCATGTTACACCCTATCATGGCGTTTTTAGATATTACGCTTAAGAACTTTTTATCCCTTGACATTTGTCCATAAACTCAATGGTCAAGGAGATATGAGTAGTTAAAACTGGCATTTCAAATGAAAAAAACCCAACCGTTTTTGAGTTTTTTTATGGGCATCACCCAACTTAAGGTTTTTATGCGGCGTTGCTTCCAGCGAAGACAGTAGTTGTTGTCCTCTTGTCGGTTTTTAAAATTATTGTACACATAACACGACACATACACGAATAATACATTCCTCTATATATTGGGAATATATGTGGCGTTCGTTATTTGTGTATGTTTTTGTTGTTCCAACAAATTATTTTTTCTGTGTAGGTATATGAGTTTAGGGATGTTTGAAATAGTTGTTTAGTGTACACTGTAAACCGACTAACTAATATAAGCACTTAATTGATTTAAATGCACTTAAACTGTTATGAATCCATTCATTCAAACTCGAGTTTTCATTTTTTTTCTTGTTGAAGCCAAGAATATTTATTCGAAATTTATTCTATTTATTAAAAGAATATTTATTTCTTGTTGCAGGTTGAATATCTGCAAATTCGTTTTGCTAGGTTTATCAATGTTTTTGTTAGAAAAAACAAAATAGATTCGTTGGAGCAACAAAACATTAGTAAACCGAGCAAAAAACATTTGCAGATATACAACCTGCAAATGTTTTTGTTGTTCCAACAAATCTATTTTTCTTTGTGTACGGCAGTTTTCGTATTCTTGTGACACTCACAGCGATTTTGGAATCACAGCTTTATCTTCCTTGACTTCCATTGCTGATTAATTTTTTTTTCGTGTGTCACTGTGTGGGTATGTGAGTACGTAATGCAACAACTCAAAGACGTTGAGTAAAAGACATGCTAGTAGGCCTGGTGTAATATTTTTTGTTTTATTTATGGGCATCATCCACCTTAAGGTTTTTATGCGGCGTTGCTTCCAGCGACGACAGTAGTTGTTGTCGAGTTTTCAGTCAAATCCCATATGAGCACCTAGAAAATAGAATATAGAACTCTTCGGCGGGGCTTCAACATGGAACAAGATCATTCAGGAAAATACCACATTTTGGGCATTAGGCCTTGTCGGTTTCATTTCAATAATATGTGTTCGAAGATAGGCCTACTTTTCTCTGATAATACGATTTTGAAGCTGAAAGTGTCGAAGGTTTAAATCTTTATACAGTTCAGCGTTTGTTGAATTGATGACTCCCACAAACAAACGTCCAGTTTCTTCCTTATCGGCCACAGATCAATATTTATTTGTCCCAGTTCCGTTACTCGTCACCATAAACCTATCAATACTCGCTCAAATGTCCTGAGGCCACTCCACAAAATCGTTATTGACAATATAATACCTGCACATATTATTGGTCAACATTAATTATCATGATCTTTTGGAATAGAGAAACGTTTAACTTATCGTCAACAATGTTAGCTTCTAATATTAGATCAAATAAATTGGTTCTATTTAAGGGTCATATTATGCCATTAGTACAATATATTTCAAGTGAAATATTTCATGCGAAATGCAAAAACGTTTAAAACATTTCTGCGACTGCATCTTACTGCGAAACAATGTATTTTAAAGGGACCTTTATTTCATTTGTTTTGCCGAAACATTACGCGAAATTTTTGTATAGATATACTTAACATAGTTTCGTGAATGTTACACGAAACCAAGTTGCGCTAGTGTCATACGACCCAAACTGCTGCATCTCATATATTGAGATAGATTTTCTAGATCAAAATAGGAAAAGAAACCACATTAAAGAGTCGTAGAAAACTTTTAATAAGTAAGCCTTCTGTACATTTAAGCCTTTACGCAGGAACTTTTGAGAAATCCATTATAAATTATAAGTATACATATTAATTGAAATGGCGAAGCACCCAGGTAGGTATTATAAGTCAAGTATGAATGACATGTGATGACATGTAGAATGATTGGCACAATCTTGGGGTCTTAATACTGACCAAGGCCGACATGTTCCTTAGACGCATGACCCAAAATTAAATGATGGGCATTTAAAGATTAAATGATTAATTAATGGCCCAAAAGTAAATGACAACTAGGGGTCCTACAGTTTTTAACGTGGGATCCGAACCACACTTTCACCAACTTCAACTTACGAACTGGTCTCATTATGAGGATGGTCTTATGATTATGATCCCATATATGATTCTTATCGAACCCATATTAGAATGAAAGGTCTCGCTGAGCAAACTGGCGAAAAACTCTTAGTTTTTTAAAATAACATTTGCCATATCGGCACATAATGGACAGGGTTGGACAAGAGTCTAGTATCATGCAGCATATAATAAAACTTTGGCATTAATAAAAAAAACCATAAGATTTAATATTTTACATAGAAAAACCAACAAATTGTTCGTTATTTATGATTTTTTAGCGGTCTTAGGGCGCTTGGTGGAAGTATCTATTCTTAAGGGAAGCATACCTCGTGTAACAGTATAGTAAACACAACACAACAGTAAAGACCCGGTCGCGAAAGTGGACTCAACAATTAATGTTTACAACTCGTTGATTTTCCCCGTTAGCTTATCAATGAAATATTAAAATATTTGAGGAGCTGTAATTTCGATTTTGATGATCTTTTTGGAACCGAATTTGCTGCGTTGAGTTCCACGTTGACCTCCGTCAGTAACAAGACTACAAGATCGCGCCACAATCATCCTTCATTCATCCTACTTTCATATTCCGGTTAAAATACGCAGCCGGTGCTGCGTCCCGGTCTTAAAGAGGTATTAAAGGTATTAAAGACCTTTAGCAAGAGTGCAAGAGATACATTTCAAGGTATGCTTACTACATTTAAGAATTTTAAGACTTCCACCGTTCAAGACTACGTCACCTAGGTACACAACACGTCAGTAGTTTATGACTAATTGTTTGCTGTTGCATCAAATACAAAATTGCATAGTTTCATTGCAATTTTGATTAGTATTCCAAGAGGTATTAAAAATATTCCAGAATTTTGCCCAACCCTGTATAAAGCAAAGGGCTGAGTATAATAGTATATTTCGCAACAAGGGCCGAAAATGAGGTTACGTGTTTCAAATTCGAGACGAAGTCGAGAATTTGAAACGATCGAGAGCTGCAAAAACCTTTCGGCCGAGGTGCGAACGCTATTTTTCACCACACTACACAATGAAATATACCCTAAATAATTAAAAAGTAACTGATTATTATTTGACTCACTTAAAAACAAAACACATCTATGAAAATCATACGATCGCAACTATCCTATCTTGAATACCGTATCATTTTGTAATGTTCTGACATTGTTTCAAGCATATAAACGATCAGCTGACTTTCGGCCCTAGGGCCCCAAACGTTTTCGGTCCTGTGGCGGCAAACAGTGTGTTTCGGTCCGCGTTTGACGGTTGTAAAACAGGTGATTTCGTCGTAATGTGGTGAAAAAAGATTTAACGTGCAAATATAAATTCAAGGGAACGGCTGATTAAAAAAACCTCTCCGTTATGATTGCGTGTCAACTATTAGAATAAGTATAATGGTGTGTGTAGTAAAACTAATAATGCAATAATAACACCTAGAAACAGGTTTTATTAAACATAAAAAACCACTATGACATGTTATAGTTTGAAATTCAAACAAACCCAGATGATTACAGTTAGTTAATAATCTACAAGTGTAAAACATTTCAGTAAGCAAGGAAAAGACTTTAGAGTAAAATTCATGACATTCTTCCCCCCTTCATTTGAAAGAAACATAGTCCTTCAGATATCCTGGCCTGCGATGTATACGACGGGGCCGATCTTGAATCTGTCGTGAAAATTCTGGGGAGGTATCGTTTATATCCCCAGAACGTGATTCTTCGGTTCCACCTAAGTTCTCTTTATTCATTGTAGATTCGTTTTTAGATAAACTGTAGTCCTCAGAACCATGGTGAACTTCAGGGCTGATTTCAACTTCCTTGTTAATTTCACCTTGATGTTCTGGAAGTGTATCATTCAAGTGGTCTGCTTCATCTTCTCCATAAGGGGCTAAATGTCTTAGAGAAACTGACGATTCCCTCCCATCACTCAGACGGATTCTAGCATACTGAGGTCCAGCATCTATCAGATCTACGACCTCCACAGCAGGAGAGAACTTGCTGTCACGATTAAACTTCTTCAGAAGTACAGGCCCAGGCGAAGAAAGCCATACAGGTAATGAATGTCCATAGAAATACTTCCTCAAGTGGTTGAACATTCTTTCGTGTGGTGTTGTATTTGTTGCAGTGCAAAGTAGACTGCGAATAGCGTGAAGAGCCTCATCTAACACATCTTCCCAATGAGTAATATGTAAGCCACGGGCTTTCAGTGCAAGAGTCACTGTTTTCCATATTATCCCATTGTATCTCTCGACCTGTCCATTTCCCTTTGGGTTATAGGGCGATGTACAACTAGAAGCAATTCCACATGAGTTGAGATATTCCTTTATGTCTCGAGAGAGGAATGATGTGCCTCTATCAGAATGGATGCATGAAGGCATTCCAAACAGATGAAAAAGTTTTTGCAGGTTTTTGATTACTGTCGATGAGGTCATATCTGCACAAGGAAATGCAAAAGGAAATCGGGAAAATTCATCCACAACAGTCAGAATATACTTATTTCTTCCAGCAGATGGTAAGGGCCCCTTGAAATCAATGTTTAATCGTTCAAACGGAATTGTTGCCTTAATCAAATGCCCCTGATACTTGCAAAACCTTGGTTTCAACTCGGCACAAACCGAACAGGATGCGGTCATTTTCTTGATTTCGTCTAGCGATAAAGGTAAATTTTTTGTTCTTACCCAGTGGTAAAGCCTCATGACTCCTGGGTGACAAAGCGATTCATGGATATCCTTTAAACTGAGATGTCCTGTGACAGAACAAACACGAGAAAGAGTGTCAGCTGTGGAGTTCTCTGTTCCAGGTCTGTAAGCTATATCATATTTAAAACACGATAGTTCCATGCGCCATCTTTGGATTTTTTCATTCTTTATTTTACCTGAAGCCTTATTGTCAAACATGTCCGATACAGACTTTTGATCAGTGATCAGAGTAAATGGCCTTCCAACTAGATAATGTCTCCAGTGCTTCAGTGACTCGACTATGGCCTGTGCTTCCTTTTCCACTATTGGATGTTTACGTTCAGTTGGTGTCAGACTCTTAGAAAAAAAGCAACAGGTCTTCCTCCTTGAGAGAGAGTAGCGCTAAGCGCGTGGTCTGAAGCGTCTGTCTCTACAGTAAATTGTTGATCATCTTTAATCGGTGACTTGACTGCTAGAGATATGTCAGACTTCAGGTTTCGAAAGGCTTCAATAGATTTTGAATTAAGTGGTAATTTCTGATTATTACTGAATGTTTGAATCTTCTCAGAAAACTTTGGTATTAAGTTAGCATAATGAGCAAACATTCCCATAGCTCTGCGAAGAGCTGCAATGTCTTTCGGTACTGGAATGTCCATCAGTGGTCTAAGTCGTTCTGGATCCGGTTTGATGCATCGATGAGAGATTTGATAGCCAAGTAACTTTATGGTAGTTTGCTTGTACTTACTTTTATTCATATTGATCGTCAGGTTGTACCTTTTAGCTACAGCTAAGAAGGCCTCTAGATTCCGGTCTTGTTCCTCTTCTGTATCTCCCCCTACTGTTATGTCATCTAAGTATGCTTTAGTTTTACATAAGTTTTCTCGTTCTATGTTCTATGATCCCATTTATAACCCTTTGAAAGGCAGGGACTCCATTCGTCACTCCAAACGGGATTCGTCGAAAATGAAATAGACGTCCATCAGACTCAAACACAGTGTACAGTTTCTCTTCCTCAACGATTGGTATCTGATGGTAAGCTGAACTCAAATCAATAGTGCTGTAAAACTTGTACCTGGCAACTTCATTGACAATTTCTTCTATTTTCGGTAAAGGATAGGCGTCTAACTCTGTAAATCGATTAGTCTGTGAATAATCTATGACTAGCCTTTTCTTTCTAGACTCACCCTTGACAACAAGAACCTGCGCCCGCCACGGTGATTGACTCTCCTCAATAATTCCATCTTTTAACATTCGATCCATTTCAGATTTGATAAATTCGTTGTCCTCTGGAGAGAAATGCCTTGACTTAATTGCTATTGGCCTACAGTCTGAAGTAAGGTTCGAGAACAAATTTACTGGCGGTATGCTTACCTCTGTTAAGCTACAAATCTTCAGTGGGTCATTATCTCCTCCAAAAGACATCTCAAGACTTGAATGGTTCCTTAAGATGACATGACCTATTATGACATCTGCACATAAGTTGTTCATAACATACAGTTTTGTATCTTCATACACATGGTTAAGTAATTCTAGTTTTACGTTACAAACCTCTTTTATTTCGGAACTAAGAGATGTAGATGCCATTGATACATTTAATCTCCCAGGTCGACATCGTAGTTTATGTGTCTGTACAAACTGTTTACTTACAAAACTCTCTGAGCTCCCTGTGTCGATCAGGGCGTCCGCTGAATGTGAATTTATTTTAATTGATAGCGTAGCCTTAGACAATACAGGTGGAGACGATGCACAAATGCTAGAAAAATTACTGTTGGGTGAAGCACAGATACTTGCAACATTGCCATTTTGTGAATTATGAATACTTGCAGACTTACCCTTCGAAGATATATTTTCTATACCTTTCCTTATTTGACTTGCAAACACGATCGAAATGACCAACTTTATCACAGTTGTAGCATTTAGAATTTTTAGCAGGACAGAATTCGCGTTTGTGTCTATTTCCTCCACAAAAATAACAGTTAAAATTGACAGCAGATAAATTTGAGTTATTGTCCGTAAATTCCTCAGAATGTTTTGTTTGTATATTATGGTCAGATGCATGTGCAGTTTCATAAATAAGTTTTGAATGTTGTCTAGTAGTAGCATTAAGTGAACTTTTCAAATATGAATCCGCTTGAATCTGAGCCAGTTCAAGACTTCTGGCCTGATCGAAAGCTTCTTGAAGTGTGAGAGTTGACCTTTCCAACAATCTTTGACGTATACCGGGTGTCCCATAATAGTCCCCCCCCTAACTTTTTCCTACATTTTTTCAAATATCAATTCCAAACCACCCCCAAACATTATTGGGTCGTTAATACTTCATTTTTAGGGGATACCCAATTTTGGCCGCCATCTTGGATCCGCCATATTGGATCCAAAATAATTTTTTCAAATGTAAAAGTGGTGTTGTGACCCATTATTTCGAACTAGATTTTTTCACTGATTACAATTCCGCAATCCGTTTTTTAATATCTCAATTGGTTCTCAAGATATGGGTACTTTAAATTTATTTATTTTCAACCAATTGAAACATTACAAATTGAAAAAAATAGGCCTATAACCACAAAATAATGCTAGATAGTGACGAATAACCACCATCTGTCATTGTTGAGCGATTTACACTTAACTTTCACCAATGTAAATTTTTTGGCCGCCATCTTGGATTCGCCATTTTGAAATGAGGTAAGTTATTTCAAATACGAAGTTGGTATTGTGACCCATCATTTCAAACTAGTTTTTTGCGCCGAATTCAATGCCGCAACCCGTTTTCAGCTATAGAACTTATTTTTTGAAACATTCATATTTTTAGAGATTTTTATCAGAAACATGTCAATATCTTGAAAACTAAACAATATAATTAAAAACGGGAGTGTAAAATCAATGGTAAAATTCATGACAGTGTGGAATCTCGCACAGCTGATCAGATGTTCTTTTGTTTAAATTTTCGCCTCTGCCAAATGAACGTTATTTCTCGAGTTGCCAACCGTCCCGATATAGCCGGGACAGTCTCGTATTTTTAAGAAGCGTCCCGCGTCCCGACGCAGTTACTAACGGGACACTAATCGTCCCGTTTTTTTAAAACAACACTTAAATTGTCATTTTTTTTGGTAAACATGTTTAATAGTTAATTTTAAATCATGATTTTTTTACACTCACTGGAATAAATGTATAGTATTTTTTAGTCAAGCTTTATTTGGAAAAAATAGGTATCTGAGTGTATAAAAATCGAAACATATGGCATCACAAATTTAATACCTAGATTGCCTTAAAAGCTCGCTAAAACACGCGAAATGTTCAAAAATTTACCGGGGGAGGACCCCCGGTGGTGTGTGCCGTACCCGTTTTTTTTATCAGGAACAGTTGGCTACCCTGGTTATTTTAAAACAAACAGTCAAATTAGTTGTTCACACTTTTTTGAGTTTTACTGTCAAAATTAAAAATCTATAGCCAGTTTGCATATCTGCATACAGATACGCGTGTTTTAATGTATAACTATGTGGCGGTGAATCTGTAAAAAAAACGCCTTCCCGCCTTATCGGTAGCAAAGTTTCCATATGTAGCGTATTAATAATATAGATTTCCACTGGGCAGTGACGGATCTAGGGGGGGGCAGCGGGGGCGCCAGCCGGGAGGGGGCGCCAGCGGCCCCAACTTGCTGGCTCCGGTTAAGAAAATTGTGAAAAAAATAATTTAAAGTCAAATTTTTCGTTTCGCGGCCGGCAATCTCTTAGTAGCATCGCTGCCGGAAAATCTGTCGCATTCGGCCGTCAAGCCTGTCTCCGTTTTCGAGGCCGTCAGCTTTCTCGGTGTTTGATAGCCAGAAATCGCTCGCTCGTCCCACGGTCGAAAATCGCTCTCTCAACTCGTGGCCGGAAAATCGCCTGCTTCTGCTTGTTTCGCAGCCGGCATCTCTTGGTCGCATTGGGGACGACAAGCCTCTCGCTCTTTCCGCGGCCGTCACTTCTACTGGCCATGTCTTGGCCAGATAAGCTGTCGTTGCTGGCAGGCATATTTCTTTGTTATTTCACTGCCAACAAGTCTCTCACTATTTTCGAGGTCTTCATATTTATTTGCTACATTGAGGCCAGAAAATCTATCGTGAAGACCGCGGCTCGCAAATATTTTCGTCGTATTGCAACTGGAAGACTGCTTGCCCTTTTCATGGCCATCACACCCCTTTTGGTCGCTTCGCGGCTGTCAAATCGCGGACGTTTATATTACGGCCGGCAAATCTCTCGGTCGTATTGTGGCCGGAAATCGCTCAGTGTTTCTGTGATCAGCAAATCTCTTAGTCTCATTGCGGCTGTTAATTTTTTTTACATTTCGCGGCCGTTAGTCTCTCGGTCGCATTGCAGTCGTCAAATATTTATTTGTATTTTACTTTACATAGATTGGGCTCAAGTACTGGTTTTTGGAGGCAACATGGCCAATTTCATTGGTCGGAAATTGTTTTGAAATAGTCGGGAAAGGTCAGGAAACAGTCGGAAGTTTCATATGTAAAATCTGGTAGACGTCTTGCTTTAGTTTTACAGCGGTTGACAAATTTCCAGGTCTTATTATGGCAAAAGTTCTTGGTTAGGCTGTGTCGTGGCCTGCCAACATCGATTGTATTGCGGCCATCAGATAAAATCTAATTATGATATACAAGATTATTGCTTACTCGTATCAAAGACGCTTTAAAAAGATAATATAATTCTGGTGTTTGGTGCTGGGGGAGGGGGGAGGCGCCAATCGCCGATTTTGCCCCGGGCGACAGAAAGTGTAGATCCGTCACTGCCACTGCCCGAATAGCAAACCAACCCTGGACTTAAATTGAAATGAAATGAAATTGAAATGAAATTATTTTATTCAGCAAAAAAAATCAGTTACAATACAAGTTATTATACAATGCCGAAATTATTTCCCCACATGGGCGTAAGCCTGTGAGTGGGGAAAGAGTTCTGAAAGTCTCTCAAAATTATTGTAACAAAAACAAGTGTACTTGTAATAAAAATAATTTACTTTAATTAAAATTAAAATAGAATTCGAGAATTTTTAAGTATCAATTAACAAAACTGAATGAAAATTTAATGAAAAAGAAAACTGAGAGATTGATGAAATGACGCATGCATCTATGATAAATTTATATATAGTGTTTATTGAAAACTGTAAACGGGGCCCGGCCATACACGCGGACTTTCAAGGTCAGACAGTCACACGGTAAGGACAGACGGACTCGCACGCGTACTACACACACACACACAACCGCGCGCGCGCGCTCATATACTCACACCACATTTACACTAACAGATCGAGGGTATCAACTAAACAAGATTACTAAGCGTATGGTGATTCTATGTATTAATTATGTATTAATACATAGAATTATGTATTAATTTAGTCTAATTCGTAATTTAATGTTGTATTCCACTATTCTACTATAACACCTAATTTGCAAAATTAAAGCTACAACTGCAGTCATTCAATGTGCAGCATGTTGGATATACTGTGTCCACGCAGCACGCACAGAGCACTGTAGACAGGTACACACGGAGAGACTGGCGGCGCGATCTATCGGAGAAACCATATACTATCGCCATCTTGCCGACGTCACAGTACCAACTCCTACAGTCTGTCAGATCAATAGTATGGTGTAATTACTTATTTTAACCAAACAAAAAACCAAACTTTTTTAACTATAAATGTATAATTCTAAAATACCAAATAACGCTAATATGGCGCACTTTTTATCTTTGAATACGCTTAACAAAATTTTATTTCCATTGTTGAAACCTAACTGATGCAGTCAAGTCTCGGAACACACCACCGACTGGGAGTTGTGGCGCGCTCCTGTAAACCAGCTACTTGGAGGTCGGGTGTTGAGGATGGTTTGAGGCGGGGGGTTCTGGGCTCAGTCCTCCCATGTTGACTGGGCGTCCGCACTAAGCTCGCCATCAACATGGGTGCCCGGGGGGAGCCCTGGGCGTCCAGGTTGGCTAAGGAGGGGCGAACCGGGCCAGGGGGGAAACTCAGCAGCCAAAAGTCCCCGTGGTGTGCAGTAGTGGGATCGCGCCCGGGAGTGGGAACTGGGTTTCAGCCTCGCCAATATAATCAGACCAACACCTTTTTTAATATGGGAATGTTAAAAATTAAATAAATTCAGTTTTTTTCGAATTTAAAAAAAAGATTAATTACCATCAATTAATTGAATTTTTTAAAACTTTTCTATAATTTCAGAAAACCAATTAAGATTTATATAAAAAGAAACACGTCAGTTGCAATATAGTGGGACCATTACGAACGTTTCAAGATTTCAGGAGGTGATTCCTTACATCTAAACTAAGAAACAATTGCATTTAAAGGTACGTCCTAAAATGCATACATACTTACCCAAATATCCGCCGTTTTGTATTTTTGATAAAATATTTTCTATCTTCGAAGTTATTATAAAGATTTATTTAAAACTTGGTAGGTGTCTATAAGTAGCAAAGGTTAGTTTATGAAAAAATCAACATGATCGAATTTTAAAGTTCAAAATGGCGGCCATTTAAAATCTTTAATTGAAATACCGAATGAACGGTACATTTTACAGAAAATAAAAAAATTAAAAATTTTTAGCAAATTTAATTTCCAATCTACTGACACAAAAATTATGAATATCGGTTTATAAACAGCTGAGGTATGTTCGAATTTAGCTAAAGAGGCAGCATATTTCCATAATTTTGGTGTCATTAGATTAGACATTAAATTTATAAAAACTAATTATTTTTTTGTATAACACTGTTTTTCCGATATTTCAATTTAAAGGTTTTAAACGGCCGCCATTTTAAAATTTACCATTCGATCATATTGATTACTTTTTCTTAAATTGACCTTGACTAGTTACAAGTAAGTAACGATTTTCAAAAAATCGGTTGGAAAACCACGAATGTAAATGAATAAAAACAAATTACAATTTTTTGTAGTTCTTGCTGAATCTTACTCTAAATATAAAAAACTAAGGTAATTAATGGGAGTAGCTGCAAAGGAATGATGTAAATTAGAATTTTTGAACAGGGTACTGAATCAAAAATAACCAGCGAGCGCAGAATAGTCGTGGTAATTTCATCATGCAAAGTTATCGACATTCATAGCCGGACTCTGGCGTTATCTGGCCAATCTCGTCACTAACATCCGTGATGATACGGTGAAATCATTGATTATATTTAGTTATAACAAGTTGATAATTTCATATTATGAAATGACAATGATCTTATCACCTAAGAATGTGTGATCGAATTCAGTTGACTCCCTCTTGTCCGGAGATCGGTTTCACCCAACCGGACTACATGCCATGGAGTTGACTACATGCCATGGAGTTGACTACATGCCATGGAGTTGACTACATGCCATGGAGTTGACATATTTTTATTAAGAAGATTTTCATAAAAATACCGGATTTACCGGACACGGTCGGCAGGAAATTGACAGTACTGTATCGGCGATTCTCGTTAGAAATATTTGAGGCAATGTAATTTCAAGACTAAATCAAAGTATTGGCTTACACATCACTTTCATAATTTAACGTGATTGGGGATCCGTCGCTGCAACCGGAAAACCCGTTTTCCGGACGGGGGAGTCTACTGTATTATTTTTCCATTTCATGTTGATATATTGTCGAGGTTTTTTGACTAAATGTTTTAATAGTTTTAATGTATACCATGGCAGCTGTAAAAGGTCCATATAAAGCGCTAAAACAGCCAAAATGTTCATCTGGTACAACTTTAAAGGGAAATTCGCTTGATTAGCAGGACTAATATTTTGGGAGTTGCTATGATTTATTACTGCCAGAACATGCCATGTAAAAACCATATTCACAGATAACCGAGAAAATGATTTGCGCCTGCATAGTTTGATTAGGCAACCCGAATTACGCATAAGGATGCTAACGGCCGAACTGCCATGAACATTCACTAATGAACAAGAAAAACACTGCTGTTATCATCGGCCGATCATCCGAGGAGCAAACGATGAAAATCTAAGAAAAAACATTGCGGCGTCATTGGCGGCCGGATTACATGGTGTGATCGTCTGATGCAGCTAAAATGTTGTTTACAGCCAAGATTAAGAGATGTGATCTTCATAAAAGTCTGTTTTACAGAAAAAAATTTTAAGTTGTGATCAAAAGTAATCCTTGGTTGTAAATACTGAACAATGGTCGAATTGCAGATAAAATTGTATTGCCTTAAATTTTTCGAGTATGAATTTTGTTTTTTTTCCACTAGTAATTATCATGAAACCTTTTTTTCTAAGTAATTGAAGATCGTTAATCACATAGCATATGATATATCTTTTACGGAAAATATATTTGCCGTATATTTGATCACTAGTTTCGTTTGTAATTTAAATTATCATTTGCATCCCATTTTTAATAAACACAATTTTTTGCCAAAGCTAATTTTAAAAAATTAGCCAAAGCATTTTTAAATTTTAAAATCAAATTGCTAAAAAAACGGTTCAATAGGTAACTTTCTAGCCAACAAAAAAGCACAGAAAACAGATGTGTCTGTGTCAGTATGATGAAAACATGTTTTATTAAAAAAGTATATAAATTGGCCTAAATCTTAAAAGTAGGCATAATTGTTTGTTGAATAATTCTTTTGTGACCAATTAGGTCATTTGAAAAAAATCATGATTGGAGATAAGTAGGAAAGTGTATAGAACCTGGCTCATTTTCGAAAACCTTTGAATGTAGGGGGTTATGGTGACGATGCCAGTGGCGTCAATCATGTCTTGCCCAATGGCGCTACAATTCCAAGGGGTTTATTTTTAATATCATGCATAGCATAGCGGACGCACATTATAGTGGTCCATAATCTCATGCCTAGCAGTGTAGATACACATTAATTGGCCTATAGGAAATATCCTTTACACTTTTAATCTGCTACGTTATAATCGAATGCAGCTCGATGGAGATCCCTAAGTGCACCATTTATATGTTATTGATTTCGATTACGTCCAACTTCATTTTTTGCTTGTTTCAGTTTCAGTTTGACTCACTCTCTCATATTATATCTTTGATTTACAGCATAATTATTATCATAGATGTTCCTTAATCTATATATATAAAAGCCAAAACCCATTGACTGCATGACTGATCACAGTTTCTCAAAAACTATAAGGCTTAGAGCCATGAAACTCGGCACAAATATTCCTTACAGGCTCTAGATGCGTACTAAGAAAGGATTTTGCAATATTTTGTCTCTAAAGGCCTAAATATGGTATATTATAAAATACAATATGGCGGCCATTTTTAGCTTTCAAAGCTTAATTTCTCAAAAACTACTAGACTTTGGGCCATGAAACTTGGCACAATTATTCTTTATAGGCTTTAGATGCGAAAAAAGAAAGGTTTTAAAAATATTCTTTCTCAGACGGCTAAAATAGATTATTTGAAAAAATTCAAAATGGCGGCCATTTTAGTTTTTCCTAACTATGGATGGGAGTCCTGTAAAATATTTTCAGGGAACAGAAAAGGTACGAGAACTAATCTACTAAAAGAATAAAATTTAAAAATTTAACGAGAAACTTTTTGGGGAAAAGGTTATTGGCCAAGATATTTACCTCCTACTTTTTCTTACAGTTTTCGGTTTATTTTCAAAAACGTGCAAAAAAGTTCAGATTGATGTCAAGTCGAAAATCCATCCTTAGTGTCTTCTTTGTTTTATATTCCGGGTTATCCTCATTCTCTGTATTGGGAAATTGGAGGAAGTTAATTTATACCATTTGCTAATCATGAGGGAAACATGTTTAGAGGAAGCGTTGCACTTTCTCATCTTCATCTAGACTGGAATTATCAGCTGCATCTTAAGGGTTTAATTGCGCGCACATGACCAAAATAAATCAGTCCATTTGTTAATTATTCCTAAAAATTGCACAAGGCATAATATAATTGAATTAAAATGAGCTAACCTTTCAGCGGGCGAAGCTGCGGGTATATCTGCTAGTCCATTATAAAAAAACCAATCGAATCGACTAAACCATGAGAATTTCGTTGAATGGAAGTACAGTAGAGCGCCGATTATCCGAACGTCGATCATCCGAACCGTCGGTTAACCGAACGCCGTAATAATTCATATTTTGAACATGATTCTCAAGCAATTCAAATTCGCGCGCCAACCGAAACTCCTGTTGCGCCGGGATATCAATGTATTCTGATAGATTTCATAACAAAATAAAGAGAATAATTTTGTTTGATAATTTTTTAGCCTTTTTACTACTAAGAATTATGTTACATATATAATTTTAAAATGTTGTCTTTTCATGTTCGATTATCCGAATATTCAGTTATCCGAACACCCCTTGTCCCCAATTAGTTCGGATAATCGGCGCTCTACTAATTTGTTCAGAACTGAACGTGATTTTCATTTTTATCTGTACTCGTTAAATTTCTCTCGTTATTGTTATAAAGTATACGAGGAAAAGCGTAAAACATAATGACAGTATCGACAGTTCGATACAGCTGTATGGCGATTGCAGCTTCTGATTTCTTAGAGAGAGAAATAATTGAGATGCGTTCCACGGCATCCTTCCAAACTTGCTTCTGGACCGATGATCCTTGGCTCTGGAAGGTAGAAGGTTGACGGCCCGTCAGTCCTCAGCAATGCGACTGCAACCTCTCGCCCCTCGCTTAAAATGTACAAAGTTGGAAAGCTCTTAACCCGCCAAGGTCAACAGTGAAGTCAGATAGAGCTGTTACTCTTAATGTTATCACTTTTGATACTTACAGAATGTATGTAAAGGATAAGCAGAGCAGTGTTAGAAAGAAGTAAAGAAGTGCAAAAAACTTATAAATAGGAAGAGGGTTTAAAATGATGATTCTCATTTCTGCAGGGACGTAGCCAGGATTATGGGAGGAATAAAGGAGGCAGATAGAGGTGTCCAAAAGTAACATTGGAGGAGCGGGGAAGGGGGTGAATGAGCGAATTAGTTATGAGTTGTTTGGTAGGCCATATTTATTATTAAAACTTTAACCGCTTTCCATAACGATGAGCGGATCCCAGCGCGTGTAACAGCGCTCGAAAAGTAGGCAGTGAAGTAAAGAAATCTGCTATGAACACCTTATCTACTACGAAAACTTTATAGACGCCCTTTTTTAACACAATAAACGGTATTTTTTTAGAACTTAAAATAAGAGACCATTGTGGTTGAAATAAAAATTTGAATGAATTAATTCTGAATGAATTAGGTCATCTGAGAACCTTTAAACGAAACGCTATTATTGTTTAGGGGCAGAATTATGTTGCCTCTAAAGGTTTTCTTTTGGGAACAATTTGTTAAAACGGCACCAAAAGATTATCGTCCAAACTAATTATTAGTAGTTTCCATGAGTTAAAATCAATAATCATAAAAAATTACGGATTAGGTTGTTAGATTGTGAAGGACTGACAGCCGTCTGAAAAGCCTCCCTTTAGGAGGGTGCAGCTTACGAAACAAACGGATTGGTAGGGAATTATTAATAATTTAGAGACAGCTTTAATTAATGTGCCTATTATTGAACTCTGTATTATATAACCCAGTCAGAAAGCCATATAGAGCGAATATTACAGTTAATTCAATACAGTCATTTTAAGCTTATAAGCATATCAAGGCAACAACTTTTAAGACAGTACGCCTTATATATGTACAAGTATTAACAGTCCCACAACTGTCAGACCCTAGGAGAAAGAATATGCGGTTATGACCGCATCTTTGCGCACAGAGGTAAGGGTCAGAAATAAAATGATTTCAAGTTGAAGTGTGACGTCAGACTACAAAACATCCTTGGCATACTAATGAACATCGTCAGGCCCCAAATAAATAAAGAGTCGAGGTATACAATTTAGAATAAGGAAAATTACCAATGTAAATCCGAATATTCATTACAATTGCAGTCGAGTAAATTACACGTACGTGCTTCGACATAATACATACATTATACAATGATTTAAATGGTAACCTACCCTGGTAGGTATTTTAAGCCAAGTATGAATGACAGATGAGTGAAGGATGATTGTGGCGCGATCTCGTAGTCTTGTTACTGAGGCCGACATGTTCCTTAGGCAGTACTTTTAATTAATAGCCCAACAGCCAATGGCAACTATGGGACCTGCATTTTAACGTGGGGTCCGTACCACAGGGGTGTGCCAAGGAAGGTGAAGAATTGATCGGTACCAGATTATTACGTCGACCTGTCCTTGATAAAAAGGTCTTTGAAGGGAATCGCATAATCAATATATATATAAAAGAAGAGTTGTGTGTTGGTATATTTAGTGCTACAGCCAAAACTACACGTCGTAGACCCATGATCTTGGTATCAAATTAAAGCTTGGAATCTCATGATCTGCACTATGGTGGTTGGGTTTCGATATCTTATTGGGTGTAGGCACAGGATCGTTCGAAAGGGACCCATGTCAAGGATTTTTTGAGTAGAGTAGGATTCACCTAAGTTGGCCAAAGCATGTACTAATCATCTCATCAAAAATTGGTATACAAGTCACATTGAAAACATTGTTGGTTACACATGGTGTCTGTTTACTTTTTCTCAGAACTGTCAAATCGCCACGTTGCGTTTGTTTACAATGTTGTTATAGGTTATACAATGTTTACAATATCGTCTATTTTTATAATTTTTTATTTTCATTCAACCTTTATACATAGCTGTCATAGTTTAATTTGATTTTATTTCTTGATTTACATGTTTTTTAGTTTGTTTAACTGCTTATTAATTTTTTCCTGGGCCAATAAGGAAACACCTTTTATAAGTTTTGACCGCAACATGAAACAATCTCTCTTTTCAGCTGCTGACTTGCAGCAAGTTGTAATGGCTATTCAAAAAATCACCTATTTTTCTTTGTAAATATTATTTCATAAGAAAATCTAAGACTATTTACCAGGCTGCATCCATGACACATCCTCTCTCTGTTAATAGATAATTAATTTAGAAAAGCCCCTGAGTAATATTTTAAGCTGCGGAAGTGAACTTCCAGTTGCAATATTGCACCAAAACTTTTCCTTTGCTACAAGTGCTACAATAAAACAGATGTTCATTGACAATGTTTTCAGCACAGCTGGATTTTATGCTAAAATTCGTAAAAAGCTAATAATTTGTTTACTTTTGTTTTGGCCAACTTAGGTGAATCCTACTCTACTTGAGGTTTTATTTGTTTATATCAAAACACATGGTTTAATTTGGAAAGGTAACCGTGGTTAAAGTGGTTGCCAACAGAATGCAGCACCTACAATTGTTTTTGAACAACAGGTGAATACAGTCTTATTTAGCAAATGTGTTTTTATTTACGTTTTCAATTATTTAGTAAATTTTTACTGTCAGGTTATGTTATTAAAAAACATGAAGTGCACTAAAATGTAGAGTTACATATTTTTTGTTTTTAAATTCAAAGATAGTAATAAATAAGACGAAAAAATGTCAAAACTTAGGAGAAAATGTTTGCAATTCCGTATCTTATCACATAAATGAACGATTGCAAGAAAAAAGAAACAACGAAGAGAAAGAAACACATCTAAGGGTATCACGGGAAAATTCACAGCGACATCAAGAAACACTGTCATAGCAGATTTGGAACAGAAAGGGAGACAGACGCACAAGGTGATCGAGGGGGAGACAGACGCACAAATGATCAGAACAGAGATAAAACGGAGAACCTTCGAAAAAGAGATTAAACAGAAGAAGCTGAATTTAATTAAACAGTTTAAAAGCTGTTTACAAAAGGACAAGGGACTATGATTTTGGCTGTAAAGTACACATTATTCCAATAAAATGTAGATTGTATTGAACACCCGAATGTAGTAATTTGCTAGACAGACAAAATTTGTAGTTATTGCACAGCACAAAGATTAATCCAAAAAGAAAACGCATATTATGTGCTGCTGTTTGAAAGGGAAAATAAGACTGCTACCACCAAATATGCCACCCCCGGCTTTTATCAAATATAATATGTACGGAGAAACATCATAATGTATTGAATTTTAGATTACATTAGACGTCATGGCCTTAGTCAGTAACAAGACTACAAGATCGCGCCACAATCATCCTTCACTCATCTGTCATTCATACATTCATACTTGGCTTAAAATACCTACCTGGGTAGGTCGCCATTTCAGCTAATGTATCTAATGTATCTAATGCAGGGCCGCCGAGAGGGGGGGCAAAGGGGGCAGATTGCCCCGGGCCACAAAAGGAAGGGGGCCACATTTTGAGCTGAGAATATTTTTGAGGATTATTAAATATTAGAGTTGTTAAATTAAGGAGACTAGAATGAAATGTATTAGAAGATACATAAGAAACTTAGTACTTAAAAAAGGTATATAAATTAAAATTGCCTTACTATTCATTTATATTATTTTGATACAATTTCATTTGATTTTCTGACGTTTCGTCTGGGGCCCCCGAGGTTAGGGGGGCATCAGACCGCACGTTAACTAAATCTGTACCAAACTCAGCAATCGTCCAATACCAATCGTCTGCACCCTAAAATTCATCACAAAACTTGTTTGTACAGGCCTACGATGGATCAAGGAAAAGGATTCCTAGCTTTAACTAAATGGTGTATATTTACAAAATAATACGAATAATGACAGTAATAACATTTACGACTGAAGACGTGACATGACTTTTTTTCTAATGATTAACAACTTCAGCTTCGTTTCTTTTATGAGCATAGAGGTCGCGCCGGGGGGCACAGGGTGGCATGTCCGACATTAAAAATCGAAATAAAATTAATATTCTCTAAAGTTGTTTCTCTACTCAGAAGTTATTGAAACCAATTGTTTTTAAGTTAGATGTTTATTTTACCATATTAATCCCATACATTCATTTTAATTTTATATTTAATCATTATTACATTCATTTTTTATGAGATTAATCATTTGGCTAAACAAAGAGGTTGGATTAAGACCTATACATTCGTTGAGTAGGCTTGTTCTTTGACTGGGCGAAGGTTGGTCACCCTGAACCCTGTGCACATATAGTATCTGTCATTCTGTCATCCACTAACCTACCACAACACTCCACCCGTTTCTACAGCCACCTACTTCAAAAAATAGAATAATAATACTATTATACTGTCAGAGTGCCTAAATCCGATGAGTAAGGCCTCTGGAACCAAAGCTTGTGACGTTTATTGGAGACCCAATATTCGGTTACAAGCAAGCCTATTGGGTAAAAATATAGCCTCAAATGAGGTGTCGGTTATATGCTTCCTCTGATTGGTCAAGATTATTTTTCTCACAGCTTAAGGCTGACAAATCGAGACGTCTGTAAAGACCGGCCGCTCTAAGTTTCTGGTCTTTAAAAAACAATCACGGATTTTTTACAATTCTGTCTTAGATAACTTGAGATATTCTCTTCTCTTCTTCTCTAAAGACCTTGAGTTTAACCTGCAACAGACGGAATGCCACGAGAATGTCATTAATGGCAATGAAATAGCCACGAAAGAAGGGGAATTGTGAATAATAGTTGTTTTTCGACCGCCTATTTTCTTAACATAGAAAACAATAAATGCAATGGTTTTTAAGTAAACATTCTTCATCAGTCGCGTGTTAAAAGTCTAAGTAGAATGTTTACAGCTTTTTAGTGCTGTATATTTCACAGTTTTTAAGGCTTAAAACCCACTTTGAAGTACGAAAAAACCAAAATTTTCCGGGGGAGGACGCCGGACCCCCCGCTAGGCTGGGGGGTACTCCATAACCCCCAGACCCCCCGGCCAACTGTGCCCCCCCAAGTTTGATTCACGCGACGCCTATGTTTATGAGTTTGAGTTTAGCTACGTATGAACCAAGGACCAAATAAATACAGGTTTCCTCATAGTACTAAAATTTAAGCAGATCGTGATGCCATGAGCAAACTGATGAATGCGCTCGTCTGTAGCCTCAAGCTGGCACAATAAAGTAACTTGGCCAATCATAGAGTAGTTATTACTACACCTTCGATTTAGGCTATACGTTTACGCAATATAGTAATTTGCTAGGGCTAGGATACACGCAGTCGGAAAAATGGTGTCCTGGTGACGTCACACGCTCCACAGGCATTATGGGAGTTGGACAACAGAAGGAAAACAAGTATAGTGGTTTAGGTAGTCCGTGAATAATTTGTATAATAACTTAAAACTGTCTCTTAAGTACAGACTTATTAAGAACATACATTTTTTAGTCTAGTGCTTTTAATTCAAAGTTATTTGTTATTTAGTTGTCGTATTAAAAAGTATTTTACCTACTTTACTTTTACTGTTTGTAATTTTCTGAATTTTTAAAATTCATAAATCAAACGTTTATTACAGACCTGTGATGTAGTTGTTTTGTATTGAACAAATTAAGATATTCAACATTTTAAGATAAAAAATGTTGTAATCACCAAACTCTACAAATCTAGCTATTTAACAGACAAAGGTATTTTTTATTTACGATTTTTTTGTATTGAGGGGCCTCACTTTCAAACTTTGCCCCGGGCCTCGAAATGTCTGTCGGCGGCCCTGATCTAATGATTCTTGCTTCCAAATTACATATTTTGGGCTACTATTTAGGCCTTTATAAGATTTTTTAACCCAGCGAAGCGGGTTAACAACAGCTAGTCGATATATAAAACTAAAACATAATTCATGAATGCAAATAAAGAGGGTCGTGTGTCGCTAAATTAATTGCTACAGACAAAATGTGCACGGCGTACAGTACTGACTGGTGTCAAATTAGAGCTTGGAATTTGATGATAAGTTAGTTCTACCCTATATGGCGGTTGCGTTTCGATATCTAGTGCTTCGCTGCACGACCGTTCTAATGGGGTTCTAAAACCTTAACATGTAAAGGTTTTATTTCCATATAAAAATTATATGGTCATACTTTTGCAATAGTTTCAAAGGCTACCCAAAGAATGTTGCACCCATTATAATTTCCCGTGCAAAGCCGAGGTCACCAGCTGGCTCGGCATAGTCCTGGAACTATGATCCCAGGAGACACACCCTTCTTGTGAATTCATCCAATATTTAAATTGATAGTCATACTATCGAGACATCGAAGTTTATTGTCAGGACCTGTCAGGGATAGCCCGTTATTGAACGAGATGAATAGGGCGACATTTCCATCCAAAGTAGGATGGACAATCTTTGTTATGTGTTGACAAGGAATCTGCAACTAATCTTAAGGCATTTTTTATTTTGGGGAAGGTAAAGGTCTAACCTTGTCTGATAAACGTTCTAATTGCGGGTTATCCAAGTTGATATGAGTTTTATCAGCCCCTTAAAAAACGTTTAGTGATCATTTCACAGGTTTTACAAAAGTTTTGCATACTGCGAAGACATCTGGCTTAAAATATTGTGAATAAAAATGTGAATGTCTATGTCGTATTTAGGATGCTTCTAAAAAATTGTAAGGTATTTAGACTTTGATAAAATTATCTTAATGGATTTCCCCACAGGCAAGACATCACCGAGATCATTACCCAGTATTAACATTGACTATACACAAGGCACGTGGTTAGCCATGGCAATACCGCACAGAACAACAGACCCGTTAACATGTTTACTTACATCAAGCTTAACGTACTTCAAGAATGAAATAGGACAAGACAAGTTATCATGGTAAAACTATTTGTACCGTTTTGGAAGGTCATACTCAATGCCTACAGTGGTCACGTGGAAGAAAATTCGGTAGTTTCGGATCTTAGGCGTCAATTTTGGAGCCGTTATCAATGATGAAAAAAACTTTTAATTTGCAGAGTTTTGTCTGTGTATTGAGTTGAAGCATTTTTAAATTTCTGATCCCGTCCATCCTCGATGAATTCAATGAGTTGATTATTGTTTATTGAAATTATTAAACTTAAGTCATTTTTCTATCGAAGTAGTTTTAAATGAAAACGTTTATATTTTGTATTTTACTAATCACAAACAATTGGCTAACAAATGCATGAAAATAATGTTACGACGACTTAACTTTAAAAGCTTATCTTAATTAATATTTACGATCATTTATATTGTTTGGTCTTGTATCATTATTACCTTTACCCTCTTGTTTCCGTCAAAAGTTTTCGAATTGAGTTGTAAGTGACAATATTTGTTTCGGGGTTCCCTAAATAAAAAAAATAGAATAATGTCTCTGTGTGTATACGGATGTTAACAGAACCAAGACCCACAGAAACAGAGACTAAAAGCAATAGTCCGATTTTGTTGCAATATGGCATGTATGTATCCTCAATGTAAATAAACGAATCAAAACTCGATAGCTATTTAATTTTTAATTTTTTATGGACGAGTGTATTTTAACTAACCGATAAATATCCAAAACAATGTTTTTTTATTATTTTAACACAACAATAATACAAATTTCTCAAAATCATCACTAAAGAAAGATGTTTATGCAGATTTCATGGCTTATGGTGTTTGGACCACAGGCAAAATTACCTAGCCGAATGTATGTAGTTATTCAGGTTCAGGTTACAGGTATTTATTTGTTAAACTAGTATATTTCATTACAGGAGTTGATGAGTGGGTCGTTGCTTATTCGATACCATGTATTTCATACAATAAAGAATATGCAAACTATTTTCACTCGGACTCAGAACGTATTAATACATAGTAGTGTATTAATATCTTAATTTGTAAGTTCGCTCCACTAAAAAGACTAATTACTTGATCAGTTGACGAAACAATAATAATTGTTTGTTTCTTGCATTGGAAAATATGAAAGGGTAGTAGACTTTACTTTTTTATAGTCAACACTGTTTTTCAGTAGTAAACTATGTAATTATGAATTTTCGCAAGTGGTGATCATACAACGGAAACGGGTAATTTCACAGTGTATAAAAAATTCAATTCCTCAACTTTTTTTACAAATTATAATAATTTATGGAAATCATTAAAAGTCAATCATCCAGTATTTTGAATTATTAGAATACGTCAACTGGGTGCGAAGAAAAGTGATTTCGTTTTTTTGTCACAAGCAACGTTTATTGGTGTCTCTGTATTATTCTGATGGGAAATTAGTAAAATTCTTCTCTCGTTTATTTATCAGAATATCTAATCAAAGTTGGATTGTGGCTTCCTCTATTTGAAATCTACTGTATACTAGTTCTAGAACGCCTTTTTTATATTTCCGTGGCAGCGAACCCGCATAGTCATCTACCATGCGTGGAATTACTATATATATGAAATAAATAATATTCTATATCTTAATTATTTCTCGGCATTGTCATATCTTGTTGAATTGTAAGTAACAAAATTTATATCGGGGTTTCCTAGATGAAAAATACCCCCGTCGCAGCAAACCTGCGTTCTCAGCAAATTTCTAAGAATTTTCTTTTATGTAAGCTTATTTCACTTAAGTCAGAAAA
The DNA here is from genome assembly GCA_035578135.1 of Flexamia atlantica. Lineage (NCBI taxonomy): Eukaryota > Metazoa > Arthropoda > Insecta > Hemiptera > Cicadellidae > Flexamia > Flexamia atlantica. The sequence goes on from JAQJVK010000006.1 coordinate 58,289,081, forward strand.
AATAATATTTCGGACATTTTATGTAAATAATAAAAAATTATGTCAAGAGGAGATGAATGGGAAATAGCCATGGGAATCACATCGGTATTCATTACAGTAATACAATTTTTGTATTTCTTATTAATTCTTCCTCTTATAATTTTTTATAAGTGTATTCTTATTATGGGTAAGCTAACATACAATAAATTATCTCAAATCAATCAAAATAAAAACAGATAAATTGTATAAAAAATTCAATTCAATCTTTTGATTTATCTCATAATTTCAATACACCTGTCATAGCAAACTTGCTTAGTGAATTTCTATATTTTTTATATGTGGGCATATTTTAGGAAAATTGTTATTTAGATATTTTGTGTTACTATATCACTCGAAATAAGGTAAATTTGATCAATCATGAGCTTATTTATCAATAATTATCCATAGTTTAACAATTTTTAATAAATGTATTCTTTGTACACATACATGTTTGCTGACATTTGAACACAAAAATGTCAGCAAACAATATTATCAATCTACTCAAATCCAAGGAATAAAAACAAATCAAGCCATCACATAAACAAATTACAATCAATCATATGGTTTGTTATATAATTTAAGAAACTAGTAAACCCTTTGCTCGGTATCGAGCAATTGTCATGTATTGGCTTCTAAATTAAAATAATTATGGAACAGAATTTAAACTTCAAAGTCACTTCCAATAATACTGAAATTAATTACTAAAGTTCTTTATAAACAATATTTATTGTGAATAATCATCTTGCAGGAGATGATTTGATTTAGGTTAAATTACAGATAGTTCAATTTTATATGAAACATGCTTACTACAACCACAGAACACCACTAAGTACCAAAATAATTGTGAAATAATTATTTATGTATTAAGAGCGTAAAGTAGGTCTTTCTCGCTTGAGCTAAGCAGTTATGGCGCGACGCGTAGCGGAGCGCGATATTTTTAGCGAAAGCCAGAAAGACGCTTTACACGCGAAATACATACTAAATTTTTCGTACAACTGCAGTTTTAATTTCCCAAACGATGAATACAATCACAGTTACTCACGTCCATTGTAGCTGAATGCGCCATTATGCTTGCATAAAATCCTCATATTCCTTTTCGTAAAGAGTTCTAGATTTACGAGGTAATAAGTTTAATGAAACTTCTTCTGCTCATTAACTTATTTCAGGTGGAGTAAGTCCGTATTCGTCATCACTCATTTCATCCATTATTGTTGCTGAATGCGCCAGTTTGAGGTTATAAACAAGTCGAGCTCAATCGGAAGCGGAAGGGAGCGCTCTGGCGCGTCGAGTATCAATGCAATCAGCTGGCGAGCGTAAAAGTAATCACGTGGCGAGCGTAAAATACATTACGCTCGCTCCAAAGACTTTCAAATACATTATCGCTCGCTCCTCAGTAAACAGCTGTTTTACGATTGGGTTTTGGTGCGTAAACTGACACTTAACGCGCGGTTGTAGGAAAAATATATTCTTTTAATAATATAGATTTCTTAACTAACACATCACAGTTGAACAAAAATAAAAATATTTAATGATGACCTTTCAAATTGTTATATTTAATCAACTTCGATCGAGCACCTTCATACGGCTACTACATATGTTAATTTTTACATCATTACTCACAAACAAACCTCATATTATCCATCACCATAAACTCCAAGAAAGTTGTGTATAAATCGAGTTCACCAAGGCGCCTTTTTCATACTTAAATTGTTAGTATGACCTTAATGATTATTACAGGCAACATAACATAAGAAAACAAATAGTTATTTGGAAATCTGGAAATCAACTGCAAGTTTGTTTATACCTCACAAATGGTTTGAAATGGGATAGTTTTAAATAGATAATTAAGTAAATTATATAATGAAAAATATCAATTAATTTAATAGATTTTACGTTATTTTTGTAAAAATTGCTGAAGTTCAGTTTCTGTTACTAAATTATAACCCTTCTTAATCTTAATCCGAACTAAGATGGCCCGCTAAGTATCTCAAATGGACGCTTCGTCTATTTCAGTATGTTGGCTATATTCAATGGTTTCAATTCCAATAATTACACATGGCTTTGCCGTTCGTTTGCTAAAAACATCAGCTGCTTTATTGTAATTTATATTCCCATGTTAAATCAAATACAAAACTTTGAGGGCGTCTAGGGCCATTCCCTTTTGTCTAATTTTCATAAATTTTGTTTCCTGCAAAACTACACTCCAAGCACTTTCCAACGTCACCTAAATTATTAAAATCGGCCCCGTAGTTTAGGAGGAGTAATGATCACAAAAAGCCCCTTAGCGTACTAAATAAGTATAATAATATATGTAGATATACATACCATTTTAGGGAAATTCAATGATAAATTTGGGTATTTATCTCAGAATTTGGGTAGATTTTCTCCTTCAGGGAAAAATAAAATACAATATACTGCATTTAGCAGACCCGATGTCAGTAACCGATTGGTGTAGAGCAATGATTCAAAATAGTATCTATAAATACGCAAGCGGTCTCCTTTTCACAGTCCAACCGCAGTAACGGCTGGGCGGATTTTAACGTTTGAGGTGTCAAATTAAAGGGAATTTTATGTAGATTTGTCCACAAGACAATTTTAAAAAAGGCTTCACTTAAGTACAGTAAAGGGCTGAAGTTTCGGAACAGTGGCGCTATTCATCGACATTTGAGCAAGCTCAGTTTTGTTTACAAACTGAACATATGGCCAATCTCTGAAATAGTTCTACAGGTAAACTTATTTTTACAGCTGGTTTGGCTTTGTTTTCAAAAGTTTTCTTTTTAAAAGATTTATTCTGTAATTTAGGTTATGTTATGAAGTGTTTTAAAAGCTCTTAAACATTGCAGATACCAGTTTTATAATGTATTTCACGATATCTTATAGTGTTTTTTGAAGTTATATTAATCTGAGCAAATCTATTTTTGGATTTGGTGCATTTATAATGCCACCGATAAGAAGAAGACAACATTGACCGGTCGGAGGAGTCGGAAAGAACACGATCGCAACCGCTGGCATCACCCTCCCGATGTACCATTTGATGATGTTCCTTCCAACCTCAACCAATGGTTGCATTTGAAGAATGGAAAGACTGGTAGAGATAATGTTTCATTTACGCGTTTTTGCCACAAAGGAAAGGTTATGCCTATAAAGACAGCCGTTCCCTGCAATCTCTGTTTTGGCGATAATTATCAATAAGGTGCAGCGGCAATCACTATAAACAAAGGAAGTCATTACGTGCCAGTGTTTGCTCTCGGTCAGCTACATGTTGCTGTAAGCAGAGCTTGATCTTTTGCCGGTGTTAAAATATACATTTCAGAAAAAAGAGGACATGGTGAAATGAAGGTGTTTCCAATCGTTAACGTTTACCGGAAACTCCTGCGGTAGATAACTTTCAGTAATCAAGCTATAATTTTGTTATGAATTTATCCCTTTGGTTAAATTTTAAAATTATATAAGTAGGCTGATTATTCTTCATTCTTTTACTATATGATTTTTGCTCGATTTCGAGCTACGTGTTATCTAGTATTGTTAATTTTTTAAAGCTTAATTCAAATATTGTCCATTAAGTTTGCATAGAATTAATTAAAATATGTTTAATCTTGAAAATAAATTTTATTCTGTCAAAAACACCGTCTTAGAGTATACCGATCTTGCTGGTTTTCGAACTCAAAGTCATGAATGTCGCTTTACACATATGTTAAAAATTTCATCAAGATTGGACTTTTTACCAAAGTTGTCGCGCCTTCGGACAGAGCGCTTACATATATTTATGAAAATGAATGAACTGTGTTTTTTGGGCTCTAGGGACCTCAAAGTCAGAAAATAACATGGACCCGGGCTTAAGTCTCACCATGCTGCCAACGGTAATAGCTGCTTCCTGACTTCCTGAGAGGGGAAATTCTATAAAAAAAAGGTTGTTGATTAAGGTTTACCGAGTATTAAAACTCGGTATAGGCTTATCCTATTTGAGTTATAGTGGACATTGATTTAAACACCCAATTTTCACATACGTGCACCTGCAGCAGCAAACCTGCATACTTTCTCCCCGTATTATTCTTATGGAGGGATGTTTTAAACATGGTCTTATTTCGTGGTGTTAAGTTGACATATCAGGTTTACTGTAAAATGGATTAAATATTAAAAATTATTTAAGGGTCATTATTAAATCGATAATGGCTTAAACGATTTTTTTTTCATTTGGTAGTTTACAAATATTTGGGCACAATCCACATGACTGTAAAAAAAAAACTCAGGACCAAAGTTATAAGTCATAAAATTATGAATGAAGGGAGAAAGAATGTGTCAGATATTTGACCACTGATGTTGTCTGAGACTTTAATAATGTTGTCGAGTTATTCTTTGACAAGTTGTATCTAGGTTGAAAAAACTTGAGGCCTACATTTTTGGCGGTTGCATTCGTGATGAGAGCCCCTGGGGATTGGTCGACTGGTGGAAAATGGGGTAATGTGTGAAGGTTAAAGGTATTTAACTATGTTAAGGTCAAAAACGTACAACGGTCAAGTTACAACGCAAAGGTGAACCTTGGCAATGAGGAACCCTGAGAATTTTAGTTTATAAACATTCATCAGACCTACATTTTAAATTCAAATACGCTTAATTAACGAAACATGATATTCAGTCCGACTTATTAATTTTAGATCCACGGTTGTGGTGAGATGTGGTGCATAAAATGATGTCCCACTTGAAATTTTGATTTAGTGGGTTGGGAGAGTGATTTTAAAATCTAGCCAAAGGGTATTGTGTCATTATTTGTGTATAAGAACTATTTTTTGACAATTTTTATTAAGTTTATAGAACATTTACAAGATACCTCGTGAGCTGTCTACTCTCTGACAGAAGTCTTTCATGGCAATTTTAAACTTTCAAACGTCCGCAATTTAGGTTAGATGTATGCTATTGATCTCAGATCTTAAGCCCTTCAAAGCGAGCAGTCAATTGAAGGACGTTTGTAGTTAAAAATGTTGCGTAACCCCCCAAAATTGCATTTTTGGGCAGGGGCAGGTATGAAATGTAAAACAAAATTTATGGTTTCTTGATTAAACCTCATGCGAAAAATATCTTTAAAATATCTTTTTATTTTGCAAGTTGTTAAACCCACACTCTATAAACAATAGACTTTGTAAGCCTACTTTTTGAAATACTGTATGGAGAACTCAAGAGCCCGCAATAAAATATTTTCTCCAGATCTTACTCGTTTTACTTGATTTTTAAATGCAATAATATACTATGAATCATGGGAAGTGCAGAGTTTTTTTTTATAACCTGATTGGTTTTTTACTCATATTTGTCTCTTAATCTTAATCAACTATCAATTAAAACGAACTTTTCTTACATATGCAGATGGGATAGTTTTGTGGAATTGGAATTTTAATACATGGACACTAAAAACATTGAAGCAGTTTTAGAGAAATTGAATTTGTTATTGAACTTAAGTTTTAAAGCACGAATATTGCTGAGTACGAATAAAGCAATATGACTGCAATTATTTAAGGGTAATGCTTATTTAAGGGTAATTAACAAAGTATATGCTGTTTGATCATCAGCAAAGGACTTCACATTATTATACAAGTATTATCAATGACTAAACTATATGATATTAAAACGTTCTTATTTGTGACTTCCATGAACTTAACGATCTCTTATTAGTAACTGCTTCTTGTTCATAATATCTTATAAGTAACTGCATCGCGTTAACAATCTCTTATCATTGACTCCCAGCGCGTAGTTAAACTCTCAGTGACTGACATTGCGCGAGCAACCTCTTATCAGGGAATGAAGCGCATTAACTTATTAGTGACTTTAATGCGTTAAAATCTCAAATCAACAGGTGATCTCGCGTTATTTAGGCTTTTATCATGGATATTATGGTAACAATCTTCAATTAGGACCTTCATTTTTTAAATAATTTATCAGTGACTGAATGCATTGTCAAGCTCTTATCAGCGATTGACAGGGGTAACAAAGTGTTATCAGTGACTGCATCGCAATTTAAATCCTTATCAGGGACTGATATTGCATAATCGAACCCTAATAGCGCAGAGATTTCCGTTAATAATCTGTTAACGGTGATATCAGTTACAAAAACGGGGGAGGAGAAGGGTTGTATTTACGCGTGTACGCATTGAACAGCGTGTTTACACTTTATAATCAGCGGGGGACATCACATTAATCCCTTATTAAGATAAGAATCAAAGGCCAATCTTAGAAAATCTTGGACTAATCCTCAGTTGTTGTCAGACCTACCGTGTATATAGGACGTGTTAACAACCTAAACTTTTAAACAACCACGTTTAAAGTTTCCCAACAATGTTAAACATTTTCCTCAATCACTTTTTATCCAACCCCGACTACCGCGGCCGTCCACGGGCGCGGCGGGGGGTGGGGGCGGTGGTGGCGGGGTGGGGGCGGTCGCCTGGAGGCGGCGACTGGAGTATAAGACCACGGCCGCCCCTGACCTTGCCGTGTGCTATCACCACCGCCAGTCGCTCCTCGCCGCCACCGCCGCCATGATCGCGTCGCTGCTCGCTGCCGCCGCCGCCGCCGCCCTCACCGTCGTCGCCGCCCTCGACCCCCGCGCCATGGAGAAGATGAACACCGTAAGTCTTACGAGTCTTTTTATTTGTTCAGGATTTTTTGTATTTTTTTTATTTACCAAATACCCAAAATAACAGTTTTTAAAGTGATGATGGGTTTGCAATAAAATTAACAAATTAACTAAATTATTATATAATATATATTAGAATAATTATTTTAATTGTTTTACTTACTAACAATTTTTTTTCTCGGTCTAATAACTTAAATTGCAACATAACTCTTTATTTTATTTTATTGATTTATTTTTATTTATTTATTACATGAACATTAAGAACAGTGATTTGTCAAATAACAATAAGTAAACTCAAGGAGTTATATTGTTCATAGACTTCAGGAATTCTTCTACAGTGTATACAGGATTCTTCCACAGGAATTCTTTAAGCAAGCTCTTCAGTTCGTTGCCAGTCAGGTTCCGTAGGTGGTCAGGAAGAAGGGTTTTCAGCTTTTGGCCTATGTATGATGGTTTTTTACTCGTAGAGGGCTTTTCTATGTTTTAATTATTAGAGTGTTTAAATTATCAGTTGTCTGGTATTTGGGATGGTTTACCATATTGGGAGTTTAGGCTGCATTGAAACAATAAATATAACAATTTTTTTCTATAAAATAACTTAAACCCATTCCCAGGTTTAGCCTTTATTGCCAATTTCATCCCTAATAAATATTATAAAGAGAACTACTCACCTTGAAAGAATTAATATTAAAGTTGCATAAGTATGAAAGTATTAATGTTGCATAAATTAGTTTAATATTTGCTGCGCACATTAAATAAAACACAATATCGTAACAACAATTCCCTTGTATTTGTTAGAAGCAATTCCCATGTTTCTAAGTTGCTTGATTATTTCGTTATTTAATCTTAAAATGTGTCCAATAATTTATGACCACCCGGTATAACGTTTCCATTTGACAATAGCAACCTTCCGGTTCGTTCATCAAATGAATATATACGCAATGTTTATCACGAAAACAATAGAGTGAAATTGGCAATATCGAGTAGTTATATATTATTGGACACATTTTAAGATTAAGTATTGAAATAATCAAGCAATTTAGAAACATGGGAATTGTTTTATTAAATAGCAAATTTAAAACAGTTTTTATCATAACAATACAAAAAATACTGTTACATAATTCCAACCGAACTAACTAAACTATTTCCACATGCTCTCCATGGTTTGCACGAAAAATATGTAGTCTAAGTTCAACCTTAGACCATGTTTTTCTGAGCATTGCTGGAGTTATGCTCTCAATAACCACTGCAACTCTTCTTTTAAGTTCTGTAACGTCTTGAATCTTCTTTGCAAACACTCTGTCTTTGACATAACCCCAGAAAATAAAATCTAATGGTGTAATGTCTGGAGAACATGGAGGCCATGGACCATCCCATCCAATCCAATGACCAGGAAACTTGACATTTCGGTAGTCGCGTACTATCTTACCCCAGTGTGGAGGGCACCATCTTGCTGCCAGTGAACATTTGGTTGTCTATGCTAAATTTTTGGATTGCATGAATTTCGAGCATTTCGAGCTACACCTCTTTAGAGACCGAAAAATAATGGTCCTCTCGCTTCGTCTATAGCCAATGCACAACAGACGTTTATTTTAGGGCCATCTCTTTCTTGTTCTCGAACAATATGAGGATTTTCAGTACCCCAAATCCAACAGTTATGTTTATTGACCTTACCTGAAGCATGGAATGTTGCTTCATAAGAAAAATAACCTTTTCTAAGAATTTTCTCTTCTCATTGTTGATTGTTTGTTCTACCTTGTCAAGTATGCTGACAGCAAATTCGTAGCGTTGGGGGTTATCTTTAGGTTTATTTTGGTGTAGCAATTGGATCTTGTATGCATGGAGCTTAAGGTGTTTATGCAAAATTTTCAATATAGTTGTTTGTGTTATAATTTATGACCACCGGTATTTTAGATGAACATTTTTCATTGCTGCTTTGTTCACAATCGTTTGTTATTGTACCGGAATCGGAATCGTTCATGAAAGATAAAAGGATTATTACATTAAATAAATGCTCTCATTAAAACATTTTTTATTTTAGTCATCATGTTTAAAAAAAATAAATAAATAAATTTATTCTTAAAATTATACATAGTTTGTTTATATTCTCGATGACTGCCATCCCATGATTCTGAGTGGCGTGAAGGAGATTAAGATACCAATTGATACAACAGAGTTCTAATAAATGGCTATTAAAACCTGTCCTTGAGTTAAATGATCAACACACACAAATTGAGACAAGTAAAACTTTAGAGGGTTCACAGAGGGATCATGCGCGTTTACTTTCATTACTTGATTTTTGGCTACTCATCACTATAATAATAAAAATCAAATTGATTTTAATAATGAGATTTTAATCAAGTAATAATAACGCTATCACGAAAAATTCATACCGTCAAGAGTTAAGTTTACTTTTAGAATAATAAAATGACTTGTGATAAAAACAATTGTCAGTTGTGTTCCTATTTGGCTTTCGAAGCGACTAAAGCTTCAAGGTTACTTCAAAGCTCTTATCAGACGGTTCCAGTTTAAATTGTTATACCCAAAGCTATAATAAAAAGTTTCTTGTAGATAGGGTTGTGAAAATCTCAGAACCGTAGTTGCCAGGTTTTTATAGAAGACCAGGAAGGATCAATGTAAAATCTTAATTATTACTTTAACTCATACATTAAAACGATATGCTGTAGTATCGCTATGGATCGAATCACTGGATGTTAGGATTAACTGACAATATATAAAGCTTTTACTTAATTATATTCAAAATTTAAGAATATATATTTTATTTTATTTTGATTTCCTCATTGCAAGGGATGTGAGATGTTGAAGGTGTAGAAAGCACGAATTGTTTGAATAAAAGAATATCAAAGCTTGTCTTTCTCCCAGGAGTTAAAAATTTGAAAGTTGGATGAGTAATAAATGAATGTATATAAAGAGATAACATTTTACAAACTATTTGGTTTGTATTCGTATTTACAAACCTTCAATATTTGAAAGATTTTTATTTTTTTATAAGTGGTATGTGTACTACAATCGTTGTTTGTACCTAAGTATATACCTACTCGAGTCAATGATTGATTTATTTGGCAGAATAGCTTCAAAACCCATTTCTATTTCAAATCTTTAGGGTAAAATTTCAGGCTGCCATTATGAATACTCAAATAGACTTAGAAGTAGCATAATAGTTGTTTATCTACGACCATTGCAATAAGCACCAATTATGGTATTACAATAAACATTATAATGATATACATTAAAACACCAAAAACCAAGCAGTACTCTAATGACGACTTTAGAGTACTGGAGTCACTTTAGAGTACTGGTTCTAGACCAATGAGAGCTGACGGAAGTAGTGTCATAATAACAATTACGCAATTCGCACATCAGCTGATTGTTGCATTACGATCCATGTTTGAGTTTACTTATCCCATCAGCTGATTGTTCCACAACGATTCATGGTTCAGTCTGCTTATTTGCCTAACCTCAAATTTTAGTTGACCTATTCCATTATTAGTAAAAGTCATGAGTTTTGTTTAACTTAGGGGGAAATTTTGTCGTATATTGTTGGTCGTAGATAAAATAGTGTATGCAACGATTGTATTATGCCTTTAAGCCACTCGTGAGATATTTAGAACACTCGCTTCGCTCGTGTTCTAACTTACATCTCACTCGTGGCTTAAAGGCACTCATTATACAATCGTTGCATAAACTACTATTATGCAACGATTGTATAATGAATGCCTTTAAGCCACGAGTGAAATGTAAGTTAGAACACGAGCGAAGCGAGTGTTCTAAATATCTCACGAGTGGCTTAAAGGCATAATACAATCGTTGCATACACTATTTTATCTACGACCAACAATATACGACAAAATTTCCTCCGAAGTTAAACAAAACTCATGACTTTTACTAATGATGGAATTATTGGTCAACTAAAATTTGAAGTTAGGCAAATAAGCAGACTGAACCATGAATCGTTGTGGAACAATCAGCTGATGGGATAATTAAACTCAAACATGAATCGTAATGCATCAATCAGCTGATGTGCGAATTGCGTAAAGGCCGTTTGCCATTAGTGCAACCAGGTGCAACTTTGTTTCGCGAAACATTCACGAAACCATGTTAAGTATATCTATATAAAAAATGTCGCGAAATTTTTCGGCAAGTAAGGCGAAATTTTAGCCCCATTACAATACATTGTTTCACGCGAAATGTTTCAGACGATTTTGTGTTTCGCGTGAAATGTTTCACGTGAAAACTTGCAATAGTGGCATACGCCCTTAATTGTTATTATGACACTACTTCCGTCAAATGCCGAGCTCTTATTGGTCTAGAACCAGTACTCTAAAGTGACTCCAGTACTCTAAAGACGTCATTAGAGTACTGCTTGGTTTTTGGTGTTTTAATGTATATCATTATAATGTTTATTGTAATACCATAATTGGTGCTTATTGCAATGGTCGTAGATAAAATGGCTCTTGGGGTTGAGTTTAGATTGTGATAATGTATTATGCATTTCCTAATTGTACAGGCTCGCAGAAAGATATATGCCCCAAATAGTTTTTAATACTGAAAATGTTTATAAATAAGAATACACATACATTGCGTTAAAATTAATATTTTTCTATAACATATAAATATTAATAATCGTGTGTTTGACCTCTGATAAAACCTTAAAGAAAAGGGTATAATCCTTCACTTGCAGGGCAGTCTGTGAATGTCTTCTGAGATAATATCCTAATGTTTGCAATCATAAAGGGTTAAATCCTTAAAGTATCAGTCTCAGAGCGTTTTTTGCTTGTTGAGGAAAAGTGGAGATAACAGTATTTCGTAAACCCGCTGTTGACGCCACCGGTCACGATGAATACATTTGGTTGCGAACTAGTTTCATTTGACGTCATCGGAATCAGAATCCCTGCACCGTCTCACGAACGCCACAGCCTTGTCTAAAAATAGCCACAATCTAGATTTACATCTGATATAATAAGCATTCAGGACGGCAGGACCCAGACCTTGACCGAGCGCTACTGGTAGAGTCATTGGCCCAGACTGTCCACGAAGAGTTTCCTGGTAGGTAAACATACCGAATCGTCTAGTGAAAACAGAGGGATATAAAAGGGTCCTTAAAATGACTATGGCTATTGATAAATTTATCCAATTTAATCATTACCAACATAGATATTTTTCTTTTTTCAATAATCTGAACTTGCTGGATAAAACAAATTTGAAAACAGACAATTACGAATTTGAGTTTAAAATGATAATTTATTAAAACTAAGTTGTAGACTGAACTAAAATTTAATAAATGACTCATTTCATAGCAATTTAAAAATCAGTTTAATTATTATTGAAAACTTTCTCAGCGTGAGACCACAAGATTGCACCACAATTAAAAACACAACATTATTGACAAAATTCTAAAATGTTATAGTTTGAGAAAACGGTAATTTATAATATGAACAAGGGCACTGTTTATAGTTTAACTCGATGGAGGCGCAATAAAATGTCATTCATTATCTTTGCATATAGTCTTCGGATGGATAGAAGTGAAACAAAAAGCAAATTGTATAAGTTATTGGAAAGGTTATTTATTCTTAAGGCACGATCCAACAGAGAGTTTATCCAAATCCACATGATCCTAACTGCATTTCTTAAGGCCCTTATAGACGGGGACAGTAAAACGGTCAGAAGATCGGACAGTAGAGGCTAGTTCACAGTTGTTCCTTATGCCGATCATATGGGTTGACTCTGCCGCTATCTACCAGCAATCACTGAAACCTCCTCTACTATCTTTACCATAAAGAACGAATGCATTTGGAGCAGTGATTTGAAGAATTCATTATCTAAATTTATTTTAAAATTTACTATAATAGTAAATTACTAATTAACCGGTTGTATATTAATTATATATTAAGATATTAATGTTTTTGTGCAATTTATGAATATTGTAGCCACCCTTTTGCATAATAACATCAGGAAATTGTTTTGCTATAAACGTTTGGGGGCTTTTAACAAATTTTAAGATATATGAGTGCTATACCAAAATAAATAATAAAGTATAAATCTTTTTTATAACATACAAAAATTATAGCCTCTGGAGAAACAAATTTTGAACAGCTTATGTCAACTTTATTTTCATTTGTTTACGTTTAGGGGTGTAACAGGTTAATTTATAGCGCGCTATGCAGAACCGGATTTTTTAACATAAAAATACAGTAAGAATTGTTTTCTTTCTAAATTTTGCCCCGTCAGGCAGTTATCTGTCTGTATGTTTTTCTCATATAATTTAACATTGCTTTTGAACTATTTCAGGCGTCTACTTCAAACTTTACACACATAAATAAGATTTTTTGTGATTTTTGAGCGATTTTAGCACAGAGTAAAATTGTAAACCTCTTTTTTAATCTTAAACACTGTGAGCCAATAAATATTATTTCAAAATAGTCAAAAAATGTTGGTCTATTAACGGTACGACGGTTAAAATATTTCAGGCATTAAATATACCTTTCAACGCAAATAATTCAAACTCTTTTTAAAACTCCTCCAGGTATCGAGGCACATGAAAAAAATTTAATCAGAATCGGGCTCTTTGTCTGTTGCTCTGTTTACATACTCTCAACTACTCTCACTCATCAACTCACATAAGGCCGAATGAACATCAATCCGAAAACCAATTTTTTTATTAAACATATGGAAACCGATATTTTATCAAAGAATATAATCCTAATTTAATTTCCCAGGCTTCTTTTTTATTGCAGGGATAATAACAAGCTACTGACAAAATTAATTTACCAAGGGTACAGTTTTACTAAATGGGATGTCATTTTAGGACAGGCTATTCACGTAGGCTTTTTTGTAAACTTAAATTATTTGTGTTTTGATTCTACAGAAAAAACAGAAGTTCTATGTTACTAGATGCTTCTTGTCTGGTCGTTTTTTAAAACCAAATCAAGAAGATTTTTATCGTCACGTTATAAATCTTGTAAATTAATTCTTTTTAGGATATTATGCTTTAAAATCCAAAGTAACCAATGGTAATAGCCATAAACTAGATACTCCGTAATTTAGAAGTTTGATTAGACTTTACTATATGTCCTAAATTTAAAATAGATACCTACTGAGGTTATGAATAAATATGTGAAAGGTATATAAAAACCAACCGAAAAAAGCTTTGAAGCTTGAAAACAATTATTAAAAAATAAATTATGTTTTAAGATGCTGGGACAAAGCCTCAGAATTAGCCATTAGCGTGTTTTGCTTTTTTGTGTATGTAACGCCATAATGCCAGTGTTTTTCTTAATGTTTTGATTGGGAATGCTCCAATCCAGCATATTTCACTACCTAAAAGCCATTTTTTAAAAGGCATAATTTAAAATATAGCCTAAACAGAAATAACAAATGGATCCAGTTTCAAAACACCCTGAGCAAAATATTGCGGCGGCGCGGCGCAGCGTCGCGATTCCGCGCGATCACCCATCCAAGTTTTGGCCATGCCCGACGTTGCTTGATATTTTTCTACTGTCCAGACTTCTGTCCAAAAATCAAACATGTTTGATTTTACTGTCCAGTATTTTTACTGACCGCTCGCAATGTTAATAGATAGGAGGAGACAGTAAATTAGTTCAGCAGACAGAAGAAGTTTATGGAGCGCTAGTATCGCTCCGATCATTTTAACATTGATTTAAATGGAAGAGGAGCAATGTGAACAGGTCTCTACTGTCCGGTCTTCTGACCATTTTACTGTCCCCGTCTATAAGGGCCTTTAACAACTTGTTTAAACTGTAACGTATTTAAATCTCCTTCCGCATATACATATACAACCACTTAAGCGATGCAAGGTCAGGCTTGTACACATTAATTTGCAATTGATTGTTCGTAACTTAACATCAGTCAAATTACAAAAGCCATTAGATGTGACAAAAAACGGAAACATGCAATTGAATAGAATAACGTCGCAACCTTGCCGCACCGCTCGCGTTCTGTCAAACCCAGTGAACACAGGATCATAGGCATTCACATTGGTCAACCCACGCTTACATTTTAAGTATATATAGTTAACAATTCTAATCAGTTACACAAACAAATGTATATCTTATTACACAAACAGTATATTTCTTACTATTGTCCACGCCCCCTGAACTAACTAATTGTATTGACAACTATTAGCCTACCATTGGCCCTAGTTAAATTTATTGTAATCATGAATTGAATTAAAAATAAGTAAGTGTTCAAACCTGTAAGTCAATATATCAATCGATTCACAACAACTATTTAAGCTATTTAAGGGATTCATGAGGACGTTTTTCATAAATGATTAGTTTCGCGACGTTTCGGGAATTGGAGTCTGATTCCGTAATAAGGTAAGAGGCGCAAAACATCTATCTTTCCACCTGACGACGGGATAACATTTCTTACATAATGCTTTTATCCTATCGGGAAATAGTTTCTTAGCATATATTTATATTGTGTAAGTTTTAATTAAACTTTTAAAAATATATTCAAAGATTAGATCAATCGCAGTTTGGCTTATAATGTCATTCATAATCTATAACAACGCTTAATTTATCCAGTAACCTCGAGGAAACCGCGTATGTAATACGCATCTTCCCTGTATTCAATGAAAGGTCTAGGCGAGCAAACTGGAAGGAATAAGTTTATTTATAAATCTTTACTGAGGGCGAAAATATAAGGAAGAAGAGTTAAATAAGATAACATTCAATATGTAAACAGACAGTTTTAGGAGCATCCGGTTGTAATAGAAGCTGCTGAGCAGCGCGTGTTCACTAGTAATATCTTTGCTGAAAAAGTGTGCTTAAACTTACTCAAACTTAACTTAGGTAACTTAACTTACAGGTTAATCATAAGAAAGGGCCATGTGGCCCTAACTTTGCCTGATTAAATACAGAAATTTTTATTTCATTTCAATTTTTCATTTAATTTACTCCAACTTGAAATTTCTTCCAATGTTAAATGTTATGGAGAAATGCCAAATTTTAAAGACTCTCTTAAGGCTTCCGTTAAGTCTGACCTTCATTTGTTTCCTCCAAAACTTGGCCGAGCTCTTTCCAATAACACCAAAACTACAATAAAAAACGAGCTAATTAAATTATGTTTGGTTAAAACAAATTAAACAAGTTAAAATAAATAAAATCCGTCAATAATTGAAGGAAAGAGTTTGTTCACAAAAAACCCTTTGATCATAATTAGTACAGGTAACGTTTTTCAGATCATTCTGAAACGGAAAAGGCAATTCAGGAACAAGTTTTATTTTGGAAAGATAAAGTTTATGAATGTTCGACCATAAACAAAAAGGACTGTGACCCCGGCTGTCACGGTTGGTGCGTTACGCCCTGGGGGGGGCCGCTGATGAGACGGGGAATGAATGATGGGATGTCGCTAATCTGTTTGGACACACCTCCACATTGGAAGCCACTTATAGCTTCCAATTTCACAATATTATTATAACGGTTTAAAATAGTAAAGTATTGGTAAAAATATTGTTAAAATTCTTATTGACCAATAAGAATGGTACTTATTGGTTGTTCTCGGTTGAAGAATATTTCATTCTTCAACCTTCAACCTCCATTTTTTTAGTAGACTTGTCGGTGAATTCCATTGATTGGTACATGCATGAGGGTGTATTTGCATGGTTAAGTGTTTTCATTCTGTTACATGAGAAACTAAGTTTTAGCTCAAACCTAAACTAAATCCATCTCGAATAACACAATAGGATAGCTTATTTAATTTAATATTGAAAGTTTAAAACTTATTAATAACGATTATAATTAATTAATAAACAGTTATTTGTCTGTAAAGACTCAAAACCCTTGGTCTTAGTAAATTTCAACTTTATACTGATACGTCGCATACGTGGACAAAAAAATATGTTAATTAGGGCTACATTGACTAATTGTCATGTATCGTTATTATGCACACATGACACATTATGCAAACACATTATGCAAATTGAATGTTTCAAAACAGCCATTAAATTTTCTAACCACTCCGTTTGATCCTCCTGGGGGAAAATTAGCTGAATCGTAAACCATGAATACAATTTCAATGACAATTCAAAGACAAGAGAATGAACGACTTTAATAAATGCAACCACAGTAGATGGTTATATGGTTTGCGGATGAGAATTTCTCGCCATTTACACATTTACTGGAATCACTATTTGCAAATTTATTGCAGACGGAATCTACAAAGCCTCGGCGTTTGATTATCCTGCGCCAAGGTCAGTTTCATGCGCTTTTCCTTGATTTTGTCCCACTCGAAGGTGTTTCATTCACCTCTGATTCGTCATACGCCATGTCGCATAATGGTGATAAGCTGCAAGTCATTTAACGTCTACTTCTTAAGATTATAATCTTAGTTAATCCGTTATTGTCTTGCTGTTGAACACCATATGTCCGGCATAGAATCGTCTAATTTTGATGAACTCTAAATTGTAGAATAATGTTTGATAATTATAGTGAAGAGTTTTTGTTAAAATCTACGAATTTTCCATGTATGCAACTTAAAACACATGGCAAACATAAAAAGAAAAGAAATTGATTGCCTCTGTGCATCGATAATTCGGTAGTAATTAAAAAAAACATGACAAAATGAGTTAGTGTTGCACCAGTTATCTTGCAAACCAAACATCCTACAGAGAACACTCAAATTACAACAATAAGGAAAATACGTCTGTAGCTTTTATGGATCCGGAGATAAAGGTTTTTGAAAGAAATAAATAGTTTTTTTTAGTGTTTTGTGTGTCATATTACGAAAGTTTTAAATACCCAAAACGGCGGCTTTTACGAACAACTTAAAGATTTTTCCTTTAATTCGATGTTATTTTTAATAAAATGTTTATTTTGGAACAATTCCGTTTTTAGGAAAATTAGGGAGTTCTTTTTCGAAAACCCGGTAACTCCGAGGCACGTACTATACCCGACAGGCGGGCTCGGCGTCTTCGTTTGTATGGCACCGAAATTAAAAGGAGAATTAAAGGATTGATCATCATTAAAGGAGATGATTATATGATTTGCAGTTACAGATGAGAATATCTCACCATTTACACATTTATTGGAGTCACTGTTAATAAATCGGAGAAACGAAGGCGCCTCAAAGCCTTATCCCGAGTTCATTTGCTGAAAGTGAGATAAAAATGATATTTTATCGACTGAATGGAATCATATTCATGGATCATACAATTGCCATAAAAGTAAAACAAGTTTTAAAAACATTTTTAAATACATAATATTTTTATCGAGTCAAAACACTTATTACATCAATGACGACGCGGTTTCCTGTTCATTCAAAAATTGAAAAGATATAGACGACTGGTCTTTTCTAGAAACGATAACGTTAGTTAACAGTTCCGGACTGACTCGTCTGTTTTGTAAACACCACCTCGCCACTCGCCACTCGCGGCTGTGAAGTCTGTCACGTCGGTGTCGCCGTATCACCTGTCCAATTTAGCAGTCGTTTGGATATCGATGCTGACAGCTCCATAATGTAGTGGTGTTTAGTGTGATGTATCAGCTAACAGGACACGCCGCGCCGTGCCATCACCCACACCGCTTATCGTTGTTATTGATGATGGAGAGTGGCTTACAAGCTATAATTAGTAAATCTGCGGGACGATTTTGTAGAAATCTGAATATTTGATAAAACTGTCAAAACTTATGTTATGTAACGCAAATGGACAGCTGATGTCAGTGGAATTAAGATACAAAGTCACACAACATTTTGATTTTTCGGGTGTAATAGAACTTATAAACAAAATAAAAATCTATATTTTATTAAAAAATTTGTAAATTTTCCAGTGGACCTTTGCACATACGGTAATGGAGAATTTGTTGTAACTCTGACAACATTTAAGTCCAAAATTGTGAGATGATAATGTTTGAATCTAGTGAAAAAAATTTAACCAATGAGGTAAATGGAAGAATCATACACTCCCCGTCGCAATACCGAACATAACTATGGTTCTTTTTTAGGATTCAATGTTTTTAAATAGCCCGATTCGCTATGTTTAAACACTTCATGTAATGATAACGCATAACGTAATCCCACACGGAAGGAAGAAAAACCTGTAGTCATTACGAAAACGACCACTCGTCACTGTTTACTGAATGAACTGTTGACTTTCTTGTAATGGGGAGGCTTTTAGGGCAGAATCGTCCAGACTGAACTGGATAAATTACACATAAATAAATAACAGAATATAATTCACTTTGAAATAAATTTAATTCGACGTCGTTTGAGGCTCATTCCAAAACATCGTTATGGGGTGCAGTGGTTGATCCGTAGCAACGAATCACCAAAATATACATAATCAGATTAAGCAAAATGATTTAACCGGCGAAATTTCAACTGACCGATTTACTCAAATGCTATTGGGTAAACGGTTTTTTCATGCTGTTTCTCATAACGAAGGTGTTGGAAATTTTCATATTGACGGTTTGACATTCAAGATTAATAAATAAAATAGACAAAGTAATATTTGTACTTATAGACTAGATACATAGTATTAGTATTACCCAACATATAAAATAGACTTCAATTATTTTCCATAGGCTAAAAAATATGACATGTTTAACAAATTTAGCCTGCATGTTAATTCCTAAAGTATATGTTCTCAAACGTTTTGGTTAGACAACTTCAAATCTTTTCAATAGCGTTGAACAACTTCAAACGCAAAAAAAAACCTTAAAATTAATAAAACTTTTATTCTATTAAACCAACTTTTATTCAAAACAAAAATACTTTCTTGATAGTTACATTTTTAAATAAAACACAGGAAAAGGTCTTATTATACCCGTTTTTTATTATTCAAATTGCGCAGAATAATTTAAAATTTAATAGTTATTGAAATTGTTTTGAGTTTTTTTTATTTATTAACGATTCGACAAAGAATTTATACAATCCATTTGTTGTTAGCTTTAAATTAATGTTTATTTTTATATAATGTTACCGAGACTTAGTATTTGTTTATATTTTTTCTCCGTCCAAAATGTATTGTGGGGTTAGTTATAATTCCTTTACTATTTCAATCATATCAATTCAATAAAGAATGACTGCTAAGGTAAGGCTTACTCATTCTGCATTGTATTCAAACAATCCTTATATTTTATTCAATCAATGCAATATTCAGTCAAGTTATAATTCAAAACTGGAAGACTCTGATCTTGAAATTTCAAATTATATTCAAATTGCCAATATCCTTGGTTAGTTTCAAGATAATAATCTAAACGTAAATAGCACTAAACCAAAATGTATGACATTTAACAAGGGTTTATCAGAATATATCCACTTGATGTTGGATGAAACTTTTACTTTTCCATGCAGCAATGTCAAATTTCTTGGACTCACTAAATCAAACAATTTATCTTGGGAATTACATATTGAACACCTTTGTAGGAAAATTAACAGTGGAATATTTATGATAAAGACTTGATCAAGATGTTGCTCCTTCAACGTTACTTATTGGTTTACCATGCTTATATCGAGTATCAAATTTCATATGGCCTAATGTTCTGGGGACTCAGTAACGAATAAAAAAAGTATTTATTCTTTAAAAAAGCCTTACAATCACTTTTAAATATTCCAAAAATTAATTCATGCCGTCCTCTTTTTAAAAAACATAAAATGTTACCTCTTGCACCAATATACAAACTACAAAGTTCCTGTTTTATCCAGAAGAATAAATCACAATTCCCACTACAAATAAACACCCACAACTACAATACAAGAAACGGTATTAGGAAACTGACACATACTTTCTCCCTTCAAGTCATTTAAAACCAGAAAACATATGTAGTGAAATAAAACAAATTAACAATTAATTATCACACAAATATATACAAAATTTTATCAAAATTGATTAGTAAATAACGGAGATATCGGGTTTTAAATATTTGCCATAAGAATAACATTGGGCAACGTACTGCGTTTACCGCCAAACTAAAAAATCAATTTTCTTCGCAACCAGTTGACGTAAACTAATGATTCAAAATACTGCATTATTTAGTTTTTCAAGTCAGATTTAATGGTTGCAAGTATATTTACTTTGGAGGTTACAGATTTTGTGAAATTAAAAAATATGATTTTTTAAACACTTAAACCCTCATAACTTCTGAATTTGAATTTTTACACACATGCGGATGGTGTCATTTTGTTTGTCATCGTAAGCACTAAAAACCATGAAATTTTTATCAAAATCGTTAGAGCCAATTTTGAGAAATTTTGATTTTTATAATCTTTTATGGGTTTTTATGGGGTAAATACCCTTAAAAATCTAAATTTCAAAAAAATGAAAAATACGCCTGGAGATACCACGGCTTTATACCTACACGCCAAATGTCATGAAAATCGGACCACTGGTGTCGTCTCTAGGTTTGTTTACATCCACACAGACACACATACATCCACACACACACACACACTGACAGACAGACAGACACCACGCCAAAAACCACTTTTTTGGATTCAGGGAGTACTAAAACGAATATATCCACTAACAACTCAAATTCGAAAATTTTGACGAAAACAATACTTTCTCCATATACTATGTATAGGGGGGAGAGAGTAAAAAACCAAATAAAAAACATTGTTTTATCAAAAAGGTCCAGGATATATGTCAATAAAAATCTACAATAATTTACCAGAAAACATCAAACAAATTAATGACATCTGAAGAAGTTTGAAAAAATTACTTGAAGAAAAATGTTTTTATAATATTGAAGACTATTCCGTAAATTGAGACTAAATCAAAGTTCTTAAAATAAACATTTTATTTAGTTTATAGCCTTTGTATGTAATTTCATTACAAACCCAACCATGAAAATGGCAATTGGGCTTAAGTCAATAATAAATAAATAAATAAATACGGTGGCTTAATAGTATATTTCATTACAAGGACCTAAAGTGACGCTTTTCGTACAAGGTCAAGTTTTACAACGGAGGCTGTAAGCCGAGGTTGAAAAATGACCGAGTAACGAAAAGCAGCTTTAGGTCCGTGTTATGAACTATATTTTTCGTTATATTGCTCAATACAATACGTAAACTACTTAAGAAAACCAAAATGTTACAGCTTGTTTACCTTTAAAGATGCCTTCAAATGATGCCACCGTCTTGTTCTTGCTATTTGAAGCAATCAGCTGATAGTCTGTTTCATTTGTGTTAGGGTAGACTGACAACAATGAACAACTATCGACGTATCGAACGCATGTATTAATCGATTGGTGAAATGAACGAGTTTCACAAATTGATTAAACTGACAACAATGAATGTTTCGATGATAACGATGAATGTTTCGATTATTTGTAATCGAATGAATATTGTTCGATTATTACGACGTACTCGGCACTTTTTGACTTTTATAGTCCTAGGACTATAAAGAGTCAGCTGGTATCGAGTACATCAGCTTTTAATTCCTAGGAATAAAAAGAGTGTATTTAGTTCCGGAAAACATGCATTAAAAACATCTGTTTTTGAAGCAGTATAACGAATAGTATATTTCATTACAAGGACCTAAAGTGACGCTTTTCGCACAAGATCAAGTTTTACAACCGAGGCTGTAAGCCGAGGTTGAAAAATGACCGAGTAACGAAGAGCAGCTTTAGGTCCGTGTGATGAACTATATTTTTCGTTTTATTGCTCAATACAATACGTAAACTACTTAAGAAAACCAAAATGTTACAGCTTGTTTACCTTTAAAGATGCCTTCAAAAGATGCCACCGTCTTGTTCTTGCTATTTGAAGCAATCAGCTTTTAATTCCTCGGAATAAAAAGAGTGTATTTAGGTCCGGAAAACATGCATTAAAAACATCTGTTTTTGAAGCAGTATAACGAAAAAATTATTGTATATCATCTTCTATATTACTAATTCTGTGAGCGATTTTTTAAATCAAAATTGTGAGAGTTTGACAGCTCGCAGGATGATGGGAGAGGGCTAAATTAAAGGTCTTGGTCCCAGGGGTTCGGGAAAAATATCAGATTATGTCCAAATCTACCAGAAAATGAGAAATAACGAAATATTTCTTCCATTTAAAATGCATTGGGATTGAAAAACGTCTACTTTGTTTGCATTAAACATGTGGTGATTATGCTCGATTCAAAGCCATATGCTAGATATTGACATGTGGGATTTTTTTCAAAATGCAGCTAACTATGCACGTTCAATGTACGTAACAAAAAATATTTTAAATTTAAGATTTTCTGATTTTATAATAATAAAGGGTTTGAGTTTTTTCATAACTTAAATTATAAAAAGTTAAGGACTTTTGTTTAGTTTATGTTATAACGATGCAAATTTAATACCAAATGATATATATATATATATATATATATATATATATATATATATATAAAATTACTTAGGGGAAAAGTTTTGCGCCAAAATTGTGGGCATTTGGAAGGTCGCAGGATGATGGGTGGGGGCTGAAATTGAAGGTCTCCCATCCCAGTGACTCGGGGAAAATAATGAAATTGCTTACTATAAAATGAGAAATAACGTAAAATAGCTGTCATTTAAAAACCATTGGGATGTAAAAAGGTCTGCTTTGTTTACTTGATACCAAATGCTAGATATAGGCCCTAATCATAATTTCGTGGATCCAAAAGCCTATTTTCTAAGAAGGTTTTGTACTAAAGTAAAGAAGGATTATGCTTAGGGGCTTTAGCCCCTTCAAGCCTCTAGTTTTATTATATATCAATTATTATATAATTATTATATAATTCTTCTTGTACCCTCAATTTCGTAAATGTTGTGGACCTCAAAAACATACAGTATCCCTTCACTTAATCGAATTGATGTATCAGCATAGTCCAAGATTCGTTGTCCGTCACTCTCATCGAATATCTATATCGAAAAAACTTTTGTCCACGAGATAAGAGTGATGTTCTTTAAATAACATCACGTGACTTCCGCCTTGACTTGCTGGTAAACACATCGCCGTCATTGCAGAGGTCAATTCGAGCGCAAGTTCTCACGTAAGTCAGGAATGTATTGACAGCGCCGCTCGGGGTGGCGGGTAAATGACATGTGTTCTGTTGTCTCGTACATAGATCAACATCCTAGACTAGGGATTGTTTGCTCTGGGTTTGTCCTGGCGAGTTAACGATGTTTACTCCTTCCGCGTATTTGTACTCGAATTGCGCCTTTCTCTCATTATCTCATTATCGTCGCAACACCAAGGTTAATTTATCATTAAATGGATTCGAGGTTAGAATGCAATATGAAATTGATACTGTATTATATTATAAAGACAAACAATTGAAAATAACTTAGTGTTTTGAAGTTAAGATTGTTATGAATTTAATCGGGCGTTGAATAAAGACAAATTCATTGATATTTGTTCTCATGGATAAAAACGAGGCGTAGCTCGGAGATAAATTATGTTTTCCTGTAAGGAATATGTTTGGGAGTGGTGAGGTAGAGGGGTATGTGGGATTAGGGGAGACGGTTGGATTGGGGAAGAGGATAAGGCAGGTTGTGGGAGAGAGGGGGGCCGGGTAGGGGGTTAAGTTAAATATTAATATTTTCATTAAGTAAAAAATGTTGACGTGTTGGTTCGGTGGTTGCAGTTATGTGTGAGTGTGGGCATGGGAGTTAGTTAGAAAGCGAGGGAAGAAGGATCAGCACAGCTGAGGGCAGGTAGGGAGAGATTATACAGTTGTGCTTTACTCTGTCGGGTTTCCTTGTTAAGTGTTTACAGTAATGCGAAAACCAGAACATACTCTCGGCCGACAGATTATCACAGTCAGTTTGTTTCTCTTTCGAGCATCGCGCTCTTGGCCTGTTTATGAGCTTCCTGATTACCAAGAACGTTTTAAAAATAGTTTGGTCGTTATAACTTAGCTAGATGAGCTAGTTTTACAGGGTTTAAATAGTGGTCTCTAAAAATAACTGAAGTTCTGAAGAAGGTACTTCAGTCGTTATCGTTAACCTAATCGACCTTTCAGAACAATTTAGACTTTTTAACATCACACCCCATAAACGGATGGTCCGAAATCGGTAATTTATAGGTTGAACATTTTGAATGAATATTGTTTGAGATAAGTACATTAACTGGTAATCTGAAATTACGCTCAGTACAACATCTATGCATAGGTTTTTCCTGTTCGAAATTAACCTTAAGTTAATCGCTAACACATATTCCTTCATGAGGTAAAAAATTAGGAAAATAAATGAGCCTACATATGCAATAGGGATCCAACCCACAAATATTAAAATGTTGTGTTTTTGTAACTTCCAAATAAAAGAAACATTGGTTTATTTCATGCAAAAAAGATCTGACCAAAATTAGCTTATTTAAGCAGTAAAATCTTGCTTGGAACCAACCCACATATCTGTAAAGATACTTTCAGATCCAGCAATAAGGATCCAATGGCTTGTTCTATGAGAGATTACTTAGTTATTACTTACAATTACAAGGACAAGAGTAAATTACAAATAACTAGTAAGTGAGATAAGAAGATTATTGAGTTTGTTTGTAACTTTTTTTGTATTTGTAGCTTGTTTCTTGTTTTTTGGTTTCACTTGACTGGATCTTGTTTGCAAAATCACCTGAAAAATGACACAACACAACATCTGTGGCTTGGACCCTCTAAACAATGTATACATTGCCCTAAACGTCTTTATTCAAAAAGGATCCAAGCCACAAAACAATTAATAACAAAGGGAATATATGGACTGTAACATTAAACCTATCATTTATAAACAGAGGAGAGTCACTTTTATACATACAATGCAAATTTATAACGTTAAAATTAGACAGAAATTAATAATGAAGTAGAAAATTTTAATCTTGTTTTTCTCAGTTTGACTATGCAGTGGTTTGGATCCCTATTGCATATGTACGCTCAAATGTTCTTTGGTGTTAAGGGAGGGGAAACGCAGAAACTACTCCGCCCTACTCCACCCTTTAATTTACTTGGATCACAACTTAAAAGAGCGTATTTCAGAACAATATTATAACTTAGTTCCTTCTTCTATATAAAAATACATTTTTAATCCCTTCTCAAATTGAACCCCCTTTCTCCACGGGACATCGCCGCCTGGTTGTCGCGGTTCCTACACACCCTCCTGGCTGGAAGTCCAGTGGCCCTTCCTCATTTCTCTCCCCAGTGTCACGGCCAAGGTCTCCACGTGGTCCTCCACAAACAACCACCGCCCTCCAGCCACTGCACGGTGAAGGGTGGGGATTATACCGAAAGAAATCGGAGGATAAACCCCAACAATCGACAATAACATCCACCGTTAGTTAATTAACTGTTGGCTTATTTGGCATTGTTTAAATTAATTATTTAAATTAGTAATTATTTAAAAGGTAGCTTGTTTTTATGTAGAAACAATTAATTTAATTTATAATTGTTTTTGCAGTCAAAGGTGTAGGAACAGGGATCGTTGCGGCGGTGTGCAGTTCAGTGAACTATCTATGCCAATAATGTTGATAGCAACCAGTTTCTGTTTTACTTACGTTACTAATTTCTTTTAAAATCTTATTAAAAACGTATTCCAGGTAAAATTAGGATATAACCGGTAAAAACTCCCGTTAAGTTTACTCGGGAAATTATATTGGTCAAAATAGGGTAGGCTTAATTCGTTGGTGCAATAATTATACAGTTCGATGTTTGGCCTAGCGTTCAATATTTGATTAGGCAAAACTGGACTGCATGGGCTCTTCCTCAGAATTGTTAATTAGGATGGCCAAAGATTGTATCCTTTCTAATTAACATAACTTTTAAAGGCAGCTAATTGGTTAAAGGCTTTAAAATAAAATATGAGACAGAGCATGGAAGATTAGTTCTCAGTCACTTTACTGCTAAGTTTTCGTTTTATTGTTTCCACTCGTTTCAAATGCGTAATGATTGTTTTCCAACTTGCACGTTGTAACTACTTGTAATTTCATGTTTTTAAGTTTATGCATATAACGTCATAGAGTTGTTATAGCATTTTTCATTTATTATAGTTGTACATATACTTTCCATGTTTTTCATTTATTATGTATTTAATGGTGTTTAGTAGAACGCGCTTTATCGTCTTTTCAATATAGACTCCTAGAAACCCGATCCATCAGTGTTGTGTACCAGATCATTAATATAAATCGAAAAACTAAAAATATGGTATAAATTGTTTAAATGAATACGCAAAATTGACTTAAATTCAATCAAAACAAACACCTTTCCAAAAAGTGGAACAATGTTAGCATTTTATCCATATATTGAAATATTTAAGTTGTAATTATTTTGGTCTTGCCATTATTTTTTTTACCGAGTCCTTAACTGACAAATAGTCGACGTTGAGTTGAAAAAGCATCAGAGCTAGGCTTTAGGAGGACTTTTGGGCCCGGGCTCCTCTCTTCAAAAGATGTTAAAACACCAACATTATTCATATGTGCAAAAATTGATTGATTGAAATGTATTTTTATGATTTTATGTTTTCGTCTCTTACTAAAATATAGCATACTCATTAAAATAACTTTCCTATTCTACATATCGAAAATGCCGCCATTTCAAGCAATGTATAATGTATTGTACATATTTTATATAAAATTACATATACTTATATTTTATATAAATTATAATGACTTATGCTTTAACTGTGTTCTCTGAATACGCACGCGATTTTGGGTATTGGTTAATTACTTCATGCATGATCCTACAGATAAATGACACCTAGGAGCTATTTCCGAAAAAAAGGTGAAGCTTACAAGTACTTAGGTAAAATTCCATCAAAGGAACCATGTAAACAGTTACAAGGCTGTACACGATCATTAACTGTGGGACTTTGGTTTCTCACGCAATTTGGTAAACAGATTTACAATTAACTAAATTGCATAACAGTCTCTCATTAAGAGACTGACACCTAGTCTACTTTAAAAACGTTTTCGTTTTAAATAGGAATTCCTCATTTCCAAGGCATCGATGAGTACATTCAGTGATAGAGGAAATTGAGGTATTCCCTTCAATTTACTTTGGGTTAGGTTGAGAACTTTGTCAACCCAAATTAGTAGTAGTATCTATTAATCATTGTCACATTATAATACGTTTTCGAAACTCTAACTGCCAGTTCAGACCGAGTATCTCTTGTAAAATAATTATGAAAATCCTCTGACGTAGGATAAACAAGAATATGCATAGCCAACTTGAGATCGTCGACGAATTGAGGTAGAATTTTAGTACTTTAAAGCTTCGATATAAAACAGTAAGTAAGAAAAACAGAGTGTTAAATCAAGTCAGTGTTTACAAACATCATACTACTTCCTACATACGTATGAAGTACAAATATTATGATCTACGTTTCCCTAATATACGTACATTTATATTTTTAATCACTCAAGGAAGTAAAAGGAACACATTAAGTTCAGCTAAAGTACAAAAGTAAAGAAATTACCACAAATAAAGTAAAAAAAGAAAGAAATATTTTTGAAAACAGTTATATAAAGTTCAGCTAAACTATTTTCTACTATGACGACTTGAATAATAATAAAAAATTCATAAAATTCGCATTTTGTGAGCTATTGAGTATAGTGGAGGAAAAAATACAAACAAATATTTAGAATTACCTGTATAATTTTTAATATTTTAATCAGACATCTTTATAAAGGCCGACCCTAAATTATGTAACGCTAGGATCGGCCTTTTCAGACCCCCCTTTTGTTAAGATGACCCTCAACTCCTCTCAGGAAATACTCAACGCCATGCCCCCACTTCATAAGCATTTTGTATTTTTTAGAATAAAAACATTTCTCGGGTTCCGTTCAGTTTGTTTTCTCACGGGGGTAAAATATAATACCTGATAATACTCTAACTTTGACATCTTGTTATTAAAAATTTTCAACAGGTTGTATTTCAAGAGGAAAACAGGAATTTTCTGAAATTTAAGAAAATTAATACTCCCCCCCCCCCAGCAATGTTACGTATTTTAGAGGCAACTCCTATGACCTCAATTATTTTACTGACATACGAAAATATCACTTAACATTTTTCTGGAGTCAAAGATAAGACTATCAGATCGGAAGTTATTTTCTAAACTAACGCCGAAGGTTTATAACCGATACTTTATTTATGTTTCTTCTCTAAATCACCAGGAAAGGTCAAGACCAAATCCGTTTTCAAGGAGATCATTCAGGAATCCCATCTGGACTAATCTGGTAACTTCCAAATGTTCGGTTATCCGCCCGGAGGTCAAGGGACGCTGTAACGGCTCATCAGCTGATCATTGTTGTGATCTGCAGTGGCGCGACCTTGCGGCGAACGGCGCTACTGTTATCAGTCACGTGACCTTCGCGCCGACACATCCTTTCACTCTCTCTCTTCCGGTCTTCCTGCATCCAGCTTCCGGCGCGGTGCTGACTTGCCAACTCCTTTTGTGTTGTAATTGTAATGGAGTGTCACTTATCGGAAGGCATGATGCTTAAATGAAAATGACTCAATAATGACATGCACAGAATAACTTAGTTTTCGTTATCAGTACAAGGTCACATATAAATCTCTCAGATCAACATTTACGGTGTTCAGTGTGTGTTCATTGTAAATTGTTTTTCACCACACTACGACGAAATCACCTGTTTTACAAACGTCAAACGCGGACCGAATCACACCGTTTGCCGCCACAGGACCGAAAACGTTGGGGGCCCTAGGGCCGAAAGTCAGCTGATAGTTTATTTGCTTGAAACAACGTCAGAACATCACAAAATTATACGGCATTCAAGACAGGATAGTTGCGATCATATGATTGTCATAGCTGTGTTTTGTTTTCAAGTGAGTCAAATAATAATCAGTTTTTTTTTTAATTATTTAGGGTATATTTCATTGTGTAGTGTGGTGAAAAATAGCGTTCGCACCTCGGCCCAAAGGGTTTTGCAGCTCTCGATCATTTCAAATTCTCGACTTCGTCTCGAATTTGAAACACGATCTCGAGCCTGCAAAACCTCATTTTCGGCCCTTGTTGCAAAATATACTGTCTTATGTATTGTTGATTTTATTATTTTATTACCATTTTTAATCGGGTGTCCCGCTACCAGTACACCCCTGTTTATTTTGAACACTATAATATACAATAATAAGAAAAATGTCCATCACTAAATCACATATGAGGATTCGAATAAAAGGATTTTTGTCTTGAGATATCAACGGAGTGATCCAGAACTCAAACATTCAAATCTAAAATACTTTTTATGTAAGTAATTACATGACAAATTATAATTTGTTTCGCACAAAAAAATATTTTTGTTGAAACACAAAGTCAGCTATACTAAAATCTGATCCAACTTGGCAGCCTTTTCATTTTTGTGTGTATGTAGTGCATTGAACACAGTTTATCCCTTAAGCCACTGTAAATATTTCAGCAGATTTAAACCGTATTATGTTCAACTCAGTTTTCAAGATGTCTTATACATATTTTAGATTTTTATTTATTGTACATAATGCTTGTATTTATTATATATAAATTCTTGCTCGATCACCCCAATATTCTCTGAATCTTCGTTAGGGCTACTGCCAAATTTCCTGAGGTATTCAGTCAGCACCTTAGTTGGCTCTGGTGTCCACAGATGGCGCTGCTGACCATGGACAGGCGGCAGTCGCAGCAGCACGAGATACTTAGTCAGCTCTAGTGTCCACAGATGGCGCTGCCCACCATTTACGGGTGGTAGTCGCAGCAGCACGAGATACTTAGTCGGCTCTGGCGCCCACAGATGGCACTGCTGACCATGTACAGGCGGCAGTCGCAGCAGCACGAGATACTTAGTCGGCTCTGGTGTCCACAGATGGCGCTGCTGACCATGTACAGGTGGCAGTCGCAGCAGCACGAGATACCTAGTCAGCTCTAGTGTCCACAGATGGCGCTGCTGACCATGTACGGGTGGTAGTCGCAGCAGCACGAGATACTTAGTCGGCTCTGGCGCCCACAGATGGCACTGCTGACCATGTACAGGCGGCAGTCGCAGCAGCACGAGATACTTAGTCGGCTCTGGTGTCCACAGATGGCGCTGCTGACCATGTACAGGTGGCAGTCGCAGCAGCACGAGATACCTAGTCAGCTCTAGTGTCCACAGATGGCGCTGCTGACCATGTACATGTGGTAGTCGCAGCAGCACAAGATACTTAGTCGGCTCTGGTGTCCACAGATGGCGCTGCTGACCATGTACGGGTGGTAGTCGCAGCAGCACGAGATACTTAGTCAGCTCTGGTGTCCACAGATGGCGCTGCTGACCATGTATGGGTGGCAGTCGCAGCAGCACGAGATACTTAGTCAGCTCTAGTGTCCACAGATGGCGCTGCTGACCATGTACGGGTGGTAGTCGCAGCAGCACGAGATACTTAGTAATAATAATAATAATAATAATAATAATAATAATCACTTTATTGTCCAAACATTCTTACAAAGCTAGCAATGCTAGCACAGAACATAGACATTGTCAAGAGCTTAAAATAAGAAATCAATAACTACTACACTAAAAAATATGTTTACTAAGTACCTTACCACTGACAGTACAGAGAAAAAAAACTCCTACAAATATAAGAAAAGTAAAATTACATTAAAAACTAACCTAAATAAAAAATTCCTCAATTGAATAAAACATTTTATTTATCAAAAACAATTTTAATTCTTTTTTAAACTTATTTTCCCTAACCATAGATTTTAAATTACTTGGCAAATGGTTAAAAAGTTTTCTTCCCATATACAGTGGAGTTTTTTGAAAAAGTGTCAATCGGTGTCTTGGATATTGGAAGTCTTTGGAAAACCGTTTATTATAGCCATGTTCATGCTGAGAATTTTCTAAGATGTCAAGATTATTTTTTACGAACAATAAACATTTAAAAATATATAGTGAGGGAACAGTTAATAAACTATAATCTTTAAAAAATGATTTACAAGATTTCCTTTTTGAAGAAAATGTCATTATTCTTATAAATTTTTTTTGCATTTTGAAAATTTGATCTGAATGAGAAGATGCTCCCCAAAATTCAATACCATAGCTTATGACAGAGAAAAAAAGCCCATAATAAACCATTAACTTTGTTTGAAAATCAATTACTTCCCGCAAAATAATCATTTGAAAGCAAATAGAATTCAACCTTTTGATAATTTTACGAATGCAGGGTTTCCAACTTAAATTTGAGTCAATCTCTACTCCTAAAAAGGTTACTGAATTATTATTCGGGAAAAAACTACCTTGAAAAGAACAATTGAAATCTGCGCTTTCCCTATTTTGGGCAGTTTGAAATTTAACAATCTGTGTTTTAGAATTATTTAGCAGTAACCCATTTACTGAGAACCAATTGTGAAATTCTTCAAAAGCACGGTTAAATATTAATTTTAAATCTTGAGGTGAATTTGCTTTTAAAATAGCTGAGGTATCATCTGCATACAAAATAATTTTTGGGGAAACACTAACAGGTAAATCATTTATATATAACAAAAAAAAACAATGGGCCTAATATTGAACCCTGAGGTACACCAAATTTAACTTCACACCAATCCGAAATGTATTTCACATTATTCTTATATATTAGCGTTCTCTGATATCGGGATGACAAATATGATTTGACCCAAGACACCACAGAGTCACTAAAATTATAGTATTTAAGTTTTTCACAAAGAATATCATGTCGAACGCAATCAAAAGCCTTGGTTAGATCACAGAACACCCCTAAAGTGCTCTGTGATCCATCCAAGGCTGCGGCAATCTGATCTACAAAATCGGCAATTGCAGAAGTAGAATTACGTCCTCTTCGAAAGCCAAACTGTTCTTTTACAAAAAACATATTATCTTCCAAAAAATTAATAATTTGGTTTGAAACAATTTTCTCAAAAATTTTAGAAAAAGAAGGTAAAATTGATATTGGACGATAGTTATCAAAAATGTCCTTTCCTCCCTTTTTATGCAAAGACTTAACCTCGGCATACTTTAATTTAGATGGAAACAATCCACAATGTAAAGATTGATTTATAATTAAAGTCAGAGGCCTACAAATGGAATCAATACTTAGTTTCATTAAATTTTGAGGGATTTCGTCCCAACCTGCACATTTTTTATTTTTCAAGGATTTAAAAATTCTAGAAATTTCCATGGAAGACACAAATGAAAAAGAAAACTCCCTTTGGCTGTGATTTTGCTTCTGCATAAACTTTAATGCATCAGAATTTGATGGGAATGTATTTAATATTTGTGGTATATTTGAAAACCTGTTATTGAATGTATCAGAAATTTCTTTACCATTGACAATTAATTTATTTTTTCCCTGAAAATCTGGAAAATTTTGAAAACTTTTCTGCAATCCTAGTTCTTTATGCACTATCGACCAGGCCGCCTTAGTCTTGTTCTCCGATTTTTTTAAGATATTACCATTATGCAACTTCTTTGCTTTTTTACAAACTGCCTTAAAAATCTTTTTATAAGACCTAACATATGAAATAAAACCTAAATCGTTTGACTCCTTAGCCATTTTGCCAAGTACTCTTTTCCTCTCACTAGATATCTTGATACCCATAGTAACCCAACCATTTTTATTTCCACACACATTTTTTTTAGCATGAAACTTTAAAGGAAAACAGCTATCAAAAACATTTCTATAAGTTTGTAAAAAACAGTCATAATTAATATCCAAATTATAATAGGGTTTTACATCCCATGCAGTTTTACTTAAACTATCTATAAACATATTTACATTCCTCTTTGAAAAAACTCTACTCTTATTCACAACCTTTGACTTTACATTATTCCTTAAATTTGTACTTATCGATAAAAAAAGTGACCTATGGTCCGATAAACCTAACTCCAAATTCATCTTAGAAAAAAGAGACCCAGTTTTAAATTCATTGGTTATTATATTATCAATACATGTTCTTGTAGTTGCAGTAATTCTAGTCGGGGATGTAAAATTTATAGAAAGTCCATACATTTCAAGCAAATTTAAAAACATTTCTTTTTGTTTAGGAGTTTTACTATCAACCATTACATCTACATTGTAATCTCCTGATAAATACACCAGCTTAGATCTTATTTCATTTTTCAATAACATTAAAAAAGATTCCAATTTATTAATGAATAATTTAAAATTCTTTTCACAAGGAGTTCTGTAAATAGAAGCTATTAAAAGATTTAAACTAGGAATTTCAATACAAGAGGCTTCAAAAATTGCATTCTCATTATAAATACATAAATCCTTCCTTTCCACAAAATTCAAATGATTTTTTACAACAATACAAGAACCACCATGCATTAGTAAATTTCTACAATAAAAAGAAGCAAGTTTGTAACCAGGAATAGAGTTAAAAAGATATATATTATCCTCTGAAAGCCAATGTTCATTAAAGCATGCAATTGCAATGTTGGAATTAACTAGCAACATATTCAGATCATCAATTTTACTAGCAATACCCCCCTGAATATTGAGATGCATAAGCCATTCAAATTTGTTATCTTTAATTGCTTCTATACATACAGGCCAACTAAAATTGTTGCCTACGTTATTATAAGTGGATTTGTGATCAATATTACAGATAACACAATTATATTCTAAATTTGTTTCATGCACACTATTGTTTGACTCTAATTTAGTATTGCTAACATTTGGATTAATCTTATTAGTACTATCTATAAACACACCACTGGTAAAACTATCATAAAGAATGCTAGCAGATCTACTACAATCATGTGTTAATTTTTTTGTAATACAGCTACTTCGCTCCCTAAAAAACAATTTTGTTCTACATTTGTGCTGCAACTGAAAGTATTTAACTGATTGTTGAACCCTACACTTAATTTATTTGGTATATTACCTACACTAAGACTACCATTTACAATCAAACCATTTGATACACTCTCTGATATGCCACTGCACTCACTGCTCTGCTTTTCACAAACACCAACTGTTGACTTGACCACATCACTATACTGCAGATGACCGGGTACCACTGGTGGAGGGGAGGGAGTACTCAAGTAGTTGGTGCTGCTGCTCATCAGTTGTGGTGTATTTTCAATACATGTTTGGTCAGACATTCCAAGTCTGTATGACGCTTCGGAAACCAGGGTATCATCCAAATCGGTTGAAGGTGAAGCGGAAGGAGGATTTGCAGGATGACTTTGGGTTGCAGGCAGACTTTTATTTGTTTCCACTTGTATAGACCTCTCCAGCATTATTTTAAAAGTATTGTGATCCAGTCCATTAAACAAAGTCCTTCTTGATTGCTGATCATATGTCACTATATTTACAAATGCCTTAGTCTCAGCTTGGAATTTGACAATATTTTTGACAAAACATTCAATTTGAATGTTGTCTCTCACGCATCCCATTGGGGAACAAAACAGGGAATTAAAGTTTCTCTGCTTGAAATCAACTGTAAGCTGATGGAAAGCCTTCTCATAGTCGACAATTTTTGGTTTGCCATTGAAGTTCAATTTTGTTATCAGGCTGTAAATCTTAGTCAGCTCTGGTGTCCACAGATGGCGCTGCTGACCATGTATGGGTGGCAGTCGCAGCAGTACGAGATACTTAGTCGGCTCTGGTGTCCACAGATGGCGCTGCTGACCATGTATGGGTGGCAGTCCCAGCAGCACGAGATACTTAATCGGCTCTGGTGTCCACAGATGGCGCGGCTGACCATGTACGGGTGGCAGTCGCAGCAGCACGAGATACTTAGTCGGCTCTGGTGTCCACAGATGGCGCTGCTGACCATGTATGGATGGCAGTCGCAGCAGCACGAGATACTTAGTCGGCTCTGGTGACCACAGATGGCGCTGCTGACCATGTATGGGTGGTAGTCGCAGCAGCACGAGATACTTAGTCGGCTCTGGTGTCCGCAGATAGCGCTGCTGACCATGTACGGGTGGTAGTCGCCGCAGCACGAGATACTTAGTCGGCTCTGGTGTCCACAGATGGCGCTGCTGACCATGAATGGGTGGCATTCGCAGCAGCACGAGATACTTAGTCGGATATGGTGACCACAGATGGTGCTGCTGACCATGAATGGGTGGCAGTCGCAGCAGCATGAGATACTTAGTCGGATCTGGTGACCACAGATGGCGCTGCTGACCATGTACGGGTGGTAGTCGCAGCAGCACGAGATACTTAGTCGGCTCTGGTGTCCACAGATGGCGCTGCTGACCATGTATGGGTGGCAGTCGCAACAGCACGAGATCACCACAGAGGACGGGTACATCCTGCAGCTGCACAGGATCATGGGAAAGCGCACGGACCGCAGCAAGCCACCGGTGCTGCTACAGCACGGCATCCTCGGCGCCTCCGACATGTGGATCCTGCGCGGCTCCGACAAGGACCTGCGTGAGTAGCCGAGGATAGGGAGTAGGCAATAGAGCAAGAAACTGCGTGAGTATCCAAGGATGCTTGCACAATAGGCTATTGGCAATAGACAAGCTCTGCAATTCCAGTCAAATATGGTCTACTTTTTGTCTACTTTTTCAAAAATTAATAAACTTGCGTGAAATTACATTTTGCAAACTACTAATGTAGAAATGCAAATGGAGACCTGTTAGCCATAACATTATCAAAACATGTGTCCCTGTCTCTGTGTAAATGCTATGATTCTCCCTTGTGACCAATGTTAACTTTCAAATTCTCTTTAACCTCAACCAATGATGATTTTACGTTAAGACAGGTTTCTGTAATCGAGGTAAACATGAGACGAATCCTTGTTTTTGGGTGACGACCACGATGAAGAGCTGGAAGTAGTTGCCTTTGTTTTATATTATAAAACAAAGGACTGTTCATAAAAATTATACGTACACTTATTCACTTTATTCTCATAACTATAGTGTTAGTTACAGTCACAGTCTTCTATGAGAAATTCTACACACTGTGCAAATCATTGTCCTAATGTGAATGTAACAATGACAATGCCCACTGGTTTCAAGCCGTGCAATTTTCATGCAAGTCTTGAAGATGTTATTTCCAGGCTTGAAGGATGCTTCACCAGTGGGCATTGTCATTGTTACATTCTTGTTAAGACAATGATATGCATAGTGTGTAGAATTTCTCGTAAAAGACTGTTGTAACTAACACTAGTAATAAGAATAAAGTGAATTAGCTATATAACGTCCTTTGTTTCATAATAAAGACTTGTTAAAATGGAAAAAAGGCAACTACTTCCATCTCCATTTTCCATCTTTACTATCGTGGTTGTCGTTCAAAAACAAGTATTCGTCTCAATGATGATTTTGCTGAGTGAAAAAGGTTTACTGACTATCCAATTCCTACTTAGGTACTTAGTTACTTAGGTACTTCCAATTACTACTTAGGTATTTTTAATTAAAACGTAAATCTGCATTGTTGCAGCGTTCGTGCTGGCCAAAGCAGGATACGACGTGTGGCTAGGGAACGTACGAGGAAACAACTACTGCAAGTCACACGTCTCCAAGAACGACACCATGGATGCCTTCTGGGACTACAGGTAGGAGTTTGTACATAATGATTGTAAAAATATTAGAATACAACTCTGTTGTTGACTCTATTGGTTGGTAGGTTGCACTGTGATTCTGCTGTGCAACTGCAGTTGCTGGAGAGTTGGTATAACCTTGCTCCACAATCCAAGGTTAGTGCCTCAAGTCTGCCGTGTATAACTGATTTCATAAAGTAGATGACTTCCTGGTTCTAACTGTCAACACTAACATTTAGACACTGTCACCTCTTTCTTTTACCCATAACGGTATTCTTTTTTCAAGGCTGTAAATATTTCGATTAAAAGTTTTCTTCTTCGAAATATTGTAAATGAGCTGTAGAGAAATTTCACTATGAAGGGAAAATATGACTTTGTTTAACCACAGTAATAAGTAAAAAAAAAAATATTTACCAGGAGTCTAAACTTATTATTTTGAAACATTCATATTTATTTAAAGAAAATTAAAATTGCAGCAAAAGCCCATTAGTCCGGCCTCAGATGGTCCGACCACTCGCTTGATCCAACCATCCCATCGGCAAAATCGGCTTCCGCTGGTCTGACCTCTCCTCGCTTGGTTTGACCATGCTATTGGATATTGATCTCTATGTTTACATTACTTGAGCATCACTCCATTCAGTTTGCTTTATGTCGATAACACATTCATTATACATTGCCAATGCATATTTCTTTCAATTTTTGAAGCCTTCCTGTAATTGTCTAGCTTGTTCAATTATTCAGGTCTTCCTGTAATTTTCTATCTTGTTAAACGCTTTTCATGCATTCCTTTTTGAAATACAGTTAATTTTACTATATTTCAGTGAGGTCAATAAACGTGATCCTATAACAATCCGTGGTGATGGATTAGTGAGCTTCTACTGTATTGCTTTGATAGTGTTGAAAAAATAGTTGGACTTAAAAATGTTTAGATTTAAATCATTATTCTGCTCCCTATATTATTTACCAATCCAAACGTCACTAATGCCTTGGCATTATATTTGTTGAATATCTTTCTATAGTCTAAATCAAAACAGTATCATCTCTGAAAATAGGATGTTTACATGAAATCTGTCTTAGTTTGTCAGATTTCAATCACATCCTCGCCACACCATTATGCCCTTGTCTGGGAATGCTAAGGAGGTCTCAAATTAGAGAGTGAGTTGTCCTTGAAGAGCCTGGAGGATAGGTTTTATTAGAAATGTTGACTATCTTTCCTTCAGGGATGAGGCTAACTCACCATATCATACCTTTCCCATCCTGACAATCCCTTCCTTCCTTAAACTACACATTATCCCTGGAAGAAGTGCCTGGCTGGCAATGCTGGGGCTTTGATTCCTCCAAAATAGTGATTTGAACGACTCATCGAGTGAATAAAATGAATCATGATTCTTTTTGAAAAAGAATCAATTCTTTGCGCGAATCAAACATATACAATCTGGAATTTTATTCCTTTAATTCGCAAAACAAAACTAAGTGCAAACGCCAGTTTTGTAAGACCAATGTCAATTTTTTTGCGACCCGTGTCATTGCAAAGGCCAATGACATGTTAACTAAAAAGAGCAGCTTGATAATGAGGAAAACAGACACAACTCAATTCTTTTAAATTACCAGTATTGGTTCATCTATTTGTAATTCGGTGGTTTGAGTCTTCTTGTTTACACCCAAGTCGCTTTTACTTCTTGGATCAAATTTAAATAATATATTTTGGATTTGGAAATAGCATTCACAATTTGATTCAGAATTCAAAATTATACTCCAAATACAAAAATGGTTTTTGTATTGGAGGTCCAAATACAAAAAAAATACACTTTTTATTAAAGAAAAACGGATTGATTGTATTAATTTTACATTTACCTGCAAAGAGTATTAGATGAATCAAAGAATCGATTCAAATTTTGATTCTTTGAAATTGAGTGATTCAAATGAATCGATTCACTGAGAAGAATCAAACTGCCCATCACTACTCCAAAATCTAACCCCGCATGTGCTCCGCAGCTTCCACGAGATGGGCTACTACGACGTGCCGGCCATGATCGACCACATCCTGGTCACGACGGGCCACAAGCAGCTGTTCTACATTGGCCACTCGATGGGCACGACCATGTTCTACACGATGTGCGCCTCACGGCCCGAGTACAACGACAAGGTGCGCGCCATGTTCGCCCTCGCGCCCGTTGCGTTCATGTCCGAGTTCCCCAACGTGCTCAAGCAGATGGCCAAGTACCGCTACCAGATTTGGGTGAGTTTTAATGAAAAAAAAGTTAATTAATGCCAACGAATAAATCTGAATATAGTTCATGAAACCCTCAGTTGTAACTTCAGAATTTTTTTTCAGAGTTATTTAAAAAGCTATTTGATGACAAATAAATACTTTCATGACAGTGTATTTATTGAAAGGTGGTGTTCTCACATGTTCTGTTGAATGTTCCAATAACTGACTCGTCGACTTTGAAAATGAGTATTGACTTTATTAAAAAAAAATAATAATTTATAGCCTCTTTGAGCATCTAAATGTTAATAATTCGGCCGAAAGATCCCACTGTATTTTTGTTTTCAATTCCATTCCTCATGTACTGCAGAAATTGAAACTTTATCTTTGTAAGGAAATACAGATTGACTTAATGGTTCATATACTTGTGCTACCTTTAGTTAGTGGTTAGTTCCCATTAAGAATTTCCATTATTGCAAGTTGTCTATTAAGTGTCCGGTCAAGATTTTTATTCAAGAGCATGCCAGATATGAGTACCATTATATCATGAGACCACCACCATACATACACCAAAAGACTAATTCTCCTAGACAGCATCAAACAAATTACGTTGGAATGGGATCAAAATCACATCAACAAAATCGACTTCAGCGTCATTAGCACAAAAATCAACTCAAGGGGGTAATGAGAGCAGTTTCCAAACAAATTGGGCGCAGACATATGTTTACCTCTCTGACACAATTTCTGACTCTGTTTGATTTAACCTTGTCCATAAAAACCATCCTAAGTGATATTCCACTTCTTCCCTCAAACTTATAGCGACACACTACGTGTTTAGAAAGCTTCAGCTGTAACAATCCTCTCCTAGAAGTGTTCCGAGTTCACATATTTCTGCTAAGTAAACAAAGTTTTGCCTCCTGCAGGACATGTTCATCAAGCAGAAGATCCACCAGGTGTGGCCCAAGATGCCGTGGCTGTCGACGGCGGAGGCGAACCTCTGCCGCAACGGCTCCCCGCTGCAGCCCGTCTGTGTCGAGATTGTCTTCTCCATCGCCGGCTGGGACTACAAGCAGTTTGACAAGGTGACGAACATCAGCTGTTGTCAATAACTGTATGCTTGTCAGGATTGTCAGGACAAGGTGGCAAACAATGGTTCTTGTCAATAATTGTTGGCTTGCATGGAAAGATGACAAACACTGGCTCTTGTCAATAATTGTATGCTTCTTTCATCTTGTATTCATCTTTCATACAATAGGCTCCTTTCACACCTTGCAGTTTTAATGCGAAAGTTTAAACCTTGCTGTCGTGCTAAAGTTTGTGTTTACAAAACAAAAATACTTAAGTTTATCTAGAACGTGTGGAGAATTTCAGAGAGTATAATTTAGATGTGCATGTTGTAGAGTATGCTGCCGTCACTGATAGAGCACCTTTCCAGCACCAACCCCCGCACACTGGCTCACTTCGCTCAGAATGTGGACTCAGGTGTGTGTGCTTGAAACTCTGTTATGTTACTGTTACATTGAAAAAATGAATTGTTAATTTGGGAAATTCCTTGAGTCAGCAAACTTTTAATACTCTAGAAGGCCATAACTGCAGAGAAGAATCAAACAGAGGTCGCTTTTAAATGGGTCTTCCATTGCGCCCAAGAACTATTCACAGTCAAATCAAATTACGGTTACAGTTAAGTTACTTGTTACTAGTTACATCCAGTTACTAGTTACAGTTAAGTTAAATTAGGAAAGGACAGCGACGGTGCTGCTCTCTTAAAGAGTTAATGGTAAACTAAGTCCTCGACACACGCTAAGCAGCGCTCGGCACACTCTTGAGCGCAACATTAAAAGATACCTCTGTTTGATTTTCCTCAGTGCCATAACATACTATGAATTATATCTCTAATTTTCAATGGATAACGAATGGCAAATAGCAGAGAGAAAGAAATTAACCTCTTTGTAACAAATTTTTTAACGTTTACTTAAAATTGCTCCCTATGAACTTTTTAGTGAAACTGCAGGGCTTGTAACAGTTCTTGAGGTTGAAAAAAATAAAAAAAATAACTCAAATAAGAAAAAAAATAACCAAAAAATAACCTTTTGTACACAAAAAATGCTACTAAAAATAAGAAAACCGGTGTTATATTGGGGATAATACATTCTTAACCTTGGTAAAAAGGAAAATCTCGATAGATTAATCACAAATCTGCCTAGATTTGACGGCGAGACTTAATTTTCAGGCAACGAGACTTAGTTTTCACGCATTTTAGGATGATGAGATTCGTCTGCCGCGATGCTGCTACAAGATCGTCTGACAGATGAATACTGTAAACAACGCTTGTAGCAGTTCTTGAGGTTGAAAAAAATAAAAAAAATAACCAAAATTCCAAAAAAAATAACAAAAATAACCGAATTCCAAAAAAATAACAAAAAATAACCAAGAGCAAACAAAATAACAAAAAAATAAAAAAAATAACCTGTTACAAGCCCTGAAACTGTTGTAAGTTTGAGGAGGGCTGGAGGGCCCAAGGTTTCTGGGGATATGTCCCCAGTATGAAGGTGTACTTTTATATCACAAATATTAAAATGAAGGTTCTCCTTTCTATGAGATCACATGCCACATAAAAATAGTTTAGTCAATGTCTACACAATTATAATCCAGTACAAATTTTATCTGAGGTTTAATTGAGTACCCTGCTCTGCTATTACACTAAACAATATTTGCTACCAACTTTTATTGTAATATAAATTTAAAAAAACTCCACTAAAAACATAAACAGTACCATCAAAGTTTAACTAAGACCTTGTGCAAAAAATTATTAACTCTATTATAATTACTGTTTACATGAATTGTCATAAAATATTGATTTGAAGATGTAAATTTTATAACTGCAATAAAACATTAATGAGGTGTTTCCCACTGTAGGACGCTTCAGCTGGTTTGACTGGGGTCCGAAGGGCAACCTCGCGGTATATGGCAAGACAGAGGCCCCCGAGTACGACCTGTCGCTTGTCACGGCCCCTGTCTCCATCCACTACAGCACCAACGACCACCTCTCTTTCGAAAAGGTAATAAACTATGACTCTCATTTTAGGTATTGTTTTGTTTGCACAATTGTGAGAAATTACTGGTGGTTATAGTTGATTTGAGGTTCAAATAAAAAAAAGTAGCTAAATTGTTTCTCATGTTGTCTGAATCAATCTTTCATCTACTTCTAGTATGAGGAATAAAAGACACTGTATTCCCTCAGTTCCGGCCACAGCATTAGGCGGGTGGCAAAAAATGGAAACTCCAGCTGAGTAAATGACTTGATGTTAGAGACACCTCCTCTCCTCTAGACATTTAAGTAGTTTAACATGTTTCCATCAGATGGAAGCGCATCCACTTGGGTACGAATTAACCGAGTTCAACTAAGGGGATCAACGAATGAACTACTTAACAAGAAAAAATTAAAACAAAACTAAGACAAAAACAACGACTTATATGACTTTTATACGTTTAAAACTACTAAGGTTAAGTTCTATAGATGAAATGTCAACAGATAATAAAATACTAAATGGGCGCGTTCAGCCGCAGTCACTGGTGGGTGATCTACTAACCTATAATAAGTGAACGGTAGTGGTGGATGTACCACCTACCGATCATTGTTGTGCATCCACTGATGTTGTGTTTAAGGTGGATTCGGTTAGTTACCGGAGATTGTTGATCGTCAAGATGGGGTGGATTTGCCTATTAGTGACTAGGTAACCGGTTAACCACCGGTGACTGCGGCTGAACGCGCCCAATGAAAACAAAATTAGTAATCACAAATTTCAATGATCAGCTGATTTTGGAGAACACAAACAAAGAGCATAACTATCTGTAACATCAGATGGGTGAATGATAACCAAATAACATATTTTAAACGCCAGCAGCGTACTCACTCACCCGCCTAATGCTGTGGCCGGAACTTTAATAATTTAGCAATTAATAATTGGGGCAGTAATAAAATGATAGGTTGTATAAAAAGATGTCAATAAAAAGTTTAATTTATCAGCTCACTTCACCAAAGGTAACCTAAGAAATCAAGATAAACCAATCCAACAAAACTCATAAGTTTTATAGTTTAATCGAGAAAATGTACAACAACAATTGAAGCTCTTGTTTCTATACTGATCGTTGCATTATACAGTACTGGTAGTCAATGAAACATTTGATTATTTGAAGATTTGGTATCCACCACTCTCCTACTGTTTATTTTCCTCTGTATTGGTTGACACGGC
Organism: Flexamia atlantica; assembly: GCA_035578135.1. Lineage (NCBI taxonomy): Eukaryota > Metazoa > Arthropoda > Insecta > Hemiptera > Cicadellidae > Flexamia > Flexamia atlantica. The sequence goes on from JAQJVK010000006.1 coordinate 58,332,578, forward strand.
AAATCAAAACAAGAATTTGAGTTCTTAAATAATATTAGTGATGACATTTCTTTATTTGATTGGTCAATAACAGCAATTTCCTTCCTTAAAACAGTTGTTGGTTATAAAAATGACAAACTACATAGCCATCTCTAGTAATAAGGCCGCGGCCTTCGACCTGGCAACATCGCTTCTCAAGGGTTTTTTGCATAGTAAAACCATTGACTCTCCCTTTCAGAGCCAGCTGGTTTCATGTAAACAAAAAATAGTGCTATAAGAGAGTATGGATAACCAAATCAGCTGAACCCTTAGGCGCGATGTTGCCATTTACTAGCGCCGCGGCCTTGTACTAGAGATGGTTATGCAAACTATCAAGGTTCGAAAATTTGCGTTGGTCTGACAAGACTGTCCAGCAACAGAGTGAGGGTTTACAGGCCCAACCAGTCAAGTGATCTACTGAGAAAAAATGTTCAATATTTTAATATGAAGATTAAAAGGCAGAAAAATAAAAATCTTAACAACTTAAAACAACTTAAACCACAACCTAAATTTTTTTTATTAAGTTGTAAGTTATGAAAAACCGAAACATTTTTGTTTTACAGGATGTGATGAGGCTTGTAAAAAAGCTTCCAAATGTCATCGGAGTGTTCAGAGTTCCTTACAAGATGTTCAACCACATTGACTACTTATGGGGGAAGGATGCCAAAAAACTGCTTTACAAAGACATTGTCCACCTGATGGACAGGTTATAACAGCAGAGAACTCACCACTCAACCACCACTCGACTGCCATCCTGACCTGGGACTGACTAGTTACCAATAGTATTTGGTTCCTGCCATTTTTGTTTTTTGTGATAGTTAATTAATTTATAATTGTGTTCATTCATTAAGATATTGCTCAATAATCTATAAGTTAAGTAGGAGAAACCTGAAAGGGTTGGTATTATATAATCAAAATATTATTTATGTTATATAGAGTATAGAGGAAACAAATGGATTAACTGGTGTCGAGTAGGCCGTTGGAACACAAATCATAAGACTGAAAACTGACCAATATTTTGATCCAATTTTTGTGGACCTTTAACAAGGACTATTTTGTGGTATGTTTTGTGTTCAGGTGGCCCACTGTCAAGAAAATCGACCTACGAGTGGCCTATGGCTTACTCGATTTCAGCTAAGCCAGTTGTGTTCTCTATAATCTCAATTATCTATAAGTCATTGGTAATGTAATTAGTTAAGCCTTGCAGTTTTTCTGTGAAAAACCTGGTTAACAAGTAATTTAAAACACATACAAGGTACATCTTTACATTCTTTACAAATGTTACTTTATGATCATGGTGTAAGGAAAAAAGAAAGGTTTGTGCAGAGTCAGCCAGTGTGACGTAGTTGGGCTCATACAACTAATGCTTACTACGACTATAATACAAACCAGTTAATACAACTTAATTAAAATATTATCGGTACGGTCCTAGTTCTGTTGTCATACCACTAGGTCCTCTACATTCGTGAGCCTAACTACATCATATCAGCTGACTGCACGTACCTTTCTTTTTTCATTACTCCATGCTTTATAGTTGTTTTAAGCCATGCTTTATAGTTGTTCTGTGGAAAACCTGGTTAACAGGCAACTCAAAACACATTACAGGGTACACCTTTACATTCTTTACAAATGGTACTTTATGGTTGTTTTATGTAATGTGATAAAATAAGAGGTCTTTACATTAATATTATAGGTTACACAAGTATCAATTATTTTTCATAACTCAACTATTTATTTATATTTAACTGTGATAGAATAGTTCAAATATAAGTTAGGTTATATTGCCTATATAGAATTAGAACAAAAATTGTACAAAAATTGTCAAGTTTACTTTAGTTAGTGTTACTGAATTATACATTCCATTTTAATTTAAAGTGGAATCTCTCAGGACTTCCACTAGTCATCTGGTGATAAACAACTCCTAAGATGTTACCAAACCTCCTGTCAACTGATAACTTATCAAGTTATTCCACATGATCATAATATGATCATTTAAATCCTGAAGGGAATTTATTGCACTATTAAAAACAAAATAGTACTACTAAAAATTGGTACTATTCAAGGTGCATAAAAAGCAGTATTTTAAAGTGAATGTATAATTTTATATAACATATTTGTATAGAATTAATTTATTGAAAGTTAGTTATTTTAAGTTTTTATTTCAATAAAAGAAGACATGTTTACCAAACAATTGTTATTTTTTCACATTTTATGCTTCTTTGAACTCCGTATATGGGTTATGTTTAAAAGTGAGGAGAATGTTTTATGAGGTGTCATAACATTCACAGTTCATTTATCCATAAATGAACTGTGTGATTGGTGTGTTCATTTATCCATGGGGTGTATTGCCATTGATCACTCCAATGGCAATACACCAATTTACATTTGAATAAACAATACAGATGACGACTTGTTAAATGCCATACACAAGTTAATAAACGAGTTGTTCTACAATGTAAACTAACAAAAACTGGCTCAAGTGCAAAAACAGACTAACGATTTTAACATCAATGTGAATAACAAGATAAAAAAGCATATAGAAAAGTATAATAAAAAGCAACAATGCACAGTCTAGTAATCACTTTATCCAGCTTAGACAGTACAGAATTCATTTGCATATTCATTTGAGAAACTTTTAACTTGAGAGGCAGTGCAGTCAGTATGCACACAGAACCATTTATGATTGTTATCCGCATGTAAACGAACAAATTCAGCTTTAGACATTCTCAAACCCTATGAAACTGACATTCACATGCACCATCACAATCCAAATAGGTCCTACTTCTCAGCCTCCGAACCAATTTTATGCAAACTCCTTTATACAGTTAAGAAAGGGTAACTTTTAAGCTGCGTTGGGTTTAATTGAAACAAATGTGGTCTATACAAATCATACTAATTTATTTACAAAATAATAAATACTGTATAAATTCTTTGTTTGAAATTCATTGTTGGTGATGGTGATTTTATATTTTGATTAGGATTTTTGCGGACATTTGCCATCACTGATTACATATGTTTGTACATAGCATTTGTTTTTTACTAATCAGTGATGGCAAATGTCCGCAAAAATCCTAATCAAAATACTGTATAAAGGTATAATGCTAATCAATACTTATTGCTAGATTTTAAACAATTGTTTTCTTGATCCTCAATGGCTTTGAACGGTATCAGCTTGCACTAAAATGTCATTTTGGGTAAACATAACGGTTGTTTATCCCCAAAGGCTTTGGGCGATTGCAGCATCAAGTAAAACATCATCGTAGATCATCTTCGCCTCCATTAGAAGAGATCTAAAAAGTAAAAGAGAACAATATTTTCAAAACAAAAGTAATTTTTTTACAGTTTGAAGAAGCTTGATTACACAAAATATTTGGGGATTAGTGTAACAAATTTAAAAACTATGATATAATAAAGAGAGGACACAAAACCAGAACATAAAATTTGAGTACTGTAGTCAAGTAACTTGAGTCATACACATTAACAATTATAATTCTTTTTTGTCTCCAAAAATCAAATAGAAAATATATAATAGGTTACTCAACCTAAGTCAAACTACGCCAGGTCAAATTAAGTCAGGTTACACACCTGGTGGATTTTAATTAAATGACAATAATCTTACTGAAGAAAACATGTGTTTGATGTTTAGCTTGAAAATGTTTTTTTAAAAGCCAAAACTTGAGCAGCTTAGTGCTGCACAAGAATTCTTTTGGACTTAGGGTGAGTAGCCTTTTATATATTAACAATTATACTTTATTCAATGAGAGTGTAAAGTGAAGCCCCACCTGCCTGTATACTGCTGACAGTCAGTGTCACAAAGGCACCTAATGTACTGTTACAGACCTCCGAAGAGCTTTAGTATAAACTGGAGCTGGAACTGAATCTCTGATCAGACAAAGCCAATAATGATCATGTTCGTTTGCATTGAACTTAAAATGCATGTGAGTTCCACAAACAGTTCAAAAGATAAGTAATTTCATCGACACTTTATTTATTGTTCATCTCACGTGGATTGAATTTTTTCATTTCAAATTAAGTGGAATAGCTGTGAACTATCCTTGGGATATGGACTGCCTCTTCTCCGATTGGTTCTTACCTATAAAACATTATTTAGGGGGACGGGCTTCACTTTACACACTCACCGAACAAAATATAACATAAAAAGCTTTGTTAAGCTTAACGACTTACTCGTCACGAAGCCCAGACAAGATTTTGAAGATAGTCTTGCTTGACTTTGGGATCGGCCATGAACATGGCGTTCCACAAGGAGTCCGACAGGCCGATGACTCGATATCCAAGAATCTCCAGGTGCCTCCGCTTCATCTGGTGGTAGCCCTTCAGCCGCTGCTCGTAAAATGTATAACTGTCCCCGTAGTACAGCAGCACTGCTAGTCTGAAATACACGATTCCATTAACAATTAATAGTAGAGTACCAGGAGACTGAGCTTTGCTCAGATAAAAAACAACCTCAATATAAGAATCAGCTGTTCTGGTTGACAACATGGGCACTTCGAAAGGCTGCTGGACGGAAACTTCATTTTTCCCAGTCTCGTGACCAGTTCCAATCAATCACAAGAGAAATCCAAAAAAGAGAATCCAAAAAAAAGAAAAATCCTTGGACAAAAAATTTACCCATACAAGTTGTTTTTTAAGTATAAAAATAGGCAAATTTATACATTACTGAAATTAGCTTAGTTAAGAGTAATTCATTCGGGAAATATGAGAAATAATTTGTGAATTTTTTCTAAATTCAAGAAGGTACAACCCTAAATTACAAATAGTCATTGGGTAATAGTTAGGCTTAAAATGTATAGAAAAATCTAAGGCATTACTAATGAAAACTTTTTGTTTAGAGGACCTGACATACCTACAAAAACACCTTTGATACATTATTTGCTAAAGGTACTTTGAATGTAGCATTGTCTAACATTCTCTTTGTTAAACCTCCTTTTTGTCTCTTTTGCAAATTAAACTGGAGGTAAAGTTACATAAAACTTTTGGGAAAATGGGAGAAGTGTCCTGTTATGAAAACAGGCCAAAGGTTATATATTGTACAAGATACTAACTTGTGAGCAACATTTTCTGCATTTTTGAAGGGCACAGGGTTGAATGATGAATCCAAGTTGATTTGCATATCTGAAACATATAAAAATAAAGCGAATTAATCATAGACGGTTATATCACTTTGATGACATATGGGCTCTATGGCCTGAGTTGTAAGAAATAAGGGTAGGATAGGGGAGTCAGCAGGCTTACCTGGTGGTTAAAACTTCTGAGGAGCATAAAAAAAACATAAAACACAAAAACAAAATGAATTTTCAAAGCCACTGGCTCCTTCTTCAAATATTAGGGCGTTCATTGTATACACATTTGAACTCCTTACTATCTGAAGAAGGATAGTGGCTTTGAAAATTCATTTTGTTTTTGTATGCTTTTCAGCAGTTTTAACCACCAGGCAAAATATTAAGCTGCTGGCTTACAACTAATTATTCATAGAAGTAACAATCATTGTAGAAGTAACAAACTTGTTAATATTCAAATTCATTCAAATTCTGTGAAAAGTGATTTTTTATCACTAATCAACTTAACTGTTCAGGATCATTAAAAAACTTTATATTAAAATAAGTTTACGATCTAATAATAAAATAAATTAATATTCTTTATTCAATGCCCAAAATGCATTTTATAATAAAGTTCCATTATTGATTACTATTTCTTTCTGCTGTGCAGTTTTTTTCTTGACCGCATAAAAATGTAATAAGTGAATATACTCCAACCAAATTAGTTAACAACCAAAAGTAAAACAGTGTCATAGAAATTAGAAAGACAAGGCAGTGTTCAGTACCGAGTACATAGCCGTAGGGTGTGAAGGCCCCGGTCCCGATATACTTTGGATCCCCAACGAGTTTTAGCAGAGAGCTGTAGACGTCCGTGAACAGTAGTGACTTAGGCACCACCTCCAGCTGACCTGGCAAACATACATAACAGAAGAGAAATGAGACTATAATCTGCCACTGCAGGATACAATCTTAACAATGTGATACAACCCTGGTGGACGATGTCTTATTAAGTTCCGGCATTGACAATACACATCTACCACACTGCTAGCCCTATGGCTAATAATAGACATAAACTTTTGGCTTAGTTCCGACAGTTCTCGATACTTTGTTTAAAATTCATAGTTGGTGATGGTGATTTTATATTTTGATTAGGATTTTTGCGGACATTCGCCATCACTGATTAGTAGGGGTGTGCGATGCAGCAAATTTTTTCCGATTCGATGCGTCGATGCGATTCATAGAATTACAATTCGAATCGATGCGTTTCGATTCGATGCAGTGCGGCGTTATTTGCTGTTAAGGGTTATTTACAACTTGCATTACTGTAATGGGTCAATAACCTTAAAGAGCATTAAATTAGAAAAGTTCCGCACAAAGTTTGAATGAGTCTGAACCAAAGCATTTTAATAGGCCTAGGTACTGACCCATTCATTATGATCAGGAATTTGGAAGTATAAACAAACAAATAAATGAGCAACACTGATCTTTAATAAATTTTAATAATTTTGTTTTTTTTGTTTTAATTCAAGGTGACCCCTTATGGACATTTGCCTAGGGGAACCAAATTATTCACAGAAATTTTATTAAATTTCTGTTTTAAGTTAAAAAGTATTTATTTATTGTTAATTATAGGCTAATTCAAATGTAAAAGTTGTAACAATGGTGAATAAAGTTATTGTTTATTTATTTATTTATAATTATATCTTAATTCCTGTACATCCTTTCACAATCTCAAGAAATAGTTATTATTACTAGGCCTAAAGTTTTTCTTAAAAAACACAAGCAGTACAAGTAAAAATGAATCAGTTCAAAGTTTGTTAAATCATCTAATAATTATAACAATTAGCCTAATTGGCTTACCTGAAAATGAGTAGGCCTGTAGTCACAAACAATTATAACACACAAGAAAAATGTCCTATATTTCGGATCATTGTTTTAAAATAACTGTCTTTCTTTCTACTCTTCCAATCCTTGAAAAAGGTTTAAAACAATGATCCGAAATATAGGACATTTTTTTTGTGTGTTATAATTGTTTGTGACTACAGGCCTACTCATTTTCAGGTAAGCCAGTTGTTTTCCTATATAATTCCTATCAAAATACCAACCCCTTGAGGGATTTCCTTCAAAAAATAACAATTAGCCTAAATAACTCTTGTCGGATACAATTAAAGTATAAACCTACAATCGGTAATGGGCTACAATCGGTTTTTCGGCTACCGGTGTCGTCATTCGTATCTGTCGTCATATATCGTCATTCGTATCTGTTGTCATATCGTCATTCGCAGGGCCGCGACAAGGGATTTTTCTGGGACATGCGAGAGCCTACATTGGCGCCCTATCACTAGATTTAGGTATCAGTTACCCACCACGCCTCAGGGTGGTTAAAGCTATCATTTGCAAAATTAATTAGAATATTTTGAAGTTACTGTGATGAATTTTATTCATCAGCTATTTTAAGGTTTTTTATTGATGGATAGCCTACGGTTTTGTATTGCTGGATATATTAAGACAAATTAAATTATTCAAGTAAGAACAGGCACACTGCTAATCGGTCGATTCTTGCTTCAACTTAAAAAGAAAAATTACTGTAACATTAGAGCCCAGTCAAATTAGACCAATCTAAGAAGGAATATACTAAACGGCTAAAAAATATCACAGTTTTTCGTTACCCGGCCCATTTAAACCACTTGCAAAAGTCCCTGAGGACGAAGGTTGAGTTTGAGTTTCTAGAAGTTTTTAGTTCCCCAGGTCTTGATTTTGAATCTTGAAATTTATTTTGCAAACCAAATTGCAAATTTAATTTAATTTTAAAGGTATTGCTAAAATTAATCTGTGGTGAAAACGGAACTCATTTACTTCACCCATTCTTTTCAAATTGACATTTATTTTGTTCATTACTGCAGCTACAATTCACATACCCAAAAATTTACATTTTGAGTTATTTGAAAACAATGATTACTCCACGGGCGCGGGTAAACGGCCACCAAATTAAAATGTTTGCGAGTTTTAAACATTTTTAAAAGACGCCACAGGTGCCAGTATGCTCCAACAAAAAAAGTATTTTGCTCTTTGAATAGTTTGAAACGTCTCCACCGGCACCGGCAAACGCCTCCTAAACTCACATTACGCACCTTGATTAATTATTTCAAAAGGGCTCCAGGCGCCGGGGCTGGCTAACACCTCCAAAATGGCGACAACTCGATCATGTTATAGCGCGTTGAACGATTTGTATATGCTCCCCCGGGAGCCAACCAAACTCGCCAAATTACATGATTTACACTTTGAACCATATAAAAATGCTCAACGAGCCCCGGTAGTTGGAAAACGCCACATAAATTAAAATTTGGCAAGTTGAACAATTTTGATAGACTCCCTGAAGTCGGCAAACACCACAAAACATTAATTAATTTAGCTCTTTAACAAATTTAAAATGCTCCACAGGGGCTGGAAAACACCCCCAAGACGAATATTTTGCACGTTAAACAAAATTGTAAAATACTACCCGTGTGTCAACAAAGTTCGCCAAAGTACATGTTCAGCACTTTAAAGACTCCTCGGGCGCCGCTGCGGACTCAACCCCGCGCCGGCTTCGGTGGTGCCCTCTCCCAGTCGGCGCCCCATGCGGCCGCATGTTTCGCATGGCCCTTGTCGCGGCCCTGGTCATTCGTATCTGTTTCAACAAAGCAACAAAGCTTTGGCTACTTGAGCCCGAATCGTCTACGATCTCTTCGTCGTAGTCTTAAAACATCTTAATTATTTGTCATTCAATTAGTCCAAAACAAAACATTCAATTAATTGCATTCGCGCAGTCAAAAGAAACAAACACTAATTACTGCGCAGTGCTGAGTTTACGACGATGGCAGACAGCTCGAAAGCTGAGCATCACAAAACAGTGTTACCACTTGTTTACCCGCAAAAATTCCCGTCTCTGCTGGAATAAACTACTTATTGAAAGTATTACGATGTCCCCACACGGGCTTGGAAATACCCGAGAGTCGGGTGATTTCTCTAACAGCAGTATTTGTTTTGGTTCCATTGCTTGGTCAGCCTGTATCACGATCACGATCGCGGTTACACTGCAGCTGCCGCCGACTGTCGTAGTGCTCGTTTTATTCTCTTCATTGAAATTCGTGTATGGAATTATACAGCCATACATTAAAAAGTTGTTTGCAATCATTTAAAACTCATTATAAAATTGAGAAACAACGTATTGCAATAATTTTCAAACTTGGCGAAAAAATAACAATGCACTACTTTGTTACGCAGCCTTTATTGTGCATTCTTTGTTGTTAAGCGTCTAGAGTCTGAAAGTATTACTGCGCACTAAGCTTTTCATAACTTCATTACGATTCAATAAACTGCTTTGAACATTAATATTACGCATTTATATAGTTTAAACGTTTATTTAATTGCTTTCAACATACATTTTAGACTAATTGCGTCTAATGAATCGAAGTATACCGATGCATCGAGGCCAAATCGATCCATCGGCATTTCGATGCATGCCGAATCGAGTCACGATTCGATGCATTTTCGATGCATCGCACACCCCTACTGATTAGTAAAAAACAAGTTTTACCTTTTTTTTCCATTGAGATGGACGTCAGTTGAATCGTCCATGGTCTTTCTTAGTTTCACCTTGCGGACATTTGCCATCACTGATTAGTAAAAAACAAGTTTCACTGAGTTTCACAAGTGAAACTTGTTTTTTACTAATCAGTAATGGCAAATGTCCGCAAAAATCCTAATCAAAATTTAAAAAAATAAAAAGTAGTTCTCAATAGATAGCGCAACCAGTAAACAAGTGTTCAGTCAGGGTGTAGTAATATATAACGAAGTAATAACAAAAATTGAACATGCAAAATCTACCATCTTTACAGGTTAACAGTTTTAAAATTTTAGGAAAAGTCCATATGCTACTTATGTTTTGGTCAAAGGGCAAAAGATAACAAAACACTTCAATCATAATGGCACAATATAGATTGGACCATTCAACGCGTTAGTAACTAAAGTACCAACAAGTAATTGTAGAAGGGTCTTTTTTGACGTCATCAGACGAATAAATAGAATAAAACAACTTCTAGGAAACTTATTTACCAGCAAAAGGTTTTGTTACAATGGTACATAATGTGATGTTTGTATGGACATCAATACAAAATAATGCCTGTTAATGCCTCGTTTGAATAAGAAGTAATCATAATAAGAGTTTGTTTGTCTGTGCCACTAAGTGGTAACCAATACAAGACACTCTAAGGGTAATAAACAATCATTTTTGTGACAGATGCTGTAGACAAATTATTGGTCTACTAGGCACACTAGGGTCACACCAGGGCACTAGTGGCACACTAGGGTCTGCTCATGAGATAACCAAATTAAATGGTGTCCACTAAACACTCAGTAGTGAATTTTAGGTAACATTCAATTCCCATATTCATAAATTAATTTAAGGCAGACTCAGTGTTTTTAACACATTTTTATCTAATTATTATTTAATTTTTTGGACTCTTCCTTTCGCTTATAGTGTTTGATAAGTTCAGGTGATCTAGCTTGTTTAGGTGTAGTTTAAACACTGGAAGCGAAAGGAAAAGTCCAAAATATTAAATAATATTAAGTAATAACAAATCCTCTGCTATAATGAATTTCAAAAATACATTTTTACCATGAAGAAAAACATACTACATAAAGAGAAATGTAACTAACAGTGGACTAAAGATGTTTCAGTACCACATTTTAAAAGTCAATGCTAGTGCCAATCCTTTCTCAGGATTGGCTCTCAGTTCTTGGTTCTTGACACTACAAATTTCGTTCAAATGTGATCAACAACTTTTACGTGCTATTTATAGAGAAGGCTTTGGCATTGGGACAATTTCACCGATATTTTTTTTAAAGAACCGATGATATCGATGATCGACTATTGGTACTGATTCATCCCAAAAGTAAACTCAAATACCTATCGCCTTCTGTTCCTCGCAGAACTTGGTGTGGAACCAAGGGACGTCAGCCTCGGGCAGGTCCAGACAGACCGAGCGGTTCAGCTCCATCAGCGACTGTCTCACCCGCAGCGGATATCGGTCCTGCAACACGACAAAAACGACCATCAGGGACTGTCTCACCCACAGCGGGTATCGGTCCTGCAACACGACAACAACCACCATCAGCGACTGTCTCACCCGCAGCGGGTATCGGTCCTGCTAGCCGACAACAACAACCATCAGCGACTGTCTCACCCCCAGCGGGTATCGGTCCTGCAACACGACAACAACAACCATCAGCGACTGTCTCACCCACAGCGGGTATTGGTCCTGCAACACAACAACAAACACCATCAGCGACTGTCTCACCCACAGCGGGTATCGGTCCTGCATCACGACAACAACCATCAGCGACTGTCTCACCCGCAGCGGGTATCAGTCCTATAACACGATAACAACCACCATCAGCGACTGTCTCATCTGCAGTGGGTATCGGTCCTGCAACACGACAACAACCACCATCAACGACTGCCTCACCCGCAGCGGGTATCGGTCCTGCAACACGACAACAACCACCATCAGTGACTGCCTCACCCACAGCGGGTATCGGTCCTGCAACACGACAACAACCACCATCAGCGACTGTTCACCCACAGCGGGTATTGGTCCTGCAACACGAGAACAACGACCATCAGCGATTTTCTGACCCGTAGCGGGTATCGGTCCTGCAACACGAAAACAACCACCATCAGCGACTGTCTCACCCGCGGCGGGTATCGGTCCTGCAACACGACAACAACCACCATCAGTGACTGCCTCACCCACAGCGGGTATCGGTCCTGCAACACGACAACAACGACTATCAGCGACTGTCTCACCCGCAGCGGGTATCGGTCCTGCAACATGACAACAATCACAATCAGCGACTGTTCACCCGCAGCGGGTATCGGTCCTGCAACACGACAACAACAACCATCAGCGACTGTCTCACCCACAGCGGGTATTGGTCCTGCAACACAACAACAACCATCAGCGACTGTCTCACCCACAGCGGGTATTGGTCCTGCAACACAACAACAACCATCAGCGACTGTCTCACCCACAGCGGGTATCGGTCCTGCAACACGACAACAACAACCATCAGCGACTGTCTCACCCGCAGTGGGTATCGGTCCTGCAACACGACACAACTGTTTACGACCACAATGCAGCGCTGTCTGCTTATTCAACTGTCATATGAATGGGAGTTGAGTGTAGGATAGTTGTGATGCGATCTTGTAGTCTTTTTACTGACTAAGGCTGACATACCCCTTGGAGAGGACTGCTGATTAATAGCCCAAACAGTCAATGGCATTTAAGGGGCCAACAGTTTAACATGGAATCTGAACCACAATTTCGCCTATCAATTATGAACAGGTCTAATGGTGGGTTTTATGGATGAATGTAATACTCACTAGTGTGGACCTTAATCCCCACCACAGAACACCTCATCCACAAGCCATCACTCATCCACAATTCGTAACCTCCAAGAAGTTTCATTACAGGGCACGTTAATTGGGATTCAGTTTCAAAAACAAACTATGTATCATTTTGTATTATTACTATATGTACCTTTGTTACCAAGACATCATTAAAAACACAGAATGTTGTCTTCATGACAACCTTAAAGGGAATACATTTAAAGTGTATCTCACTTCTTTTTTTACATATCTTAATAAACTCAATACTTAGCTTCATCTATTTGTCAAATTATGTAATAGTATATTTCGCAACAAGGGCCGAAAATGAGGTTTTGCAGGCTCGAGATCGTGTTTCAAATTCGAGACGAAGTCGAGAATTTGAAACGATCGTGAGCTGCAAAACCCTTTTGGCCGAGTTGCGAACGCTATTTTTCACCACAATTAAATATACCCTAAATAATAAAAAAATCGGATTATTATTTGACTCACTTGAAAACAAAACACAGCTATGACAATCATATGCTCGCAACTATCCTGTCTTGAATGCCGTATAATTTTGTGATGTTTTGACATTGATAAAGCAAATAAACTATCAGCTGACTTTCGGCCCTAGGGCCCCCAACGTTTTTGGTCCTGTGGCGGCAAACGGTGTGTTTCGGTCCGCGTTTGACGTTTGTAAAACAGGTGATTTCGTTGTAGTGTGGTGAAAACAAAGTTTGTTTTCATATTATGTTATTCAGCTGTAACAATGTATCTGTCCAAGCAAATAAATCCAATTCCGATTGACAGATATAAAAAACAGTGCAGAAGCAATACCAACTGTTCCATATTTAGTTGAACATAGCAAAGCCATGGTAGTTTATGATAAGTTGAAATATATTACCAATATATTATTTGAAATTCACAGACAGTGCAGGTCTGTTGAAACAAGGTTTTTTATTTTACCACTTCACTCAATTTTAAAATTACATGGTGAAGTGAATATGTCACACATTACTTTACCAAAACTATCTGAAAAATATATACTTTTTAGGCATATGAATGAACTTTAAAATTAAAGTCTAGGTAGGTTAGCTTGAAATATAAGTTCAATTTAATGTATCGATAAATAATATATTGAATCTTACTTTAGCGAAGCAATGTTTGATTTCATTGTCCAGTCTCTCCAAGAAGTCCACAGTGAAGATGGCCCGGATGAGTGAAGGCGGTAGATGGTTGAAGTAGCTGAGAGCTAGAGCCAACTGCAGCAGGCTCAGGCCATTCAACAGGTCACGGTCCCTGCAAACATCCCGACAATGAACATCGAGTGAAGGCGGTAGATGGTTGAAGTAGCTGAGAGCTAGAGCCAACTGCAGCAGGCTCAGGCCATTCAACAGGTCACGGTCCCTGCAAACATCCCGACAATGAACATCGAGTGAAGGCGGTAGATGGTTGAAGTAGCTGAGAGCTAGAGCCAACTGCAGCAGGCTCAGGCCATTCAACAGGTCACGGTCCCTGCAAACATCCCGACAATGAACATCGAGTGAAGGCGGTAGATGGTTGAAGTAGCTGAGAGCTAGAGCCAACTGCAGCAGGCTCAGGCCATTCAACAGGTCACGGTCCCTGCAAACATCCCAACAATGAACATCGAGTGAAGGCGGTAGATGGTTGAAGTAGCTGAGAGCTAGAGCCAACTACAATAGGCTCAGACTATTCAGCAGATCACAGTCCCTGCAAAGCATCCTGACAATGAACATCGAGTGAAGGCGGTAGATGGTTGAAGTAGCTGAGAGCTAGAGCCAACTACAATAGGCTCAGACTATTCAGCAGATCACAGTCCCTGCAAAGCATCCTGACAATGAACATCGAGTGAAGGCGGTAGATGGTTGAAGTAGCTGAGAGCTAGAGCCAACTACAATAGGCTCAGACTATTCAGCAGATCACAGTCCCTGCAAAGCATCCTGACAATGAACATCGAGTGAAGGCGGTAGATGGTTGAAGTAGCTGAGAGCTAGAGCCAACTGCAGCAGGCTCAGGCCATTCAGCAGATCACAGTCCCTGCAAAGCATCCTGACAATGAACATCGAGTGAAGGCGGTAGATGGTTGAAGTAGCTGAGAGCTAGAGCCAACTGCAGCAGGCTCAGACTATTCAGCAGATCACAGTCCCTGCAAAGCATCCTGACAATGAACATCGAGTGAAGGCGGTAGATGGTTGAAGTAGCTGAGAGCTAGAGCCAACTACAATAGGCTCAGACTATTCAGCAGATCACAGTCCCTGCAAAGCATCCTGACAATGAACATCGAGTGAAGGCGGTAGATGGTTGATGTAGCTGAGAGCTTGAGCCAACTGCAGCAGGCTCAGGCCATTCAACAGGTCACGGTCCCTGCAAACATCCCGACAATGAACATCGAGTGAAGGCGGTAGATGGTTGAAGTAGCTGAGAGCTAGAGCCAACTGCAGCAGGCTCAGGCCATTCAACAGGTCACGGTCCCTGCAAACATCCCAACAATGAACATCGAGTGAAGGCAGTAGATGGTTGAAGTAGCTGAGAGCTAGAGCCAACTAGGCTCAGACTATTCAGCAGATCACAGTCCCTGCAAAGCATCCTGACAATAAATATAGGTTTCAAGGTCAGTAATAAAATGCAGTTTCATTAAAACATATTATTTGTGAACTGATTATTATTATAGATCAATAAACCGGAAGACTTAAATACAATGTGACCATGAAGCTACTATTGATTCTAACTTTGGTATAACCTTTGACTTTAAATACAGAAGGAGACTTTCCATTGCCATTATAAAAAATGTGCCAACATTTGTGTCAGACTCATGTGCCATTCATACTTGGCTTAAAACCAACCAACCTGGGCAGGTCGCCATTTCAAGAAAAGTATAAAGTATAAAGTATTAGGGGTACGCTCCTATGTCGCGAATATGTCGAACGAAGTGCGGTAAAACTAAATGTAGGCTATTAATTAAAAAAATTAATATTTAAATGTATAATTATCTACTCATTTATAGATTAAAACAATCTTCGGGTTATAAATATGATGTAGTTCAAATTTAACAAATTTTCATCAAATAATAAAAGAGGAGTTAGTTCACAAAGAGTGATTTTCAAGTCGAGTATAACTCACTTCGTTCGAATAAAGCCAGGATTTGAAAGAGGACTTAGTTTCAGTATTCTCCAATAGAGTATACTGCTTTCAACTATTAATTATGCTATAAGGAGGGGATATTTTGATAATGTGGTGTTCAGTAAAAAACATAGACTTAAGAACTCTTATTTTCTAGCATATTCAGTTTTGAAAACTGAAATAAATAGCTGAAATTAGTCATTTACAACAGCACTATCTGTAGGTGATTTAGTCACACTACATTCAATTCAAATCCTGGCTGGGCTGAAACAAAATCCGGCACACCTGGCCCATAAGGATGGTCCTTCTGTATTTGAAGTCAATGGTATATAATTGACTATGATAATAAAAACATTGATAAATTCAAAACATTCATGACTGGTACCTGATATTTGCATGGGCTGCAATCAAAGTCAACAGCATTGTCACATAAAGGTTCTATATAACTTCAGGAAAATAGCTCAAAACAGTTTATTGCTTCTACTCTATGAATTGCAATATTTGCAACATATCACATTCCTTTTGTTTACATTTTTTGTAATGTAAAATTGAAAATTTTTAAGGCTGTTTGTCATGGGGCGCAGTTAAAGAAGTAGTATTAATTATGTTTGTCCGGAACATACAAACATACGGATCTCAGAGTCTATTTTGTAATGGATTCAACATCTGGATTATAAATGAATTTGCACAATTTTGAGACACTCAAAAGTCAATCCTATAATCACTATCTAAATAAAATACTCTATATTTTTAGGAGTTTCAGGATCAGCTTTAACCTGAGCTAAGAACTCGGGTTAAAAGCTGTCAGCTAAGAGCTCTAACATCAAATAGAAATCTATACCGAAAAAATTTTTACAATTAACAAAAAAATTATAGCACATTACATGATCAGGAGCTGAAGATACTAAAAAAAATTAATACCTTCGCATGGTCAGCAAAACACAACCCCAGACTCTGTAATTGAAAAAAATACCCTAGTTAACATTATTCTTGGTGTCAGCTAGAAATAAATGTATATGAGATTTTAAAAAGGCCAGTTCAATTTGTTATATTTAATGCTCAATTTATTACATTTGATTTTATTCATGAGACAAGACATGGAAGTAATTGTGACCATGTTTGGAATGTAATAAACTTTTTCTCATTTGCAATTGGAAAAAGTGGTCATCACAGTTTCTTGGAAGTCAGTTCTTGCTGGAAATTCGCCTTGGAAGTGTTTCTCATCAATAGATCGATTGAAAATAAGTATTTACTCAAAAAATAAATATTTGTAGTTTCCATACTACAGTGAAAAGTACATGTGTGGATGAAAAGTATTGCTTCCTTTCAAAATAATACTCCATTTTAAGAATTGTCCCGGTATACTTGCAAGTATTTGGCTTAGTAAACTCATCTTAAGTAAATACTTTCGGTGCATTTATTGGAAATTAATTACCCTCTACATTATTTGATAGGATTCATGGGGGTTACTAGCTTGGCAAGGCTTCCAATTAAATACTTAAGCTCAGCTGTTCAGGTGAATACTCGATTCAAGACAACTAAAAACTTATTACTCATTTTATTCACTTGGACTGATCAAAACATCGTTTGGAAACACATAGTTTATTGAAGACTTGCCTAAAATACGGATCAATATTGTATCTATATAATTAATACGCCAACACGAAATTTGTCTTATGAACTTCTCCGTCATTTCTTAACCGATTTTGATCATTGACGGCTCATTGGAAAGAGCGTGTCGCGTAGATTTGCAAACTGGCCTTACATTTTTGAAAAAGTCCCTTGGGCTCTGCCCCATTGGCTTTTAAAGTTCCCATGTTATTCTTATGAAGTACATAATTGTTTACATTTTGATCAGCTGGATAAATTAATTGCTGTTATTTTTTAATTTGTGTAAACATAACTCTCAAGACGGATCGTGTTAGCATGATTGTGTTTTAAATTTGTCGCCATTTGAATTATCGCTCTGCTAGAGTAGCGCACGATTCCGTGCGCTCGGATCCACTAGTTGTTAGTTATTTGTGTGAGATTATTTATTAGTCTTCAATCCCCTTTTTGAGGGTTGACTACAAAGAATTTACAAGAACTTATTCAAAAATACCCATTCAATGGCCAGGTCGCTCGCGAGGCAGCACAACCAGTCCACCTGCCACAGAGTGTAGCCCAGGTGGTAGCTCCTCATCTGGTGGCCAGGTCACTCGCGAGGGGGCTCAGCTCGTCCACGTGCCGCGGAATGTAGCCCAGGTGGTAGCTCCTCACCTGTTGGCCAGGTCGCTCTCAAGGGAGCACAGACCATCCACCTGCCGCGGAGTGTAACCCAGGGAGCAGCTCCTCACCTGTTGGCCAGGTCACTCGCGAGGGGACTCAGCTCGTCCACCTGCCGCGGAATGTAGCCCAGGTGGTAGCTCCTCACCTGTTGGCCAGGTCGCTCTCAAGGGAGCACAGACCATCCACCTGCCGCGGAGTGTAACCCAGGGAGCAGCTCCTCACCTGTTGGCCAGGTCACTCGCGAGGGGGCTCAGCTTGTCCACCTGCCGCGGAATGTAGCCCAGGTGGTAGCTCCTCACCTGTTGGCCAGGTCGCTCTCAAGGGAGCACAGACCATCCACCTGCCGCGGAGTGTAACCCAGGGAGCAGCTCCTCACCTGTTGGCCAGGTCACTCGCGAGGGGGCTCAGCTTGTCCACCTGCCGCGGAATGTAGCCCAGGTGGTAGCTCCTCACCTGTTGGCCAGGTCGCTCTCAAGGGAGCACAGACCATCCACCTGCCGCGGAGTGTAACCCAGGGAGCAGCTCCTCACCTGTTGGCCAGGTCACTCGCGAGGGGGCTCAGCTCGTCCACGTGCCGCGGAATGTAGCCCAGGTGGTAGCTCCTCACCTGTTGGCCAGGTCGCTCTCAAGGGAGCACAGACCATCCACCTGCCGCGGAGTGTAACCCAGGGAGCAGCTCCTCACCTGTTGGCCAGGTCGCTCGTGAGGCGGCACAGCCTGTCCACCTGCCATGGAGTGTAGCCCTGGTGGTAGGCCCTTAATTGTTGGCCAAGTCGCTCGCGAGGCGGCACACCCTGTCTACCTGCTGCGTAGTGTAGCCCAGGTAGTAGCTTCTCACCTTTTGGCCAGGTCGCTTGCGAGGCGGCACAGCTCGTCCACCTGCCGCGGAGTGTAGCCCAGGTGGTAGCTCATGTGCAGCAGTTTGCCCAGGGTGTCCAGGATGACGTAGGCGCCGTTCGCGAGGCAGTAGTCGACGAGTCGCTCCACGACGGGCGGGACCAGAGTGCTGGTGAAGTGCAGGTTGTACACCATGTTGCGCAGCGTCCGCGATGTCAGCTGGCTCCAGTCCAGCATCTCCCATCTGCCAAGCAAAAATAAATCTATAAATTATTTTTTTTACTTTGACTGTTGCTGAGCATATGTGTGCGCCGTAAGAATTTGGTAAGGAGGATTTATTTTAAAATTGAATCAAATTTCTTTTTCAGTGGCACAAATAATAAGGGGCGACTCAGGATTTGAACCAAAGATTTGTGCTTTCTTCATTGCTATTGGTTTTAAAGCATAAAAAAACTGCCAAGTATGTGAGCTATTTAGTGATAAGGTCATTTATTCTCGAAACATGAATATGACTGGCACACACTGTAATACGAAGATAAATTTATTAATGTTTTAAAATCTAAAACCACTAAAAAAAATTTGATGCGTTTCTGAACCTACATTCACCATGTCAAAAAATGAGAGCAAGATTTTCTCCTATAAAAATAATTTTTTCCTCATTTCCTTAAAAATGATGAAAAAGTGTTAAATATTCCTTTCCCCTTCTAAAATCAAATTTTTTCCTGCAAATTTGGAACTGCTAAATCTTTTTTTTTTTTAACTTGACAACAAAAAATTTAAGTGGTTAATACTGTACTGTAATACAATACATGACAATAAAAGTAATATAATGAAACAGCTCACGGAAATGTTTTTCAAAATTTTAAATTTTAATGATTTATGTTCAAAAGTTTAAAAAATTGTCTAAAACCACAGACTAATTGTCAGGTAACAAAGTTTATAAAATAATAAGTTAAGGGGATATGCCTCCTTCTAAGACTTTTTTTAATTTTTTATTTTTAATGGCTTTTGTGGGTTTATTCTGTTTATACTTGACCAAATTAAAGGATTTAAATAAAAAAATATGTTATTTAAATATATTTTGGAAGACTTTGGGGTAATTTTGAAAATTTTAAGAATATTTTTTAATATTTTCAATTTTGAATAACTTTTTTGTTTAACAACATAATGTAAAATACCCCCCGTTGCAGCAGACCTGCATACTCAGCGAATTTCAAATGCAAAACAACATATTTTAATCCAACATAGCGACATGTGACATGTTTTTTGTAAGCTCCATAAGAATAACATGGGGAATGAGTATGCAGGTTTGCTGCTACAGGTATGTTTAAACTGGTTGGTTTTAATTCAATATTTAGTAGATCTGAACTAGAAGAAGCCATTAATTCTTCCATTAAGTCTTATAAAAAATCATTTGTTGAAAATCATTTATATGTCATTTATATGTTGAAAATCATTTATATGTTTTATCATTTGTATGTTGAAAAATAAGCGAGATATAGAATTTTACTTATTTCCCATAAGGTTAACATTGAGACAACGTACTGTGTTTACCACTTTCAATATCTCAGTAACCAATGGACATAGAGCAGTGATTCATGATACTGAATTGTTTGTTTTTTTGAGCTGAATTTAATGGCGCCAACAAAAATTTGATAACATTTATTTTTCTTTGTGAAAAACTCAAAAAACCAATTTTTTGAGGGGGTTTATCCCCCTTTACCCCCCTTCTGGTGGTCCGATCGGGCTGGTTCACAAACTCGTCCGAGTGATTACCACTTTACACGTCTGTACCAAATTTCATTAAGATCGGACCATATTTACAGCCGCTATCGTGTTAACGGACATATATATATATATATATATATTATCAATAAAATATAACAAGTGCACCCTTTTTTCATTTTATTAATTAAATTACACGACACGTGTTTCGGTTTTCAAACCATTTTCACAGTGTGATGATATACATAACCTAAAATTATCAAATAAATATTTATCATCTGGTATCTTCTTCAGCTGCATGTTTCTTTTTAATGTATTCTTTGATTAAGTGGTTGGTATTTTCTTAAGCTCAAGTATGGCATCGAAGATTGGGTTTTTTATATCTGAATATGTAGAATTGAGCATGTCTTTTTGATTTAACTTGCTGTTCAAGTAGATGTGAAACTCTTCTTTCGTGTTCATTTTGGGCCCTTTATTTTCATAATCCAATATAGTTAGGTTTTCTTTGATTCCTTTGTAGCTATGGTCTGACTTTAAAATGTGTTCGGCAAAGGAGGATTTTTGGCTGGTTGAATTGTTTGATCTAACTGCTTGTATATGTTCATTGAATCTTGATTTGAAACTCCTGCCTGTTTGACCAATATAGTAGTTGTTGCATTCGCTGCATGTGATTTTGTAGATACCTGATTTTTCATATATTTTTGGATTTGAATTTTTAGGGGAGACTAGTCTGTCTAGCATTTTGAATGCATTGTTTCTTGTCTTGTAACTGATTTTGTAGTTCGAGTTGGTGAAGGTTTTCCTTATTGCTTTATTTAGAGTTGAGCTGTATGGTATTGCTATAAAATCAGTTTTTCTATTTTGGTTTATTAATTCTTGTTTATTCTTTGTTTTCTTTGTAATCATTTTTTCTATTAATTTAGGTTCATAGCCATTTTTCTTTGCTAATAATTTGATTGTATTTTTTTCATTATTAAAATCTTCATTGTTCATTGGAACACGTAATAAACGGTTAATTAGTGAGTGAAAGGTACTCATTTTGTGAACCCAAGGGTGATTTGAATCAGCGGGTATTATTAGATCTGTTTGAGATTCTTTTCTAAATATTTTAAATGAATGTTTACCTTTTGTATTTGAAATTGTCAAATCTAAGAAATTAATGCTAGAATTTTGGATTTCCATCGTGAATTTAATGGTTTTGGAAATGGAATTTAGATATGTTAATAAGTTGTTACAAGATTGTTCATCCCCTTTAAAAATGAAAAGTATATCGTCTACATATCGATACCAATATATAATTTTGTTTTTCTCAGGATTGCAGTCATTGAATATTTTGTTTTCTTCTAGGTCTTGTAGATAAATATTGGCTAATGTACCAGACAAGGGGGATCCCATAGCTAATCCTTCTTTTTGTTTGAAAAACTTTGATCCATAGGTGAAATAGTTTTGATTGACCATTGTTTTTGTTAAGTTCATTAAGTCTTTTATTTCATTTTTGGATAAGTTATTATTTTGGTTTTTTGGTTTAAGGATTTTTCAAGTATATTTGTCGTTTCTTGGATAGGAATATTGGTATACATACTTTTTACATCAAAAGAAACGAATACGGTTTCATTTGGTATTGAAATATCTTTAATTTTTTCTATAATATCAAACGTATTTTTAATCTGTAAATTTTAATTGAATTTTACGTTATTTTTTATTATTCCATTTAGATATTTACATAAGTTGTAGGTAGGTGCACTTCTAAAATTAACAACTGGTCTCAAAGGAATACCTTGTTTATGTATCTTTGGTTCATGGTGTAAAGAAAAAAGAAAGGTGTGTGCAGAGTCAGCTGGTGTGACGTAGTTGGGCTCTCACAACTAGTGCTTACGACGACTACAATATAAATCAGTTAATGCAACTCAATCAAAATATTATTGTGTACAGTCTCAGTTCTGCTGTAATACCGCTACGTCCATGAGCCCAATGACGTCATACCAGCTGACTGTGCACACACCTTTCTTTTTTCTTTACATTATGTCTTTGGTTGACCTCTAAGTTTTGGTGCTGATGGTTTTATTGTTTTAAGTTGGATTTTAGTTTTGGTAGAGAGGGATTTACATTTGGAGATTGTTTTGTTCATTTCCTTGTTGTAGTCTGCAGTAGGATCTTTGTTTAGTTCTTCAAATATTTTATCATTGAGAATTTTTCCATTTTTTCGTTATAGTTTTCTTTTGACATGATGATAGTTGTATTACTTTTATCTGCCTTAGCTATCATAGCATTATTTTCAATTAATTTTTCTCGGTATTGCTTTTATTATGTTCATATCATGTTTTGATCGATTTATATTACCTTTTGTTTTATAATGCAGACCTGTTTTCTTTAGTTCATGAGTAAAGTTGCACCTAATTGTTTCTTGAGCTTCTTTAGGTTTCTCTTTGAGTGCTGTTTCAAGATCAATCAATTCGTCTTCAATAGTTTTGAGTTTATAATCTAAGTTAATATTGTATTTAATAGATTTACTAAGGAGATCTGTCTCTGCTGAGTCAAATGTTATATTTGTCATATTTTGAATTAAAGGTTTGAAATGTGTTTGAATAGTTGGATCATTCGTATCTAAAGTATATTTTTGTGTCGCAAGTTACATTTGTATTTTCTTATTATGTTTTTGTCTTTTCTTTTTAATTAAAGGTTGGATCCAATTATTTATATAGATTCTGCATTCTTCAATAGAATCATTGTGAAATGTTTTATTTACTTCATTTTGTATTTCATTGAGAGTTCCTTTTAGTACATCCAATTTGGAGTACAGAAAGTTTATTTCTTCTTTCAACCAAATCTTTTTGGCTGTTTTGATGGTTTTTAATGCTGCTATTGTTTTTGATTTGGTTTTTATTTGCACGTAGTTGGGTGTGATCTCTTCTTTTAAACATCTTTTATTGAATTCAATGTCCTCTTTGATATTTGCTATTTTCAGGTTTACGTATTTCTTTTGGTGAATTATTTTGGGGTGGTTAGCCATATTGATTATAATATGTAATTCACAACTTAGGGCTACAAAGATTATTATCAATAAAATATAACAAGTGTACCCTTTTTTCATTTTATTAATTAAATTACATGACACGTGTTTCGGTTTTCAAACCATTTTCACAGTGTGATGATATACATAACCTAAAATTATCATATAAATATTTATCATCTGGTATCTTCTTCAGCTGCATGTTTCTTTTTAATGTATTCTTTGATTAAGTGGTTGGTATTTTCTTAAGCTCAAGTATGGCATCGAAGACTGGGTTTTTTATATCTGAATATGTAGAATTGAGCATGTCTTTTTGATTTAACTTGCTGTTCAAGTAGATGTGAAATTCTTCTTTCGTGTTCATTTTGGGCCCTTTATTTTCATAATCCAACATAGTTAGGTTTTCTTTGATTCCTTTGTAGCTATGGTCTGATTTTAAAATGTGTTTGGCAAAGGAGGATTTTTGGCTGGTTGAATTGTTTGATCTCTGATTTTAAAATGTGTTTGGCAAAGGAGGATTTTTGGCTGATTGAATTGTTTGATCTAACTGCTTGTATATGTTCATTGAATCTTGATTTGAAACTCCTGCCTGTTTGACCAATATAGTAGTTGTTGCATTCGCTGCATGTGATTTTGTAGATACCTGATTTTTCATATATTTTTGGATTTGAATTTTTAGGGGGGACTAGTCTGTCTAGCATTTTGAAGGCATTGTTTCTTGTCTTGTAACTGATTTTGTAGTTCGAGTTGGTGAAGGTTTTCCTTATTGCTTTATTTAGAGTTGAGCTGTATGGTATTGCTATAAAATCAGTTTTTCTATTTTGGTTTATTAACTCTTGTTTATTCTTTGTTTTCTTTGTAATCACTTTTTTATTAATTTAGGTTCATAGCCATTTTTCTTTGCTAATAATTTGATTGTATTTTTTTCATCATTAAAATCTTCATTGTTCATTGGAACACGTAATAAACGGTTAATTAGTGAGTGAAAGGTACTCATTTTGTGAACCCAAGGGTGATTTGAATCAGCGGGTATTATTAGATCTGTTTGAGATTCTTTTCTAAATATTTTAAATGAATGTTTACCTTTTGTATTTGAAATTGTCAAATCTAAGAAAAAATGATTACAAAGAAAACAAAGAATAAACAAGAGTTAATAAACCAAAATAGAAAAACTGATTTTATAGCAATACCATACAGCTCAACTCTAAATAAAGCAATAAGGAAAACCTTCACCAACTCGAACTACAAAATCAGTTACAAGACAAGAAACAATGCATTCAAAATGCTAGACAGACTAGTCTCCCCTAAAAATTCAAATCCAAAAATATATGAAAAATCAGGTATCTACAAAATCACATGCAGCGAATGCAACAACTACTATATTGGTCAAACAGGCAGGAGTTTCAAATCAAGATTCAATGAACATATACAAGCAGTTAGATCAAACAATTCAACCAGCCAAAAATCCTCCTTTGCCGAACACATTTTAAAATCAGACCATAGCTACAAAGGAATCAAAGAAAACCTAACTATATTGGATTATGAAAATAAAGGGCCCAAAATGAACACGAAAGAAGAGTTTCACATCTACTTGAACAGCAAGTTAAATCAAAAAGACATGCTCAATTCTACATATTCAGATATAAAAAACCCAATCTTCGATGCCATACTTGAGCTTAAGAAAATACCAACCACTTAATCAAAGAATACATTAAAAAGAAACATGCAGCTGAAGAAGATACCAGATGATAAATATTTATTTGATAATTTTAGGTTATGTATATCATCACACTGTGAAAATGGTTTGAAAACCGAAACACGTGTCGTGTAATTTAATTAATAAAATAAAAAAAGGGTACACTTGTTATATTTTATTGATAATAATCTTTGTAGCCCTAAGTTGTGAATTACATATTATAATATATATATATATATATATATATATAAATTCGAACGAATGGTGTTTTTTGCTTCTGGGGACCCCAAAATGAAAAGTTAACATGGTCTCGGACTTAGATCTTACCATGAGTCCTACCGTAATAGCTTATTCCTTTAAGGAAATTCGCTAAAAGTAAATATATTTTACTTCCCCACATAACAATGAACATTTCTGTGTATTGAAAAATCTTTCTGTGTAACACAAAATGCATTGTTAGTAGCCTTTTATATGATATGATGAAATGTTACGAAATGTTACAAAAAACAGATTTTCAATGCAAAACGATGAAACTTATAAGAACAAATAATTGCACATTGTTCTCTATACACACAAATCTTCTAAATACTATCAAAAACATCTGGTTAAAATTTCATTAGAAAATAATTAGTAGTTACAAAGTTATTCAAACTTATGTAAATGCAGTCAATGAAAAACATAGTTTTGAGAAAACGCCCTTTAAAGTTTTCACTACACTCCACACACACTAAAGTCACTTGAAATCACTGAGCGCAACGTTTTCAATTTTATTGCAAAAATACCTGAATTAATTTTCCAAATCAAATGAAACTTTGGAAACATGTCCAAAACTAAATTTGGAATACAAAAATGTCACTTTTGAAAAATGTCAAAATAAAAAAAAAACAGTTTATAGAAGGAGGCATATCCCCTTAAGCAAAACGTCATAAGATTTATGTGAACAAACTTTATGAAGCAATATGAAATAATTAACACTACCTTCCCACCACATCTTGCATAAGGTCACTTTCCATTGATTGTTTCCTGTTGATACAAGCTCGGAGAACTGCATTAAATGTTTTAATCGAACTGGAATCTCCAGTTTCCAGCAGTTCTCTAGTTCGCACATTCATCGCAGAGTCCACCTGCAGCTGAGGGGTTATGTTTCATCAAAGCTTTGTAACAAAATTTACATTAATAAATTACAAGCACAATGTTAGCTCAAAAAAGTAATTAAGGCAATTTTTAAATAGGTAATGAAGTTAAATACTTGAAGAAGATTTTTACTCCCACATATTGTAGGATATGTAATAGGTTTAAAAAGTTAATTATTTTTGTAGATGAAAACACATCTGATTTCAACTGAGTAACGTGAAGACCCTCTACCCTTACAAAATCAGCTTGACTCAAGTAAAAAAAAATAAAATAAAACTATAATTCTCCTTAATCTATTCTAAATTTATTTTTTCCCAATTTTTGTCAATATAACATTCTAAGAATTGATTTCTAGATAACAATAACACAAGTGATTTATTAGCTAACAAAATGAGTCTGATTTGTTTTGTATTCCTTCATTCCACTTACTTAATAATTAGGGGATAGTAAAACTTTTCACAATTCTTTAACAGATTATTTTCAAAGTTTTTATGTGCTGAGCTTTAAAGTTCTTCTCTTCAACTCTTCCACAAAAGCTCATATTAAAAAAAATGAAAATGGATTTCATATTACATAAAAACCTGAAATCCAAATTTGACACCAGTTTGAAAATAGTTTGTTTAAAAAGTAAACAAAAATAAAGCATGAAAATAAAACTAGAAATTTAGAATCCTAGATAAGTTTTTTACAATTGACTAAAACGATTTCCTACGAATAGAGAGGAAGACTTTTCATCACCATATTAATACGTGTACCAGCTTTTGTGCCAGCCAGTATTTGTAAGAGGATGTGGTAGTTATAGTGCTCTTCAACAGGGCACATTGCTGTCAACTAGTATTTTTTTTCATTCGGTGTTATTTAGGCAATTCGGTAGCAAACATACGCTAAAGAACTCTTGTTTTCCGGCATAAAGTTTGGAAAACTAACATAAATAGATAAAATAAATTTGTTATAGTAGCACTATCTGTTCACCACGTTTGCTTTAAATCCTGGCTGACACGAAAATAGATACGACTGGGCCATAAGGATGGGACGTCTTACGTATACAAAATCAATGCCAGTCTCCAGACACCCGGTGAACTCACCAGCATGTGCATGTCCTTGGCGCGCCGCAGTCGCTCGCCGAGTCCGCGCGACACCCAGAGGCAGCCGTGTTCGTCGAGCTGTCCCACGACGCTCAGCAGACGACTCAGCACGTCGCTCGCGAGACTGGCCGCACCCTGGCCCGAGTCCGCCATCAGCACGAACGCGGCGAGCAGCGCAAACATTCGCGGCTGCAGCACCGTCGCGCCGGCCACCAGCTCGCGTGCGACCAGCGACAGCGCGACCCGCTCGAACGGGCGGTGGCGGTAGGTGACCATGCGCAACGTGAACTGCATGTACCTAAGGGAGGAGCGACTGTTGTAACTGACACTGATGAGGAAGAGGAATACAGTACTTCTTTCTTTAAAAGACATGTTTCAGTGGGGTATCTGATTATGCTGGATATTTATTGGGCAACTCACCACCCTTAGGTTATGGTGTTGGTCCGGTATGGTGAAGATTTTGATGGTAAAAATCTCTTGTCAATATTTTTTTCAAGTCACAAAATATGTACACACCCTAGGATAACCATTTAGGATATAGGACTAAATCTTCACCATATAGGACCAACACCATAACCAAAGGTGGTGAGTTGCCCAATAAATATCCAGATTGGAGTAATGGATTGGATTAGATTATCTATTTTAGCTCCTGAGATGAACGATAAAATGTAAGACTAAATTACTTTTGTCAAATACATCTATCAGCACAATGATTGTTGTTACAGGACAACATTGTGTGTTGAAACCATTGAAACCATTGAAACCATTTATTATCAAAGAATTTTCCATGCAATAGCTCAGCCAAGTGACACAGCACTTGTCGGCAGAGCCCGTAGCCAAAGAAAAAAAAACAAACAATAAGAAATTAATTGTTTAATTAAGTTAGGTTGAACAACAATCATTGAGCATGTACGTCCTGAGAAAACAATCATTGAGAGGATAGATGTATTTACCGTAAGTACACTAGACCTAAGATTTTCAGATTAATGTGAAGAGGTATTGATCGGATGTTTACCAAATATCCATGTTACCAATGTAACTATTATATGACATTAAAAGTGACCTGGATATAAGTGCTGGCTATGTTACAGCTGAAAATCATTTATAATTTCTGTAAAACATCAGTGTACAGAACTTGCTTTCAATCTCATTCAACCCACAGAAGTGGGGTAAATTTGATATATATTGACAATGGAATGAGTGGACTACAGTGAGATCACCTCAAAACTCATTCGGGAGTGCTTCAACACTCTCTGTTGTCCGGGTAAACTAAACTTTGTGTTTCTTGGGTTGGTACCGGGCTATGTAGGCATTGGGAGCAATGAAAGTGCAGACAAACTAGCCAATGGGAGTGGAAATGCAATTCTATGGCCGAGAGCAAAGCTGTCGCCCACACTGTCATTGGTAACTGGGCCAAGCAACAGCTACCGCCTTTTATAATGCAAATGCCCTGGCCAATCACCAAGCAAAAATCTATTTCCTGAAACCTCTGCTCTGTTCCCTGGTTGGCTACTGAGTCTGGGCAAGAGTCATGTTAGGCCTTGATCACTGGACATGGCCATTTCGGGGAAACTTCTCTTTACACTTAATATCACTCGTGATGATCCAGAATGCACACTCTGGGCTAGCTCTGTCAAGAATGCAAGGCACATCATCTTGGATTGTGAGAGACTGAGGGAAGGAGAAAAGCCCTCTTTGATTTCCGACAACCATGTAAAGAACCAGATGCTTCCATTGGGAAAAAGCTCTTAAGCCTCGTTGAGGACACAGTCATAGGGCTGCCAATCTATCAAACTAGGGGAGCACAATAAGCTTCGGTTGAAATGCAGGGACCATTGAGTTTATTCCCCTATGAGAACTCCAATAAATCAATCATTACCTTGAGAAGTAGGGTAAATTAGACGTATTGAAAATGGAAACAGTAAAAGGAAGAATGAGGGGAAGAATGATGCTTAATTAAGTAAAGAGACACAAAGAAGTTGAGGCTTTAGTGTAGAAGTTTTATCAAATCTTTTGTGGTGAGTTAGGTATGATATCTGACACTAATTTTAATAATCTGAAAAGCGGAGCAAGACTTCTCTGATAGGGGCTGTGAAGAGAGAATTATGATAATTAGTACAAAAAGGAGGTTTGTTAAGCAGTGGACTCATCTGAAACATCAATAGAATTGGGCCTGCATCACACCTTCAAATATTTTATAAAAGATCTTCTATGAAATATTTGGTAGTGTAATGCAGGCCTTCAGCACCCCAACAATCAATGTGGAGGAAGAAGAATCTTTGAAAATTTTCGTTCATTATAGCCCATTTTCACAATGCCAGCTGAAGAGCCAATCAGCATCAGACAGTCCATTGTCAAAAGCGTATTAGCAGTGTGTGCACACTTCTTCCCTAATATTTATAAATAAATGTTTAAAAATTGATCTTTTACTAATTAATAGTCATTTTTGGCATTAATTAAAAATGACTGAAGTGTTCACACACTGCAAGTTTAGATTTTTTTTGTACTGTCTTCTGCTGGTTGGCTCTTCAGCGGGAATCAAGAAAGCCCAGACCTTGTTCCACCATTTTCTTATATAATACGTCTTTCTTGTTTATCTGGGTTCTGTTTGAGCGAGGTTGAGCTAAGGCCTTACTTAATGTCTTCTATTTCAAATAAATTACAATACGTTACTATGTGGAGTTGGTTACCTGTTGCAAACCCTGGTCAGAGAGTGTATGTCACCTGGAGGCAGGAGTTGCAACAAGTCCGCCACTTTGGACCAGAACAAGTGGCAGACATCGGGCATAGCAGTGGTGAGGTGGACCTGAGCGTTTGCCAACAGGTCTATATTGTCACTTTTGGAGATGAAATCCTTAACAAAGAGGATGGTGTCACTTTTCTTACATCGTTTATGAGATCAAAAGCTAGATAACTTGAGAGCTTAAAGAAAATAGCTGACAATTTTAAAACAGCCTCCCAAACTGTCTTCACTGGTAGGAATCTCATTCCGCTCACGTTGCTTCAGAAAGGTTATTGAAAAGTTGAATACCCTAGTAGGTATAGCCTAGTAGTTAGTTGCTTTATTGTGTTTCTTTCCTTATAGTGTACCGTGACTGTTGGAAAGATGGTTGGAAAAAAATATTTATAAGATATAATTAAGTTAGAGTTGACGAGTTGACCCTTCATAATCTGACACTTGACAGACTGACACACTCGGGAATCTGACGCTGCACTAAATGGCTCTCGTTGGCTGTATGTACAGTATTGAATTTTAATTAATGTTGTGGCAGAGGTTTTGCGTCTTTCTGCTCATGGTTTCACAGACCTTATTTCATTCAGTTCAGTACAGAGTGCATTCTGTGCTAGAACACTCCCCCCCTGGTCTCGCCATAAGCAATGCACTTGCAAATACATTGATCTGACTGTAATCGAATTTAGATAATAAGTGTTATTTAAGTAAAGGCTGTAATAGACTGTTTTAGGAGGAACAAAAAACAATAGACTTTTTTAACTTGGAAAATCCAAATTAACTTAAATTGCAATTGGATTGGCCAACAGGTTCTACTTAATGTTATTCAGGCCTACGACATATTGTGATTTACTAAAGTAAATCATTTCAAGTTTTGAATTAAAAAAAATTCTTTAAAAAACATTTTCTAGTAAAAATAATGTCTTAATTGATTAATTTGAGCCCGTAATATTCGAAGAGTAGCCTACATAAAAAAATTAAGTTGACTTATCTCAATTTATAGATTATGTTTTATATTATTTTCAGTAATCCAAATTTTTTGGTAATTTGACACCCTCCCAGTCCTGTAAGTGTCGGATTATCGGGGTCATCTGTAATGTAAATGCTCAGAACTTTGTTTTCTTTGAAGTGAAATATTATCAAGAATGTTATCATTTGGCTCTCTTTTTTTGTTTGAAGTGAAATATTATCAAGAAACATTATGTTATCATTTGGCTCTCAAAGCTTTTTCCAGAAAATGAAAAAAATAGCAAATTATCTGTTTGTTTATTTCCATGTTGATTATTTGGTTGTATATTACTCCTTTTGTTTCTCAGGACAAAGACACTGTTGCAGCCTCAAATAGAAACTGTACATGAGAGGTTAGGGTAGATGAGTCCATTATAGGCACCATGAGCTATCCACATTTTTAATGAATGAGAGAATCAACTCTGAAGTTGTAGTGATGTGTGAATTTTTGCCATCCTTGACCATTAAGGCACTGTTAAGTACACCAAACTCGTCACTTGATAACTCACCAGCAAAGTCAACTCAGCTTGGCAAGACAATAACTCAAGGAATAACAATGAATTTTTTAAGAATCAAGACAAAGGTTAAGCTCTAAAATTAAAAGAAAAAGTTTTTTGTTATGATTAACAAATCAAACCATTTAATTATAGTCAAGTTAGATACTTATTAACTCAAAAAATCACACAGTACCAAATAATATATTTCTTCAACTGAAAGTAGGTACTAAACAGTTAGAATCTTTGTTTATATTTTTATTACTAACCTTCATAAATTGTGATCCTCTGTTATCCATTGACAAATGAATCAAGGGTATGAAGATGTATAAAAGAGCTTCATCACACGGTGCAAAAAACAAGGATGATTTCTTGAAATCAATCAACTCCAGTATAATGTTATGAGGTTCAGCTTGTTGGAATACAACCTGTACAGACACATGGAATAAGAAGGAATATTATTTTCAATTATATACATGCCTTCTCAGCAAGCTAACAATCAGAAACCAATCTGGCCTATACTGAGCCAAACCAAGCAGAAATAAAATCTTTCCAATGAAGTAGTTTCAAGGTCAAGAGTTTTTAGCACAAGTTCCTAAAATTTTAATGTTAATCTGATTTGTTTCTATCACAAATAACATTTTCCTTAAATTTTTATGAATTTTCAGTGGCTTTGAAATTTTTTTGGTGTTTTGTATTTTTTGTGTGCTCTTAAGCAGTTTTAACTGCCAGGTCTTCATATACAACCCTGAAATCTCACAACTCAGGTCTAGAGCTCAAACTTTACCAAAATGATGAAATATCTTTTGGATTGTTTTATAAAACTTCTGGATATTTATACTGACTTGACATTAAACTAAATATATTTTTGTCGCAAAGAAGAATGAACAAGAAACAGGGAAACATGCGCTTGCTGCTTAGTCAGGGCCGCCGAAAGGGGGGACAAAGGGGACAAATACCCAGGGGCTGGGGGCCACAGGGGGCCTGGAGACACACAAAATGAGCGAAAATGGGGGCCCGGAGTAATAGGAGAGGCAAAATAGGGGCTCGGACATACACGCGAGCAAAAAAAGATCATCACAGTGGCCCAAAAATCCTGTTGGCGGCTCTGTACCTAGGAAAATATTTTTCAGCTCCTTTTTATTTTTACTTATAAAATACTAGGCTGCTAACCTTTTCGTCATCAACCCAAATTGTTTTAATAGACTACTCCTTTTTTATATCTATGGGCTATGGATTAGAAAAATTGAAATTCATAAATCATTT
This sequence comes from Flexamia atlantica, assembly GCA_035578135.1. Lineage (NCBI taxonomy): Eukaryota > Metazoa > Arthropoda > Insecta > Hemiptera > Cicadellidae > Flexamia > Flexamia atlantica. The sequence goes on from JAQJVK010000006.1 coordinate 58,365,459, forward strand.
ATACCCACACCTATTATAAATACCTTTTGAATTTCTAAAAGATGGGGAAGAAACATTTTATCCAGGTGGCCATGAAGCATGTAGAGGAGCTTGTATGTAGTGTTCCGGGCTGCCGGCTTGTGGTAGATATGATTCAACAGCATCACAGCCTTGACAATCACCGAACGTTGTTCCCTCGTTATTAGTCCATTTCTAATGAATTCATTTGTTAATGCTTCATACTTGACTAGGAATTCCTCTCTCAGATATTGCACGGTTGACAACATGCTTATTGTAAGTGCTCTAAATTCCTCTGCATTTCGGCATTTACCTAGAAAAATTGGCCCAAAAACATAAGTAAATTTATCCTCTAATGTTGCATGACTTTATTTCTTGACTAACTAATAAGTAGTATTTGTTACTTTTAATTGTTTTGCCGTAGGACTGTTTTTAAGGGACCCATGTTAAGGGAGGAAATGCTCTAGTTAAGATATATTTATATCAAAACGTATGATTTTAGTTCAAGTAAGTGTAATGATTACCAACAGAATGCAGCACTTTCTAAGCCAATGAGAGAAAAATGAACTCCTAAGCAAAGCCGGAGGTTATCAGCTAGTATTCTTATGAAAAATTAAAACATTGACATTCATCCAAATATTCTTTTTGAATTAAGATAGAAAATTTAAAAATTTATATCATTACCTAAACCCCAAAAAGAGACTTTGAAACATTGACAGGTTAAAAACTAGGCTATTTTTTACTTTTACAGCGGCTGATTTGATATCTTTATAATTAAGAAGAATTTTAGTTACTATTAAGCTATGGAGGTTAAGTGCCTATTGTTAAACTGTGGTTTCTAAACTTTTGTCGGTTAAAGCATTTGAGTCCCATTAATATATCCTTTGTTTACAACCTTTGAAAAAAAACTTAAATTACTAGCTCAAACTGTCGATCTTTGTATAACAAATAATAATAAATAAATCATGCAGAAATCTAAAGCTGCGATTTGTGGGCAGCTTTGGTTACATCATACACGGTTCTATTATTTCCAATCTATTACTCAAGTTTATAGAGGACACAACCAGATCTTCTGATAGTGACTTTTAAGACAATCAATCCATTTACACTTATCCCTTGATTTATTTCAATATGAATGTATAAAAGAAAGTTATATCTTTTTTCAAATATAATATCTATTTCTAAGCTATGGATCCAAAAAAGTAAATGAATACAAAAAATCAAAGTTCCGTGGTTCTGCTGTTATTTCTTAAAATGGCACTTCTTCGGCTGAACATAAATTTAATAAGAGCTGCTAATTTGAGATGAACATAGTTTGATTAATATATTTAATAATGGCCACTTAAAACTGACAAGCAGCTCATATATACTTCAAATATCTTTTTTAAATTCATAAAACCTATGCTAGCCATAATACTTACCAAAATGAGAATAAATAAATGGTAAAGTTTTGATTATGAATAATCTACTCCACAGTTCACTCTGAAAATCGAAAGTGATCGTCAATCTTGATATTGCAGATATTGAAAAGGAGTCAGCATCTTGGTTTGATAACAGACTATTTATTTTCATCAAAATTGATTGTGCTGATGGGTGTTTAACATCGAAACCTAGTCTTTTTGAATATAATAGACAGCAAACCAGTTCTTCGGGACTTAGTTTTTCGACATCATTCTGTAAGAAGTCTAAGATTTTTAAAACCACTGAAGAAAGAGGCATAGGGAATTCATTTTCAATATTCTGTGGCAACTTTACCAAGCTTGTCCCATAAGCGAGGCAATTGTTAATATGTAGTATGTCATATAAAACTAGCAAAAACTGGCAGTAGTGAGATGAAGTAAATGATTGTGCATTTTCATCCATAGTTTTGAATAGGTCGCTGATAGAGTCACAAGATTTTAACTGTGATATTAATGGATCATGTGAACTGGGATACAAGGTACTGCGGAATTGATCTGAGTAATCCTCCAGCATAAAATTTTTTGAAAATGATAACGACGGGTCTTCTACCTCTGCTCCTTCTTCTATTGAATCATCACTATTATTCTGTGAAGAGGTATGTATTTGTGTAGGGAAATTCAATAATACTGCTTTGAACTGTGATACATTGTGCCTCCCGTTTTTTGTCAGCAATTTCCTTGAGGTACTGCATATTCGTAGTTGCAGACAACAGATAATTCTGTTACACAATAAATTATACTTCATAATTAATGAATATGGCAGTATATTCACTAGGCTACCAACAATTTTGACATGAAACAGCAAAATAGGTATGGTTGAAAAATTATCTACAGTAGTTTTCAAGAGTAATAAATACTATTCAAACCAGTTTTAACATATTACGAGTTATTGTTTAAATAGCTACAAACCAACATCAGTATTGGAATTCTTATTAACAACTGTGTAAGTCTGGCTTGACTATTAGGGCAAAATAAGATTCTAAAAAGTACTTTAAGCAGGGTTATCATTATTTTTTTCATCATTGCTGATCATATCCAGTGTAGTTACACTTCACAAACAATATTATTTTTCTTTCAACCACAATTGCAAAATAATGGTGGTGTCTAGGCATTTAGCCAGACAAAAGTTAAGGATTGTAGTCGTAGCTGTTCTTCTGTGATCCACCTAAAAAAAAATTATGTTTTAGAGTGACTGACAGTAAAAACATACATAGAGATTGAAAGGGACAATTCATTAAAGAAAATGTCAAATAAAGTAAAGTCTAATTACTAATTAATAATTGTAAACTTAGGAGTTCTTATTAAAACATTACTTATTTTGGAAAATTCAGAACAATTTTGCCTGATAAATACAATCTAAATAACAATATACAACACACAGTTTAATTTCTCAGAAGTAGGCTATAGATTAGACAAAGGTATTCCGTTGCATAGAAATTTATATTTAGCACATAGACCCCTATTATTCTTAATTATTGCAGATATTTGTGGGATCAAATTCCTAAGAACAAGAAATACCTGAGCCTAGGGGCTCAATTCAAAATTTGAAATCAAATCAAATTCTTTCATTAACGAGGAGGAGGGGCAGCGATTACCCCTCTTGCTAGTGATGTGATGAGTCAAGTAAGTACATCTTAGTGACTCAACTTGTGAATTGCCGCTGACTAGATTAAAGAGTTGAGTCAATACATACCTCAATCCATAGCTATATATGTTACACAATACATTTGAGTGAGTTCAGCAGTCGCTGGGTGAGTACTAAACTAGGAGCTGAATTTGACTGAGTTGGCTTTATCTGTAGGCTACTCAGGCAAAACGTTGAAGCAATTTTTTCTAGGAATTCTCATTTAATCAAGGCCTGCCTAAATAATTTGGTTTAATAGTGTATAGAATGGTTCAATAATGATTTTCATGGGTTATTTTCACATAGCTAGCCTATAATGTTAATTGTCTTGAATTGAATAAAAGTTTGCAAGCCGGGCAAGATTGTTCTGTTCTGATATTGTGTAAGTTCAGCATTTTCCATGCAGATTTAAATGTTATACTCGCTTCCTTATGCTTCATTTCAACAAAGATACAAATGAGCTGGGTCTGTTCTCGACTCAGATTTACTTGATTTGTCACATCATTACCTCTTGCCCACAATGAAAGGGGTGCAGGAATTAAATAGTTAATGCTACCTGTGTAGAGCACTATGTGTTAAGGGGCACTGTGCCTGCATTTAATAACTGAGAAAGAATTTGTATCTGATATGATTTTATAAGTACACGAAGCACATACATTAGAGGATAATTATTTCAAGTTCTAGGGTCTTATGTAATAATCTCGGACAATTAATTAAAACTAACGTAATACTTACAATAAAGAAGAGATTAAGGGATTAAAGAGATTAAAATGCCTTCAAACAAAATAAATAAAACGTCCACACCTCATTTGTGCAAGAATAGTAGTGTTTTTCAACTTTGAGAGGAGTACAAAACCTTAACTTTCTGTAAAACATAACCTAAAAACTAATAATGTAAACAATCGCTAGTGAGAGAGTAAGTGAGAGTATGTATGAAAGTAGCTTAAAAGGTATAGAGTAAAGTCTGTATAGCGTCCATTGAATGAGAGAAAAATAAAGGGTACATGCAAAACGACCGGATTCGTTATTTTTAATTATGAAGAAATAGCTATTTCATAACAACTTGATTTCATAATTCATAATGGCTAAGTTCGTTATTTTTAATTATTAAAAATAGTTTTTTTCAAAACGTCCTGGCTAATATTTATTAATATATATTTTATTTATATTGTTAAGGTTTCATGAGTTTAACGACCAAGTTGTTTATTTAAAACTATTAATAATGACTGTCACAAAACTTTCATGTTTCAAAACATAATTTTTTCAATAGATACATTTAGCTACCATTCATAATGCACAGGTTTCAAATCTCCCATATTTCAAAACGTCCAGGTTATAATTTAATATAACGTCCGGGCGGTCCAGGGTCCGGGCTCGTTTATTGAAATTATTAATGATAGCTGTTTAGAAACGCCCAGGTCTGGGTAGCAAACTCCTTGGCTAGGCCAAGGCCGTAGCCAATGGGGGGGGGGGTCAGGGGGTCAAAATCCCTCCCGAAAACGTTGAAATTGCCTTTAAATTAAAGGTTAGAAATTTATTTTTTTCACTTCCTGTAACCGCGGAGCCCAAATCCCCCCCCCCAAAAAATTCCTGGCTACGGTTTTGGTTAAGGCCACACTTATAAATGAACGGTCAAAGAGTAATTAATTAATTGACGTAGCCTTGCTCCAGTCAACACCTCCGCTTCAGTCCACATGTGGTAAAGTTGCCTTTTACAATCTCATAGTACATTCTGCACATAAGACAGCTAACTGTTACAGAACAAAATGTACAGCTTACGTCACACTTAATCACAATTACGGTTCGCTTACACTACGGATCATAGAGACTATGACCAATGCCCCACTGAAAATACAGGCCATGCTGCAGCGATCCCAGCGCTGCGCCACGTCACACAAGTAGGCAGGGAACTAACATCCTATGTTATCATTTTATTGCTAAATGTCAAATATCGGTTGTTTGTTTACGTTTTATCTGTTTACATTTCATCACTAAACGTCAAAAATTACTCGTTTATTTACATTTTCTTGTTTTGATTTCAAAGTAACTGAGCAGCACAGCTGAGCCAAACCAGGTTTCACCAGAAAAAGTTTAAGCTCTTTTTTAAAGACTGAGAATTTTTGTATATTTTGAAGGCTAGGCGGTAGAAGTTGAAAGAACTTTAGCCCTGCATACTTAGGTTTTTGTTCAAATTTAGAAAGCTTGTGATATTCTGAGTACTGGTTCTTAGAGACTATTCTGACTATTAGAGACTATTCTGGTGGTTCTTAGAGACTATGACCCTTTATAGTTTATTAAAACCTAAAAAAATAGGTTCGTAGACACGATGACCCGTTTTAATCATTTAAACCGAAAATTGAAATAACAGGTTCGTTTATACTACTGATCATCTAACTACTCCTGCACTCACGGCATCGTGGTAACTGAAGGCACTAGGCATCTCAGAGCGCTCACACCGTAACCGAACATTGTTTATATATTTTAGTTTTCTCTATCTTAAAATAAAAAAAGTTATAAACTAAAACAAACTGTCAAAGTACCGAGTATTGAACTATCGAATGGTGACAATATTTATATACAATATAGTAACATCATAAAACTAAAAATTGCAATTGCAATGCAGTCTTCCGGAATTAATTAAATTACAAAATAAAAATATACGGGCGCATACAGGTTAGTCGTTTAGTTATATTTGGTGACTAAACAAATAAAGCTGAAGCTGTGAAATAAGTATTACCGGTAACTTGCATTAACATCAACTTAGATTTGCACAGCATTAGTCTTCATCGCTGACGATTCCAGTTAGGGGCCAAATTATACAAAAGACACAACATGCCATTAGAATTTTATGTGATAAAATTTTCAGAGTTAACAGGCTCGTGTTCGTCATACTATTTTTCTTTTTCAAGATAAATGTCAATACATGTAACGAGTCAAAATATTTAAAAAAATATTAAAAAAGTGAAAAGAATTAAAGTGGAATATTTTCTTATAAACCACTATTTCACTCACATTAAGACTATTTTCTAACTTTGTTTACACTAGAGCCTAGAGCTAATATAATTTGTTACACAAAGTGAATGATATGATGATATTTATTCTCGATATAACAGTGTTAATACACATAAGCTTGTTTCCAAACTAAATAACCTTATTTCTTAGTTTTAGCGAATTTCCCCTATAGGGAAGAAGCTATTACCGTAGGTCTCATGGTAAGACCTAAGCTCGGGACCACTATAACTTTTCGTTTTGGGGCCCCCAGAAGCAAAAAACACTATTCGTTAGAATTTTTATATATATATATATATATATATATATATATATATATATATATATATATATATATATATATATCTATGTGTCTGTTAGCACGATAGCGGCCGCAAAAATGGTCCGATCTTTATGAAATTTGGTACGGACATGTAAAGTGGTAATCAATTGGACGAGTTCGTGAACCAGCCCGATCGGACCACCAGAAGGGGGGGTAAAGGGGGATAAACCCCCCCCAAAAATGGGTTTTTTGAGTTTTTTACATAGAAAAATAAAATTTATCAAATTTTTGTGGGCACTATTGAATTCAGCTCAAAAAACAAATAATTTAGTATTTTGAATCACTGCTCTGTGCCCATTGGTTACCAAGATATTGAAAGTGGTAAACACAGTACGTTGTCCCAATGTTAACCTTATGGGAAATAAGAAAAATTCTATATCTCGCTTATTTCTCAACATATCTTGATAAAACTTGGTAAATGGCTTCTTCTAGTTCAGATCTACTAAGTATTGAATTAAAACCATCCAGTTTTAATATACCTGTAGCAGCAAACCTGCATACTCATTTCCCATGTTATTCTTATGGAGCTTAACAAAACATGTCAAATCTTGCTATGTTTGCTTGAAATACGTTGTTTTGCATTTGAAATTCGCTGAGTACAGGTCTGCTGCAACGGGGGTATTTATATATATATATATATATATATGTGTGTCTGTTAGCACGATAGCGGCTGCAAAAATGGTCCGATCTTTATGAAATTTGGTACAGACGTGTAAAGTGGTAATCAATTGGACGAGTTCGTGAACCAACCCGATCGGACCATCGGAAGGGGGGGTAAAGGGGGATAAACCCCCCCTAAAATGGGGTTTTTGAGTTTTTTACATAGAAAAATAAAATTTATCGAATTTGTGTGGGCACCATTGAATTCAGCTCAAAAAAACAAACAATTTAGTATTTTGAATCACTGCTTTATGTCCATTGGTTACCAAGATATTGAAAGTGGTAAACACAGTACGTTGTCCCAATGTTAACCTTATGGGAAATAAGAAAAATTCTGTATCTCGGTTATTTCTCAACATATATTGTTAAAACTTGGTAAATAGCTTCTTTTAGTTCAGATCTACTACATATTGAATTAAAACCACCCAGTTTTAATATTCCTGTAGCAGCAAACCTGCATACTCATTCCCCATGTTATTCTTATGGAGCTTACCAAAACATGTCAAATCTTGCTATGTTTGATTGAAATATGTTGTTTTGCATTTGAAATTCGCTGAGTATGCAGGTCTGCTGCAACGGGGGTATTTGTAGTGATATGCTGAGCGCCTTCAGTTTGCCGACGCCGTACGCGCAGCAGTAGCCTAGAACCTTAGTGTAAGTGAACCTGTTACTAATATTATCAGTATAAAACATTCAAAATTCAAACGGGTCATACATAGTGCTTATGGTTCAAATTTTATTATTTATATATATTTGTATAAATAGGTTCTTAGTGACTACGACCCGATTTTATAAATATCCAGAAATAATTATTTTTTGGGCTCATAGTGAATACGAACCTTACTTTTAATTTTAAATATATAAAAGTAGGGTCATAGTCTCTACGAACCAGTGGTGCAAATGAACCTCATTATAAAATTAAATATATTTAGGATGGGTCGTAGAGACTATGATCAGTAGTGTAAGTGAACCATGTTAGTTATATTTCATTTTATAGCAGGATCATAGTCTATACGAACCAGTAGTGCAAATGAACCCCTTTTTAAATTAAATATTTTTAAAATGGGTCATAGAGACTATGATCAATAGTGTAAGCGAGCTGTTCCCCAATAGAAATATCTTCTGGCTTTTGGGAGGAAAAATTAGTACTTATGAATTGTATTTTCTGTTTTTATAATGTCCCCTATTGTTAGGCGATAAATTCGATGAAATAATTTGCATCCCCCTGCGACCACCTTTATTATATGCAAGGGGTCTTTTGCTCTTATAGGATTTGTATCATTCGTAGCCCCCCGTTCTGGGAAAGGGGACAAAACCATTTCCAACCCCCATATTTTTAATTATGGTAATTATTAATTATGATGATCCGCTAGCTAAGTAGATCTCCTCTTCTAGCCCCCTATTTTTTATTGGTCAACTTTCTAACCAGTAGTTGGTTGGAATTAAATTAATGCTTATTTTTTATCTAAACATTAACAAATTAATCGGTATTCAACCTTTCAGATAGAAGAATTAAGGAATTTAGACACATGAGAATATAAAGGAAAAAACCTCTCTGGCGCAAGGGAAATTTTTATCGATGAGAGAAATTTTTCCATTAACAATTAAGTGAACAGCCTGATAAACTTCATTCAATTCAAGTTGAAAATCCCTCTCAACGTCAACCGCGGTAAAGTTATAAGTCCCTAGTCTAAGGTTATTATAAACTTTAACTTTTAGTATTTAACTTAGTGATGGATGGATGGTGTGATATTTTACTAATAAAACTGTTTTAGTTTTGCTAAATTGGTTTCAAGTTATTATTAAAACATTTTCTTCAATCTCTTACAGTTTGTTTGAAAGGTAAGATTGCTGGTTTTGAACATTTCAGAAAATTCTTTGTTTGAAATTCATTGTTGGTGATGGTGATTTTATATTTTGATTAGGATTTTTGCGGACATTTGCCATCACTGATTAATAAAAAAACATACGTCGTGAAACTTGTTTTTACTAATCAGTGATGGCAAATGTCCGCAAAAATCCTAATCAAAATATTTCAGAAAAGTTGATAACTCAGCTTGTAGGTAAATGACTGATGCCTGTTTATAGAAAATAAGATATAGCCTGATTAATCATAATTTTTATGTACATTGACAATTCATTTACAATCTACAGCCTATAGACATACCTTTGGCATATTTTCTGTTCCAAACTTCTGTTGCCATAGTTATTTAACTCTGTAGGCTAAGTTTTTTTTTATTACAGTCTACTTTCACAGGGCCAGCTTACAATTAATAGGCCTAGACCCCTCTTATCCATCACTTCTTAAAAGGAAATCACTTCAACTAGGCTTAGTCTTTATTCCATGGGAAGTGAATTAGGCTATTTTTAATGGGCCGATTTCGATCTAAGCGTCCACTTAACTAGCCAAGATCAACAGGTAGGTATTAACAAATCCCTTGAGAAGCATTAGAGACAAAGTATGTATTATAACAATGTTAAATTTGTACTATTTTAAGTACAGTAGGTAATAATAATAAAAATAATAATTATTCTTTATAGTGTGAAACAATTGACAAAAATTGTATTGCAAGCATATGTGTAGGTTCTGGAATATGTTTAGGTACTACACAGTATGTAACTTTATAAGTGTTGAAGTTAAATGAGTTCAAGGTTTAAGCCAAGGTTTAAACCAATGTTGGAATTAAAGTTATGAGCCCGAAAGTTCCTACTTTGTAAATTCATTATTACATATTACTTAAATAATAGATCATAAATAAATAAATCAGTGCTTTATTTTCCAAAAATAAACATTACAATACATAAGACCCTTACACTTTACAGTAATGGTTCTAATGAACCGTCTACTGGGTTGGCAAACATAATATTCCATTCATTATAACACGATAACACAATATAATCACGTTTACGAGTTCAAAATTTATAAACATTACATATTACTTATTTTACCATAATGTATGTATGTATGTTCAGCCGCAATCACCGGTGGCTAACCGGTTACCATAGTCACTAATAGGCAAATCCACCGCATCTTGACAATCAACAATGTCCGGTTACTTACCGAATCCACCGTAAACACAACATCGGTGGATGCACAACAATGATCGGTAGGTGGTACGTCCACCACTACCGTTCACTTAATAAAGGTTAGTAGATTACCCACCGGTGATTGTGGCTGAACGCGCCCATTGATACAAATCACTAACAACACACCTTTTTCTTAATAGCCTATAAAGTTTTGAAACTAATACTTTTAGCCAACTTCCACAGTGCCAATTTTAAGGAATTTATATTGCTCCTAATTTAAAACCGCTTGTCACATTTACTTCAAAATTGGTATACAATCAGTCAGTATTTACATGTGTTTTTATCATTTTTTATCACGTAATGACATATTAAAAAAAATGCATGTTTGTTATTCAGGTAGTAAAGTTTTTTTGACCTGAAGTTCCTGTTGACGGCTGCACAATTTTAACTGGCCAATCTGTTATCTCGCTGGGTCTCAGCCCTGAGGTGTTTGAATCAGTGGGAGTCTAATTTTGTTTTCGTAGGTTTTCGTTCCAAGATTGTTTTCGTAGGTGAAATGCTATAGAAAACGTAATCATATTTTGACCTGAAGAATTTAAACTAATGGATAAATCGCTGAATATTTCCCCACAACAGTACTATTTGCTTCAAGAGTCTGTTTTGTTCCTATTCATGTCCCTAACATTAGTTAGGGACATGAACCATCCTTTGCTCACTGTTCTGTTTGCAAAAGATAGTTGTATTTAACATAACTTTCCTCTGTTGGTTGTTAGGCTTTTCACGGTAGGTTTATATTTTGGTTTAAAGGTTGAGTGCAAGCCATACTTTAAACCATCATAACTAGTCCAAGAAGACTTAAATGGCAAATATATTGAGCAGAGGGAAATAGTTAAACGAGGTTTTCTCCTATGGAACACCTGTTCCATACAACAAACAAAACATTAGCCACTAATGTTGCAGCTAATCAGAAGGACTGCTATCGGATTTGCTGATCCGATTTAATATGCATCCGATTTAATAATAATATCTCACATAAAAAATTACCCTTTTACCATTCTTTTATTCCAGCTAAAGTGCTGGGCCTGACATGGGTAGTAGTCAATGTATTGAATAGTTTTTATAATTACCTTATCTTACTCTGTTTATCGAGGTAAAATATAAAATAAACTATTCATCATATTTTTTAGTTCCAGAACTCAGGCCTAACCTTTAATGCTATGGATATCAACCAGATCATTAGAGATTTTAATACCAGAGTGCATAAAATTGATAAGGAAGGAAATAAAGAGATGATAATTACAAATTTACAGGTTAGTAATGATTTTTATAATTAATTAATTTAGTTTCTTACAGCCCATACTGGGTGAATTTGAGCAGTGGACTCTGTTCAGTTCACCTTCTCATAAATTTCTAAACCTAATATTGCTCTAAGGATCTAGGCTTTACGGTTGGTCTATTATGTGGTAGGTAAGAAATAACAATTCCTAAAAACTATTTAAATTGAAAGAATCTTTTTAAAATCAATTTTGAAAAATCAGTACTGATATAGGTCTAAGCTTCTAGGGCTTAAATGTGAAAGCCATATGATACTACAGTAGTAGTTGAAAATGGTTGTTCTTAGCACAGGTTGGTGGCTCGTAATTAGGTGGCTCGTGACGTCAGAGGTCATACCCCCCCCTCCGGGAAAAAAACGGGGACCCCCCGAAATTTTTTTGCTCCAGAAGCTGGTAGGTGGCTCGTCCAAAGGTCAATTACCGAGATAAGAGTACTTAGCCCCCACCCAAGATTTTTTCCCTTTTTTTCTTACAATTATTATTGTTTTTTTATTTTTTTTTGTTTATTCATTTTTTATACTAAATCAATATTTTTCCATTGGAACTGGCTGGTAAGGCTGCCGCTTTTGCCGAAATTGGATAACACTCCAAACAGTTTGGAGGCTATCCAATAGTTCCCGAACATACGCCTCTCTTCTTCTGGTGTCTGTGGCTCGTGACATATAGTTGTGGAATAGTTTGACATTGCATGCTCAAATCCCTCGACCAGATCTTGAGTTGATGTACCATCGAATTGATGCCGCATATCAGTTTTGACCGTTTCCAATACGTCCACCAATTGAATATCGGAAACATCTGTTCCCCATTGATGTTGGTCTACCTCAAATGCTTGTTGCGATGTTGAAGGCTTAGGCTGAGACATTTTGGACAAGTTATCTCGGTGGCGAATGAACGAAGAATGATGCTAGACCGATAGTTTGGTGGGAGGAGTGTGAATACGTCATTACCCTCCACCACATTTTTGGATGTCTCTATGCTAGCGAATAAAAGATCATTTCCAGGAATTTCTTAAGCCTATTGTGCAATAATTCTGGGAATATACGTCTCCGCCAGAGTACTTAGAGCATAATCTATCTTTAATCTTGATTGACAGGTTCATTAGCGTTACAAGGCCTCTAAGCTAAATAAAAGACTATTTCCAGGAATTTCTGATCAGTTAGGTGGCTCATGACGTCAGAGGAGATATATGTCATAACCCCCACCACATTCTGGGGTTTCTCTACGCTAGCGAGGCATGAGAAAACTTTTATACATGATTGTGTGCTCTAGCTTAGTGTACAGACTACCTTCAAACAGTTTTTACTTTTTTTTAAGCAAAAAATAAAATCTCTTTTTGAGCAGTGTGTGAGTGTTGTGTGTGAAAACATTGAGTGTTATACGGACATCTACGAACTAGAGGACTTTATACCCTTCCACTTCTGTAATAAACTCATGAGCTATTACGCTGAAAACTACGTGACAATAGAACTGCTTTACTTCAAAACCGAACCATCACCATGGGCAGACTTTGTAGAGAGGTGTTGTCGTGAGTGCATTTTCCAATATTACAGTGACATACCAAGTGACCAAAACAAATCTGAATTTGTTTAAAAAAAAACAACTAGCGTTTATAAACCGCAATGGGACAAGGTTAAAAGCCTGTATCATTGTGGCTATTGCCAAACATCACTCGCTGCAAACACTAGACCGAGCTATGAATATTAGTAGCAGCTATCAATCACGTGACCATAATGCCCAGCTCAGTGTTATTTTTCTTAATACCCTTCAGTTGTGCGTTGCCTCTCATACAGATCAGACATGGAAGCTCACACTACAGTAGACATCTACCTGCAAATGTTCATGGAGGAGATCAACGCCTTGAACGATGATGCCGTAGCACAACCACCACCGGCACCAGCTACAAGCAGTGGGAAGAGGAAAAGAGCACCGCCCAAACCGAAGGTGGACAACAATCAGAAGCCAAGATGGGTGCCGAAACCAACAGACGACTCGCCTATTGTTTCATGGACGGGAGGTGGTAATTTATATGCAGTTCAAAACCCGGCTAACAGTGGACCTTTGCTATTGAAAATGGAACTTTATGATGGTGTGGAAATGGTAAATATGTGCGGATTATATTTGGAAAAAGATAGTGAAATGCATCAAAATGTAAAACATTTATTGAATAAACTGGAAAATATGTGGATCAACAAAGCGACTGGTGTGCCGAAAATTTACGGACTTACACAGACCATTACGCAACAAAGTATAGTTTCCGTGCCAAAACAGAGGAAGCGAGCACTGTCCAGAAAACAAGGGAAAAATCCACGTGTCTAGACATGTCGCCCTATCACCTACACACGTCATTTCCCCCCTACCCCACACATCGACAGTCTGACCTTCACTCCCTCCCCTCCAACAACCAAGATGGCGAATGGGGCATAAAACCTGAGACGCGACTCGGCAGAGCATCACTCCTCGCCAGCACACCAGCTAGTTTCATTGTGCTCCAACGATCGTCACTACTACTACAAGATGGCTTGCTCACAGTCAACAGCTGCTACCACCTCTGAGATTTCACCCAACCCGCCTCACCATGGACCTGAGGACCTCCCTCAACACCTGTAAAACCAGCTCCCCGGCATACACCAGGCTTGCCGATCTTCGGGAGGAGTGCGGCTACCTCATCACAGCCATGGAGAGGGTCACCACACCGTTCGGCGAGACGGTTATCGTCATCCTGGAGGGCCAAGTCGGGGACGACTTCTTCCTACGGGTCTACCTTCCCAGGCGTTTCAACACCATGCTGAGCGACAACGACATCGAGCGCTACAACATGGGCTTCGGGGATCGTCTCCGTATGGTGAAGTGAGCTGCCAGACCAGGTACGAGTTTCACCCCGCTCGAGTTTGTCTAAACAATTTTTATTTTTGTTAAGCAAGACTAAAGAAGACTGAAGATATATATTCTATGTAAAACTTCACACTTGCATATTTTCAATTCAATAAACATTTAAATACTGTACAATGTGTTAATTATTGAACGTAGCCCAAAACCCCTTTAGCTGTACACAAAAACCGAGGTATAGAATTAAAGTGTTGAAAACTAATCATTAGACTGATGGGTATAGTTTTAAGTGTTGAACAATCGGTGTTGAATAGTCAGTAGTAATCATGGACTTGAGGTGGAAACACCCGTTCTCAGCCATAGTGGCGGGGCCATCGAGTAGTGGAAAGTCAGTGTTTGTATCGAAATTTATAAATCACATTTCACAAATGTGTGATACAAAATTTGCTAAAATAAACTGGCATTATGGTAGCAGTGGTGGTGCGAGTGGTGACAACTCACAAATAAACTATATTGAAGGTATGCCGAACTTGGAAGATTTTGATGGTAAGGAACCGGTTTTGGTAATTATAGACGACATGATGCGAGAAGCAGACAATACAGTGGTAGGTTTGTTTACTAAAGGTTGTCATCATAGGAACATAAGTGTGTTCTTTATAACTCAAAACCTATTTCATCAAGGGCGAGGACAGCGTGACATATCTCTCAAAGCCCATTACATGGTCTGTTTTAAAAATCCGAGGGATAAAGTACAGATCAAGTGTTTAGCCAGACAAATATATCCTGATAATCCAAAGTTTATTGAGGAAGCATTCACTGATACTACAAATAAACCACACGGGTATTTACTCATAGATTTAAAACAGGCTACGTCCGATGATGTGCGAATACAAAGCTGCATATTTCCAGATGATACTTATCATTTCGTGTATGTGCCGAAACAAAAACGCAAATAGACTAACGTCTTAAGGTTTTACGTCAGTAGTCACCATGTCGTGCTTGCGGAAGGACAGAGCTCTGCTTGAAGCTTTGATACACGCAAAACCCAAGGAGCGCAAAGCTCTGTTAAAGGTGTGTGATGTCAGTCGCATTCGATCAGTATGCGAGTGTGCTTATAATGTGTTACGTGGTAACGTTCCTCTGTCTGATAAAAGTAAAAGACCATTGAGCAAATACAAAACCGCTCTTCGGCGAATTGTGAAACGAGGTGAAAGATTGTCCAAGAAGCGAAAGTATATTGTACAGTAAGGAGGTGGCTTTTTTATCCCACTACTATTTAGCTCAGTACTACAAGCAGCATTGCAGTCAGCTTTAAGCAACTAATACAGGGGTAGATATTTTGAGTCTGTGAACAATGACTTAAGAGATGGTTGTGCTAATTTTCTGTCATTTCATTTCGGGACATCGTGCGTGAAGTTACACTTTAGGAAGGGAGTACCAGGAAGAAGCACGCGGTTAGCAAAATGAATCATGCAAGAAAAATGATTGTTGTACCGCAAGAGTTAATCGTCTACAGTCTCCATCTGCTAACGAAAAACCGCAACATCCCTCTCCTGTTAAACGATCCTACAAGAGTTTGGATGATGAAATGGAAAATATAATGAACGATAAAAAGATCGATGACAGTGAAAAGTGGAAATTGTATAGCCAAGTATTAAGTCGATTTTTTAATATCGCTTCAAGTAAACGTCAGCCGATCAACATACCGATTGTGGACACCGGTGTAGGTGGTGATGGTGGTGGTGATGAGCATAGGAGAACTGCTGTAATGGAGGAAGATTTACTGGCATCGTTTCCGAAGATTTACAAAAACGACGCTCGTAATTTATTAAATGTGTTAGCTCGTAGTGGAAACCCGGTACAGTGGAGCAGTGACGACACTGTTTACGTCAATAATGAGGAAATACCTAATTCCAATATCGAAGACGTGTTGCATAGTATAGTGAGAGTACGTAAAATGGACATCATGCCGGCGGGTTGGGACGAAGTAATGCACGTACTAAAGGAAATCAATGTTCCCAGAACGATAATCGGCAACAAACAAGCGTTACAGTTTCTCGATGGTAACAAAAACGATTACAAACAGCAGTCGACACTCAGTCCGAGAGCGGCTTTAATGTATCCAACACCTTCTCCGTCACCAATAGCGAGTTGAGTAAGATCGAAAACAGGAGTGGCGGCAGAGACGACGATTGCGGGGGCAGAGACGACGACGTCGGCGGCGGCGGCGGCATTACCTCAAATAAGATCGCCTAGTAGCCCGTGAGAGGACGGTTTATAAGTTCGGACTCACTCATGAAGTGGGAGAAGTTTAATCCATAGACACCGTGATGGAGCGATTGTATTACGACCCAAACGAGCCTTCCTTGTACGGTGGTGTATCACCACTTTTGCGAGCGACAAGAAATGAGAACATCCCGAAACGTAAAGTGATTGATTCGTTACAAACACAGGACACTTATACTTTGCATAAACCAGTACATAAAAGATTCACACGCAACCTGTATATAGTGTTTGGACCGTATGAACTTTGGCAAGCAGACTTGAACGACATGCGTGGACTGAGTAAATACAATGACGGTATCAATTACTTATTAAGTGTAATAGATGTGTTTAGTAAACGCCTATATGTGAGAGCGTTGAAGCGGAAGGAAGGAGCAGAAGTGGCTGATACTTTTGAGGATATATTCAAAGAAGCTACGTTGTCTGCAAACCGACAAAGGCACCGAGTTCACCGGCAGCAAGACGAAACAACTATTTAATACCCCCGTTGCAGCAGACCTGCATACTCAGCAAATTTCAAATGCAAAACAACATATTTCAATCCAACATAGCGAGATTTGATATGTTTTGGTAAGCTCCATAAGAATAACATTGGGAATGAGTATGCAGGTTTGCTGCTACAGGTATATTAAAACTGGGTGGTTTTAATTCATTATTTAGTAGATCTGAACTAGAAGAAGCTACTTACCAAATTTTATCTAGATATGTTGAGAAATAACCGAGATAATAGAATTTTACTTATTTCTCATAAGGTTAACATTGGGACAACGTACTGTGTTTACCACCTTCAATATCTCGGTAACCAATCACTTAATCACTTAATCACTTTATTAAGACAGGTACCTCATGGAGGACGTTACCCTGAATATGAGTGAAGGATGAGTGTGATGATCGTGATGATAGTGGCGCGATCTTGGACATAGAGCAGTGATTCAAAATACTAAATTGTTTGTTTTTTTGAGCTGAATTCAATGGTGCCAACAAAAATTCGATAAATTTGATTTTTCTATGCAAAAACCTTAAAAAACCCATTTTTGGGGGGTTTATCCCCCTTTACCCCCCCTTCCAGTGGTCAGATCGGGCTGGTTCACGAACTCTTCTGAGTGATTACCACTTTATACGTATGTACCAATTTTCATTAAGATTGGACCATTTTTACGGCCGCTATCGTGGTAACAGACAAATATACATATATATAAAAATTCGAACGAATAGTGTTTTTGGCTTCTGGTGGCCCCAAAACGAAAAGTTATCATCGTCTCGGGCTTAGGTTTTACCATGAGACCTACGGTAATAGCTTCTTCCCTATAGGGGAAATTCGCTAAAAAGTATAAAATAAAATATGTCACTAAGCAAAACCCCGATGTAAAAGCTAGTGTGGTAGAGCGTGTAAACCGCACATTGAAAACCCGCATGTGGCGATATTTGACTTATAAAAATACATTCAAATACATCGATGTATTGGACAAGCTAGTGAATGCCTACAACAACAGCCCGCAACAGACTGCGTCCAGTCGATGTGGACGCCAGAAACAGAGAGGTAGTGTTCAGTGTGTGGAAACACATGTACAAAAATATACTGAAACGCACTAGACCGAAACTGAAAGTCGGCGATACAGTGCGTATAGCTAAGGAGAAAGGTACGTTTACCAAAGGTTACGAGACCAATTGGAGTAAAGAAGTGTTTGTAATACACCGAGTAAATACACTTATGCCATTACCACTGTACACGCTCACGGATCTCAACAGTGAAGAGTTGTCCGGACAGTTTTATGAACACAAAGTGCAAAAAGTGACAATCCAACGTGATAACCTGTTTAAAATTGATAAAATACTGGACACAAAAGGTCGTGGTCGCAGTAAGCGTTACCTGGTCAAGTGGGAAGGTTACAGAGACGAATTCAACTCTTGGGTGAGAGCGCAAGATTTACAACATGTTTAGTAAAAACCAATTTTACTTGACATTGCCCAGCAATAGTTCTATGGATTATTTTCCCAAAAACACCGTGACGAGTTACACTACACACATGCCGAAACAAATACGACTGGAAGGTGGCGAGTGGGAGATGGCATTGGTGGAAGCGCAATATCCGTGTTCATTAATGAAGGTCAACGATAATTCGTACATTTGGGTCGAATATCAATTCCCTCCATTATTTAAAAAGGAATCATTGATGGTCAAAATAAAACCAGGATATTGCAGAAGTATAACAGAATTATTAAATGTAATAAATGGTGATGAGCAACTAAATGAATTCCTTGAATTTGAATACTTGGCCGAATTAAAAAGAGTCAATAATATGAAGGTGTTGAAAACAATTGCAGTGAACATAGTGCAGATAAGACAAATTATCTCTAATGTTGGGTTATGACCCTTATAAAGATAATCTAGCACCGGAACGTTATTCTTCAGTTATCGGCTTATGGGAACCAGATCTAACTATGGGGATCCCACCACATATGTATGTATATTGTGATTTGGTGGAGCCGCAGTTGATTGGTGACACTACAGCACCGCTATTGAAGATTGTCAATATCGAAAGAATTAAGTACGTTCACGGTGCATATAAAACGACGGTTTATACAAGTCCGCATTACGTGCCCGTCATGAAGGCTACATTTGAAACTGTCGAAATCGACTTAAGGGATCACACAGGGAAAAGCCTGTCATTCCTCTTTGGATCGTCGTACGTGAAGCTATATTTCAAAAGAGCGCAGCAGTAATAATGAATTCAAACGATCCATATTTGGTGCACTACCGCCATCAACAGTTGCAGACCGGTGGTGCGATCGACCGAGTATTTCGAGGAGCGGCATATCAGCGAGGACATGGAGTGGGCAGTTTTCTCGGCGGTATGTTCCGCACTATCGCACCACTGTTCAAGTCGGGAGCGAAAGCTTTGGGTCAAGAGGCTTTGAAATCTGGTGTCCATTTTTGGGCGACTTCGCCGCCGGCACTATGAGTCTCGCACTGGCTGCTACCTTGGGGTAGCGGCCAGTGCGAGACTCAGACAGTTTACAGGATCGCTCAAACACAAAGCCGACAGCAAATTGGAACGCGTGCTACATGGCGGCGGCAGCGGCGGCACCCGCGCGAAAAGACGTCGCATGGCGCGTAAGGGTAACGCGCAACGCGTAAGACTTCCGCGAAACATGCTATGTGCGGTGGCGGTGGCCGTAAGACCCCTGTCACACCTCAGTCTTTGGCTAAACTCCTCAGAGGGAAGACATCGACGAAGAGACGCTCTGTCGCAGCAGCTGGTAAGGTGAAAAAGCAATCAAGCCCGAAGAAGAAGAGTTCGTCTGTTATAGCGAGAGATATTTTTGGTTAGACACGCACGCACGCACCACCACCACCGTCACAATGTCTTTTTTACATCAAAAATCTTGTGAATGCATCAAGACTGAGCTGGACTTGTTCTCTTTACCGCCAACAAAGACCAGTATCGAAAATGGAAAATGGCTTCAATACAAACCGATATCTACTCTGACCGATGACTCGCCCATTGAGTTTGTCGTGCCCGGCAATGGTGACGAATCTTTCGCAGACAATGATTCAGATCACCGCATCTATTGTGGAACTGACGTCACCGAGGATGCCGAAGCAGACGTAATCGGACCCGTCAACAATTGGCTACATTCACTTTTCAGCCAAGTGGATATGAGTATGAACCAGAAATTGGTCACACCACAAAACAATACCCCTACGCTTATAGAGCGTATATCGAAACAGTTTTAAACTACGGATACGGTGCTAGAAAGTTGCATTTAACTTGTGGCGTATGGTCAGCAGACGATGCCGGACATATGGACAACTGTACCGATACAAATGACGGACCAAAAGTGAGACGGAAATATACAAACAAAAGCCGTGAATGTGACCTGCTCGGCCATATACATTTGGATATGTGTAATCAGAATAAATTTCTAATAAACGGTGTTGAACTACGTTTCAAATTCATCCGATCAAAAGATGCATCCTCCCTGATGGTGAACGCTGGTGATTTCAAAGTGAAAATGATCGAAGCCAACCTATGGGTGCGCAGATGTAAAGTCTGTCCTTCTGTTTTGCTGGCACACGATAGAGCTATACAAACGGCAACAGCTAAATATCCAATCACTAGAGTGGACTTGAAAACATTCACACTGCCGTCCGGCTTAAGAAGCAAGACTTTGGACAATGTTTTCCTAGGTCAAGTGCCGAAACGTATTATCGTCGGCATGGTCATCAATAAGGCGTATAATGGAGATTTGAAATTTAACCCGTACAACTTCCGACATTTCAAAACGAACTACTTCTCTTTGTATGTAGATGGCGAACAAGTGCCGTCCAAACCGATACAAACACACTTTGAGGGCAATAAAGGAAAATATATAATGGCGTATCACACTCTGTTTTCTGGCACAGGCATTCAGTTTAGCAATAGCGGTATCGTTATCAACAAAGATGACTTTGACGATGGCTATTGTATAATGGCTTTTGATTTGACGCCCGATCTGTCGGCCAGCGACACGACACATTGGAACCTGGTACGCAATGGGAGTGTATGCATGGAGCTCGGATTTGATGAAGCCCTCACAGAGACCGTCAACTGTCTGGTTTAAGCGGAATTTGACAATGTCATCGAAATCGATCGTCATCGCAACGTGAACGTGGACTTTGGCGGCTAAACACCCAGACCGCCGACTTGAGTATTCATCAATCACTCGTTCAAGATGGATCGTCTACACAGATTGTCTCGAAAACAAAACCTAGCTGCACCCGTCATTGTGGATATTCAATGCTTCAAAGACAATCAAAACGAATACATAATAAAAGAAGTTTGCGTATTGGAAGCGGACAGCGGTGTACTACTCATGCATCATATCGCCAAATCACCGTATGAAAGATCTGAATTATCAAACGAAAAACTGAGAGAAAGCTACTGGCTCACAAAATATTGTCACGGTATACAATGGGAGCAAGGTGATATACTGTATTATACACTCTTAAACAAGTTAACTGATTGTGTTTCAAACCGCCCGACAATTTACGTCAAAGGGTTGGAGAAGAAAGAATATTTAAAGCGACATCACATCATCGATTTCGTCACTACTCATGTCATCGACGTTTGTGATATAGGCTGTGGATCACTGCAATCAATCAACAATCTATTATCAACAAATATTCTGCGTTGCTGCAATCACAACTCATTGCAAACTCGTTGTGCACTGACCAGTTGTGTCGCGATAAGAGGTTGGCTCCACCTAACAACAAAAATTGACGAAGATGAAAATTATATTGGAGATAGGGATTCATACTTTTGCTCTTGTTTTCGCTCTTCTGCTACTACTAGTACTTCAACTGCTGCAGCTACTGTCGGCTATGATACTGTAGAATGAATACTCTGGAAATTGAAAAATATTTTTCGGCTCTGCCTGTGCAAAATGTCGGCGTCTACGCTGCCGAGCAACTACCATATCGCATATCACCGTCCACTGCATGATTGTAAATACCGATCCGCATAATGAAGATGGTACACATTGGGTGGTATTCTACTTGGACGGCGGAGAAGAGTCAAACGGAATAATTGAATTCTTCGACAGCTACGGTCAGCCTCCACACTTGTATTTCTACCAAGGATTTCTGAGATGCAACGCTAGTCGCTACCTGTACAACGAGCATCGCCTTCAGAGTGACAACACAATGGTTTGTGGACACTACTGTCTCGTCTACCTGTACCTACGCACTCACCACAGCGGTATGAAGATGACGGACTTTGTGCAGCTCTTCGACTGCTCACAATGAAGCACTGATCAAGAGACTCTTTGTAAATATATATGGTAAAAATTGATTTGTATTGTAATTATTTTTTGATGTAATATGTTTTTTTTTTTTAAATAAACTTGAGTACTCAGTATTAAGACATTTCTTCTTATTTATCAACCCTTTCCCAACATTTTTTTTTAATATCACATTCCAGAGTTCTAGTTTGTTAATAACAAATTTAGCTTATTGTTTCATAGAGGAACACTACAAGCATAGGGTTCTGAATACGGTGTTTTCCCTTTTACTTACAGTTTATATATAAAACACAAAGTAAAGAAATATATATATATATATATATATATATATATATATTTATTTATTTATTTAATTTTCATAATGCTTTATACTCTGGATTCTTTATAAAAGGCCATTTTAAATAGATTTACTGATAGAATGATACACAGGTAAATGATTTTAAACAATGATTTTTCATATTTCATATTTATTTTGCAAACGTTCTTATAGATATGACTACAGGTATATGAAAAAAAGATTAATATAAATACTTTAAAGGATATAAAATTATACAGTTTAATTTGATTGATATTTAAACTAGCTGAGGAAGAGTGATATGCTATCCTCAAACAATCAACGGAGCGTATTTGTTTATACGCACTTCGAGATTTCTCACTCGCAGAAATGTCCAACCGGATCCTACCATCTCGCACTGCTCCTTCTCACGCATGAGCTTTTCAAAAACACCTCGAACAAATTTGTCTAAGTCGCTCATGCATTCGAGAGGTGCGTTCATTGTCTTGAACGCCCGCAAACATGTCTTTTCACCAAATATGCTAATGAAGTCACACTCCAGCACCATATTAACCTTAATAGTAGGGTATCCTACAATACTATCGCGCAGTAGTTCGATGATCTTATCAAGCAAGTCATTCATAACCTCAGGTATTGTTCTGAGCAGCGGCATCGCCTCCTTCAATCGGTACGTAAGGAGCCTATTTCGAAACCCAGCCTCCACGAGCACGAAGGTCGGACTATCACTGTCGACGCACATATCATCTGAGGGTTGATACTCTGTGCTTGGCCCCGGTAGTGGATCTTGCGTCAGCTGGGAAGTCAACGGTTCCTGCTGCTGGGATGTGGACGGCTCTTGAGAAGTCGACGGCTCCTGCTGCTGGGAAGTCGACGGTCTCTGCTGTGACGTTGACGGTTGTGAAGACAGCTGATGATCCACCCCTGACCGGGCTCTGCGTGATACTTCCTCTCCCCACATCTCACCCCTTTTCACGGGGCAGGAAAACTCCTCATGTACTACGAGGTTAGCTCGACATGTGAATTGTTTACCACACTTTGAACACCGGTGTTTTTTCTCAAAAGTCCGGATCATGCTGCTCCAGCATATGTCTGTCTAGTCCATTTTTGTTTGTGAAAAACGCATCGCACATTCCACAGGATATCTTCGCAGTATGCAGAGTTGGTACCAATCCCGCTTTGCGCATGTGAGTCACTGTAGACCTGTGCTTCTTCATCATGTCCTTGCGTGCAGTTGAATATCCACACAGGACGCTAGTAAGCTTCGGCATAGCGTGCTCAGCCTGGTGACGATGAAGAATCTCCCAGGACGTATATGCCTTCCCACACGTTTCACAGTGGAACTCCATTCTGAAACACAAAACAAACTTTGCTGTATGGAAACAATATTTAATCATGATGCTCTCTCTACTGTGTCTCGATATAGAACGAATGCTTTCGTACAACACGAATCTATGGATAGTCGTCATTATTTTGCAGTTTACTTTAACCTTATTAAACCTTCCTCCAAACAATTCATTTACTGAACGTTTATATAAGTGAAGGGATATAATGCAAAATTTAACAGATCTGAAATTAAATGTTAAGATGTTGATTAATGTTTGCGTGAAATAAATTTATTCTTATTTAATTAGTTAGTTGGCCACGTGCTTTCGTGCATGACTCGACCAGTGATGCTGATGTAACCTGTTGAGGACGCTACCAGCATTCCTGTCGGTACCTGATCGTCAGCACGTGGCACTAAGTCCTGAAAATGTTAATTACCCAATTAATTATTTTTGGCTGCGATATAGATGTGGCTGTTAGGCTCTGCTACCAATTTTGTAAGGAGTGGGGGTCCATGGTGGATCGAATTTACGGCTTCCCCACTTAGAATAACTTAGAAGTTCAAATTGACGAAGCTGCTAAAATTATTAAATTAATTTTATAAGGGTTAGCCACACAAACATCTACATCACAGCCATTTTTGACAGTTATATATGAAACATTATTGTCGGATTTAATTAAATAAAAGTGGAAACAGGAGCAAGCTTCAGCAGCCCACGCCAGAAGGGAGCGGAGCTCTTAATACAGAAAATATTATTTTAAAGAATATTTTATTTTAAATTAAACTGAAATGCCCCTAATCCCCTTAACCCCCCTTCCTACCAAACAACTACTGCATATTAAAAAGAATTATAAAAAATGAAATATTATTGTGACTTATCCTCCGGCGAGAAGACTCGATCTTCACCCTTCCGCAGCTCGGCACCGACTCCGTCGTCCTCCTGACCACGCAACACCACGTTACCCCTCTCGCCCCTACCCCAGCAGGGGTAAGGTTCATTCGCGAGCCTTCCAGAAGTTTCTCTAATAATTCGACTACACGGACAAGCGATTGTCGAATTATTAGATTTGATATTTTAAATTAAAGATAGTCGATCAAGCGATAGTCAATCTTTGAAATTAAAGATCAAATTCAAAAATATTAAATTTTAAATCATTGAAGAAAATAAATGTAACGGCCTCTAAAGAGTCTCATGCAATATCTAATGATCAGGTAGATCTATTTATTAAATAATAATATCTCAAAATTAAGAGTAACCTGATCGTATACAAGAGGGGAACGTTTCAATTTTTTACATGGAAATAGGTCCTACTTTTCCTACTTTTTGCCAAAAAGGTCCTACTTTTCCTACTTTTTGGCTCCCAAAAACCACTTGGGGGCCTGTAAAAAAAAACTGCAGCCAGCCGCAACATATCAGAGTACGCATTTTGTATAAAAAATTGAAGTCATCGGATGTGCATAACATTACGTACCGTACGACAGTTGTTTTGGTTTGCCGCTTTGTGCGCTGGCAATAACCAACATATGAGTAATCTACGACGATTTCACGGGTTAGTTTGTTCTCTTGTGTTTATGTAGAAATTGGGAAAGCCATGTGTGAAACGACATTAAGCTTAAATAAAATAAAAAATGAGTAAGTGTAATCAAGTTTGTACAGTCTTGATTTACAGTTTGTGCATTTGATCTTGAGCTATTGAAATCATTAATACCTGAAGCAGTTGGAGTGGAGTAAAATTCAATAGAACCTCACAGCTCAACTCTGAAATTGTACTAGCCTGACATGTTAACATTTTTTAATAGCTGACTTGTTATGTCTGTATTGTAATTTGTAAACAAACACAATTGATGTTTGTTGAAATTAATTATTTACCGTACGTTGTTTATTGGCCCTGATAATTGAAAATAAACAATGTTTGACAGCTCCGGCAACAGAGTAGGCCATACAAGATAAATCACAACTGTAGGCTGTTTGCAGCATCAATATAGCAGGGTCTAGGTTCGCGTTTGCTATTTATCAGATTTGTTGTTATCCAGATCGGTATTTCGCCACATTGATCCAGATATTCTGAGGTGTACTATATTAATAAAAACACTGTTAGTAAAATTAGTGTTGGGCTTATCAGGCCTAACTTCAAAGCTGTTTCAATGAAAAACAGTTTGAACAATCTCACGCTTTATCATCACAACAATTTGAATCAACTTAATAGTCAACCTACTCTTAGTAACTGTTGTGTTACTGTTTCAACGGCCTCTGTTGTAGATACTGAGTGCGCTGGAGGACCTGTCCGTGTTTGAAGCGAACAGTTTAGAGGGGACAGAGTTGTATATCAGTCTGTACGAACTGTTGACGAACCATTCCTCCGACCCCGAGCTGGTGTGGGGCGTGGTCGGAGTGCTGGGAGCGGCTGTCAACAACCCCAGCGCCCGAGCAGCTCTCGTCCACACCTACCGCTTCATCCATCCGCTGACCGCGTTGTTGGACACGCAACTCACCACGGAAAGGAGATCCACCATACTCGGTATTATACAGGTTAGTTGGAAAAATAGAGTTCTCTAGATGTAAATTTGTATATGTAGACTAATGGGGTTTTTCATGCTATGAATCGGAATCTTTTAGAAGTGACTCACTGCCTTTAATTGGTGGTGTCAGGTGCTATACTCGATGAATTGTTAGTGTAATTTTTTCACTTTTTGGGTTGAATACTAGGAGTCTGTTTTTTACATATTAATATAGAAGTATGAAACTCACTGTTATGAGCAATCCAGATGTTTAAGTTATTTGTGTGTATGATATATATATATGTTTGCGTTTGTGGGATTCAAACAATTGTTGGGTTTTTAAGGCTCAACAGCTTACAAACATTTTGCATATAATTTTTAATTTGTCTAGTTTGTATTTTCCATGATGTGATGGTTCTTCCTTTGGCAAGATAAAAACTTGGTCTTCACAAACAAATTTCCATTTAATAAATAGTTTGAGGTTAAGGCAGCAAAATGATTTGAACCATTTTCATCCTATCCATCACTATTGCACGTAATCACATAAAACTGACGATTCAATTTTATGATTTACAAACCTTTTATTGCAGGAATTGAGCTTTGGAGTGGAGATCAGTTGGCAAGAGACTCATTTGTCCAAGTTGATCGGCACGTTGGTAGACCTGATAATGGATGAAGATCAGCTGACTCCACTCGCTCTGGGTGTGTTGGTAAACCTGTTGCATAACAACAAACCTGCCATTTACACGCTCATGGACTGTGTTGATATCAAGAAGCTGATCCGTAAAGTTTTAAATCTACAGAGGGACAATGTTGAGACAAGCGTACAGGTAATCTACGTTGTTACATATTTTCGGTTTGAATGAATCCAAAATAGATATTGAAACCGGATCTAAAGGATTGCTGTTTTTCTGAATTTGGCACTAAAATGTAGATAGAATATACAGGAATGAAAAAAATCATTTGGTTTATATTTACGAGATTCTATTATATCAGTACCTAATTCTTTAGAATTTCTACCTCTGGGGGTTCTAAAGAGTTCAAGACATACCTCTTCAACCAGTTTGCAGGTGTAGCTTGAAATTACAATAGGTACATAAATAAGAATCTTCCTTTAAAATTAAAATCTAATCTTTAAGGCGTCGAAATTTAGGTGCATTAAAGTTCACCCCCATATAAAGCTTAAGTTCATTTTATACAGGTGTTCACATATAAAATTCATATAACATTTCGCTGATGTAGGTTTTTTATCCTCATGTTTGCGTAAGAGTGTATATGTCGTAGCCACATGCTGTAATTGGGCACTTCATGAAGTGTCCAGCGCTAACTGGGCACTTCATGAAGTGCCCGGCTCACCTGGGCACATAGTGTAATTGAACGGTTTCGTTCAAAATCACAGTATGTGACCAAGAGAACTGGGCACTTCATGAAGTGCCCAACGCCCGCTGGGCACTTGCTGTAATTATTTCTATTACACTATGTGTCCTGCTGATGCTAGGCACTTGATGTAAACACATAAAACTGCTGCTGTTTACGCTGTTTTTTTTTCTGTGATAGTATTCAATGTATTATATTTACCATACAAAACAACAACATTTTTAAAGAATGTTGTGAAACTTATGAATAAGATTGTCTAGACCTGAACCATCAGACACTTCCTGCCTTTATGTTTTTTTTCTGTTGGTTTCTTCAAAGCTTTCTGAGTAATTACACACTATTATTAATATTACTATTGTCGTTGAAAAAACAAACTGTTTTAAAACTGTTTATTTTTTAAATAATACTAATATAATATTAATAATGATGTGTAGCCAAAATAAGTCAAAAAGCAGACATTTCCATTAAAATTTTGTGCTTTAATTGAATAAAACCCACATGAAATATTTTACCAAACACATTTATATGTAACATAACCAGCGACTACATAGTACAAATAGATGGAGCATGCCTATCTTACTAGCATTACAGCAAATGAAGTCTGGGTCGGCATATTGTCTAGGTATAGGAACATAAATCGGCGTTTATAAAAGCACGTTATCTGGCAGTGCTCACGTTTCAAATAACTCGTATTTTACACCATTTAGCAAAGAGACTTAAGGTTGAAATTTTGCATCTGAAGAGTCCTTTAGTTTTAAACGGTAATAGTATCAATCATATTTCAAATCTAGTTTCGACCATTGAATTCAGCTTGAAAAAAACAAATAATTTAGTATGTTGAATTATTGCTCTATGTCCATTGGTTACCGATGTGTCCACTGGTATTTCCAGTATTTATGATGTGCAGACTGCCTGTAAACCATTTATATTTGGTACTATAGTAATTCTGAGATTCAGATCTTTAATTTGATACCAGGCAGTAATTTTTTACGTACTTTGTTTCCTCCATGCAAGGGGACTAGAAGCAAATGTAGGTTTCACGTCGCGCCTCGTGTGCTCCGTCTATTTGTACTATGTTGTCGCTGAACATAACACATAAACATTAACATTATCCTATTTTTTCATGTTTTAATTTATTAACTTCTTACTTATTAACACTTAATATAACTTATAATAAATTAAAATACAGCAAGGTAAAACAGATTTAATGAAAGTGCAATAGGAGTATTGAAAAGATTAATAAAAACAATTTTTTAGTTTGTTCTTTGTTATCAAAATTGAAAACACCTAATTTATATAGAATTTTACTGTTCCGTTTGTTCTTTTTTCAATATTATCAGCATTAACGTCAATTTTGGTTAAAGATTTTATTTTAAGTCAGTATGAAAGAACATAATATCATTACATCAAGCCTTTTCATTGCAATTTTTTATTTGTTTATACTCGTAGAACAATAAAAAATGTATATGGAGTACCCTGTTCACTTAACAGCTTTTCAGTAATATACTTTAAATCTTTTATTATGTCCCTGCTGACACCAGTAGCTTAAAAATCTAAGTTTACGTTATTAAGTCAAACAGTTGGAAATTAATTTGAATAATTTGCCTAAACAGATAACCTATGAATGTTAAACGTTATTCAAAAGTAAGGGGTGCTACAACAATCGATTTTTAATTATCACCATTATTAGTTTTAATCGCGTATTACGTATCATTTTATACTGTTGTTTAGTTTTACAACTATTTGAAAACTATATTTTTTGAAACTTTAAACCGTTTATAAGTTTGTATGTTTTATTCTAGATTAAATGGCTTCTATTTTATTGTGAAAAATAACTACGTGATTGTTAACTGTATGTTTTAGTCAGAACTTAACTTATAACACAAAAAATTCATTATCAAAATATAATGTAAACTAATATTTTCAAAAAGTGTTTGTAAATAAAATCAATATTAAAAATTTGTAATTTGAAAAAAAATCAGAAGGTTTAATAGCAAACAATAACATTGGCTACTAGTAACCAATAATATAAACCTTGCGGGATTTACTTTAACTAAGATTTTAAATCGACTGCCCAACATGCCTCAATAGTTACAGCATGTGTCCAATGAGCGTTGGGCACTTCATGAAGTGCCCAGTTTCGTTGGGCACATGCTGTAATTTTGATTGAAATAAACGAGTTACACTATGTGCCCAGGCGCGCTGGGCACTTCATGAAGTGGCCGGGCTGCATTATAATGAAAGTGCATTCATGAAGTGCCCAATTACAGCAAGTGGCTACGACATATACAGAGTGTTGCCATACATAAACACTGTTCGAACTCAGAGCTTGTAAAACTTTTTTTTATTTCTAGCGAATTCCCCATTTACAGAAAAGCTGTTACCTAAGGTTTCATGGTAACTTTTTGTTTTGAGGCCCTCAGAAGCCAGAAACCCCATCTGTTCATTACATGAATATTATTTATAGCCAATATCGGCCCATTCAAAAAAAAATTATTGCCTACTGTATGATGCTAGACTTTTAATTGTTAATTAAACTTCTCTTATTCATTTAGATTTTTCATTTTTATTTTTTGGCAACTTTGAGAACTAAACCCTGAAACTCAAAACCATTTTATAATTGCCAGGGTCCGTTGAAGGCTAATAGATATGAAATATATTAAGCTTTGTGTAAATGTGATCGCTTTGTGTGTCCCCTACTAATCTACTCTCGTTTGCTGGCAAATTAGCACTTTATTCTCCTTTTTTTGTAACTAAACTTTTTTATTGATAGATACACATACCAGCTCACAGTTTACGTTACATTTATCTCGTTTGAAACCACAAACAGCATTTGGTATGCTTAACATTGCTTAACCTCAAAGTCTGTTCCAGGTGTGCAAACTGCTCATGGTTCTCGATCACGTCTCTGGGAACATTCCTGATGAAGAAATATTGAATTTTGTCCAAGTTTCCTTCATCAGAATAAAGAAAGCGTTTGTGTGTGGCAACTTATTTCTTATGCGTCACATTGTCCATTTCTTCAGAGACGCAAAAGAAAATAAACATGTGAGGAAAGTCCTTCTGACCTATCCAAAGTAAGATTATAAACCCTGAAAATTTTAAATGTTTAGCTAATATATATTTTTTAAGGTGCACAATGATTGAATTTTTTTTTGTTAAATATTATTGACTTGATTATTCATTTGTAAGAGGGGGCTCCAGTCCCTGTAACTACCTGCTTCTCCCTTAAGACCAGTGTTTACTCGTAGGCAACCTCAATCGATCATGTATAATTATTGATTTAAGGTTCACTTAAAATTTCAGTGAGCAAAGTTTTTATGTCACTTTAATATCAATGTAAAAAAAATACAAAACTAAGTATTTTAGTTGGTTTTTGGCACTTGTGATTCTAAAATGGTGACCATTGAAACCGTCAGATAATTATTTTCCCTTTTAACACGTTCGCTGCTGGCCGCTAGATGGCGCGACTGCGCCAGGAGCTGAACTAGTGTGTGTGTCGCTACGGCTTAAATGACCCTGGTGATAATTTTTGGAAATAATGTTTTTTATTGTGGAAAAGTATGTCCCCAAGAGCTGCAAGGAAATATAGAACGATCATGAGGAGCTGGCTAATCCATGACAACGTTAAACAACAATGAACGGTGCCGTTCCGGAACGTTCTCAGTTCCTGGCGCCCTGTTCCCGGTGACGTTCCGGAACGTCCGCAGCAGCGAACGTGATAAAGAGCTATAAATCAAAGATTTTTTAAATGTGCACTTCAGTGTGTATGTAATTTGAATGTTGGCTTAATGGGAGGAGAGAGTAGAAACCATTTTTTTTACTAGAGCTCACACTTAAAAGCTTTACAACTCTTAGTCCGTTGATAAGTGCAGATTTTTTTATTATTAGGTCAGAATACTTTCTTGCATACTTGTTTTTTCCATCCATAGGCCCCCTATGGGCTGAAGACAAGTTAATTAGTAAGTGCTACAGGTGGCCAAAGGAGTGTGCAGAGTAGGTTGGGTAGGCTAGGTTAGGTTAGTTAGTTAGAAGATGGCAATGGATTGAGCTCGGAAAAATATAGACTAGGAACAGTCATTATGCCTAATTCCTTGAATAAGTCAGAAAAGTGAGCCCATGGTGGTAATCTATAAATAACCCTAATGGCCTTCCTTTGCAAAACAAAAATTCCGTCTAAATTTGGAGTCTTAAGTCCACACCAGAGTGCTATAGAGTAAACTATATGGGATTCTATTAAACTGAAATAAACATATTTTGAAAGGTTGACATTATTTAACTTTCTGGTTTTCCTCAAAATGAAAAGCCCTGAGGAAATTTGTTTTTTAATTTTTTCAATTTGTCAGACCTTGAGTGACTACCGTCCAACCTAACTCAGTTCCTAAAAAATTGGTTGATTCGGAGGGACTGAGCTTGTC
This sequence comes from Flexamia atlantica, assembly GCA_035578135.1. Classification (NCBI taxonomy): domain Eukaryota; kingdom Metazoa; phylum Arthropoda; class Insecta; order Hemiptera; family Cicadellidae; genus Flexamia; species Flexamia atlantica. The sequence continues at coordinate 58,397,698 of JAQJVK010000006.1, forward strand.
CTCACCAATAAAAACTGCCCCCCCCCCCCCCAGTGTTGAATTAAATTTCTTTCTCTGCTGAGTTTGTAAGCAGAGGTAGCCAGTTTTTTTCTGAGTTCATTTTAAGCAGATTTGCAGAAAAAATTGAGTGTTGATTCAGTTTTTGAAAAGTCTCGATTTCAAGTTGTTGAAGATCTTTGTTTTTGGTGATTTGTAATTAGTATGTTACTGTTTATTTGTTGAAATGTTTTACTCTCTCATTTGTAAAATCATAATTCATCACCACCATTTTTCTAATGACAGCGTAATGGTTGGCTTATTTTTTAGCGTCCTTATTTCTGATGATCGGTGTGACAGGATGAAGTATACATGCATTGATTTTCAAGATATATCAAAAATATTAACGATAATAATAGAAAATGTTGTTCAATTTATTTATAGTTTCATTAAGAAAACCTCCCGTTCCGATGAAGCTTATCTGTAATTTTCATTTTCAATTCAGGTACCAGGAGGAAATCAACAAATTGTTCGTCATCCTCCAAACCAAGGAGGCGGATGATTGGCAGTGCGTGCAGCAGTTGGTAGACTTCCTGCTGCAGTTGGCGGACCTGGAGCTGCCGGCTGTGGTGCCGCTGTTTGCCGGCCTGACGCAGAGTCTACTACGGTGGCTGGGGGTGGACGCCGTGGCACCGAGCGTACTGCAGCTGTACTCGCTGATGCTGCGTCACGCTCGCGACAACGACGAGCACGAGTACAAACGTCTCTGCTCCTGTTTTGAAACCCAGCTGCAGGTTTGTTTGTTGTGGATATTTGAATGAAAAAACACTAACAAGAGTTTTGATTGGATTTTCTTAATTGTAAAAGGTATCAAATTATACCTGAGTACTACCAGAATGATTCTAGCAATCCTTTATGCATGACACGTTTCGAGGACTAAAACCTCATCTTCGAACCCTGTTCAAGAACCATGAAACTATCCCTTCAAAAAGGTTGTCAAATGTTTAAAGACACATAACATGGACGCGTAACGGATGAATGGACACATTTTAAAAATCTAGTAGGCCTACAAACATGTCGTTTGTAAACGTTTTATAAAATGTGTCCATTCGTCCGTTACGCGTCCGTGTTATGTGTCTTTAAACATTTGACAACCTTTTTGAAGGGATAGTTTTATGGTTCTTGTACAGGATTCGAAGATGAGGATTTAGTCCTCGAAACGCGTCATCCGTAAAGGATTGCTAGAATCACTCTGGTAGTACTCAGGTAATTTTATGCCTTTTTTAGTTAATGTCAGTGATTTGGGGACAAAAAACAACAAATATGAAGTTTTCTTAATTGTTTTATGGCCGTCAAATGTTATTAATTACAAGGATTGAAATGTTTTATTTTTTGTTAAATGTTAGAGAGGACTTCTGATTCCTTACGTTATCACTTAAATAAAGCCATGAAAACTCACTTTTAATTTTTAGCAAATTTCCCCTAAAGGGAAGAAGCTATTACGGTAGGTCTCGTGGTAAGACCTAAGCCCAAGACCATGATAACTTTTCGTTTTGGGGCCCTAAGAAGCAAAAAACACCATTTGTTCAAATTTCTATATATATGTGTGTGTGTGTCTGTAAGCACGATAGCGCTCACAAAAATGGTCCGATCGGAATGAAATTTGGCACAGGTGTGTGAAGTAGTAATTATTCAGATGAGTTCGAAAACCAGCCCGATCTGACCACTGGAAGGGGGGGTAAAGGGGGATAAACCCCCCTAAAAATGGGTTTGTTGGGTTTTTCACACAGAAAAATAAAAATAATCGAATTTTGGTTTGCACCAATGTATTTAACTCAAAAAAACAAACAATTTAGTATTTTGAATCATTGCTCTATGTCCATTGGTTACCGAGATATTGAAAGTGGTAAAAAAGTACGTTTTCCCTATGTTAACCTTATGGAAAATAAATCAAATTCTACATCTTGCTTATTTCTCAACATATCTAAATAAAACTTGGTTCGTGGCTTCATCGAGATGATATCTAATCTATTTTAGCCTAAAATCCATGAAATTTTAATTTTTGTGGCAGCAAACCTGCATACTCATTCCCCATGATATTCTTATGGAGATAACAAAAACATGTCATATCTCGCTATGTTGGATGGAAGAATTCTTTTGCATTTGAAATTCGCTGAGTATGCAGGTCTGCTGCAACAGGGGTATTATTCTTAGTAGTTAAGAAATGAGCATCAAGATGATTGGTGGCTCTGGGATTTCTGATGATGCCCAGATTATGTGTCTTGAAATACCGTTCAAGTACTGAAGCCCTCACCACCCTCTCGGCAGCAATTGAAAACACAAATGCTGAAAACCACTCTATCATCATTGTTGGTGACATAAACGTGGACAGCTTAAATCCTGACTCCAAGAAAAAAAAGTAAAACGACACACTTGCCAGCCACAACATCACAAGACTCTCACTCCCTCCATCAAGAACAACTCCCACTTTGCAGACATCAATTGACTTTGTGTGCTCAAACATGGAAAACAAATACATATCAGCAAAAGTTATTAGTACAGGAATTTCTGACCATACAGCACAACTAACCGCAGCACCAGTCGGCAAATCCCAAATATTAAATCAAAATAATGTTTGCAGAATATTAAATAAAGGAAACCTTGATAACCTCAAGGAAATCCTTGAAAACCATAATTTGGATGAGGTAACAAACACACAATTTGCAGATCAAGCTTACAGCAGCTTTCTCCACACCATCAAAACGGTAATGGATATTGCCTGCCCAGCAAAGAAATTAAGACCCAAAAGAAAACACAAACCAAAATGTTTCGCAGATAATAGAGCTTTTTCTCTTAAAACTGAGTTTTTGGCACTTCTAGATATATATAACCTGACTGGCAATGAAAATGACAAGCGTGCTATGGTAAAAGTGAAAACCGAATATGATCTACGGCTCAAAATGCTCAGACGTAAAGCATCATCAGACCACATTGAAAGGGCTGAAAATAAATCAAAGGCTGTCTGGCAGGTCATAAACAATGAAAAAGAAACAAGTCAGCAGAAATTTCTCAACCAGCACTTGAATTAGATGGAATTAAAGTTAATGACCCAAATAAAATTGCTAACATTTTTAATGAATATTTCAGCAACATAGCACAACAGACCCTTAGCACAAATCCACCAAGGAATTAAGGAACATTATAAACACCCTCAAACCCAAACATCTGCAGGTGTGGATGAAATATCAGACAAAATGTTAAAACACTGTAGCAAAGCTCTAATTAAACCACTTGTCAACATCACAAATCTCTCATTAACACAAGGACTTTTTTCCAAGTGGCTTAAAAATGTCAAAGATTTACCCCAAGCACAAATATGGCTCCAAATTAGACACTAAAAACTACAGGCCTATATCACTTGTACCAACATTTTCCAAAGTGATTGAAAAAGTAGTTCTGAGGAGATTGATAAACCATTGCAAACACCACAACAACCTTACTGAGAAACGACATGGCTTCACCAAAAGAAAATCAACAGCAACAGCAATCATTGAGTTAATTGAATTTGTAATAGACAATCTAGAAAAAAATAACCTTGTTACAGCCATAATGCTAGATTTCAGCAAAGCCTTTGATTGCTTAGGCCATGATCTGATCCTTCACAAACTGGAAAAAGTAGGTATCAAAGGCCTGGCAAATGCCTGGTTCAGAAGCTACCTAGAGGGGCGAAAACAAGTAGTAGAAATTAAACACAGTCTTAATGGAACGACCCAAAATGTAACATCAAAACCTATGACGGTTAACAGAGGAGTGCCACAGGGATCTGTTCTGGGCCCTGTACTTTTTATCCTTCTGTCAAATGACCTGCCTCAATACCTGGAAGCTCACTGTTCACCCTTGATGTATGCTGACGACACAACCCTGCTAATTGCAGCAAAGACTCCAGAAGACTTGTCAGTGAACTTATTCATTGCACTCAATAAGGCATATCAATTCTGTCATAACAATGACCTAGCGGTAAACGCCAACAAAACAAAGCAATTAACATTTGGCAATAAACAGGATGACATAGAAACAATGCCCTATGTGGAAGTTGAAGACTATACCAAGTTCCTTGGTGTAGAAATTGACGGACAATTATCGTGGAATCATCACATTGACACTCTCTCCAAAAAGCTCAACACCAGTCTCTATGTTCTGAAGAGGATAAAATACTCAAGTGACGAAGCCACCACAAAGACCGCATACCATGCCCTATTTGAGTCTCACCTGACATACGGCCTTGGAGCCTGGGGAGGAATCACAGCTGGAAACCTTAAACGGATCCTTCTTCTTCAGAAAAGAGCCATCCGAATTATCAAAGGATTAGATTCAAGAGAAAGCTGCAGGCAATATTTTACAGAACTTAACATACTGACTGTCGTAGCTCTATACATCAAGGAGGTGATTCTCTATGTGGATGGAAAACCTCTTCTAAAGGGGTCAGACATCCACTGCCATAACACCAGGCATGCATCAAGTTACCAGCTACCACATCACCACAGAGCACTGTACGAGAAAACACCTTCTTACAGTGGAAGGAAGTTCTGCAACGCACTTCCAGAAGATGTCAGAGATCAAACAGGAAAAAAAATTGAAGATCGCCCTCACCAACTGGCTGACAAGAAACCCGTTGTACTCCCTGGATGAGTTCCTGAAATGGAAGCAAAACCTCCACAAATACTAATGCACTTTATTGAAACTCTAATGTAACTCTAATGACGCCATTACAAATCTCTATGTTTTGTTAATAAAGTGATTTTGATTTGATTTGATTTTATTTGATTTGTTCAATAAATAATGTAAAAATGTTTTTGCGTGTTATTTCATAAGATTTAAATTCTGAAATTGACGGTAAACTTTCCTTGTATTTTTCCAGATGCTCATTGAGATGCTTCATAGTAATTGCAGAGCAGACACAAGCAAGACGCAAGTAAGGGAGTTGATAGTGGGATTACTTCATCTCTTTCATGAACTGAATCAAGTCACAGCATTCTGTAGCGTCATTGCTGCCAATGTTGACAAGGAGGTATTGTTTATTTAATCGTTAACTGCCCATTAGTATTAGTATTTCTTATCTTTAAATGTTTGAATAAAGAGGTAGAGATCTTGTAGATCCCCCTGAACAGCCCCTGGGGATGCAGCAGGTGATGTAGGCCTAAAGTTCGTTAGAGATGGTCACAAATATGGATCACTGAAGACTTGAAATTCTGTCGTTCACAATTAAATAAAACTTTATCTTGCTTGCACAAGGTTAAGAACTGAATACTGTCACATTTATACTCAAGTGGTGAATTAATGATAAAACGGCATCTGATGGCTGAGCTGGGAGCGAGCAGGATGAGTGGACTGTAGACCCTGACTTGGAGGCACCAACATTTGCTCGCTGATCCAAACTTTATTTTTTTCAAATATAAATTATTTAAATACTAAGATAAATACTCAGATTTATAATTATTCACTCTGATTGTTTATAGCTTATGAAGAATCTTCTACTTCCCCTAGTGTCGCTCGACACAGATGACAAAAACCAGCCATTTCAACATCCCCTCACTGAGCTCTGTGTAGAGGTAACTTATTGTTCAAACATATTTTTACAACAAAAAAATTAATTCACTAATTTAGGCCTAGTTCTTATGTTAGTGAATCTTCTTAGAGAATTTAAGGGTAAAATATGATTAGTTTTAGTTTGAAAAAAATCATTCCAAAGTTGTTGATTAAAAAAAAACTGACCATTGAGGATTTAGGCAAACCAATAACTTTGAACCTTTTCAAAAACACATCTGGTTCTTTACACTCATACCAAATTTAAATTAAACATAATTTGTGTTACTGTAATGAAAGAAGAAAAACAAATGAATCAAGATGGCATCAATTCATTGCCCTAAACAGCTGACAAGATATATAATATTTTAAAGGTTAAATTGTAGTCAAACAGGTAAAAACCAAGTAGCTTGACAGTTTTATTTAGTGTAAACTATGAGAGTGCTGTTCATGAGACTGCAGTACTCAAAATTGTTGCACGATGAAAATAAAATTTGTTTGCCTCAAAAACTGAGTAAAAGGTAGTAAGATCATCGTTACAAAATGTTCAACATTGCAAATAATCCCCCAAATAAATGGAAGAGTATAGGTTTGTGTGTGACTCTGTTGTTCCATCACGTGAAAACTATTGGACTGATTGAGCTGAAATCCTAGGAATAGAGCCAATACACCAGGGATGGACTTGGGCTTATTTTTATTTGTAAACTCCACTAGGGCTCCGCCACACTGGCTTCTAATAAGTTGCCATCTAATTCTTGTGCAAAGATATTGTTTAAATAAAACCTGAGGGCCGGTTAAACCGAGGCTGAATATGAGGGCTCTACTGTGTAAAAGATCATTTCTAAACTTCTTTACTAAATAGCATACTATAAATTGGTTTTTTTTTATACATGCTCAAGTCCCGTTAAAAAATTAACTATTACGTAATAAGGGTTTAAGACTCACAAAAATTCCTTTTTATTTTAACGATTGTTCTTAACTCAATTTTATTCCATTTTCAGGTTTTAAGTTTCTTGTCGGAGCTTAGTTTGGATGACAAGGAATGGATATTTCTATATTCAGAGTTACTGCAAAAAAAGCAGATTTTAAAAGTTTTAGCTGTAGCTCTGTACACTGGGTCGTATGTGGTTAAGAAAAAAATCCTGTGTTTAGCCGGTACCACTAGCTTTTCCAGTGAGTGGTAAGTAATGTTGTATTACGACTACAATTTTGTCTTTCTCATTTTACCTTAGTACATGTTAGGTCTTACATAAATGTAATATGTTTGTATGGTCCTATTTTCCAATGCTTTATTTTCCTTTGCTAATAACTAGGGGTGGGCGAGTACTCGACAGTCGAGTAATTATTCGAGTAGTTAGTTACTCCCGCTGTTTATGCGGCGGCCGAATTTACGAGCGATTTATGTTTGTGCGATCAAATTTTATAGCCGATCGCGAGTTACGCAAAGCTACATTTGCCATTTTTCCGCAATCGGCCGATTGTTTATCGTGGCTCCTTGCTAGTTTCATAATAAGCAGCATTTTCTGTTCATTTGTGGCCGGCAAATACGCGCGACTGTTTTTTACGGCCGATCGCTAGTTTCACAAAGTTGCATTTCGTTTATTTACGATCGGCAAATACACGCGATCGTTTTTCACGGCTGACCGCGACTTTTACAATGCTACATTTGCCGATTATCGGCGATCGGCAAATACGCGTGCTCTTATTTCTTGGCCGACCGCGACTTAAGCACGCTACATTGGCCGATTTTCAGCGATCGGCAAATAAGCGCGATCGTATTTCGCGTCAGATCGCGAGTTTTTAAAAGCTACTCCTGCTGTTTATCCGCGACCGACAGATATGCGCTATCGTTTTTCGCAGCCGTCAATGAGTTTTTCATGACAGTAACCTCGAAAATATTTTATATAGAAGAATGGATTTTGACAGTTATCTAGAAGTACAGATTCTGAGAGATGTCTCAGAATTCGGAAATTGAAAACTTACAGCTATATTTACCTCTGACCCACACTTAACAACTTCAAATTTGTAATTATATTTTATCTTTTGAATGATACTCAGCCTTCATTTTTGTCTCATTTGATTTGTAAAAATGAGAAGAAAATTGTGGACTTCATAAAACAATTAGTTAAGGTTTTGTAATTTTTGTATTGGGGGGATATCTTATTCTTATCTGGTTGCAGAAGCTATGTCACTTGTGCTCAAGTGATTGGATGTCAAAAAACAATAGATCAGCAGTCAGGCAAGGGGTGGGGTTGGGTTTAGAGAAGTAAACAAATAACTGGGCACAGCTCTCCTCCCTGATGTTTTTAATTCTTTCTTCCACAATTTCTTGGCTAAGGTTTTAATTAGGGCCAACAATTATTTTTAGAGAAAATATAAACCTGTTTTTGATTGTTAAAATAATAGGCTAATAATTAGAGGTGTGCGGATAGTGATTTTTTGGATCGGATCGGATTCGGATCGGATAGCTTATGTTCGGATCGGTTTCGGATCGGATAACAACAGGTTCGGATCGGATAATACCGGATTCGGATATTTACAGCGCGGCGTAATGAGCAGATTTAAGTTTTCTCAAAAGCCTAAGGTAATTGCAAGGAACTACCACATCATCCTAATGTGTAAGGTAAGATTTGCCTTGATAGGGTTGAGTTGTTGATTGTTGTGATATATTGTTTCCAATATAGGCCAAATGTCAATTATTAAAGTATGCAAAGGTTCAACTAAATATATGTTGAGAATTTAGAAATTTGTTGATTCCCCTTAAGCATAGGTAGTATATAATTAATTGAATAAGCTTATTAGGCCTAAATCAATTTCAGGATTTGCAACTAAAAAAAAAAATCCTTTTCCAATGCAACATAAATTTGTTCACTATTAGGCCTCTGTCTTTTTTGTCCTTTTTCTTAGCCTATTTGATCAGAAACTAGGCCTAAGTGACTAGACAAAAGAATTAAATATAAAACTTGATTCACCAATCACCTCATATTTGAAGAAAGCTTTACATCTATATTTATGCACTAATGCCTGACAACCTAGATTTTGATTCACTGCAATAACACTAAAAAAACAAAATAAGTCCGAGCATTAAACTTAACCTAAATTTCAAGATAAGTTTCAAATGTTTAAGTTTCGGTATTAAAGGTTGGTCATTTAATTAGAACAAAGGTCTATTTGTTTTATATCACAAACAACTAGCTAACTCACTAATTATTTTCATAGACGTAGGCTGTCAAGTCGCATTCTACTGTTATCTAAGAAAGTCCATTTTAAAATTTTAATCACGTATTGAAAATACGGCCGGCCGGCTTTGACTATGCTTAAATCGTCAAAGATAAATATTTCAGCAAAATAAAAACTTATTTGTGATCGTTCAACTTTCTATTTCTAGGTAGGTAATTGTTTGATTGATAAATAAAGTAAGAAGAAAGACGTTCTTGAGTTAATTCAGCTTTTAAGCAGACGACGAGATTCAAAATGAAGTGATTTGGAAAGACAAAACAATGAATGAACAGGTTTGCCAAATCTTTCACAGCCCAAAATTATTGGAGGTTTTTTATTTTATCGTATCGACAGGCCACGTAAGATATTTACGGCCTGAAATAGTCGTACGAAACATCAACACGACTATTTGTTTATGGGGTATTTACGGGATATTTCGTTTTGGAAATTCAAGACGACTCGGCGACTGACTGTTGGACACTGTCGACACTGTCGGTCAATGGCGAACACTGATTTGTCTTGATTGCGATTCTCCCTCATACCAATCGATGTTTCGTCGGTAACGGATACTGATCGAGACAGAACTATTACAGTTTGCACTACTATTTGTTAACTGATTTAATGCTACGATACAAGAATTTATCTTAAGAAAATGTTTGTTATCGTGTCGGGTATTGCGCAGTAATCTGATCGTATACAACGATCTCGATTCTCGATCTTATCACGAGTCGCAATATCGACAACCGAAATACATCGCTTGATGCATACCACTACATAATCGCATTTTGTTGAGGCGTTGTTCTAGCCGCTACCGCAACCGTCGCATTTCAAAGCGTCGTTTTTGCTCCGCGATGTTTTCTGTCACTAATGTACTTTCATCAGCAGTGACTTCTTTTGTTTGGAAGACTTTCCTTACTTGAAAATTTGATCTTACTTTACAATTTACCCCAAAAAATGCAGTCTATCCGATAGAGTCGGATATCTAGTCAGTCTTACCGGATAGTTATAAAACCCTCGGATCGGATTCGGATATCCGATCCGATCCGAATCCGATCCGAGTTTTCGGATATCCGCACACCTCTACTAATAATTAAATCTTATTACACATAAATTTTACAACTATGCATATTCTGCATAAATTTATTTTGTCATCTTGTTACATTAAGTGATTTGTTATTTTGAGTGATTTAGCATAGTCAACTTATTCATTTAAAAGTAGGGATTATGCAATGTAGGGGTCTTAGAATATCAGAGTTTTATTTTTCCAAGAAAAATACAATAACATAAGCGTAAAAAAGCAGACCAATTTTATAAGTAAAATAGAAGAAAGATTTTAGTTGAAAAAAATGAAAATTTCATTACTTTTCACAAACAACTACTCGACTCGACTCGACTCGATACTCGAGTTTTTGGCTTAATACTCGACTCGACTCGACTCGACTTCAAAATCCACTACTTGCCCACCCCTACTAATAACAAAGAAACAACTGTAAAATAAACATTGAGAGTCTTTATATTTCGTTTCTAGCATTAAAAAATGCTAGATTTTCCTAGAAAATGTTGGATTTTTCTAGACAATCCTCCAGACCATTACAATGCTTGACAGGATTACGTAGTTTTGTACAGGAATATGGACAATTCCAAAAAGGGTAATATTAGAGTAGGTATAGAGTGTATCTTCTCGTGAATTGGTAGAAAATGTGTGTCAACTAAGGAAGCCACTGACTGTCTCGCACAATATTGGGCTGCCTGGCTCCAGAGTTGGGGAGGGTGGGGGGTTAGGGGTAACTCCTTCTGCGCCCTCCTCTAAGAGGAAGTGCTAAAATGTAAACGCAACCTTTAAACTGCCTCCTCTAACTTAAAGATTTTGTAATTGAAGCCAGTGTTAGTAGACAGCCAAAAGCCCTAATGTTTGTGCCGTGAATTTAGTATGAAAAGTTCTAAAAGACTGGTTCACATTAAAAATTCTCAATATTTATTGAAAACATACCTAACTATCAGCCTAGTTTGTCTACCTATTTAGGTAGGCTCTCTTTTTACAGCTTATACACAAAATGAAAATGATTTAATTGTCAAAGATAGCATATGTATCCTGATGAAGTTATTTATCTCAATGTGAGTCTTGATACTACTTTTAAATATTTATTTTTCTTTGACAATTTTTTTTTGGTGATAGCTTCTTGTATTGATTTTTTCTGTGTTTTCAGCCTGACTGGAGTGTCGCGATATCTCTCTGATTTGAACCAACTTTTTCTTCTTTCATCTCCATCTCCCAGAGACCTTAATCATGAAAAAAACAACTATAGCCCAAAATCACAGGTTGACTTCGGTCCACGGTTTAGCAAAGGGCAAAGCGAAAGTTTAAATAGCTTGATTGAAAAATTAGAAGATCTATGTGCTAAAAACAAGGTAATAAAAATTTTCACACATACTTCAACTTTGTATTTATTAAAGAACGAGGTGAATAGAAATAAGTAAAAAAGCCTAACAACACTTATAATCTGTATTAACAGTATGGTGCTCATATACAAGATGGTAAATATACATAGAAAATGTAAATTGGCGATCTCGAGACTCATTGGGCTTGATTATGATTGGTGTGTGGAGGCCTATTAAAATTAATTGCCATCACCTTTATATTTATCGTCTTGTATGCGAGTGCTGTATAACTGTACATATTATATGTGTTGTAAAACTTTTATTATTTTTATCTAGTATATAAAACAATACGTATCATGCTAATCAAGAGTACAGCTCACTCCAGGTTATGCAGGTACATATTGCTTTAACTGAAATCCAGCCAGGATATGAGGGTAAATATAATATGAGGTTGCTTATTCTTATTACCAGACTTCTTAGTACCAGTCGCAAATGACCCCAATAGACACTTAAAGCTCTACTTTGGACTTAATTCATTAGCTACGTATCATTATTAAGTTATCATATTATTGTTTTCATGATAAGTTGGATTATCCAGCCTGGGCTTGGTCCCGTGGAAGCCCCAGATGTGAGGGGTTCTACTGTAATCAATTTTTGTTTAAAATGAAATTTATAAGTAAACGCTCGACATCAGTAGGGCTGTGATACATTGATGTTGTCGCAGATACAAGAGGCGTCGCTGGCCGGCATCATCGAGCTGTATAACTACAAGCTGACGGAGATGCGAAGAGCCGAGCGGTCGCTGCAGAGCAGCCTCGAGGCCGCAGACAACCACAGGTATTGTCAAGAGTGAATGAATGAATGAAATAAATGAATGAAACATTTATTCCAAGAAAATACACAGCTGTACAAATATAATCCACAAAAAAAAACATAAATCTATACCAAATGCAAAAAATAAATTAAGAGTTTTATTACAATGTTATTGGCTGCTAAGAAAAAAGGAATGGTCTTATGGAATCAGCAGACATAGGCAAATGCCTGTGCGTCTGCTGCGTTGCAGTACAAAGATATCGTAAGTTTGACCTCTTTATTAGAAATTATTGTCTAAAAATAAAAATAATAATTATGAATCAAGTTATAATTAGGAAATTTATTGTATTTAGAAAAAATAATGGAGAAAAAATGATTTAAAAACTAGGTTACGGTTTGTGCTTCTTTATTTTAATGGTCTGATATAAAAGTAATAGAATGGCTAGGACAAAGTCGGAGCATGAGCCGGCCGAGGTGGTCATGGTCAAAGGTCAGTCAAGTCAAGGGTCAGGTCTGGCGCGCCGGTAACCCGCCATAATAATCCGGTCTGCTTCGTCGATACTTAAACTTAGTAGCCACACGAACTTTAAATACATTAAGAGAGGGTGATTCAAACAGATTTAATTCGGGAAAGTTTGTACGAATGTTTCGAAAATAATATGAGAAATATAAAAGGAATTTGTTGTGGAAAATGCATAGTTTAGTTGCAAAGTAGTAACTCTGACTCTTGACGAATACCGTGTATCATGTGAATGTGAAATTTCTTGAAAAATGCTATATGCTATATAGTGAAGTTATTGTAAATGTTAATTAGAATATGTTTAATAAAAAGTTTTTGAATAGAAAGAACGGATGTTTCATGAAATAGAGCGTCAGTCGGGAATCGTTTGTTTTTACCAAATCCTGCTTTTAGAATTGATTTTTGTACAACATTGAGAGGTTCGAGAATACTTTTCAAGCATCCGCCCCAAGCTACGATCCCAAACGATAGCAAAGACTGAATATAAGCAAAATAACCAATTTGATTTCCCCCATTGTTAAAATTCCATTCATTTGTTTAAAAGCAAAAATATATTTCCTGACCTTATTTCTAACAAACTGAATATGATCATTCCATCTGAGTCTGCAGTCAAAAATAACACCCAAATATTTATAAGAAATGACTTTATCAATACTTTCACAAGTGCAATTACTGTTTTGAAAATTATTACAAGTATGAATTTTAAGGTCTTGGAGATTATAATCAGTGATTTTACTAATAGAAACCGGCAAAAATTTAGTTTTTGATATAAGGATAATATATTTTGATCTAACCATTTCTTTACAATCATGAGGTCATGTTCTGCTTTTTCACGCACCTCAAGCCAAGTCTTCGCCTGAAGGAAAATAAGCGTATCATCAGCAAATAAAAATAATTTACCAAAAATGTTTAATTTGGATATATTGTCAGGGTGGCCACTGCATCGGGAATTCGGGAAAACCGGGAATTAGCCGGGAATTTTTCAAACCGTGAAAAAACCGGGAAATAACCGTGAATCTCGAGCGAAATCCGGGAAAACGCCATTTTTAAAGAACAATAATAAACATCGTAAACAAATGAATATTAAAATAGTTGACAAAAAATGCAAGAATATTTCGTCATCTTTATGCTAAGCAACTTCCAAATACAACTACTAATGCGCAACTGCTTGAAGCAGAATCACATACGGGTCAGTAAAAAACGAAAGACGGCAAAGAGTGTCTAGTGTCTAGCGCCACCCTCAGCGTAAACGCCCATCTGTGGTGAAGATTGTTGGTCGACAGGATAGTGAATGACGTTGTCTCTGCCCAGTCCACCTGCAGGGGAGCAGACAGACAACAGTGATGGTGCAATAGTGCAGTCGAGGGGAGGAAGGGGTAGGCAGGATAATGGAACAACAAATTTCTACGCAGAAGAATTTCAACGTACTCAAGGATCATTAGTGATGAGTACCAACTCTTAAAAAAAGTTGCTCTTATACTGCCAAGGTTTAATTTTTATTCGTATAATGTACTTCTCCATAAAAAGACGATTTCATTTGTTTTTATTTGGTATCGATTCTTGGTTAGTTGTGCTTTGAATAATTGCAAACTCGGTTGCAAAACTGACGAAGATAAAAATAAGCTTATAATTTATTATTCTGTTTTGCAAGCAAGAAAAACAGCCACTATTTCAACGAAAAGTAGGCCTATAATATGCCTCTATTTAGTTGTGGCGATTTTCTAGTCAAAACATACAAATGAACTTGAGTTTGGTATGGTCCAGTAGTTCGATTCTGTAAACTGCGGATCAATTTTACCGGCAAAAATTTCCGTCTTTCTGAAAGGAATAACCGCGAGATCATTGACGTACGAAATATACATTTTTCAGTTTGTAATTATTATAACTACAGCCTGTTTCAGGAAATTGGTTTTTTTGTGTCGGCCAGATTCGGCTTAGGGAAAATTGAAGATTAGAAAGCGACAAAAAGTGGTCAGGTGTTCATGCGTATTGACTAGCGGCTCGACGAATGCCGATAAAAGCGTGGGTTATATTAAACTGAAGAACGTAATTTTGAAGTGATTTATTGATAACGCTGAACCATTATCTTTGTACCGGAGATTTTAAATTGTGTTTGAAATTATTTTGCAGTAGTACCTCCCCTTACGTTTTCTTTACTGTTTGTTTTTCTGCATGATTAGTTAATTAAACTTATTCTCGGGTAGTTGGCTTATTACTCGACTCAAAATGAAAACCCACTAATCGCCCGCCCCTAAAAGATTTGTTAAACGCATAATTTAAAGGCGACCGATTCGTAAAATAATTTTTGAACCGGCATAGCATTGGTTAGGCTTTGATTGTGATTTTTGCCTTAATTTGCCATCACTTATTATTAGTAAAAACAGTATTTGCAAATAAATGTTCGCAAAAATCAAAATCAAAACAAACTCACAGTCACCAACAATGAATTTCAAACAAAAAATTGGCTTGCCTTTTGAATTTTATCTGTACGTGACCTTGTCACCTGCCGTGTGTACGGCATGACGATTCGCAAAAATGAGTACATTTAGTGTATCAAAATTAAATAATTGATAGACCAGCCAATGTTATGTTCAGAAGTTATTCATTGTCACGAATTGGGTTTTATCTTTTCAATATCAACTTTAAATGGTGTTTAGTTCAACTTTGGTTAGAATTGGGAAATCAGTACAAAATCGGGTGCGAGAGTCAACATCTAATATGAATTTTGTTTTGTCGTCTTTCTGGTTACCGAAGTTTTTTGTCTTACTTCCTTTCATCCTTTCTTCCTTCCTCTCTCCTTCCCCCACCCCCACCACACGGATGGCGCATAATATAGTACGCATAGCAGGTTGTCATGGTAACCACGTGTCATTGCGTCGGGTCAATTAGCGACTGCCACTGCCACTGCGTTGTGAAACGTGAATTCGGGCGGACAGGAATGTGAAGCAAGACACGCCGATAGTCGGCGCGTGCGTACCCTTAATTTGACAAGTTTTCGAACGATATCCATATTTTTGCGTCTTCCTCCACTTATCTAATTTATATGGTCATAGTTCTACTACCTTTAAGTATCGAATACGATAAGTAAGTAATTTAATAATTATCCGTTTGGTGTCATACAACGTACGGTACGTTACAAAATGCATTTGGATTACATTTTACAATGAAAAGTTGGTTTTGACAAAAACTTTTGAGGACTATTCGTTTTCAAGTATTTTTTAACTGTTCTACGGCGAACAGTCTGCTGCCGCGTGAGTAGAGGATCAATGCTGATTTGCCGTCTGATGCACGTTTTGTTGCCTTGTATTTGCGTGTTCTGACTCATTTTGATTTTGGCCTATTTCTAGTTGAATTGTTGAAAACCGCCTGCTTTAAAATATTGCCGGCCGTTGTTGTTGCTACGGCCTTATTGGTTCCGTGATTGGGTTAACCGTGGCTCCTCAGCGAGTCACTGAAATTTAAAAATGCAAATTACGAAAATGTGGTTTATTTCGTGTATACTCAATCATTATCTATTACCCAGCGTAAAATGTGATTTCGGCGTGTAATGTACGGGAATTATAATAGCCTGATTTCGTTAACACCCTGATTGTACAAGCGGCCGGTGGAAACTCATCTTGCCTCTTGCGTTTAAACCTTTTTAAACTCTATTAATTAACAGGCTATTCTGTTTTTTCCACATGGTTGATGGATTTTAATAATAATATAGAATGACTGCAAGACATTGTTTACTCTGTTGTCACCAATTATTTGGGACGACTATTATGGAGTTAATATGCCACCGGGCAGGGCCGAACCCAGGATTTAATTTTGGGGGGGAGATATCCTGTAAGAAGGGGGAAAGGGGGATTTAGGTACTCACAAACACCTGTACTAATGTGATGATAGACAAATAAGGTCGTAGTGGTAGACGAATATCGTCGTCGCGGTAGACAAAATCTTTGTCACGGTAAGCGAATCTAGTCGTCACGGTAGACGAATATTGTCGTTGTGGTAAACGCCACGGTCGCCGAGTATCGCGTCGCGGTAGACACATATATCGTTGTCACGTCGTAGTAGACGAAATTCGTCTTTGAGTCGCGGTAGACAAAAATCGTCTTCGCGCCGCGGTAAACGAAATTCTTCGCGTGGCGGGAAACGAAAATCATTGCCGCGTTACGGCATACGAAAAGCGTCTTCGTGTCGCGTTAGATAAAAATCGTAGTCGCGTCGTGATAGCCGAAAATGGTTGTCTTTTCGTCCAAAATTTCTGTTCTCCAAAATTTCGGGGGGATATATCCCCTTTATCCCCCCTGGGTTTGCCCCTGCCACCGGGAATACGGTCGAAAATGCCCGTGAAAACCGGGAAAAAACCGGGAATGGAAAAATTCGTTTGGAGTGGCCACCCTGATTGTTTATGTAAATTAAAAACAAGACAGGCCCAAGATTACTGCCTTGAACTGCCGTACTGCCGTAGTCTACAGGCATAACATCACTATTAGTCCCACAAATTGAAACAAACTGAACTCTATTACAGAAATAACTCTTAAACCATGCAAGACTGTTTCCACGAATACCGATTTCTTCTAGTTTGCTTAATAATTTTGAACGATCCACAGAATCAAAAGCTTTTTTAAGGTAAAGAAATATTAGCATAGGATGTTGTTTATCTGTTGTGGCTTGATTTAATTCTTTATTTATATCAAAAAGTGCATCGGAAATATTCTTATCTTTTCGAAACCCGTACTGACGCTCACTTATTATTCGATTGAAGATAAAAAACCAACTGATCTTTAATGATTTGCTCTAATATCTTAGTAAATACGCTTAACAGAGAAATAGGTCGGATTGTTTTTGTTAGTAATATCATTAGCTTTATATGGTGGAAAAACTTTTGCTAATTTGTAACAATCCGGAAAAGTGCCTGAGGTAATACTGAGGTTGACAATATGAAGAAGTGGTTTACTTATAAGTTCAAAGTTATTTTTGAGAATATCAGCTGAAACTCCATCATAGCCCGGCGCCGACCCTCCCCGCAAGCCGTCAACGTAACGTCGTAGGTCAGGTTGTGTGATCGGTCGGAGCGTAAAAGTGCAGTCCAGTCTATAGTCTGAGTCATTCACAACTGGGTTCCCGCCCGAGTCAATAGCGTTTCCCAATAAATTACCGACATTAGAAAAGAAATCATTGAAATCGTTAGCTACTTGTTTACAAAGCGTATTTGATGTTGGCGCATTGGACGTAAATTTTTGCAATGGAAATGAGTCTTTTTTACTAACCTTCCCCGCTAATTCGTTAATTAAGGACCAAAACTGTTTTGGGTTATTAGATGCTTTGTTTAATTTAGTTAGGAAATATATTCGCTTAGTTTGCTTTATACTATTATTAAGTGTATGTTTTAGTTCTTGATAATGATTTATTAATTCTACATTAAACGGTTGCTTTTTTTATACGTTTACTGAGTTTATCACTGATTCTAATCTGCTTGACTAAATTACCCGTTATCCAAGGTTTGAGTTTTTTAAATCTAGTTGAATCTGTCTTAACAGGCTTTTTTGCTGACTCGAGGGTATTTATTATTATTCTATTAAAATGTTCTGTACAAAAATTAACGTCATTATCACAATTAGTTATGGGATCCCAGTTGGAATTAGTCAGGAGGTGTGAAAGTAATGCATGATCCAAGTAAGTTCGTTGTGGTGTAAGAGTTTCAGAAATGTTTGTTTGCTTTGTGAAAGTAGCAATTGTAAGGCCAGTACTGTAGTGATCTGTCACGGCCGTCTGGATCACGGCTGACTTGACTTGAGATATGTCATCATCTATCTATAAGTATAAAAGAGGATGTTGGTATCTATAAGTATAAAAGAGGATGTTGGTATATATATATATATATATAGCATTGATAAACTCAGACACCGCTGGACCGATGGCCACGAAACTTGGTAGATACATGTAGAATTTCATGGAATAGGTTTATACACCTTCTATTTCGTGATAACTTTCAGGGCTTAGCCCTGGGACCGTCTTAAATGTACCCATATCAGGGATTTTGAAAGAATTTGAGTTAGATTTGTTTACTAACAAAAACATGTGAAAGTAAAATTTAAAACAGGTGATGTAAATTAATGGCATTTCTTTCTGCTATTTAATTGTATTTGTTTACATGAAGATTTGTTACTTGGTGCCAGATGGTTAATGAATTAAGACTTTAGAATATATTTTAAGTGCAATACACTATATAAAATGCTGGGATGTAGTATAAAATAAAATAAATAATTGATATTACTAAAGGACTTCTGTGATCACTGATCACTTATACTTGAAGGACTTCTTTTTTATAACAACAAACTGCTGTTTAAAGAGGAAGAGTGTGCTGCTGTTTTATCTACAGCACTTTAAAAAAATTGCCGGGCTCATTCAATCTTTTTGTTCAATATAGAGCCTAAAAACGTAAGACAGCACTTTTTATTAATTGCTGGAGTGGAAATGTAACTTTTTGTTCAAAGTAGACCTTTAAAAAAATTGCCGGGACGGCTTATTCAATCTTTTTGTTCAATATAGAGCCTAAATCGTAAGACAGCACTTTTTAATAATTGCTGGAGTGGAAATGTAACTTTTTGTTCAAGGTAGACCCTAAAACCTTAAGAAAATGATCTTTTACAGTGAATAAAATTTCAAGTCATGTTCTATGGTTCCTCTAAAACGTATGCCTTCATGAAGGAAAGAAATAGGGTTTCTAATATGCAGGTCTGCTGGGGTGCAATAAATTTCAAATTAAGGGTATCTATGCTCAAGGCCCCACAGTGTGGCCTTGCTATGCTAAATATGCGAGCAGATTCAAAGCCGTCGAAAAAGCCAAGGGTACTTTTCCTTATATTGTGCCCCATGATCATCATCAGGGCAAGCTCAGATACCGTGCGTTAAGCAGAAACGACCATAAATTCTTCTCGGCGTTTGTCTTGGGTGAACCAGTCTCTGTAAATTCGCTTCTTGAGTGTGTGAGCGCAATCCTCTTCACCTGATAGCAAGATCGACTGGACAGCCGATACAAGCAAAGAGCACTTGCAAGAGGAAGGACCGCCGATATTGGGCATGAGCCTACCCAGGGCAGCAACACCATTTGGGGCTTTGTCGGTGGGGTGCTGGATATGGTCACATTTTTTATACAGACAGGCACTTTAGGCAGGAATAGAATACCCCCGTCGTAGCATATGCGTACTAAGAGCAAATTTCCAAAAACTTCGTTGTTTTATGGGAGTACATTTGATATGTTTTAAGAAGTAGATTTTACAACAAGAGAAATAAATGGGAAAGCAAAACGATATAATTGATGGGTGATAGTGTATGTTTAATTTTTATCGTGAGCGAAGCCACGGGTTCTTCTAGTATATATATATATATATATTTATTTATTTGGCAGGGATAAACACAAAAACCGCTGGACCGATGGCCACGAAACTTGGTACATACATGTAGAATTTCATGGGGTAGGTTTATACACCTTCAATTTCGTGATAACTTTCAGGGCTTAGCCCTGGGACCGTCTTAAAGGTACCCATGTCAGGGATTTTGAAATAATTTGAGTTAGATTTGTTTACTAACAAAACATATGAAAGTAAAATTTAAAACAGGTGATGTAAATTAATGGTATTTCTTTCTGCTATTTAACTGTATTTTTGTTATAATGAAGATTTGTTACTTGGTGCCAGGTGGTCAATGAATTAGACTTTTGCATTTTTTCAAAGTGCAATACACTATATAAAATGCTGATAATATGTAGTATAACATAAAATAAATAACTGATTACTGAAGGACTCCAGTGATCACTGATCACTTATACTTGAAGGACTTTTTTTATGACAACTAACTGCTATTTAAAGAGGAAGAGTGTGCTACTGTAAAGAATTAATTTTACCTACAACACTTTAAAAAAATTGCCGGGACGGCTCATTCAAACGTTTCGCTCAATATAGAGTCTAAAAACGTAAGACAGAACTTTTTAATAATTGCTAGAGTGGCATTGTAATTTTTTGTTCAAGGTAGACCCTAAAACCTTAAGAAAATGATCTTTTACAGTGAATAAAATTTCAAGCTAACTTCTTTGATTCCTCTAACACGTATGCCTTCATGAAGGAAATAAATAGGATTTCTAATACGCAGGTCTGCTGCGACGGGGGTGCATAATAAAGTTTTAATTAAGGGTAACTTATGCGAGCAGATTCAAAGTGCCGTCGAAAAAGCCAAGGGTGCCGTTCCTTATATTGTGCCCCATGATCATCATCAGGACAAGCTCATGTACCGTGGAAACGACCATTAAATGCTTCTCGGCGTTCGTCTCTGTAAATTGGCCTCTTGAGTGTGTGAGCGCAATCCTCTTCACCTGATAGCACGATCGACTGGACAGCCGACACAAGCAAAACGCACTTGTAAGAGGAAGGACCACCGATATTGGGCATGAGCCTACCCAAGGCAGCAACACCATTTGGGGCTTTGTCGGTGGGGCGTTGGATATGGTCACATTTTTTTATGTACAGGCAGTTTATGCAGGAATATAATACCCCCGTCGTAGCAGACCTTCGTACTAAGAGCGAATTTCTAAAAACTTTTGCTTTATGGAAGTACATTTGATATGTTCAAAGAAGTAGATACATTACATACATTAGATTTTACAATAAGAAAAATAAATGGGAAAGCAAAACTGATGGGAATTCATGGGTGATAGTGTATGTATAATTTTAATCGTGAGCGAAGCCACGGGTTCTTCTAGTATTTAATAAAAATGTGATCCAAACAGCTCGTCGTGTTATTTGTTACCCTTGTCGGTTTGTCTATGCATTGAGTAAACCCCATTCCCGTAAGTACGTCTAAGTAACTATCTGTAACCATGTCTCTGTGCAAAAGATTAAAATTAATATCACCAAGTAGTATACATGTTTGATTTCTATTCATTTCGCTTAAGTAACTTTCAAGTTTGTTTATAAAGTAATTTGAGTCACTGTCAAATGTTCGGTAAAGACAAAGTAATGTAAAATGTTTCTTGAAAAGTACAAAACTTAAAGCAAGTCCATAAACGTCCCCCAAAGTAATTTGTGTAGCAGTGGCTGATAATCGTTTGTTGATGTAAACAATGACACCATCATTTTGGTTGCGATATGTCTCTGTTTGGATGTGTCTCTGTGTGGAGATTATGTGAACACAAACGACTGAGATATTTCAAATTTTCTGTAGTTCATACTTCAAACTGCACATTACTGAACGAAAAATTACAATTTTGCACCTTCCTTGTCCCTTTACAATCATAACATATCCAGTTTTTGAGATATTAGCTGTAAAATTTGTTCGTTCTGTATTTTTGAGGAGAATTAATACCCAAATATTGAAAAAAGTTTATGAATACGATTATTAACAACCATTATTTAGTTGTATTTACACCATTTGAATTATTCTCAAGAACCTTGCTTGAATACATAAACACAGTTATACCGACCTGCTTTTCCAGGCCTGCTGATCTAGCAGACCAGGAAATCAAGCTTTGGTTGAAATGCTTGGACTGTTGAAAATATTCCCAAACTTCCTATCAATTATAGATTCACGCAGTGGCCTTTACTGCTCGCAGGACCCAGCTGTCGCACAGAGTGGCTCAGCTGTCCGCAGAGGCGTGTCGTCTGCATCAGCTGCTGCACTCGAGCCAGCGGGCTGTGGAGAGCTGTCACTCGGAGGCCAGGACTGACTGTGTTTACTGCTCGCAGGATCCAGCTGTCGCACAGAGTGGCCCAGCTGTCCGCAGAGGCGTGTCGTCTGCATCAGCTGCTGCACTCGAGCCAGCGGGCTGTGGAGAGCTGTCACTCGGAGGCCAGGACTGACTGTGTTTACTGCTCGCAGGATCCAGCTGTCGCACAGAGTGGCCCAGCTGTCCGCAGAGGCGTGTCGTCTGCATCAGCTGCTGCACTCGAGCCAGCGGGCTGTGGAGAGCTGTCACTCGGAGGCCAGGACTGACTGTGTTTACTGCTCGCAGGACCCAGCTGTCGCACAGAGTGGCCCAGCTGTCCGCAGAGGCGTGTCGTCTGCATCAGCTGCTGCACTCGAGCCAGCGGGCTGTGGAGAGCTGTCACTCGGAGGCCAGGACTGACTGTGTTTACTGCTCGCAGGATCCAGCTGTCGCACAGAGTGGCCCAGCTGTCCGCAGAGGCGTGTCGTCTGCATCAGCTGCTGCACTCGAGCCAGCAGGCTGTGGAGAGCTGTCACTCGGAGGCCAGGACTGACTGTGTTTACTGCTCGCAGGACCCAGCTGTCGCACAGAGTGGCCCAGCTGTCCGCAGAGGCGTGTCGTCTGCACCAGCTGCTCCACTCGAGCCAGCAGGCCGTGGAGAGCTGTCACTCGGAGGCCAGGACTGACTGTGTTTACTGCTCGCAGGACCCAGCTGTCGCACAGAGTGGCCCAGCTGTCCGCAGAGGCATGTCGTCTGCACCAGCTGCTGCACTCGAGCCAGTAGGCCGTGGAGAGCTGTCACTCGGAGGCCAGGACTGACTGTGTTTACTGCTCGCAGGATCCAGCTGTCGCACAGAGTGGCCCAGCTGTCCGCAGAGGCGTGTCGTCTGCATCAGCTGCTGCACTCGAGCCAGCAGGCTGTGGAGAGCTGTCACTCGGAGGTCAGGACTGACTGTGTTTACTGCTCGCAGGACCCAGCTGTCGCACAGAGTGGCCCAGCTGTCCGCAGAGGCGTGTCGTCTGCACCAGCTGCTGCACTCGAGCCAGCAGGCTGTGGAGAGCTGTCACTCGGAGGCCAGGACTGACTGTGTTTACTGCTCGCAGGACCCAGCTGTCGCACAGAGTGGCCCAGCTGTCCGCAGAGGCGTGTCGTCTGCACCAGCTGTTCCACTCGAGCCAGCGGGCTGTGGAGAGCTGTCACTCGGAGGTCAGGACTGACTGTGTTTACTGCTCGCAGGATCCAGCTGTCGCACAGAGTGGCCCAGCTGTCCGCAGAGGCGTGTCGTCTGCACCAGCTGTTCCACTCGAGCCAGCGGGCTGTGGAGAGCTGTCACTCGGAGGCCAGGACTGACTGTGTTTACTGCTCGCAGGACCCAGCTGTCGCACAGAGTGGCCCAGCTGTCCGCAGAGGCGTGTCGTCTGCACCAGCTGCTCCACTCGAGCCAGCAGGCCGTGGAGAGCTGTCACTCGGAGGCCAGGACTGACTGTGTTTACTGCTCGCAGGACCCAGCTGTCGCACAGAGTGGCCCAGCTGTCCGCAGAGGCATGTCGTCTGCACCAGCTGCTGCACTCGAGCCAGTAGGCCGTGGAGAGCTGTCACTCGGAGGCCAGGACTGACTGTGTTTACTGCTCGCAGGACCCAGCTGTCGCACAGAGTGGGCCCAGCTCCGCAGAGGTGTGTCGTCTGCACCAGCTGCTCCACTCGAGCCAGTAGGCCGTGGAGAGCTGTCACTCGGAGGCCAGGACTGACTGTGTTTACTGCTCGCAGGACCCAGCTGTCGCACAGAGTGGCCCAGCTGTCCGCAGAGGCGTGTCGTCTGCACCAGCTGCTGCACTCGAGCCAGTAGGCCGTGGAGAGCTGTCACTCGGAGGCCAGGACTGACTGTGTTTACTGCTCGCAGGACCCAGCTGTCGCACAGAGTGGCCCAGCTGTCCACAGAGGTGTGTCGTCTGCACCAGCTGCTCCACTCGAGCCAGCAGGTTGTGGAGAGCTGTCACTCGGAGGCCAGGACTGACTGTGTTTACTGCTCGCAGGACCCAGCTGTCGCACAGAGTGGCTCAGCTGTCCGCAGAGGCGTGTCGTCTGCATCAGCTGCTGCACTCGAGCCAGTAGGCCGTGGAGCGCTGTCACTCGGAGGCCAGGACTGACTGTGTTTACTGCTCGCAGGACCCAGCTGTCGCACAGAGTGGCCCAGCTGTCCGCAGAGACGTGTCGTCTGCATCAGCTGCTGCACTCGAGCCAGTAGGCCGTGGAGAGCTGTCACTCGGAGGCCAGGACTGACTGTGTTTACTGCTCGCAGGACCCAGCTGTCGCACAGAGTGGCCCAGCTGTCCGCAGAGGCGTGTCGTCTGCACCAGCTGCTGCACTCGAGCCAGCAGGCCGTGGAGAGCTGTCACTTGGAGGCCAGGACTGACTGTGTTTACTGCTCGCAGGACCCAGCTGTCGCACAGAGTGGCCCAGCTGTCCGCAGAGGCGTGTCGTCTGCACCAGCTGCTGCACTCGAGCCAGCAGGTTGTGGAGAGCTGTCACTTGGAGGCCAGGACTGACTGTGTTTACTGCTCGCAGGACCCAGCTGTCGCACAGAGTGGCCCAGCTGTCCGCAGAGACGTGTCGTCTGCATCAGCTGCTGCACTCGAGCCAGCAGGCCGTGGAGAGCTGTCACTCGGAGGCCAGGACTGACTGTGTTTACTGCTCGCAGGACCCAGCTGTCGCACAGAGTGGCCCAGCTGTCCGCAGAGGCGTGTCGTCTGCACCAGCTGCTGCACTCGAGCCAGCAGGTTGTGGAGAGCTGTCACTCGGAGGCCAGGACTGACTGTGTTTACTGCTCGCAGGACCCAGCTGTCGCACAGAGTGGCCCAGCTGTCCGCAGAGGCGTGTCGTCTGCACCAGCTGCTCCACTCGAGCCAGCAGGTTGTGGAGAGCTGTCACTCGGAGGCCAGGACTGACTGTGTTTACTGCTCGCAGGACCCAGCTGTCGCACAGAGTGGCTCAGCTGCCCGCAGAGGCGTGTCGTCTGCATCAGCTGCTGCACTTGAGCCAGTAGGCCGTGGAGAGCTGTCACTCGGAGGCCAGGACTGACTGTGTTTACTGCTCGCAGGACCCAGCTGTCGCACAGAGTGGCCCAGCTGTCCGCAGAGGCGTGTCGTCTGCACCAGCTGCTGCACTCGAGCCAGCAGGTTGTGGAGAGCTGTCACTCGGAGGCCAGGACTGACTGTGTTTACTGCTCGCAGGACCCAGCTGTCGCACAGAGTGGCCCAGCTGTCCGCAGAGACGTGTCGTCTGCATCAGCTGCTGCACTCGAGCCAGCAGGTTGTGGAGAGCTGTCACTCGGAGGCCAGGACTGACTGTGTTTACTGCTCGCAGGACCCAGCTGTCGCACAGAGTGGCCCAGCTGTCCGCAGAGGCGTGTCGTCTGCATCAGCTGCTGCACTTGAGCCAGTAGGCCGTGGAGAGCTGTCACTCGGAGGCCAGGACTGACTGTGTTTACTGCTCGCAGGACCCAGCTGTCGCACAGAGTGGCCCAGCTGTCCGCAGAGGCGTGTCGTCTGCACCAGCTGCTCCACTCGAGCCAGTAGGCCGTGGAGAGCTGTCACTCGGAGGCCAGGACTGACTGTGTTTACTGCTCGCAGGACCCAGCTGTCGCACAGAGTGGCCCAGCTGTCCACAGAGGCGTGTCGTCTGCATCAGCTGCTGCACTCGAGCCAGTAGGCCGTGGAGAGCTGTCACTCGGAGGCCAGGACTGACTGTGTTTACTGCTCGCAGGACCCAGCTGTCGCACAGAGTGGCCCAGCTGTCCGCAGAGGCGTGTCGTCTGCACCAGCTGCTCCACTCGAGCCAGTAGGCCGTGGAGAGCTGTCACTCGGAGGCCAGGACTGACTGTGTTTACTGCTCGCAGGACCCAGCTGTCGCACAGAGTGGCCCAGCTGTCCGCAGAGGCGTGTCGTCTGCATCAGCTGCTGCACTTGAGCCAGTAGGCCGTGGAGAGCTGTCACTCGGAGGCCAGGACTGACTGTGTTTACTGCTCGCAGGACCCAGCTGTCGCACAGAGTGGCCCAGCTGTCCGCAGAGGCGTGTCGTCTGCACCAGCTGCTGCACTCGAGCCAGCAGGTTGTGGAGAGCTGTCACTCGGAGGCCAGGACTGACTGTGTTTACTGCTCGCAGGACCCAGCTGTCGCACAGAGTGGCCCAGCTGTCCGCAGAGGCGTGTCGTCTGCACCAGCTGCTGCACTCGAGCCAGTAGGCCGTGGAGAGCTGTCACTCGGAGGCCAGGACTGACTGTGTTTACTGCTCGCAGGACCCAGCTGTCGCACAGAGTGGCCCAGCTGTCCGCAGAGGCGTGTCGTCTGCACCAGCTGCTGCACTCGAGCCAGCAGGTTGTGGAAAGCTGTCACTTGGAGGCCCAGGTGATGCGCGACCAGCTGGCAGCGGCTCAGAACTCAGCCACCGCCTCTCACATCAAGTTCAAACAGGTCGGAATAATAAACCCACAAAAATCTAAAAATGTCAAATAAAAAAGATTTCAAGTTCTTAAGTATTTAATAAACAGGTGAGTAATTGAGTATTACATCAGATAATATGGGTAAACAAAACAGTCTAGTGACTACTGGATGCTGCTGTCAGTGGGACTAAATGCAATACTGAAATTTCCAGACCTGACTGAGGAATTAGTGTCATTGGTTTATCAAGTTTATAGGCTTTGTTTTGAATCTAAAAAGTAGATAAGACTGACAAATGTCATAAATCAACATAACAGCCATTTTCTATAAGCCAAATTTGGTTTAAATAAAATAAAATCATTATTCATGAACAATATATACAAAGATGCATCGAAAAGTGTCAATAACATATCTAGCCACAATAAATACCAAATTTGTCCAAATTAGATACATACATTTTAAAGTTTTCTAAAAGCACATACAGTATAGATCAGATGACATTTTACTTATCACATGGACAACATGCTTATCCCAGGTTAAGTGCTGGTGCAATGCTAGTCCAAGAAATTTGGTGTGCTCCAATCGTTTAAATTTGAATCATGGAGGTAAAAATTTGATTTTTGAGAATTTATCTAGATATTTTCATTATTTAGGAATTCATTACCTGACAAAAGATTCAAAAAGATTTAAGTTCAATTTCCTCTTGAGAATTGCCTGTGACTCTAATATTTGTGTCATCAGCATAGCAACCCACAGAACCCCTCCCATCAATAGCTCATGGGAATCCTCTCATGTAACAGAGAAACAACAGAGGACCTAAAGTAGATCTTTGGGGGACATCATATTATATTGTTTTGTAATCAGAATGGGAGTGTATGTATACTTGCAGCTTGGAAAGCTAAAATTATGTTGAATTTGGACTAGGGGTGGGCGAGTAGTGGATTTTGAAGTCGAGTCGAGGGAGTCGAGTATTAAGCCAAGTACTCGAGTATCGAGTCGAGTCGAGTCGAGTAGTTGTTTGTGAAAAGTAATGAAATCTTTATTTTTTTTTAATTATTTAGGTCTCTGAATTACAGTTAATTAAAATCTTTCTTCAATTTTTCTTATAAAATTGGTCTACTTTATTTAAGCTTATGTTTTTTTTATATTTTTCTTGGAAAAATAAAACTCTGATATTCTAATACCCCTACATTGGATAAACCATACTTTTAAATGAATAAGTTGACTATGCTAAATCACTCAAAATGACAAATCACTTAATGTAACAAGATCACAAAATAAATTTATGTAGAATATGTATAGTTGTAAAATTTAAGCAGTAGTAAAATTTAATTATTAGCCTATTATTTTAGCCCTTTTAAGGCCGACGGCCGTAATAGGCACCCGCGTTAAAAAGTACGTTCAAGGCCGGCGGCCGTAATAGGCCCCCGTGGCAAAATCTACATTCGCGGCTGACGGCCGTAATAGGCACCCGTCCACTTTTCCCCGTTTACTGACTGGTTGTGTTTTCCAAAGGCCACTAAACTTGATATTCCCTTGTAGAGGGATATCTGGGCTTCATGAATAATGGCAAATACTGCTGTTTGACCCTAAATTTCCTAGTTGTCTGTATAGATTTTCATGTCATGATCGTCTGCTGGCCATGTGATGATTTTGTTGCTGTTTAATTTTCGTGTTTTGTTGGTTATTTGATGGTGTTATTGTTTTAATCGACCAAATCTTTATATTAATAGACAAGCATTTTTTCCATAAGGTTTTTGTACTCCTTTTTTCTCAGCCTGTGTGCAACGTAGCAAAAATCTAAGCACACCGATAGAATTATATTTTCTTGTAGATTTGCAGAATCCCATTGAAATTTATATTAGTCTTTTAGAAATGTAGAAATGTACATTAAGTTAAGTTTCTACCATCCAATGTACTAACTGACATGCAACCGGCAGGGCCAGCGACGTGGGGGGGGGGGGGGGGGCCAAATGCACAGGGGCCTGGACTCACAGGGAGCCCGGATCCCCGCGAGATCAGTAAAAATGGGGCCCAGAATCGAGGTGAGTAAAAAAAAGGCGGGTTTCTAAATTGCACAGGGGCCCGAAAATCCTGTCACCGGGCTTGGCAACCGGAGTATAAATGGACACATTATATTCAAATTTTGTTTTTATTGGTGGATAATGGGTAAAATATATATTACATTTTAGTGATAATATTAGGAAGAGAGGGAAGGAGGGAAAAAGTTCCAAATGGTAAGAAAGAAGGGAGGAGAGATGGTAAGAAGAGAATGAAGGAGAAAAGGAGGGAAAAGTGGAAAGAAGGTCGGAAGTAGACAGTGAGGAATTAATGGAGGGAGGGAGAGAACTGTGGTAAGGGGTGTACAGAATGAACTGATATGATGACTGAAGTTTTACTTTCCTCTGAATCAATAATTATTCTTAAAAAAATAAACATGAAATATTAATAAAATAGTCATTATCTTAATAAAATACTGATTACTAAAAACCATGCCATAAGCCAGAAATGAAGTAAAAGAATTAGTCAAGGACTGAGTCTTTCTCTTTTGTTTTGGGCCCCCAGTTTGGTTATATTATGTGTTTACATGGAAAATATGTACTATATGAAATGTATTTAGAAACGCATTGGTTTATGCGGGGATTATTTATAAAATTAGCTATCCCTATTTGTCACTTTGAAAATTGGTTGAATTTTCGACCACTGGCGATCTCTAGTATCATTTATTAAATGAGTTGTGTGTGCTTGACTTGTGTTTTCAATGAAGAATGAGCAAAAGAAGTCGAGATAAATGACCTGTAAGCGAAATCACCCTCCTGTGTGCAAATAACATGGCGTCAGCCATTTAGGCCTAAAACAGCGAAGTGTCAATTTTTACATTATCCCTTATATTTCTGTTATTAATTAAGGTAGGTACTTCAAAATTGGCATACTTCCTGTAAATAAGTTTTACTTTATAGTTATAAATGGTTTTTGGATGTAAATCAAAGTTATATATTTTTTATATGCCGTCAAAGTGGAAAAATATAAATTAGCTCATTAAAACTTTCTTACATATATCTGTAAACAAAATTTCTTTCTGATAATTTCATAATACATTCTAATGCATTTTAAAGCCCATTTAATTAGGAACAATTAAAAAACGAATTTTGAGTATCTGATAAAAATTGTGGAAGTTATAGCCCTTTAACTAAAACTATGCACAGCACATAAGAAATGGCTTGGCCTTTTTCGCAAGTACCACAGTTTGGGAGCTGGCCTTTTTCGCAAGTACCACAGTTTAGGAGCTGACCTTAAAAGGGTTAACAACCAAAAACAGGTTTATATTTTCCCTAAAAATAATTGTTGGGCCTAATTAAATCCTTAGCCAAGAAATTGTGGAGGAAAGAAATGAAAACATCAGGGAGGAGAGCTATGCCCAGTTATTTGTTCACTTCTCTAAACCCAACCCCACCCCCTTGCCTGACTGCTGATCTATGTTTTTTGACATCCAATCACTTGAGCACGAGTGACACAGCTGCAACCAGGTAAGAATAAGATATCCCCCCAATACAAAAATTATAAAACCTTAACTAATTGTTTTATGAAGACCACTATACCAATGAAGTCCACAATTCTCATTTTTACAAATCAAATGAGACAGAAATGAAGGCTGTGTCACTCAAAAGATAAAACTATTTTTACAAATTTGAAGTTGTTGAGTGTAAGGTCAGAGCTAAATATAGCTGTAAGTTTTCAATTTCTTTCAGAATCTGGTATTTCTAGATAACTGTCAAAATCCATTCTTCTATGAGTTAATGAAATATTTGTCGAGGTTATTGTTATGAAAAACTCGTGGAAGGCTGCAAAAAACGATAGCGCATATATGTCGGTTGGTCGCGGATAAACGGCAGTGATGTAGCTTTTCAAAACTCGCGATCTGTCGCGAAATACGATCGCGCATATTTGCCGATTGCCGATAATCGGCAAATGTAGCTTTGCAAAAGTCGCAGTCAGCCGCGAAAAACGATCGCATGTATTTGCCGATCGTAAATAAACGGAATGCATCTTTGCGAAATTAGCGATCAAATCAAATCTTTATTGCCAAATCAAATCTTTTACAAATGTATAGCAAAAGTCAGCTATCGGCGATCGGCCGTAAATAACATTCACACGTATTTGCCGGCCACAAATGAACAGAAAATGCTGCTTAAGCACTAGCAAAAATGCTGCTAGCAGAAACTAGTGAGCGGCTGCGATAAACAATTTGCCGATTGCATATAAACGGCAGATGTATAATATTCGGCTGTAAAATTTGGTCACACAAACGTAAATCGCACGTAAATTCTGCCGCCGCATAAACGGCGGGAGTAACTAACTACTCGACTCGACCTCGAGTAGCAGTAACTACTCGAGTAATTACTCGACTGTCGAGTACTCGCCCACGCCTAATTTGGACACAACATACTTAACATCTGAGTGTAAGTTAAGAAAGTATTTGTTATTTTCATTGTATTCAATAGTTAATTCATGTTGCAGCTGAAACAAGACGTTGGCTCCAAAAGCATGATCATTAGAGAACAGACTGAAGAAATATCTAAGATGAAACGTATTATTGAAGATCACGAAAAGCGAAGAGAACAATTGGAAAAAAGAACATCGGAATTGGAAATTCAAATAGAGGATTTAAAACAGACCATTAAAAATCTAGAAGCAGAAAAATCAGGTAAGGAAAAATAAATTAAATATGATTTCCTTAATTCAAGTCAATAATAATTTTAGTGATAGCAGGATTATTAAATAAATCCCTTAATTATGACATAATAGTTGTAAGCAACAGTTATTTTTCCTGGGTTAAAGAAAATTCATAAAATATGGCGTTCAATCATATTTTTGAAACCATGTTAACTCAGTTAAGAAAACTTATGATAGGCCTATATCCCTTTGCCTTCATTTTTTAAGGTTGCCTCAAAATCTCTTCTTCTTCTTTATCTACTATGCTGAACAGATGTGCTTTTTTTATAGAACTCCATGCAACAAATACAAAAATGCAAGAAAAACTTAAAGCAAGAGATGAAACAATACTGGAAAAGGAAATGCTGTTAGGGAAGAAAACCACCCAGGTTCAAACTCTGGAACAGGTAAGTTTCAAAACTTAAACTGTGTGATTCCTTCAAAGTGTTTGGATGATTTGACACCAATCAAATTGAAAACATTATGCTAACTCATTGCTCTTACCTCATGTTTTTACTAAAAAGTATTTTGAGGACATGGAAAACATTATCTTGCATGGTCAATGGGGCCCAGCCTGAGGAAGAATAAACTACACTAGAATATAAAATCCCTTTAATGTTAACTTAAGTTATCTAAATGTGTCTTGAACATTTGTGGCTAGGCTCAAAAATTTCAATGTTATTACTACAAAGATAGCCGATTGAAAATTTATAAAATAACACCCTGAAAATTTTGAAATATAACTGTGACGGCCCAAAATCCCTTTGACTGTATAACAAGGCTAATCCCTTTGACTCTATAACTAATTAAACGGCATTAGAACTAATCTCCATGATTAAATGACCTAATTTGTTGTCTGTATCCAATATGAACCGTTCCATAATCAACTACCGTCACTCTACAGACCATCATGATAAAAGAAGGAACGGAATTAATAAATTTTTAATTATTTTATTGGTCAGTAGAAGAAACAATAATAACTCCTCAACTCCCTTAGCGGTCTAAAACTGTGCAGTCTCTCTCACCGGAAATGCAACGCCTGAGACAAAGTAACATAAGCCATTCCCAGGCCTAAAGAATTTGCAAACTTTGCAGTCTCAGCAGCGTGGCGGAGGCTGGAAGCCTAGATTGAGGCGGCGTAGAAGTTTCAGTCATGCCAAAAGGAATCATTGATGGCAGCACCGTACAATGAAGGTGCCGCCATGTTGGATTTCAGCTGCTTGGCTGTTGGCTTGGAGCTCTGGGGAGAAGGGCCAGTCGCCGAGGAATAGTTGTACCGAGCAGACGCGACGCGTGTCTTTCCCTTTTTTTTAAAACCTTTTCAAAATTCTAAATTAATATGAATCAAATTTATTCTTTGTAAACCTGTTTCCGTCGGTTGTGCGTATTAATGGTTGTATTTTTCTAAAACATGTCTTTCGCTAAGTAATTCAATTGAAAATTAAACTTGATAAACTTAGTAAGATCTGTTTATTTATTGGTCACCTACCGGTTCGGTTAAAACGTTATATAACACAGCTTCAGTTGCCTGTGCTCAAGAACTTCGTGTGTCCCAATAAGGAATGGGGTAAAAATTAAAACAAATTATTGTTATATGGGGTTTTAGCCAAAATAATTAGTTGGTTCACTTATCATAAGAAAATTTGATGTCCAAACATATTCAAATTTTTGAAATATTATGATGTATTAGAATTAAATTTAATCCATCTCCTTACTTTTAATTGTAACGAAAGCAAAAGTAGTCAGCATGCCAGTCCTAGCCGCCCTGCCCTGGGTTCAAGTCCTCTTGTGGCTAGTAATTTTCATCAGTGCTGTTAAACAACTTACTGAAAAAAACAAAGTTACTTTTTTGTAATCATCCCTGGAACGCCTTTTTTAAAACCTTTCAGTGCATTTACACATACATTTAGACTTAACATTTTCAAGTATATATTTTGGTTTTAGCGAATTTCCCCTGTAGGGAAGAAGTTATTACCGTAGTACTCATGGTAATACCTAAGTCCAAGGCCATTATAACTTTGATAACAACTTTGATTGATAACCATGGTAATTTTTGCCTCCAGAAGCAAAAAACACCATCTGTTCATTTCCCCATAGCAGAACTGCGGGCGACAGTGCGACATTGTCGCAGAAAGAAGGCAAGGCCTGCACAAAGTTCAGCCTGACCGACTGGTTGCTTTTTAATAGTGGCTGCAGAAATCCTAAAGTAATAAGTCAATAAAATTATTTTTTGCAGAAAAAGTTTCTGTATTAAGTCGACAACATTATTTTCTGCAGAAAAATTCTCCTTTCTGCAAACTATATCCAAACACTACAAAACGTCATGCATTTTAAAATGAAAACAGCCAAGTCAATAGTCGGTACATCGATCGTGATAAACGAAGTATTCCACGGAATAACCGAATTACCAATGCGACACAATGTTATAGTAAGAGGCGTATCCAAACCCCATTCAATTGTTTGAAAACTAATATCGATATGAGATCATTTTAACCATTGCCAGAGTGCGAACTCGAATGCCCTGGTGCGCGAAGTGCTACTGCGCATCGTCTGCCGGCTTCTGTCAGCTGTCAGCTCACGATCCAAAGTACGATCTAACCTCAACGTTGTTTTCTTTGTAATGGTTCTGTCCTTACGTTCGGGCTTATCAGTTTACGGTGATAAATATTTGACTTAGAAAACACTTCTATGATCGCCTGTTGTGTAAAGTGATGGCTTCATTTGGTGAGCAATTAATTTACCGCGGTTTGCTCGGAGAAAATAATCTTAAAAAATCTCAAAACTCATTATTTGAAAAATCATCCTTCATTGCCGGTCAAATACAAATCGGCCTCAAGCGAAAGCATCCTTGTACCCACCTTGTACTGTATATAAGCGTAAATGGCCGATGCTATATCCTAAAGTGATGTTGTTTACATCACTTTAAGAGGTATAAGTTACTAAATTAAATATATTGTTAAATATTTAATTTTGATTGATGTAAATATTGAATATTTGACCTTTGAAATATTAATATACAAACAAACATAAGTCAGCCTATGAATAATTTGACATTAGTAACTAAGACCAATTCAACTAATAGGAGTAGCCTTCTTGTGATAATAAAAACAAAGTAGCCTATGATTAATTTGCCAATAGTAGAAAAAACTGAACTCATTAGAATTAGTCAATAATTTTATTGAGCATACTTGGATTTCTCTATTTTAATTTCTTACCTCAAAACATTATGTGCACGTTGAAAAAATAAAATAACATTAAATGGAATTATTTGTATGTTTTTTAATCAAATTTTGTAACAGTTCTTTTAAAATTTTTGCAATTTATTGGTCTGGCAAATAAAAAATAAGATATATGATTTTTAGGCCTTCACACTAAGTTTGCTGTTTAAGTTTAGATTACTATTATTTAACATGCTTTAAATATTAAATTGCTATTGTATTATCAATTTTCTTAGAGGATTTAGTTAGTATTTTGGACTCAGTAATTTAAAGATAATATTGTTGTTTCTCGAATTATTCTTACTCTAACATGTTTGAAATGTTAAGTTAGGAACTATTGTATTATTAAATTCAATTTAAATATATTACCATTTCTTATTTATTTCTGAATATTCATTATTATCATGCTCGCGGCCCATATTACACGCAGCTTGAACGCATTGGGCTGCAGAAAAATTTTGGCTTTTTCAAACCCCGTTGCAGAAATGTTGAAAACGTTCTGCTTTGGGGGTTCATTTTCATACATATAAATGAATTATGTGTCTTAAAGCACGATAACTCACTTAAAAATGGTCGGATCATAATGAAATTTGGCATAGAGGTGTAAAGTAGTAATTATTCGGACAGGTTCATAAATCAGCCTTAAAGGACCACTGGAAGGGAGGTTAAGGGGAATAAACTTCTCCAAAAATTTTTTTTCATGTTTTTTTATGTATAAAAATAAGAATAATCCCATTTTGGTTAGCACCATTGAATGCAGCTTGAAAAAACAAACAAGGTGGTATATTGAATATTGAGTCACTGCTCTACGTCCATTGGTTACCAAGATATTGAAAGTAGTAAACACAGTACATTGTCCAATGTCAACCTTATGAGAAATAAGTAAATTTCTATATCTCGCCTATTTCTCAATATATCTTAATAAAACTTGGTTCATGGCTTCATCTAGATGAGATCTAATATATATTAAGTCTAAAATTCTCGATGTTTCCATTTTTGTGGCAGCAAACCTGTTTTTCATTCCTCATTTTATCTTTATGGGAAATAACAAAATTCTATCTCTTCCTTATTTCTCAATATATTTATATCAAACTTGGTATAAAACTTGGGTGTCTTCTTCTAGTTCATATCCACTAAATATTGAATGAAAACCACCCAGTTTAACGTACCTGTAGCAGTAAACCTGCATACCCATTCCCCATGTTATTCTTATGGAGCTTACAAAAACATGTCAAATCTCGCTACGTTAAACTGAAATATGTTCTTTTATATTTGGAATTTGCTGAGTATGCAGGTCTGCTGCAACGGGTGTATTTGGTTTTACAGATGTCTATGTTTTGTCACAATTAGTTGTTCTTAATACCTGATAATGTTGTTACAGGAAATTTCCAAACAGCACGGACTAATGAAGGGTTTGGAGAAAACAATAAAAGAAAAAGATAAGGAACTGACAGAACTGGAAAGAATGAGGAAAATAATATTTGAGATTTCTGGAAAGAAAAATAATATGTCTAATGTTTAAGGAAATAATGTCAAATGTTTTGTTACTGAGGTGTGATATGTGAAGCCAACACCTGTTTTTAGCATGTTATTTATTATAATTAACTTTTTTACAATAATTATTTATATTTTATCCCATTTTATTCTCATATCTTTAAGTTTCCCTTCCACCAAAGTTTTTTAATTATTAGAGTTGAAATGAATCCCTGAGGTCTGGCAAGATAGGCTCATGTACCAATCTTATGCCTGTTCTCTTATATGAGCAAACACCTGGTGACTGAGCCTTGCTTAGTAATTTATCTCATTATTTAAAAAAATAAGTGAATCTTTTTACTCATTTTATTTGTTAACTCCATGCAGTCTTCATTCAACACACTGAAATAGGTATCATTTCTCTTTATACAAGCCTATTTACAAACATGGACAGTACTTGACGGGTTTTGACCCATTTTGTGCCTAGAATTTGAAAGAACTCCACGAGCTGTTTTTGAGATAATCGAGCAGTTAATCAGTCAAGGAAGCATACATTCATATACAGGGTGTTCATTAAAGTTGGTAACAAACTTCGCGGGGGAATTTAAGCAAATTTGCTATAACTACCATAAACAAGCATGTATTCTGTTGAATAAATTGCAATAACTCAATGAATTGTTGTTTGATCCTAATAATCTTTATATGGTTTTGTAGGAAATAAAATTGCGCAACTTTTTTGTCTCTAGTAAGATTTTTGTTAAATTTACGGTTTTTAAGATATTAAATTTTAAAATATAAAAATGGTCGCCATTTTGAAATGGTACAAAGTAGAAACTTGATACTGCGCACAAAAATAGGTTCTCATAGTCAGCATATACGTACCAAGTTTGAAGTTGATATCTTCAGTAGTTCCAAAGTTATGCAAAATCATGTTAAAAACACATACAGACCGACAGACGGACCGAGCATTTTAGGACCCATGTTTATAGGAACTTTTTTCTTAGTTTTGATGAGTACTATCAGCCCGCGAAGTTTGTGACCAACTTTAATGAACACCCTGTATATATACAAGAAAGGATACAAATATTGCTCTGTAAAAGCATAGGATGAATGCTTGTATACTTTTTTGCACAACTAAACTACAAGGACTTTCTCCTAATGCCTTAATAAATTACTTTTGACAAAATTTAACACTGGACCTTAAGGGTAACAAAATAATGAAAGCTTCGATCGAACAAAGTAATCATCAGAGCTGATTGATTGCAAACTACTGAATTGCTAAGAAGGAAAATCCTTTTTCATAATGTTGAATGAAGATTGTCTGAAATATTCAAAAAAATGTACAGTAGACTCCCTCTTATCTGGACTCTTTGGGACTGAGGCCTGACCGGATAACGGTTTTTCGTAAAAGTAATTTTTTAATCCAAACATTAAAAATTAGTTATTTTACGATAATTTATTATATATTTCCCAAGGAAATCATCAATATCGTTCCTCAATCATTCAAAGACAAACTCATTTTACTTAAATACTTAAATTGAAAAGAGCATTTGGATACGTCATTAGTGGTTCACAAGATCATCTATACAATTTTGTTCATTTTGTGCTGATCATGACCAGTTAAAACAATATTTTGGTAAAAACTGTCCGGTTAAAAAGATGTTACTTCCTAAGAGAGTAGTCCTGTTAAACCGATGTCCAGACATGAGGAAGTCTACTGTATTAAGATAACAATATTGGAACTTTTTATTGTAACAGGTTGAACTTGTAAAAACGGAAAATTACAAAGCAATGCTCGGGTTACAAGTACCAAGACACTTAAAAGACGTTGGTAAAGAGGAAAGTATCACCAATTCTAATTTTAAATAGTCAGTTAAAGAAAAAAGGTGTTCAGATATTAAAATGGCAATCCTTTCTTGAGACGCTTGACCCCTTAACCGCCACGCACGAGTTAGCTCGTGGTAGTATTCTGTATGCGCTGCGCCACGCACGAGATATATCGCGCGTCATCCTTGCTTCGTTGACCGCCACGCCCGAGTTTACTTGGATTTGACTTTCTCAGCTGATTCATGTTGGTACAACTGTTCTGCTAGGTTATTTTTCCCTGCTAAGACTACAGTTGACCCTGACAAGTTGCAGACCGTTTAGTGCTGCACTCCAGTGGATTTTCTTGGAACTACATCCACGCCACGAGATCTGCATTATCGCGCTCGTTGCGTAAGACAAAAACCCGGCGTTTTCGTGTTAATCAAGTAATTAAACTGTGCGCTACTAAAAACTGAACTGCAGGGGCTAATTATTCGGCGCTTAAGGGGTTAAAGAAAAAGACCCCATTCAGCATTTATCAAGTAATAGACTGAATTTTACTGATGACTTAATGTCAGCTCACCATAGGCGTCCCCCAATAATTTGAAATTACGATATAATTATTTATCTAATGAGCAGTCGGGAATTCCATCAGCCATTTTGTGGCCACCAAATCTCTCTTGCTGTCGGATATTATCAGTCGTTACATGACCAACAGTGATTTGTTCTTGCGGCCGTCAGACCTCTGCCACTCTCGGCTGTTTTTATTGTTGTTGTTTTTTAATATTTTGATTGGTTCTCAGATATAAAACCCCTTAAGCTTATATATATATATTAAGCTTTTTATTAATTTATTAATCAACTTAAAAAACAGGATGCAGCATTGAATTTATCATAAAAAGTTGATTTGATATAATGGGTCACAACACCATCTTCAATATGAAATAACATTTCAAAATGGCGGATACAAGATAGCGACTGAAAAATTTGCGTATATAGGTGAAAGTGAAAATGAAGTAGAAATAACTCAACGATGACCAGCGATGGTCACTGTCATTAAATTAACTAGCATCATTTTGTAGTTATGGACCTATTTTAATTAATTAAAACTGGTTAGTTTAAAATGCCGTTAAAAACCAAAGAATTAAAAAATAGTCAAACTTTGTCCAATATTGAATGCATAACATTTTGTTTGGAGATTTGTTCAGCTGGAACAGCCAAAAGACATTTTTAGAAAACAAATAGTTTTAACGTTTATGGTAAGTGGCGAAAGTAGAAATATTTCACTAAGTAAATTAATTATAAGAATTCTAAATTCGGTTCGAAAAAAAAACTATTCTCGAATACTTAAATTTGACCTCTAATGAAAATTTAAGTATAAGTAACAATGACTGGTAATGGTTGATTGTCCTTGTCTAGCATTATTTTGTGGTTCTGGTCCTATTTAAAAAAGTTAAAACTGATTAAAAATAAATTAATAAAAAGTTCTCATAGCACGTGAACTAATCAAGATATTAAAAGAAAAATGTGGCATTGTAATCAATGAAAAAATCTAGATTGAACTGATGGGTCATTACACCTTTACATGTGACAGAAATTATTTTAAATCCAAGATGGTAGCCAAAATCGGGCACCCACTCAAAATAAATTATTACCTACCCAACAATTGACTGGATAACCGAGTGGATAAAGCGCTCACCTCATAACCTGAGGATCGCCGGTTCGATCCTGATCAGGATCGAAACTAGGTCCAGTTGCCATTTGTCACTGGGCTATGAATTAATGATGCTATCTATCTAACAAAAGGTCGCTGTTAGGTAGTAACAAGACCCAAGTTTGGACAGTTACCGATCAAAATGTCAAAAAATACCACTGGCTTAGAACGAAAAAAAAACAATGTTTGGGGGTTGTATGAGGTTGATGTTTTGAAAATATAAAAAAAGTTGATGCTATTATGGGACTTCCAAATTTATTTGGCTATACAACTTGAGTAATTGCCATTTGAAATACATGGCTTATGGGAAAGATGAAAGTGGAACAGAGAATAGGTACATGAAGAAGGAAAATAAACAATTTATATGTTTATGAAATATATTTACAATATTCAAATACAAATATATTAACATTGAACATTCTAGTACCATTGATTTTTGGTTAGCAAAAGAAAAAACTAAGAGCTGACCAATGATTACTACAATATCCATTAGATCTCGTTTAATATAATAGATCCATTTAAAGAAAAGTAGGTTTGAAGGACATCAGTGAAACTGTGGACTTATGTGTAAAGACCAAATATACTTTTCAAGAACATTTACTACTGTGTTTGTTTCTTCTGACTGAAGTAGAAAATGCAGCAATGTGGGATTGTTTGATAATTTCACGGCCGAGCACAGACGCAACATCTCATTGCTTGAATTCCACTTCCTTTGTAGTGCAACCATGGGAGTTCCCTGAAACACTTCAATTTCTTTTGAAATCATCTCAGTAAATTCACTACTGCTGATATTCTTTTTGCTCTTTTCGCTGGTTTCGGTTTTGAAATCTGAGGCTAGTTGAAACATTTCAGAGAGCAGTTTCTGTAACTCACCTGAATCCATCAGACCACTAAATATTGTAGTAGTTAGGGTGTTAATTTCCTTTACTTTTCTCTCACCTTCTCTCCAGAGTTCTTCATCTTTTGCTGCCCGACTGATAACAGATTGTTTTAAATCATCCATTAACTCTAATTCCTCATCAGACATGAGTGGATTTTTATCTTCACATATCTTCTTCTTCTTTCTTTCTTCTTGCAATAATTTTAACATCTCATCAAGGCACTGCCCTGCTTCTTTTCTATGTTCATCTGAAAATAAACTCAGCAACACTTTCTTTTCTCGTTCAAGTTCTTTTGATTCTAATTCCAATTTTGCAAGACATTCGGAAATGCGTAATTCCTTTCTCATAGCTAACATTTTTAGGTCTTTAAGCTTCATTTTGAATGTTACTACCTTTTTGCTGGAACCCATCTCTGTACCATTCAATGTGATGTCACTAAGAAGGGACTTAGAATTTAAAGCCCTTAGAGCTTCTTTGGCAGTGTGGGAAATTCCATCGAGTATGTTACTGGGTTTGAATTCCAAAATCGAAGCCATCATATCACACAAATATTCACTATCGTCATCCGAATCTTTAAAAGGATACTTGTAATTTTTTACATATTTACAAACCAAGGACTTCTGATTGTTTTTCTCACTTTGGAAAATAGAGTTCTTAGAGCTTTTCATACATGTGACAAATTCTTTATTTAGATTTACTTTTTCACAGTCTTTCAAAAGTTTAGCTTTCTTTAGTTCCAAGATCGTTGTTTTATCCTCGATTTCACTCAACTTGTGCCTTTTCCGCTCTATCTTACAACTGTTCTGCGATAGACTAAATTTTTCACTCTGCAGTTTTTCATCCAGTATCTTGATTTGTTCTTTTATCCTTTCTTTTTCTTCTTCTATTTTCAGTACTTCCTTCACTTTCGAAAGTTGACTGATGGAATCTAGTTTGAAGTTGCTGAACTGACCGACGTGTATGTTCTCCGCTTGCAGTCGGGAGAGGAGGACGTTCTTGCGTATGGTAGCGGCGAGGTCGGGGGGCTTGACGTGGGCCTGCAGGTGTCTCCAGACCGGCCGCATCTTCGGCGTGTTCAGCTTGCGCAGGTCGGCCGGCTGAAGTTCCTCACGCCATCCCAGCGACTGCAGCCACTCGCACAGTCCCTGGCTCTGGCAATCTCCTGTCACCTCTGTAACCACAGAACAGGTTAGCAGATCGGCCGACTGCAGTCACTCGCACAGTCCTTGGCTCCGGCAGTCTCCCGTCACCTCTGTAACCACAGGACAGGTTAGCAGATTGGCCGACTGCAGTCACTCACACAGCCCCTGGCTCCGGCAGTCTCCCGACACCTCGTAACCACAGGACAGGTTAGCAGATCGGCCGACTGCAGTCACTCGCACAGTCCTTGGCTCCGGCAGTCCCCCGTCACCTCTGTAACCACAGGACAGGTTAGCAGATTGGCCGACTGCAGTCACTCACACAGCCCCTGGCTCCGGCAGTCTCCCGACACCTCGTAACCACAGGACAGGTTAGCAGATCGGCCGACTGCAGTCACTCGCACAGTCCTTGGCTCCGGCAGTCTCCCGACACCTCTGTTACCACAGGACAGGTTAGCAGATCGGCCGCCTGCACTCACTCGCACAGTCCTTGGCTCCGGCAGTCTCCCGACACCTCTGTAACCGCAGGACAGGTTAGCAGATCGGCCGACTGCAGTCACTCGCACAGTCCTTGGCTCTGGCAGTCTCCCGACACCTCTGTAACCACAGGACAGGTTAGCAGATCGGCCGACTGCAGTCACTCGCACAGTCCTTGGCTCTGGCAGTCTCCCGACACCTCTGTAACCACAGGACAGGTTAGCAGATCGGCCGACTGCAGTCACTAGCACAGCCCCTGGCTCCGGCAGTCTCCTGTCACCTCTGTAACCACAGGACAGGTTAGCAGATCGGCCGACTGCAGTCACTCGCACAGTCCTTGGCTCCGGCAGTCTCCCGACACCTCTGTTACCACAGGACAGGTTAGCAGATCGGCCGACTGCACTCACTCGCACAGTCCTTGGCTCTGGCAGTCTCCCGACACCTCTGTAACCACAGGACAGGTTAGCAGATCGGCCGACTGCAGTCACTAGCACAGCCCCTGGCTCCGGCAGTCTCCCAACACCTCTGTAACCACAGGACAGGTTAGCAGATCAGTCGACTGCAGCCACTCTACATCAACCGGTTACTGAGATATTGGATCTGCTAAATGCAGTACATTGTCTATTGTTTTTCCCTGAAGGGACATAAACTATCCAAATTCTGGTATGAATACCCAAATTGTTCATTAAATTTAATTTCCCTAAAACGGGATTTCAAAAAATCATAATATGAACAACATAATTGATTTAATTTGTTCATGTGATGGTTTGATTTGTTTTTATTTCTTGGATCTGAGTAGATCGATAATATGTTTGCTGACATTTATGAACTATAACAAATATACATTTATTAAAAATCATCAGAAATCAAGATCATCAGAAAAAATTGCAGATTATTAAGAAATGAGATCATGAATGATAAAATTTACCTTATTTAGATTCCCTATGTAGATTATGCCCACATACAAACAGTAAATCCTTTATAGTCCAGCCAATTTACGCGATGACCTCAAAAAAACTGCAAGAAAACATTTTTTTATGGAATTCTACTTAAAAAAATATGAATTTTAACATACCCAAAGTTACCAAAATCGGACCATGGGAACCTCACTAAAATCACGTTTCAAAATGGCGGCTTTTCCCACCATACAAAAATTTTTGAAAAGAGATATTCAACTGCATTTTGTATCAATGTTTTTCGAGATATTAACTTTGGACCGCCGCCAATCATCGTTGGGTGATTGGTTCTAAATTTTTACAGAGTTTACATTTTTGGCCGCCATCTTAGATCCGCCATATTGGATATAATTTAAAAAAAAAAAAAAAAAAGATGGTATAAGATGGTGTTGTGACGCATCATTATGGACTAGATTTTTACCCTGAACACAATGCTGAAATCCGTTTTTGAAAATATGCATTCGTTAAAAAGATATGCTCAAATAAAAATTCATCCCTATACATTTCTTATGGACATTTAATTTTTTCAAGGATTTTTTAAGGATTTTTTAAGGATTATCTCTTATATCTCCAGTTCTAATTAAGGTATGTAGTTCGTTTTGGTCTTAAAATACTCAGTCATTTAACGACTTTTATATGAGCTATTGATCATTAAAATCGGACGACTGCTGGACGAGCTCTAAGGCTAAAATCGACACGAAAATCCATTTTTTAGAAATTTGTTTTTTGTCAAAGATTCAATGCGCAGGACCTAAATGGATTAAAAAGCTCGTTCTCCCCTCAAATTACTTAGAAGATTCTGGGCTTTCATATGAGGTATGGCTCATTAAAATCGGACTTACTTAATTTGAGTTATGAACCTTCATTTACCATAAAATCTGTTGAATTTCGTAAATTGTATATAATTAATGACTCATACATAGAAAACTAAGAGAGATTCAAGACATTTAAATGTTTTAATTAACTCAGTACATTATTGGCTTTCATTTAAGCTCTTAATCATTAAAATCGGTTGAGTTTGAGGTGAGATGTAGACCTCAAACCAACAAAAATATCAATTTTTTCAAAATTTCTTAATTATTTAAAGATTTGTATCTCAAGTCCCAAACATGGCCTGCAAGTTGGATTGGTTTTGAAACACGCACTGATCTACTAGCTTTAATTTGACATATTGATAATTAAAATCTGACAAAAATAGGATGAGTTATATTCTTTTATATCATCTTTGACAAAAAACAAATTTCTAAAAAATTGATTTTCGTGTCGATTTTAGCCTTATAGCTCATCCAGCAGTCGTCCGATTTTAATGATCAATAGCTCATATAAAAGCCAATAAAAGACTGAGTAGTTTAAGACCAAAACGAACTACATACCTTAATTAGAACCGGAGATATAAGAGATAATTCTTAAACCATCTTTAAAAAAATTAAATGTCCATAAGAAATGTATAGGGATGAATTTTATTTGAGCATACCTTTTTAACGAATGCCAATTTTCAAAAACGGATTTCAGCATTGTGTTCAGGGTAAAAATCTAGTCCTTAA
This sequence comes from Flexamia atlantica, assembly GCA_035578135.1. Lineage (NCBI taxonomy): Eukaryota > Metazoa > Arthropoda > Insecta > Hemiptera > Cicadellidae > Flexamia > Flexamia atlantica. The sequence continues at coordinate 58,442,234 of JAQJVK010000006.1, forward strand.
TGATGCGTCACAACACCATCTTTACATTTGAAAAAAATATTTATATCCAATATGGGGGATCCAAGATGGCGGCCGAAAATGTAAACTCTGTCAAAATTTAGAACCAATCACCCAACGATGATTGGTGGCGGTCCAAAGTCAATATCTCGAAAAACATTGATACAAAATGCAGTTGAATGTCTTTTTTCAAAAATTTTTGTATGGTGGGAAAAGCCGCCATTTTGAAACGTGATTTTAGTGAGGTTCCCATGGTCCGATTTTGGTAGACTTTGGATATTTAAAATTCATATTTTTTTAAGTAGAATTCTATCAAAAAACGTTTTCTTGCAGTTTTTTTGAGGTTCCCCATGTTACTTTTTTTTTTTTTTGAATGACTGGCCTATTAGAAATTCACTGAGTATGCAAGATGTCTGCAACAAGTGTATTTAAATTTTAAGATAAATCATATGTTTGGATTTAATTTTTTCATGTGATTATTTTATTTGTTTTTATTTTGACTGATTTTAAATCATTGATTGTATGTTTGCTTACATTTTTATACTATAACAAGGATACGCTTAAAAAAAATTAGACTAATAATTATAAGATTAACAAAAAGCGTATTGGTGGAATGGATACCGATATGATATACTTTTTGCATCAATTACATAAAATGTTTGAAACATTTTTTCCTTTATACAAGTTAAATAAGCTCCCATAAAAAAATTAATTCTTTAGAAATTCGCTGAGTACGCAGGTTTGTTGCGACGGGGGTACTAATTCTTATATTACTGATGGGTAGTACAGTGTAACCTGGATAATTTGAACCTCAAGGGACCAGCTAAAAACTTTGAATTATCCATAATTTTGAATTAAAGAAGTTCTAAGGAATGAGGCCAAAACATTAAAACTTCACATTGTGAATTTAACCTCTTTATCAAATTGACACTCTAAAAGAATAAATTCATCAACAAACGCTAATTATAAGGAATCATAAAATCATAAAACAGAAATAACTACCCTAAAGTATAAACTACGTACGACACGATGTACGATAATTCAAAGAAACATTTCTGCTAGAAAAAATACTGTACGTTCTGCTACTTCTGAATTTGACACAGACTACCAACTTAACTTCGTGTAACATTGACAATTGTACGCTCATTGACTTTCCGCTAAAGTGAGTGTTGTTTTATAGGTCCGAGATTTTGTCGACATGGTCATTACACCTATTTAATGTTACGTAAAAACTTTTAAACAGTTAAAAACAAGACACTGCACAAATAAAAAAAAACACTTTGTTATAAGGACAATGGAATGCTGGAAAACAATTCTGGAATGCAGGAAAACAATGGAATGCTGCACTGGAATTCGGAAGTTAGTTTGGCTGGTGGGGGGAGGGAAGGGGGCCGCAGTGTTGTGTCGACATAGAAAACCGCGCATCAGGTCTGATGCATGGCTTGTCTGCCAAGAGCCGTTCTACCTTAGACTAGGTTCTACACAGAATCAAGCGCGAAAAGACTAGTGGCGCTGCCACGAGCGCAACCCTTTTCCAAACCCAGTCAGCATTCTGTACTGTTTTAGTTTACATTATTGGTGTCGAGTTACAAGCGATGTTGAGGCAGGGTGGGAAGCCTGGGAGGTGGAAGGGATGAGTCATTTGACCATAACCTGACACGCCATAGGTCTGGCGTTAATTTTTTATTGAACGTCGTAGTAAAACGTGTTTTCCAATGAATCTGTAACTATTTCCAGTCGTGGAATGAAATTGATGTACCTTAATTTGGCACTTAAAAAATTTGAATTATCCAAAATAAAAATCAGATTATCCACGATTTTTTAGCATTGTTTAGATACAAAATGCCAGGGACCAAGAAAAATATTCGAATTAAAGAATATTTCGAACTATACAAGTTCGAATTATCCACGTTCCACTGTATTGACTTTTTAAAATCCAAATGTGAATATAGACCCAAAATGTCTAAATCAAGAAAGTCTGCTGAATTAGTTTTTGGGCATGTGTGCAAATTTTCTTTCGCTACATACCAAATTTGTCACATTAACACATACATCATACATGAATTTTATATATTAACAAACATTAACTAACCACTACCCTAAGAGCCACCACTGATAAAAATATAGATAAAACAAAACACTTGAAACAAAAAACATTGAGAAGAAATTATGTGTCTAACCCAAAACTCATCGTCAAGCCTCAAAAATCAATAATATTATACTTATGACTTTTGAAAATGACCTCTTGCTGTCTACATTACTAACAGAAGTAACACAATCGAAAAAGGCTAGAAGATAGTCCATTTACCACACTTCCCTTTTAAAGAAAATTAGAAAAAGAGAAAAAAAATTCTCGGAGCTTAAAACCCTGACTGGTTATTGAAAATGCCATTTAACTAAATAATTTTAAAAAGTCATATAATTTGTCCAGCATTTGTATGAATAACATTGTATTTGGAGATTAATTCAAACTAGAATGGTCCAATGACTTTTGAAACAAATCACAAATGGTATTGATATTGATACTAAACGGTGTAAGTATAAACATTTGACTAAGTAAACTACATGAATTGTAGAGTAAAAAGGATTCAATTGGAACACCTAAGATATTAAAAAGAAATATTTTTTCCAAAGTACACAATTAACAAACACTGAAAGAAGATAAATTTTTTAACAAAGAAAAACCAACTAATCCAACTGAATAACTAACTATCCAACAACCTACAATTTTTTCTCAGCTGATCAACACTCACAAATGATCTGTTATGAAACATGAACAGCTCAAGATTGCTACCTTGAAGAACCCCTGGTAATCAACCTTATTCCATCCATTCAAATTAAACATACAAATGGTATACTATCCAAACAATAACACCAATAATTAACTAAAAGATTTCATGACGTTTCGGGATTGTAATCTGATACCGTCTCCAGTTGGAAAAGAACCTAAAACATAACAGGATTAGTAACACAAAGCCGGAAACCCTGGACAAAAACATAGCTAAAACAAAGAACTCTGTAAGCAGTCATAAAACACTTATGCTGAAAATAAAATAAGAACACAATATAGCAATGAATTCACAACTACCACCAATCAGTACAGAGTACATCCACACCCAATCAGAGCAGAGCAAAATAGCGTGGAGTGGGAGGAGAGAAAATAGCGGCGGTAAAGGAAATATCACCTCTGAGGGAAATGTAAAAATATTCCTTTGCTGCAGCAATTTCCTCTCCTCCCGCCAGTCTTTGCTCTGCTCTGATTGGATGTGGACGAATCTGTTATGATTGGTGATAGTTTTGAATTCTGTGCTTTGTGCTTTACTATGTTCTTGTTTTGTTTTCAGCATTTACAGTGTTTTGTGACTGCTTTTACAGTTTTCTGTTTCAGCTGTGTTTTTTGTCCTGGGTTTCCTAACTGTGTGTAACTAATTTTGTTATGTTCCACGTTCTTTTTCACCTGAAGATGGGATGAAGACGTTCAGGATCTGGAACCTGATCCCGAAAATCTCAAAACTTGTTATTACTAATCTTCATTAATCAGTTATGGCAAATGCCCACAAAAATCAAAATCAAAACAAAAAATCACTATCACCAACAATGAATTTCAAACAAAGAGCTAAATTAAAGCTTTCAGGAAATTATTGCATATATACATTAAGCATCATGGTGCATGGAATATTAAACCCATGGAGTGTACAAGTGCATTTACAGTAAATGTCACAGAAAGAAGCACAATATATCTACGGCTATGGCTATTATAGTACTACCGGTATTAGATGATATTGTCAACATATGATATGAACACAACATTGCAGGTGTCAGACAGCGGGATTCCCCACTCCTCCTCCCCCACCTTGAAACCAGCTGGCTGGCCATAGCTACAGGAAAGTTGCAAAAACTGTAATCTGATTCTTATTTTAACAGTTGGTGTGTTATATCTTGAGTTATGGGAACCACTTACATCTGAAGTAGTTGGAGTGGAGTGAAAGCCATCAGATAACCACAGCTGATATCTGATGTCGTACTAGCTTTTCGTGTTAAAATTTTCTAATAGCTGTATATTTTTATTTTTATTGTAATTTGTACGAACTCTTCATGTTTCTAGAAATTTCCTTTGACATTGTTTATTGAACCAGATCATTGAGAATAATAAAATAATGAATGAAAGCTCTGGTAATGGGTCATAGCTCAAGATATAACACATTAAGTGTAGACAATTTACACAATTTAGTGTGTGCATACCTTGAAAACTACACCTAAATACCATTACTAAACAAAACAAATAGACAGACTCACAATAGATTTTTTTGATTTTTGAAAACACAGTTTTCAATAATGAAAACCCAAGAATGTTAACAACAGACAAGGGGTACAACTAACATGAAAACAACAAAACATTATAATTAAACTACCGATAATCTCTACCGAACCATTCAACAATAAACAATAGCTGATTTATCATTTTGATTGTATATTAACGGAGCTGCCCCCAATTTAATTAACATTGAAATCGTTATAATAATTTCATTTATTAATTTTTGGGCTATGTCAAAGTAAAAAAAACTCCTATATTTGAATTAATACAAATATGAGGCACGAGAGGGAGGGAAATTTCACTTATCGTTCGCCAGCGCCAGGCATGTCCCTCAGAAAACAAATTAGTGAAAACCAACGAGTATTATTCGCAAAATCCTGCTAAGTATATCACTGGTTGAAGCATCTTTTTTGTCACGACATTGTTTCCTATTGGATGAATAATATGGTTTGTTGTAGTATATATCTTGTCCTAAAAGTTTATTGATTGTCCGCTAGATAATAACACTTGGACTTTGGAATTTTCTGTTATTTCGGAACTCCTCGTGTGTCTTCGTCTGTCTTCAAGGGGTTCGCTTGCTGCTTGCGAATGATAAGTAATACAAATTTCCCTCCCTCTCGCGCTTCATAGTTGTATTAATTCAAGTATGACAAACAAATAAAACAACTATGCTCAGTTCCATGTTAACCGTTCAGTATGGAATTGCTATAAGCCATGTATTTCTAATGGCAATCACATACTATAGATTGGATACAGTAAGCGAAAAACACAGCAAAGTCAATAGAATAACAATCTCTAAGAAGGCCTTTACTAAAAGGTGAACATGGAACTGAGTATAAAATTCCGTACCAATTACACAAAAAAATATAAATAGTGTAAAACTGCACAGTTACAACAAACATTTATTCTTCCTCCCAAAATATCCACTGGATTTACTTACTGCATTTTTGTTTACTGGATGATGCCATGTCTTTATGTTATTGGTTCATTGAGACCTTCAAAGTAAATAAAAATTAGAAAATGTATTTTTAAGAAAAGTAAAAAAAATTTCTAAAATAAAAAAACATACAGTTTACATAAACATTATCATCGAAAAATCATAGAAACTAATTATTTCTGCTATAGAGATATTGCTATTTATAGATTTTTTTTACTTCCTATCATTTACAGAGAAATATACCAGGGGGGTGTTTCTAAACGATGTTGGTGAATTAATAAAATTGGCTTTGTATTTTGTAATATTAAGATTCCGGTAAGGATAAATGGAGATGAATCGTAACTAGTGATTAGTGATTAGTAGCTTGAACTTGTGAAACGCGTTTAGAAACACCCCCCAGGTCCTAAACAGAAACCTACATATACCACATAGGGTTCTACATGACCACTTATGAAACGCAAGGAGTTAAAAAATCTTAAATGTAAGAGTAGTAGTGAAATAGGAAAGCTGGCGCGTGGATTAAGTTGGAGGACGGGAGGGCGAGGGCGGGCCGGGGATAAGCGCCGGGTGAAAGCGCCAAAAACCGCCCTTTTCCGCCTGTTTCCCGGGTTTTTCACGCCGAAAACACACTTTTCCGCACATAATTCGACCCGGTTTCGACACAATTTTTGATGTAATTTAAAAATAAAAAATTTCAAATTTTAAAAAAACATGTAAAAAATTCGGGTCTTTTCCGAGATTTGAACGCGGAATCGCCGGTTCTATTGCCGAGTACGCTCCCGTCTGAGCTGCGGAGCTTGATGTTTGAGTGCCTTCAATATCTAACATACGATTGGTGATATGGTGTGCCGACCAGACATGGACAGACTGGTGTCACTAGATGTCTGCTTGACCATCACTCTTAGGCAGGCAAGGCGTGTCGTATTAACGGGTTACCTCGGGCGAAAAAAAACCATCGAATATGCTAATAAGCCCGGTCTTGGTCGAGAAAAGTCTTTTAATTCCGTTTCTCGCATAAAATCAGACTACATTTACAGTAAATTTCTTTTTCTGTAGTTTGATTTATAATTTCTACCTAATATCAAGTTTTTACCAGTAATTTCACATATGAAAACAGGTTTTTTACAACAAAGACAGACCTCATTGTATTCGTTGTCTGGTCGAGTTTACCGAGTTCTGTATTTGGGTATTTGGGTTTAAAATCTACATGTCCTAATGTGGGACGCCTTTATGAATCTACAAAAAAAACCATGGGATATGCGAATAAGCACTGTATGAATAAGACCAGTCGTTCCAACGGGCCTATCATGTGGGACCAGTCCTAATGTGGGACGCCTTTATGAATCTACAAAAAAACCATGAGATATGCAAATAAGACCAGTCGTTCCAACGGTTCTACCATGTGGGACAAGTCCTGATGAGTCGTTTCGACGGGTCTACCATGTGGGACTAGTCCTAATGAGTCGTTTCGATGGGTCTACCATGTGGGACCGGTCCTAATGTGGGACACCTTTATGAATCTACAAAAAAACATGGCATATGCAAATAAGCACTGCATGAATAAGGCCAGTCTTTTCAACGGGTCTACCATGTGGGACGCATTTACAAACCTACAGCTCCTAATGTGGGACGCCTTTACAAACCTACTACTTTGAATCCCTTTACATATAGGCCGCAAAGTCCGAATGCTAGTCGATTCGTAAACCATGACGTTCGTCCGACGCACGTTGACTGAGCTCATTATGACTTCGTTAACGCACATGACTACGGTTGTTTTGCCTTGACGTGTGTTGACGATGAATGGCTCGCGTTATAAAATTTACACTTCTAAATTTGTGTAAAAAAATTACCTTCTATCGAAAAATATCCTGTCTCTTATCCGAGCCAAATCCCAATTTCGTTTTTGGAGACCAATCTTTATCTTTTACATCTTCTTTAATCTCTTTGTCTTGCAATGTCATAGGCTTGTCTTCGTCTTTTTTTACAACATTTATATCTTCTTATTCTCTTTGTCTTGCAATTTCACAGGCCTAACTTCGTCTTTTCTTACAACATTATTCTCTTTGTCTTGCCCAAACAAAGGTTCGATTCCCATGCCCAATTTCTGATCTACTAGCCTGACAAATGCACGTTGACTAGGCTGTTTATAACTCGGTTAACGTACGTTGGCGTGCGTCTGACTCGAGTTTAACGATTTATTTGACGCAAGTTCTGACACTCGTTATTATTGTTTATTTCAAGTTTGGTTAAAGTTACATTCATTAAAAAATAAACTTAAGTTTGTTAAAAAAATTTAAAAATAAAAATGGAAAATGTATATTTAGATATGATGAAGAGACATTCGAGCGATAGTGACATTGTTGACTCATTGACCAAGAAAGTTAAAGTAGCTGAAAAAATGTGGCCTGATGAAATGACGCCAGAGGTTTTACTCGGGAGTGGAAAGAGGAGGAAATACGATATAGTACCAATACCTGCGCGAACAAGCTCGGTAGCTACGCCACCTGCGCGAACAAAACAAACTGATAGTTCGCAAGACGAGTTAAAAGCGGACCCTGACAAATCACGTGCTCGCGATGCTGATGGTGATGAAAAATGGCCGGATGAAATGACACCGGAGGCGTGAAGACAGTGTGAGAAATGAAAGGCAAAAAGCCTTTCAAAGTGTGTGAAGAATGGAAAGAGTTTTTCCGTGTACACCCGACGCCCTTAGTAAAACCAAGAAATCAAATGAAACTTTTACCTCAGCGAGAAAACAAACCTTTGACGGTCGAAGAAGCAAAGCGGTTGGGTGAATTACAAGACAGACTGAAAGCAGAAGTTGAAGAATCAGACGCTCGAGAATACAAAGAGAAACGTGAGATCGAGAGGCAACACGAGCCGGTTGTTAACGAGTTGAGAAAACTGATGGAGGAATTGAGAAAGAAAAACGAAGAGATTAAAGAGCTGCGTAGCAAACAGAACAAGCCTATAATATTTAGACCGCGTGCAATGAGTACGCCCTCTCGTAAAATGATTGATAAAAGTATAATAACACCGTCCAATGATGAGAACATACCTGAACAAGGCGTTTTTGACAAAGATACCTTAGTTCCTGAACCTAACGTACCACAACAAAAAGATATTTTTGAAGCCGAGACAATAGTGCAAGCGGCTATCACACCGTTGCCTGCTGAAAGTGAAGACGATATGCGTGTCGACGAATCGATTCAAGCCATAATGGAAAGAACCGGTACCGAGGTGGGCACGTTGGCTAGACAATATTTATCCAAGGCCAACGATGGGACATTCGGTTTTAATTATGATATCGGCGAGCGAAAACAAAAAGTTGGCAATTCCGGTGTTACCATAGCGAATGATGATATAATTATCGACAAGATGAAAGAAAGATATCCCGGCACTCCAGGCTTATGGAGACTTTTAACACAGACAGGTGACATCGGCAGTGAACAGTATTCGGCAAGTGATAGGGAAGCTTATAAAAAGATTTTAGTAGACTCTGGTGCCATATTTCAAAATAACGATCCGGCGTCCGGTCGACCCATGGCGAGCCAAGGTTTTAAATGGAAAAAAGTTATTAAACCCATATGGGAAGAGCTTCGAACGGAGGGTGCACGTGGAAATGTCTTGGGAACCGGTTAAAGAATCAGAATACTCTAAGATGTGTGAGAGCGATGGGATCCGGTCTGTTAGTGGATACAAAAATACCCCCGTTGCAGCAGACCTGCATACTCAGCGAATTTCAAATGCTAAACAACGTATTTCAATCCAACATAGCGAGATTTGACATGTTTTGGTTAGCTCCATAAGAATAACATGGGGAATGAGTATGCAGGTCTGCTGCTACAGGTATATTAAAACTGGATGGTTTTGATTCAATATTTAGTAGATCTGAACTAGAAGAAGCTATTTACCAAGTTTTATCAAGATATGTTGAGAAATAACCGAGATATAGAATTTTACTTATTTCCCATAAGGTTAACATTGGGACAACGTAATGTGTTTACCACTTTCAATATCTCGGTAACCAAAGGACATAGAGCAGTGATTCAACATACTAAATTGTTTGTTTTTTTGAGCTGAATTCAATGGTGCCAACAAAAATTCGATAAATTTTATTTTTCTATGTAAAAAACTCAAAAAACCTATTTTTGAGGGGGTTTATCCCCCTTTACCCCCCCTTCCGATGGTCCGATCGTGCTGGTTCACGAACTCATCCGAATAATTACTACTTTACACGCCTGTGCCAAATTTCATTCCGATTGGACCATTTTTGCGAGCGCTATCGTGCTTACAGACACATAGATATATATATATATATATATATATATATATATATATATATATATATATATCTAGAAATTTGAACGAATGGTGTTTTTTGCTTCTGGGGGCCCCAAAACGAAAAGTTATCATGGTCTCGGGCTTAGGTCTTACCATGAGACCTACGGTAATAGCTTCTTCCCTATAGGGGAAATTCGCTAAAACCAATAGAATACAAGTACATAAAAAAATACGCGGACCTCGTAGAAAGACTATATTTTTTAGAATCGGAAGAGAGGGCCGGTAATAACAACTTCCATAATGAAAAGTTGGGCATGGTCAAGTTTATTTATGATCGTCTCACGGAACTGACGAAAAAATCAAAAGGTCACAAGTATATCATGCGTTGCCTCCTTACCCTACCGAAACATTCCACAAAATTCGCGATCGATCGATTAATGAAGTCGGTTGAAAACGGCAACGAAACCGTAGAAGATGTAGTCGAATTTATCCATACCGTTCTTGAACATAATCGACCTTCCGGACGGTCCGATGTATTTGGCGCGATGTCAGTCCTCGCTACCCGAGAAAGTGATAGAGGGATCAGGAATTTTAAACAACATAATCAACAACTTGCCCTTTGAACTGCATGCCCCCGGGATGAATTTCCTTGGACCCGGAACTAAACTGCAGGAACGGTTGGCTAGAGGTGACAAAGGAGTTAACCCTCTAGACAAAGCCGCAAAAGAGCATGATATATGGTATAGTAAACACAAGAGAGCGGAAGATAGATGGCAAGCGGACAAAGTGCTACAGGACAAAGCGTTTGAACGCGTTATCTCCCGCGATGCCGGCCTGTACGAGAGGCCCTTGGCTGGGGCAACAGGGACAGCGATGTGGGTGAAACGGAAATTGGGCATGGGAATCAAACCTTTGTTTGGGCAAGACAAAGAGAATAATGTTGTAAGAAAAGACGAAGTTAGGCCTGTGAAATTGCAAGACAAAGAGAATAAAGACGATATAAATGTTGTAAAAAAAGACGAAGACAAGCCTATGACATTGCAAGACAAAGAGATTAAAGAAGATGTAAAAGATAAAGATTGGCCTCCAAGAACGAAATTGGGATTTGGCTGGGATAAGAGACAGACTATGATATTTTTCGATAGAAGGTAATTTTTTTACACAAAGTTAGAAGTGTAAATTTTATAACGCGAGTCATTCATCGTCAACACACGTCAAGGTAAAACAACCGTAGTCAACGTGCGTTAACGAAGTCATAATGAACTCAGTCAACGTGCGTCGGACGAACGTCGTGGTTTACGAATCGACTAGCATTCGGACTTTGCGGCCCATATGTAAAGGGATTCAAAGTAGTAGGTTTGTAAAGGTGTCCCACATTAGGACTAGTAGGTTTGTAAAGGCGTCCCACATTAGGACTGGTCCCACATGGTAGACCCTTTGGAAAGACTGGCCTTATTCATGCAGTGCTTATTCGCATATGCCATGTATTTTTGTAGATTCATAAAGGCGTCCCACATGGTAGACCCGTTGGAACGACTGGCCTTATTCATGCAGTGCTTATTCGCATATCCCATGTTTTTTTGTAGATTCATAAAGGTATCCCACAATAGGACTGGTCCCACATGGTAGACCCGTTGGAAAGACTCATTAGAACTGGTCCCACATGGTAGACCCGTTGAAACGACTGGTTTTATTCATACAGTGCTTATTCGCATATCCCATAGATTTTTTGTAGATTCATAAAGGCGTCCCACATTAGGACATGTAAATTTTAAACCCAAATACAGAACTCGGTAAACTCGACCAGACAACGAATACAATGAGGTCTGTCTTTGTTGTAAAAAACCTGTTTTCGTAAGTTAAAGGTAAAAACTTGATATTATGTAGAAATGCAAATCAAAATTCAGAAAAAAGAAAATTACTGTAAATGTAGTCTGATTTTATGTGAGAAACGGAATTAAAAATCTTTTCTCGTCCAAGACCGGGCTTATTAGCATATTCGATGGTTTTTTTTCGCCCGAGGTAACCCGTTAATACGACACGCCTTTACTTTCATCTCGCCTTGACTCGTTGGGAAGACGTGGAATGACACCGGTCTGTCCGTGTCTGGTCGGCACGCCATATCACCAATCGTATGTTAGATATTGAAGGCACTCAAACACCAAGCTCCGCAGCTCAGACGGGAGCGTACTCGGCAATAGAACCGGCGATTCCGCGTTCAAATCTCGGAAAAGACTCAAATTTTTACATGTGTTTTTTAATTTGAAATTTTTTATTTTTAAATTGTATCGAAAATCGTGTTGAAACCGGGTCGAATTATGGGCGGAAAAGTGTGTTTTTGCCGTGAAAAACCCGGGAAAAAGGCGGAAAAGGGCGGTCTTTCGGCGCTTTCGCACGGCCCGAATTTAATCCCTGAATTTCTATTTTTTTATTTTTAAATTAAATTGAAACATCTTGTTGAAACCGGGTCGAATTATGTATGAAAAGTGTGTTTTTGGCGTGAAAACCCCGGGAAAAGGGGGGTTTTCGACGCCTGGCCTCGGTCCGAACTTAATCCAAGAAAATTGATATTTTTTACTTTTAAATTAACTCGAAAATCGTGTCGAAACCGGGTTGAATTATGTGCGGAAAAGTGTGTTTTTGCCATGAAAAACCCGGGAAAAAGGCGGAAAAGGGCGGTTTTTGGCGCTTTCGCCCAGCACTTATCCCCGGCCCGCCCTCGCCCTCCCGCCCTCCAACTTCATCCAAGCGCCAGCTTTCCTATTTCACTTCTACTTGTCAGTTTGGCGTGCTTCAGGCTACACATGTAAGATAAAATGTCATGATGGATTAGCCCCTGGATCAATATTTTTCGTCTTCGTGTGCGTTTGTGTTCGTTTCATGTGTTTTTTATCATCAACTGACAAACTCAACTATGAGTAATATTAAGTTTTAATTAGACATTTTTAACTACCTGAAGATGTACTCCATAAGCAGTACGAAACAGCTGTACTTTCGACTACGCAAACAGGATCAATTGACGATAAGGTAACTTAAACCTTTTTTTATTAAGATAAAATGCCTTTTGGTAGAATACGGCATGGCAATCTAGATTTAAAATAAAAAATTCTGAGTCAAAAATAGCAGCCATTTGAATTTTAAACGTGATATGAGTGTTGGAGTTGTGCTTTTAAGACAGAGTTTGCAGCAATATTATTGTACTTTTGCATTTTAAGTTAAACACCATTTGACCTTTGCTTACAAGTGGTTATGCTCCAGGCTAGGCATAGGACAAGTTTTATATCGTACAGTTATCAATCATAAAGCAAAGATGAATCAATAAAGAATATGAATGAACAGAATAATGCAAAACAAAATGTAAGATGAGCAAATAGAGTATGGTATGGTAGAAATTTCTGATTCTTTGAATTACATTTTCCCAGCGTAAAAATATGAAGATTGCAAAAGAATTAATAGAAGTTGGCCGGCGGATCTTGATTTTGCAGGACAGGACAGGCAGATACCCTGCACTGTTACATTCATGTAATGTTAGTTCAGCTGACACTTTTGTCTCCATCATTCTTTTTAATCTGATTTACGGCATTATAATCTACTAAAAAAGCAACATAACATAGAGGAAATGTTGTCTGTACATGTTCTTTCTATACATTCTTTTCTGTTCTATACATTCTTTGGTATCTTGAAAAAGATCTTATAATTTATGTACATTTCAATCTATGCTTGCTTAAAGATTTTCTTCTGATTCTTACTTTATGGGCGCTTTCCCAAAGAGATTACATAAAGAGTATAATTGTCAGATATGAAGATTACTGTCACCGCCCCAGTAATGGTGTGTGGACTTTTTTCAATGGTGTGTGGAATTTTTTTGTTGTGGTTTAAACCATTAAAAAGTTACCAGACTTAAATGCCATGCTGTACACATTATTTATACAATAAAACCACACCAAATCGACATTTTGTGGACCCAGAGGTTGTCGAGTTTGGGGGGTTGTCAAGTTTGGGGGGTTGTCGAGTTATCCAGAACATAGGAATTTACAATGACTTTTAATATATGAACACAAAACAAATTTTAGTTTCACATAATATAAATTTATTACTTAGCCTACATAAGTATGTCTACATATTGAGTAAACAATCTTTGAAGAAATGTCAAATATGGTACTCAACAATTAAAACTAAATGTTAAGAAAAAAATGCTATTTAACAAAATTATTGAATAAGGCAGCTCAATTTATGTAGGTATCAATGTAAATAATGGTCGTGGGTTATTCTGAAGGTGACCAGACGTCCCGTTTTAAACAGTACCGGTCTGTACTTTTGACGGTATGGTCCGGTTTTTTTAGCTATGTGTCCCGTTGTCCCGACAAATATGCTCAAAAGGACCATTTGTCCTGCTTTGGTGTAATTTGTACAAAAATACATTATAAATATACTTCTTCATTCCAGAAACAAATCAAGTTTTCTCTGGCTCTTCCGTAAAAAATAGAGTTCATGCAATTTTTAATTTTAATAGATATAAATTGGTCACTCAAATTGTTTTTTACAAATTAATTTGAAAAATGAAATGTTATCATAATGGAATGGATTTTATTAATATTACGCTTGTTAGGCTTTTTATAATAACTTAACATTTTTTATAACTAGTTTATGATATCCTAATCTATATGTTATTGCATTTAAAATTTTTTAGATTAGTAACAAATAGGCTACTACAAGTTTTAAAACAGTCAAGTAAAAAATTAAAAAGTTATGATTAACTGGAACCAGTTAAGTCTGGAAACTGTGTAATGGTTTATGATGCATTTAGGCTCTATGGCATAAATGTACACTCTAAAAGTGTCTAGGAGCAGTAAGAAACCCACCAAAATAGCACCAATTTTTCCACATTTTCTGAGGGAGGACCGCTGGACCCTTCTCCGAGTTATTCCATACACTCAAAGCCTCCCCGGAGGGCAGCGTTCCATTTTGGATTCTCAAAAATCTGGTACCCTTGGGTATTCAGCAGAGGTTTCTGCATGTGGCCTTTTATGAAAAGTCACTCAAAAAAAAGTAAAAATGTGCTAACAAATAATAAAAAATTATACAAACAAGTTTTTTGCTCCCTGGGATTTTTTGTAGGGTAGGGCTGGGCAAAATTGAGAAAAATTTTAATTTTTACCAAAGTTACATTTTTTTATTAAAAAAAATAGTAAAAGGTGTTAAAATGCTCATATATTTATAATATTGTGGTCAAGTTGTCTTATCTGTGCTCGCATTAAAGGAAAAATAATAACCTTTTCTTTTTCACCCACACAATGTGGTAAAAAAGTCAGAATGGAGTAAATAGAAGACATTGTTAAAACTTTTAATGAAACACGAGCCTAAAGAAGAGCAGGGGTAAAAAAAACTCAGCAGGGAACAAACAATCCAATAAATCTTAATCTGAATTTTTAGCTGCTAAGTTAGTATAAACTTTGATATTAAGTTTTTGTTTTTAAACTTAAATTAATCATTTTAGCTATTTATATTAAAAACAAATTATTTATTAATATAACTTTGAGCTTACATAGTTTACAGACCCTAGCAGCTTTACTTGACTTACATTTGATGTCCTTTTAAAGTTTATACACAACTACAGGTTTTGGAACAACGTACTTGTGCCTGCCCTTGGAACCTTTCAAGCTAGGAAATGGCAATTTACCCTCCACGTCACTTCTTTTCACACAGCATTAAATCAACTTATTTTTACAGTAAACACTCTCGTGTCTGAAATACTTTTTGGACATAACACTCCTACTTTCTTATCTGGAAACAACTCCTGTACGATTAATTTTTAATAATTATTTAATTATTGACCAATACAACAGTATAAAATAAAAAATCAAAATATTTTTAACAACTTTGTTGTCAGGAAATACAACCATACGAATTAGGGTTAAGTAGGCTATTTAGGTTTTGAATTTTTTATAAAAAAAGAATTATGTGTAAATTTGAGCTACTGTTATTACCCCACCAATTTTATTTTTATTTAAAAATAAAAAAAATATATGTTTTGACTGGAATTATAAAGACACTGCAGTCTTCTTTGTTTGGTAAAAATCTACAAGTCTGCACTAGTTTCTGATTTTTGAAAAAAACTATATTTGCAAATTAAAAAGTTTTTGATAATTGAAAAAAGATTTTAACGCAGAATAAAAACAACAGTTTTCTAAACCTTAACCTGTAGCCAATGGAAGCTGCAAATTTTCATCTGTAGCTAATTCTTAATAGTTAATGTGTCTAAAACTGTGATATTTGTTTCTTTTTACCTCCAATAAAAACAACAGTTTTCTAAACTTCTTTTAACCTGTAAAATATTGCCAATGGAAGCTGAAAATTTCCTCTATAATTATAAATAGTTGTTGTGTCTAAAACTGTGATGTTTGTTTCTTTTTACCTCCAATAACTTACTTTTTCCAAAATAGCCTATTTTTGTCTTTTTACTGCCTAGCAGTTTTAGTGCCCAGCAACTGTCTCATTTTCACCCCGCCTTACCCTATGGAATAAAATGTAGGCCTTCATAATGCATAGTCACATATTGATGTTGATAGCACAAGACTAACAAACTTGTCCTTACTAAAAACCTATTACAGTAGAACCTCGCTAATCCATCACCTACGGGACCGGGGGCATGGTCGGAAGAGCAAAAAGGTCGGATTATCGGATGAACTCATTTTATTGACATGAAAAAGAACAAAAACTGTATTTCGATCAGAAAAATTATGTTAAGAGTGTTTAACAAGCTACTATTCTGTAAAAAACGACATTAGGACAAATAAAAACTAACCGCACCAAATGTTAGTGCTCTACTGAACGATATACGCACTCCCAATGAGTAATACATCATCGACAGGAGCCAACCTGAACGGAGGAATGCACCGGTAATGTAAACAAATATCAAAAACCAATTGCGTGGTCGGACTAACCGATAAGAAACCCCCGCTGAGGGCGAACTAGCGGAGGCCTACTTCCCCGGCGGCATGGTTGGATTAACCGAGGAGTCGGACTATCGAAGGTCGGACTAGCGAGGTTCTACTGTAGGCCTATAGTTGGCGCATGGTCATCCTGACCAGCACGAGAATTTTGACGCTCGGGGTGTGGGGGAGGAGGGGAAGTCACTCCCCTACTCAAGCCCCGCCCTTTACTACTGCTACGAGCTGTAAATAAGTGAACTAATATTCAAAACAAAAGTAAAATTCTTGGTTGTCAAAATATATTTAAGGTCATGGTTTGAGGTTTTGTTTACTGTACACAAGTTTTATCTTTGTAATTTCACCTGTAAAATTGGAAATATGCATTGTGCTCTACGAATTTGTATGGACTGGTTATTAAATAAGTTTAAACTTGAAATAGTTGTTTCCATAAGTTTTAAATAAAAAATCATTTTCCCAAAGTAAACAAGTATTGTTTATTTTCTTCGATTGATGATAGCTGTCAACTCGGTCGAGGTTTAAGAGTCGCTATCTAACGACAGTAAAATCACTTCAAGAACAAGAAAAAAAACAAAATAATCGCCCAATATAGGAAACCAAATTGTACAAAAAAAAATTGCAGCAGCCAATGACATACGCTTATTTAGGAATCGTCTATCTCTCTCTAAACATTCATTGTCCATCTCTCTCGCACACGTTCTTTAAAATGATCAGGGTGACCATGCGCCAACTGTAGTCTTTGATTAAGGTCCCTCTATGTAACATGACACAGCTACAAGTGAGTGTTTTTATTTCACACCTTATTACAGCTATAAAACATCAATGTTTTTATGTAGTTAGTAGATGCATAACAGCTAGCCTACAAGTGAGAGTGTTTTTATTTCACACCTTATTACAGCTATAAAACATCAATGTTTTTATGTACTTAGGAACATAATAGCTGTACATAGATGCTTTAGATACATAGATGCATTCCTCTTCTGTCATAGAAGGAGCCCTGAGAAACAGAACACCACTTAAGTCAGGACTGTCAGACATGGTGTCACACAAGTCCAGTTCGTTGATGGCTGTTTGGAGCTTTCTTCTCTCTTCATTATAGGAAAGAGAAATTATATAGGTTGCTTTAAAGGTCTTTGTATGCTCATTCTGGATTTCCAATCTTATTGGATGTTGTCGTTTGGTTGGGTTGGTATGAGGTCAGGTAGTTAGGAACACAATTAAAACGGGGTGACTAGGGACACAATTAAAACGGTGTTCAATTGTATACTTTTAGAGCTCTCTTTTTAAATTTGTTCAAATAACGCACTACCACATTAAGCTTATACCTATGACTTAAGCTCAAGCCTGGTCTAGGTCTAAGCTTTTAAAGAAGTTAAACGCTGGTTGGCTCAGTCTGAAAATATGTGTAAAGTTACTTACCCAACATTTCAAGCAGGTTCATTTATTCATAGTTTGTAAATTGGTGCTTTTTTCGCTCCCTTTCTCAGTGGATAACTAAACTGGACCTAAGCCTAAGCAAGTCAACAACTTTTCAAGCGACTTTTCACTGTAAGTGGGGGATAAAACAATGCCTAACACTAGTGAAAATATCTGAAAAATTAAATAATCAATGTATTGTTGTATATTATACTGAATATATTACGCTTAAATTAAATTGTATAACGTTGTAAGAGATTTAGGAACCTGAACGAAAGCAACAGGTTAAAGTCAATGTTTAGATTCATGATTCATGACATATGATGTCCCGCGCTTTTTCAAGACGGGACCAAAGAGTATCCTAAAAGGAGACTGTTCAATATTATTTAATGTATGATTATTGACCATTTAAATGTCATAAACTTCACGATGTGGACTTTAACTATTCCATCGTTAATTGAGTTAATACTTAATGTTTTCAGTAAAACTATGTCAAATAAATGGAAAATAATTCAAGTTGTATAGTAAGTTGAGACAGTCCATTTAAATTTAGCATTGAATATCGACATTGGTTGTATAATCAATGAATGTGGTCACCGGTAGAACAATCATATTATGCAAGTTAAATACATACTTTTCTAAGGGGGGCGGCTTGGTGTAGCGGCTAGAGCGCGGGACTTCGATCTCCGAGGCCCAGGTTCACGTCCGTGAAGACAGCTGTCGCCAGCTAACTCCCCTACAATGTTCCCCATTCCACAACCACTTCCCCTCTTTCCTCTCTCGACCAATAAGAATGCCGCTGTTTTAGGTGGACAATCAGTGGCCATCGGAAGTAGACCTCTATTGCCTTTACTATGTATTAGAGCTCCCAAGGGTTATTGTGCATAGTTCTCGAATTAAAATAAGCAAAACCAAGTGTGTTAAACTTTATTAACTTTCCCACACTTATATAAAATATAATTCAAAATTTAGCCGTCGGAATTTTGACAAAAGTGATCACTTTGTTACTTTGTTACTGATATTTGTTGAATACTTCATGAAATTATAATAATACATGCCCCGCATTTTATTTCACCGAATGGTTGATTATACTCAGATAAATCATAAATGATCAATAATTGAAAATTTAGTGGGAACTTTGCCAAAAGTGTAACTAAATGTTAACTTACCGCTCCGCGTTCGTTGTTGTACTTAAATGGTTTAAAATTTCATAAACTTATGTTCCTAACACATTCCCCGCATTTTTATTTCACAAAATGGTTGAATATACTCAGATATATGTTATGTAAAAAATAATTGAATTTTAAACTACCGGAACTTTGTCAAAAATGTATTTAAAAGTTACCTTACCGCTCCGCATTCGTTGTTTTACTTAAATGGTTTGAAATTTCATAAACTTATGTTCTTAACACATTCCCCACATTTCTCTTCCAAAAAATGGTTGAACATACTCAGATGTATCATATATAAAAAATCATAGAAATTTTAACTGCCGGAACTTTGCCAAAAGTGTATCTAAAAGTTACCTTACCGCTTCGCGTCCGTTGTTTTACTTAAATGATTGAAATTTTTTAACTTATGTTCTTAACACATTCCCCGCATTTATATTTCACAAAGTGGTTGAATTTAGTACATGGCTGCTTCTCGTTAAGATCAACTAAATATTGAATTAAAACATCCCAGTTTTAACATACCTGTTGCAGCAATCCTGCATTTGCATTCCCCATGTTAATCTTATGGAGATTACAAAAACATGTTAGATCTCGCTATTTTGGATGGAAATTTTTTTTGCATTAAAATTTGCTGGGTATGCAGGTCTGCAGGTATTATATATAATGTGCTATTTCCTTGTTTTGAAAGAATGGAACAAATTGCTCCGGACTGTCAGTCGCGGACATGTGAGTTGTAAATTGTATTCAGAGGCTTTGGCACACCGGCCGCTTCATTCAACACACCCGACAATTTATGACTAGCGTTGAATTTTGACCCGGCACACCCTTCACTTTAGCAAAAAAGAGAAACATCCCAAAAACTTCACAGCAGATGTCAAACTGCCTAACTGTATTGGCAAGCTTTTTTTATTTATGAGTGGTTCATTTGATGTAAAAAAACTTGGCGCAACCCTCGGTTCGTATAGGCCTACCAGCAAAGTAGCCTGAAACTGTTTCAACGAACTTGTTTAAATTCTGTTTTCCTGATGTCAGCTAAGAAATGAATATACTGAACATAATTTGAGTTAAAGTGCATGGCAATGCACCAGAATAGTTTGCTTCTTGTCAAATGCTATAAAACGCGTTTAGTTTGTTTCGAATTTATTCCGAACAACGTGCTATCATAGATGAAATTCAATTAACTACATAACAATGTACATTCTCTGCACAAACCTTTTTTTGCCTTTTTATTTATGCTACGTAAAATTTACGAGAGGAGAATTACATTTTGTATCAAAATTCTATGGAGATAACAAATTTTATGTTCATTCCCGATTAACGGAAGACCATGAGTTTATACTTGTCTTGACTTCAGTCATTTGTAACAATGCAATAATAGTTGTATTGCAGTTCCATACTTATATATTATTATTATTAGTACTGTAGTTTCATTTTTCTTAGATTCGAATATGTATGAACAATAGCCAGTGTATGTTTGTCAGCCAGATAACACTTGAATATGCATCGCATTCCAAGTACATTTAAAAAATACAGGTTTGTAATTTACATTGCATTTCAAAACTTTAATCCTTTCGTTAAATATTCAACTAATATTCGAGTTGGCCTATTAGCCCAAGCAAATTAGACCAAAAAAGAGCTGTAGCACCCAAAATTAGGAACAGTCCGGGAAATCATTTTAATCTGTTTAGGGCGCCCCAAATAAGGTAAAAATAACTTTGCGACGGATTCTGACTGGTTTTTGACTTTTGAGAGGCAAAAAACCACCAAAACTGTGTACTTTTTATAGGTTTTTACTTCTATCTCGAAAACAGTGCATCCTGGAGAATACTGTTAAATTACACTTTTGAAGAATATGAAATTCCGCGTCAAATGTCATTCAAAACATTAAGATCGACCCCACCATTTAGCCACAACCGATCGCAAAGTTATCTTATTTTAACGAAAAATCGAACATATGCTGCTCTCTGGCGGGGAACTTAGAAATGCGTATAAGGATTAGACGACAGGAGAACGTTGTTGTATTTTTTACATTTGTGTTTTTATTTTCGAGAGTGATTATCATATTTTTTTTATAAATCACGTTTGAAACGTTTATTAGATGGCGGATTACGTATTTTTCATAAAAATACTTTAGTCTATTCGTATTTTTATTACAGTTTTGTTATATATTTGAAACTATCAATATTTGCATCCTGTAGTTTAGTAAAGGTATTTTGTTTCGGCATTAATCCAATAGATTATCCTTAATTTTTTTATTAAATTATTAATCTAAATTATTGAAACGCGGTTATTTGGGATTATTTAATATTCTCGCTTAGCTAATAAGAATGTGTGCAAACTTTTAAAAAGTTCCGGAAATTTGTATGTCTTGGTGTACTGAACCAGTTCTTAGTATATAATGCTTAGAAATGTCATGGACTTCAAAATCTAACTGCTTCTACTCTTTCTAAAAACAACAAAAATAGGTTTCAGTGCTTAACATCTCTGTAAATAATTCTATATGTCAATTTTTTACCGACGACTCAAGGCCGGGTGTCAAAAGCTTCCAGGCTAGCGTTACGTATAGGTTACACACCATAATCAACTTACAATCAAGCATTGCGTACCTTAAGTAATTAGCATACCTTAAAACAATAAGCAATATAACAACAAGAAAAAATATATAAAACCAATCCTTGATTTTAAATTCATTGAGGTGAGTAACCTATACGTAACGCTAGCCTGGGAGCCTCTGACGCCCGGCCTTATAGTTCCGGCCAAAATTAAAAATGACTCATTGAATTAATAATCACAGAGAAGTCAAGCACTAAAACCAATTTTTGTTGGTTTTTAGTACTGAGAGTAGTAGCAGTCGAATTTTGAAATCCATTATTTTTTAAACATAACTTACTAAGAATTAATGGTTCAGTATACCGTACATAAAATTACGGAACTCTTAAACAGTTTGAACAAATTCTCATTAGGCATTGAGAATATTAAGAAACCCAAATTACCGTATTGCTTTAAGATTTTATTCTTGAAAAAATTTAAGAAATATCTCTTGTAAATGCCGAAACAGAAAACTTTTACCAAACTACGGGATGCAAATGTTGATGGTTTCAAATATTAACAATACTATGTTTTAAAAATATAATTAAAATATTTTTTTATTAAAAATACGTAATCAGCCACCTAATAAACGTTTCAAATGTGATTTAAAAAAAGGAAATAATATAATTACCCACGAAAAAATAAAAAATAAATGTAACAAATACAGGGACAACGTTCTCCTCTCGTCTAATCCTTACGCATTTCCAAATTCCCCGCCAGAGAGCAGCATATGTTCGATTTTTCGTTAAAATAAGATAACTTCGACGATCGGTTGTGGCTAAATGGTGGGGTTGATCTTGATGATTTATACGTCATTCGACGCGGAATTTCACGTTCTTTAAAAGTGCTATTTGAAAGTTTTCTCTAGGATGCACTGTTTTAGAGTTATAAGTAAAAACCTATAAAAAGTACACAATTTTGGTGTTGTTTTGTCTCTCAGAAGTTAAGCACCAGTCAGAATCAGTCGCAAACTTATTTTTACCTTGTTTAGGACGCCCTAAACGAATTAAAACGATTTCCAAGACAGTTCCTAATTTTGGGTGCTACAAGTCTAATTTGCTTGGCCTAAGTGTGGTGGTGGGCGGTGGGCGGTGTTAGTAGGGTCGCTCGCCGAACGGACCTGAAACATCCTTGCGTTAGCGCCCTTTTAGGTCGTTGAATGGTAGATTTATTGGTCATTAGTCAATGGGCCCTGGTGGCACCGTTCTTGCCCCATCGCTTCCTCACTTTCTCTTTATAAAAAAACTAAGGAGAACTATTTGGTGACGGCCCTTGCAGAACGCGGTATGTCGCTAGAGTCAACTCCTACTTGAGTGTTTGATGTAAAAACTAATAAAAAAGTGTAGGTATACCATGCAGATGTAGCCTGTATTATGTTGGGGACTAATTATCATAGGGAGGATTTTTACAATATATTATGGAAACTTTCTCAGTATTACAAAAATGCGTAGCGTAACTAAAGCAAAGGCCGGATTTAACAGGTTGGCGCCCCTAGTCCCAATATTTTCCTGCTCTTAGGGTTTCAAGGGTGGTAGTCCAGAGATCCTTTCTAAGGAATAGTGTTATTTTTTATGGCTTATGTCAGAAAATCAGCTCCAGTTTTTTTAAAATTCCAAAAGGCTCCCCAGGCGCCGAAAATTTGCCACCAAAACACACTTTTTGCACTTTAAACATTTTGAAAGCATTCAACGGGGGCCGGCAAACGCGGACAAAACGACCAAAAAGATCGATATGATGTATTCATTGTAATGGTCTTAAATTACATAGTAAATTATTGGATTTGTTTATTATTGACTTATTATTTATTGTAAACCCCTGTAATGTAAGTAATGTGTTGATTTGTTCTCAGGGAAATGTCGAATGAAATAAAAGCTTACTACGAACAACAAAACTAACCAAAAATGATTTTTTTCCTTTCTTCACGATGTTTGAGTCTGAGATCCTTTTTCCCCTAAACTTGAACCCCTCCTTCCCACCTTCGTCTCGCCTCATACAAATGCTGATGAAATGCACGAGAGGTATTTAAGACCGGTCACATTTTCGAAAATGCCCATTGGCTGCAGAACTGAGGTTAGTTTTTGATTGGATGAAATGTTTGAGGGGAGTGATTGGCAAGAATTGAATTTTTATTTGCTGGAATATTTACCTATTTACGGTTTGTTTAGATGTATGATTTGTTCAATATATAAATTGTAGGCAATAGGGTGAGAGCACCAGTGAATTACCGGTTACTAATGAAATTAATTACACCAGGTTACTAGTGAAAGTAATTACATCCAGTTAGTAGTGAGCTAATTTGACATTACTCCCTTATTTCACAGTCACAGTTATACATTTAACTATAGAGAGTGTATATTTGTTCTTTATAGGCTAAGCAAATTAGACTTGTAGCACCCAAAATTAAGAACAGTCCAGGAAATCGTTTTAATCCGTTTAGGGCGTCCTAAACAAGGTTAAAATAAGTTTGCGACGGATTCTGACTGGTACTTAACTTTTGAGAGGCAAAAAACTACCAAAATTGTGTACTTTTTATGGGTATTTACTTAAAACTCGAAAACAGTGCATCTTAGAGAAAAATTTTAATTTGCACTTTCAAAGAACATAAAATTCCGCGTCGAATGACGTATAAATCATTAAGACCGACACCACCGTTTAGCCACAACCGATCGTCAAAGTTCTCTTATTTTAACGGAAGAACTAGCATATCCTGCTCTCTGGTGGGGAACTTGGAAATGCGTAAGGATTAGACCAGAGGAGAACGTTGTCCCTGAATTTGTTACATTTAGTTTTCATTTTTTCGTGAGTAATAATCATATTTCATTTTTTAAATCACATTTGAAACGTTTATTAGGTGGTGGATTACGTATTTTTAATAAAATAATATTTTAATTATATTTTTCAAGCAAAGTTAATGTAATATTTTTTAAAGTGAATTTCTATTTGTGCTGATATTTGATAAAATATATCAAATATAACACATGCGTCAATTCAAATTTAAATTTAAATCTTTGCAACCGCAACCTGCCAAATTCAAACAAACTGGCGGACCAATCAAAAGCCATGAAAACGAACTACGAACTGCGGACAGGCGAGTTCGTGCTGAGTCACTGCAACGGTCTTTTCTGCCCATTTCACCGGTGAAGCCAGAAGGAAGCGGTCGGGAGACATTGAGCATCGCTCACGTAACGTACGCAAATTAGTTCGCCACAGTCGTCCGCCCGAAATAAATTTCTGTTGCCAAATTCAGCGAATTTCAATCTAACGCGAAAGTGCGCTTCAGAAAGAAAAGTTTGTGAATCGGAGTTTGTTATTGATAATTTATTGTAAAGGGTGGAAGTCGGCGTGGCCACGTGTTGCAACGGTCGCGGGTTCGCGATTTTCCCGGCCGCTAAGTATGAATGTGAGTGTGGGGGCCCCAAATGTGTGTATGTGTAAGTAGTTTTATATTTATTTATTATTGTTATTTGTTATTTAATTTTAGTATATGCCCAGTGCTTGAGATTTTAAAATAATATATTCAGAATAAGTTGTTAGTCACAGTAATTTATTAAGTAGCAAGTTCAGATACCAATTTAATAATGTTCAATTTTTAATATTATCTCATTTTTGAATTCAAGCAACCTGTTATTTAACATGACTGAGTATTTCCTGTTGTAATTTGCATAGAGTCAAAGCCTTAGCGTTCAGAGTCAAAAAATATTATATAGCAGTTCAATACCAGTTTAATTACAGAATATAGTCACAATAATCCAGTTTGGTTCAAATATTAAATTTTTCAGTGCACTGCCATTTATCAATGAGTCGGGGGAATGATAGGTAGATAATCTAGAACAAAGATGGAGGTGGTTAGCCAGTGAAACAATTATTATAGATGCCTTAAACTTGCTCTGGGCACGCTCAATAATAATATATTAAATCCAACTACAGGCTTGCTAAATTGATGACAGCAGCCGCGGCCCTGTGATACTGATCTCAGTTTTAAGCTAGATAAACAAAAGAGTATTTCCCCTTTGCATTAAATAGCTGGCCAGCTCAATAAAATTATATAGCGTAAGCCCCAGGAATCTCAATAATAACCTTCTTTAATAAACTGTACCACCTACCAATTAAATCGCCTAAGTTCAACTTCGTCACATTCAAGAGTAGACTCATTTTAAAAAACCTTGGCAGCACTGTTTTTAATTCCGACAATATAAGTTTCATTTATTACATCAGTACAATCAATATGAATTCTGAACTGCACCAATAACTATACTTGTCACATACAATACAACTGAGCTACAAGGCAATTAATTATTAAACAGGATAATTTTAGGTTGCATTCAATATTGTAAGCTGAATTGACTTCAATAAACTTGTATGTAGTAAGCTGTTGTTATCATTCTCCAGGTGTGAATTCTATCAGTTATCCATGAGTGCTTCTGGAAGGGCCCACAATTCAAGTAAATCATTAATTATATATGGCTAACCCTTTAAGTCAATTATTAAAATGTTGCTTCCACAACTCTGCTAAAATTGTTCTCAAGTGCATGGGTAGCCATTTATTTATTTGTTTATTTATTGTTTATTGTTGGTGAAATAATAGTATCGAGAGGAAGGAATTTATTCTTTACATATTCCAAAAGAACATAGTCCAAGCCAACATAGCGAGATTTTACATGTTTTTGTAAGCTCTATAAGAATAACATGGGAAATGAGTATGCAGGTTTGCTGCCACAAAAATGGAAATATTTGAAATTTTAGACCATTATTCATTAAATCTCATCTAGATGAAGCCATTAACCAAGTTTTATCAATATATGTAGAGAAATATGCGAGATATAGAATTTCACTTAGTTCCCATAAGGTTAAATATTGGGACAACGTACTGTGTTTACCACTTTCAATGACTCAGTAACCAAAGGACATAGAGCAATGAATTGATCCAAGTTACTAAATTGTTTGTTTTTTGAGCTGAATTCAATGGTACCAACAAAAATTAAATTTTATTTTTCTATGTAAAAAAACTAAAAAACCCATTTTTGGGGGTGTTTATCCCCCTTTACTCCCCCTTCCCATGGTCCGATCAGGCTGGTTCACGAACTCGTCCGGGTGATTACCACTTTACACGTCTGGACCAAATTTCATGAAGATCAAACCATATTTACGACCGCTATCGTGTTAACAGATATATATATATAAATTCGAAGGAATGGTCTTTTTTGCTTGTGGGGACCCCGAAACGAATAGTTATCATGGTCTGGGGCTTAGATCTTACCATGAGTACTACGGTAATAGCTTCTTCCCTATAGGGGAAATTCGCAAAAAATTATCAAATTTTTGTTGGAGACACAGTCTTGGAGATCAGCTGATGGAATTTCAGCAAAGTGCACGTGCTTTTAGCGAATTTCCCCTATAGCAGGGATGACCGCCGCGCCGATCGGACCTGAAATGTCCTAGCGTTCGCTAGGGTCGTTGAACGGTGGATTTATGGGCCCTAGCTGTTGGCACCGCTCTTGCCCGCACCCGCTTCCTCGCTTTCTCCCTATAAAACAAACAAAGAGAACTATTTGGATACATCCCGCGCAGAATGCGGTATATCGCTCACTTAACTCTCAGTTTAGTGTTTGCTGTGAAGTTTCTTAAATAAAAAATACAGAAAAATGTATACCATGCAGATGTATATTCCGTTATGGACTATTATAATAGGGAGGATTTTTACAATGTATTTGATAGTATTACAAAAATACACAATTAAAAGCTAAGGCCGGATTAAACATTTATAAAGAATAATGTTATTTTTTATGTCTATTTATGTCAAATATAAAGAATTGAATGACAAAATACTATTAAACGTTTTGCTAAGTTACTGTTGAGTTCTCATGGGTCAGTTTATTTGCGACACTCAGATATTAATTGTACTTTTGTTGGTGGCATTTACAAAACCACATACCTTCATTTGGGGAACCCGGCGGGCGCTGCGGCACGTGTAACGTGAACACGACCGACGGCGCGGCGGTAAGAGAGGCGAGATCCTCAAAAGGCTCATAAATTTGTCACCTCACAATGCCTTAGGGGTGTTTATAGGCCCCTTCTAAGCCACTGACGCCCGTCACAGCGGTTAGCCAATGTGACAGCTCAGGCTACCGCACTTGAGTCATAACGGCCAGTGCTTGTCAACAAAATAATAATATTTACACTTTTCATATATCTGTTATGTTTTAGCGAATTTCCCCTGTAAGGAAGAAGCTATTGCCGTAGGTCTCATGGTAAGATCTAAGCCCAAGGCTATAAAAACTTTTCATTTTGGGGCCCCCAGAAGCAAAAAACACAAATACGAGTCAATAAGTCTACATTTAATCAAAAATCCGTCAGTATACGTCTTGCGTAGACTTAATGCCGTAGACTTATGGCCGGTTATTCAGATAAATTCTTGTCAATACGTCTACACGGGTTCACGTAGACTTATTGCCGTTAAGTACAATATGTTATGAGGCAAAGTATATTTTTTAATCCTATATAAAAGTAACATAATAAAGTAATCGCACGGGTAAGCAATTGTAGCCCGATTCAAATCATAAGGCCAAGTCCATCCTTAAGACTATGTTAATTTTAGCATTGGGCTTATGGACGGTGTGGGCCTTAAGTTTTGAAATGAACTATATCTCTTTCATCCACCCGCTCTCACCCGAGACCAGAGAGAGTGTTTTTTCCCGCCTTCCGCCCAAGCTCGTAAACGTCACGACGAACATGGCGGTGCTATATGGTCCCGCCACCCGAGACAAACAATCAGTCTTTAATTCATTAGCTCGAACACTATTGATTCAACCACAGGAGACTCTCAGTGGTCAGGAAAATATGGACTCCCCTAGTAGCCTTTGTTGGCCAGACGTCCCGTTTTTTTTTGTTTTTTTTTTTAGGGACGTGCGCCGTTGTCCCGATGAACTTTCTCGGGTCGCCATTTGTCCAGTTTTGGTGTTTTTTGTACCAAAATACTTTTTATAGATTAATTTTAATTTTAATTTTTATTAATATTTACTTTAATACATTTCATATTTTAATACATTAGTATTTATGTGTTACTTTTTATGTACTGACACTCTTATCCTACCATGCTTAAGACTTGAGTTATCCTGAAAATAAGTTTTTAACTGAGCTTAACGATGATAACCATTTGCTGAAATAAAAATGCGAGGAATATATATATATATATTTATTTATAACTTAACTTTATTATTTTTGTAGCTGTTTCTGTACAATGAGCGGGGAGTGTTAAGTTATCGTTTGGACCCATTTTTGGCAAAGTTCTCCTGGTTTAAATTTCAATTATTTTTTATATATCATACATTGTAGTGTATTAATCCAATGTATGAAGTAAAAACGCGGGGAATATACTAAGAACATTAATTTCTGATACTTCAAATAATTCCAGTGCAATGACAATAAGGAGCGGTAGGTTAACATATGAGCTTAGATTTCGCAAAGTTCTCGTTTTAAAATTTGTATTATTTTCTTTATTTCGATCAACTGACTATATTTAACCATTTGATGAAATAAACAAAAACTAGTGGCTTGTAGGGGCAAAAGCCCCTAAAAATAAAATATCAATGCTGAATATTTAATGTATGATATTTAATTAAGAAAGGACACAATTTCAGTATAGTAAAGGGCTGGATCCCTGGAAAATTGGCACCATCCGTCGATCTCAAAACAAACCCAGTTCACTTTGTTTTTAATTAAACATATGAAAATGTTATTAAGAACAAAGGTTAACCACAGATTGCAGCACTTAATTTATATCTCCAGGAAAGTCATGAGATTGAACACTAAAAACCAAACAAATTGTGATCATCAAAAGATCATCATCAAGATCGTATGTAGCCTCTAGCTGTTCAAAAGTATATATTGGACGGTTAAAGGTTACTTATTATGGAAACTTCCAATTAAAAAGCTACATTTTTTTCCCAATAGGAATAAAGGTAAGGACGAAATCAGAAAATTGTCTCTCATCGACGATTCCACGCTCCTCGTTAGAGCCTCTGGCTCCACCCATACGGGAGTTAGGTTTGGAGATCACCAGCTTAGTGAATAGTTAATATTGAGGATTTTACCTTACGTCACACACGCTTTTATGGTTGCCCGGGAGTAAATGCTGCTTTGTGTTTGTATATTCAAGATTCAGTTTATTTTTATTGGCCAAATTTAAAGTTTATGTTGCACTCAATCGCTGTTACTACAGCACACTCTTGTTGCTTGGCCAAAAGTATGACCATTTCCGACCTCACATAAAGCTGGCAGAGCTATAAAGGCCTTAAAAATGCTAAGTTTCTCTATACCTGTAGTCTGCGCTTATCGATTGTGTTAATATTACAAATCACTTGGTTTTAAATCAGCATCTACGACTACTAATGTAAACAAAATAGACGTATGTAATTCTTAATGTTTTTAAAATTGTGAGTATGCTAAAGCCCCTAAATTATAAAATGAGAAAATTCAAAAGTAAAAAAACAGTTATTTCTTATAGTAGGTTCAACATACATTCAAAGCTAAATTTTTAATTACACCATATTATATATTAACATCTATCATGTGGTTTAAAAAAAAAATTTGAGAATCACATGTTTTATGTAAACAAAGCAGACGTTTTAAGATCCCAATGCTATTTAAATGGCAGATATTTTACGTTATTTCTCCTTTCCTGGTGAATTTCAAGCAATTTCAGTATTTTTCCCGCCATCACGGAATAGAGACCTTTAATTTGAGCCCTCTCCCATCTTTCTACGACTTGCCAAACGCCCACATTTTGACGCAAAGAATCGCCTTAAGAAATTAAATATATGATGCGGGGAATACGTATACAACATAACTTTAGTATTTTTTATGAAGTATCCATTTTATGAAGTAAAAACGCGGGGAATATACTAAGAACATTAATTTCCGATCCTTCAAATAGTTTGAGTGCAATGACAATAAGGAGTGGTAGGTTAACATATAAGCTTAGATTTCGCAAAGTTCTCGTTTTAAAATTTGTATTATTTTCTTTATATTGATCAACTGAGTACACTCAACCATTTGATGAAATAAAAATGCGGGGAATACGTATTGTAAAATAACTTTAGTATTTTTTTTACTCTTTCTGTACAATGAGCAGGGAGCGTTAAGTTAACGTTTGGACCTACTTTTGGCAAAGTTCTCCTGGTTTAAATTTCAATTATTTTTAATATATCATACATTATAGTGTATTAATCCATTTTATGAAGTAAAAACGCGGGGAATATACCAAGAACATTAATTTATGATATTTCAAATAGTTTGAGTGCAATGACAATAAGGAGTGGTAGGTTAACATATGAGCTTAGATTTCGCAAAGTTCTCATGTTAAAGTTCTATTATTTTCTATATATCAATCAACTGAGTATACTCAACCACTTGATGAAATGAAAATGCGAGGAATACGTGTATAACATAACTTTATTATTTTTGTAGCTGTTTCTTAACAATGAGCAGGGAGCGTTAAGTTAACGGTTGGACCCACTTTTGGCAAAGTTCTCCTGGTTTAAATTTCAATTATTTTTTATATATCATACATTATAGTGTATTAATCCATTTCATGAAGTAAAAACGCGGGGAATATATTGAGATCATTAATTTTTGATATTTCAAATATTTCCGGTACTAGACTATAAGGATGAGCGGTATTAAAATTTGTGCTAAGATTTCCTAAAGTACTCATTTTTAAATATTGTATTATTTCTTATATACCGATCATCTGAGTATACTCAACCATTTGATGAAATAGAAATGCGGGGAATACGTATATTACATAACTTTAGTATTTTTTGACTCTTTCTGTACAATGACCAGGGAGCGTTAAGTTAACGTTTGGACCTACTTTTGGCAAAGTTCTCCTGGTTTAAATTTCAATTATTTTTATATATCATTTACTACAGTGTATTAATCCATTTTATGAAGTAAAAACGCGGGGAATATACTAAGAACATTAATTTCCGATACTTCAAATAGTTTGAGTGCAATGACAATAAAGGAGTGGTAGGTTAACATATGAGCTTAGATTTCGCAAAGTTCTCATGTTAAAGTTTGTATTATTTTCTATATATCAATCAACTGAATATACTCAACCATTTGATGAAATAAAAATGCGGGGAATACGTATACAACATAACTTTAGTATTTTTTTTACTCTTTCTGTACAATGAGCAGGGAGCGTTAAGTTAACGTTTGGACCAACTTTTGGCAAAGTTCTCCTGGTTTAAATTTCAATTATTTTTAATATATCATACATTATAGTGTATTAATCCATTTTATGAACTTAAAACGCGGGGAATATACTAAGAACATTAATTTCTGATACTTCAAATAGTTTGAGTGCAATGACAATAAGGAGTGGTAGGTTAACATATGAGCTTAGATTTCGCAAAGTTCTCATGTTAAAGTTTGTATTATTTTCTATATATCAATCAACTGAGTATACTCAACCATTTGATGAAATAAAAATGCGGGGAATACGTATACAACATAACTTTAGTATTTTTTTTACTCTTTCTGTACAATGAGCAGGGAGCGTTAAGTTAACGTTTGGACCCACTTTTGGCAAAGTTCTCCTGGTTTAAATTTCAATTATTTTTAATATATCATACATTATAGTGTATTAATCCATTTTATGAAGTAAAAACGCGGGGAATATACTAAGAACATTAATTTCCGATACGTCAAATAATTTCAGTGCAATGACATTAGGGAGCGGCACGTAAACATTTGAGCTAAGATTTCGCAAAGTTATCATCGTTAAATTTTTCTATTATTTTTTAAATATCGATTATCTGAGTAGACTCAACCATTTGATGAAATAAAAATACGAGGAATTCGTGTATAGCATAACTTTATTATTTGTGTAGCTGTTTCTGTACAATGAGCAGGGAGTGTTAAGTTATAGTTTGGACCCACTTTTGGCAAAGTTCTCCTGGTTTAAATTTCAATTATTTTTTATATATCATACATTATAGTGTATTAATCCATTTTATGAAGTAAAAACGCGGGGAATATACTAAGAACATTAATTTCCGATACTTCAAATAATTTCAGTGCAATGACAATAAGGAGTGGTAGGTTAACATATGAGCTTAGATTTCGCAAAGTTCTCATGTTAAAGTTTGTATTCTTTTCTATATATCAATCAACTGAGTAAACGCGACCACTTGATGAAATGAAAATGCGGGAAATACGTATATAACATAACATAAGTAATTTTTAAACTCTGTCTGTACAATGAGCGGGGAGCGTTAAATTAACCTTTGGACCCACTTTTGGCAAAGTTCTCCTGGTTTAAATTTCAATTATTTTTTATATATGGTTTTTTATAGTGTATTAATCCATTTCATGGAGTAAAAACGCGGGTAATATACTGAGATCATTAATTTTTGACACTTCAAATATTTTCAGTACTAGACTATAAGGAGCGGTATTAAAATTTGTGCTCAGATTTCCCAAATTACTCATTGTTAAATATTGTATTATTTCTTATATATCGACCATCTGAGTATACTCAACCATTTGATGAAATAAAAATGCGGGGAATACGTATATAACATAACATAAGTATTTTTAAAACTCTTTCTGTACATTGAGCAGGGAGCGTTAAGTTAACCTTTGGACCCACTTTTGGCAAAGTTCTCCTGGTTTAAATTTCAATTATTTTTTATATATCATATATTATAGTGTATTAATCCATTTTATGAAGTAAAAACGCGGGGAATATACTAAGAACATTAATTTCCGATACTTCAAATAATTTCAGTGCAATGACAATAAGAAGCGGTAGGTTAACATATGACCTTAGATTTCGCAAAGTTCTCATGTTAAAGTTTATATTATTTGTTAAATATCGATTATCTGAGTATACTCAACCATTTGATGGAATAAAAATGCCGGGAATACGTATATAGGCCTAACATAACTTAAGTATTTTTTTTAACTCTTTCTGTACAATGAGCAGGGAGCGTTAAATTAACGTTTGGACCCACTTTTGACAAAGTTCTTCTGGTTTAAATTTCAATTATTTTTTATATATCATACATTATAGTGTATTAATCCATTTTATGAAGTAAAAACGCGGGGAATATACTAAGAACATTATTTTCCGATACTTCAAATAGTTTGAGTGCAATGACAATAAGGAGCGGTAGGTTAACATATAAGCTTAGATTTCGCAAAGTTCTCAAGTTAAAGTTTGTATTCTTTTCTATATATCAATAAACTGAGTAAACGCGACCACTTGATGAAATCAAAATGCGGGGAATACGTATATAACATAACATAAGCATTTTTTAAACTCTCTCTGTACAATGAGCGGGGAGTGTTAAGTTAACCTTTGGACCCACTTTTGGCAAAGTTCTCCTGGTTTAAATTTCAATTATTTTTTATATGTAGTTTTTTATATTATATTAATCCATTTCATGGAGTAAAAGCGCGGGGAATATACTGAGATCATTAATTTTTTACTCTTCAAATATTTTCAGTACTAGACTATAAGGAGCGGTATTAAAATTTGTGCTCAGATTTCCCAAAGTACTCATTGTTAAATATTGTATTATTTCTTATATATCGATCATCTGAGTATACTCAACCATTTGATGAAATAAAAATGCGGGGAATACGTATATAACATAACATAAGTATTTTTAAAACTCTTTCTGTACAATGAGCTGGGAGCGTTAAGTTAACGTTTGGACCTTCTTTTGTCAAAGTTCTCCTGGTTGAAATTTCAATTATTTTTTATATATCATTTACTATAGCGTATTAATCCATTTTACGAAGTAAAAACGCGGGGAATATAGTGAGAACGTTAATTTTTGATACTTCAAATATTTTCAGTACTAAACTATTAGGAACGGTATTAACATTTGAGCTAAGATTTCGCAAGGTTCTCATTGTTAAATTTCCTATAATTTTCTATACATTGATTATCTGAGTATACTCAACCACTTTATGAAATACAAATGCGAGGAATACGTATATAATATAACTTTATGATTTTGGAAACTTTTTATGTACGATGAGAGGGGAGCGTTAGTTTATTTGGACCTATTTTTGGCAAAGTTCTCATGGTTGAATTGTCAATAAATTTCAAAATCATAAATCAGGGTGTATACATTTATTTTATGAATTAAAAATGCGGGGAGTTTATTGAAAAAATGTTTTTGATTCTTCAAACATTTTCTGTTCAATAAGTATTAACAGCGTTATGATAACAATTGGGCCCACCTTTGGCTGAGTTGTCATACTATTTAAACACTCTTATTTATTACAATTTATACATCTAAGTATTTTCAACCATTTTCTCGATGAAAATGCTCAATTTTATGATTTGCCAAACTTTTGTGTTTGAAACGTTTTGAATTTAAAATTTCTCACTTGTTTATTGCATAGTGAATTTGAAATTCGATTTTCTCATGGTTTGACTTTTTTGTGCAGCACAGTTACATTTTTTACTTTGAGAATAATTATGAATAAATATTTTTATCAGAGGGCTGCTATTTGTCAACCAGACTGTACCAGTGGGGCGTGGTGGGGGTACGGAGATTTTCTGCCGGCGACAGCTGGCGACAGCCAACTTCACAGACGTTCCAATCCTGCCAATCACCAATGGCTTATTCGCTATGTGATAATGCCGTGACCCACTAATCCTAACCTGAAGTAATGTGTAAAACAGTTCCAGGCTAGGTCGATCGTCCTGGGATGTGAAGGTGGGACTGTAAAAAAATAAATAAAATACTTTTCTTAGTCATGATTACGAAAAGCAAGTAACTACTTACTCAGATTAGGGAAGAGAATATCCCTAGTCCAAGCTATAAGTTTTCTAAATCGGATGATTACTTAAGCTGACCAGTAATGAAATATCATCCATCGATCCATCAGCAGGTTATTTTGCGACCCTTATACAAAGAACTATTGACCAGGAAAATTAAATAATTAAATGTCGACTCTGCATACTATATTTAATGATGTGGTCATATTAGATACAAAAATACTCAGTACTGGAAAAGTTACTTGATATGAAATTGCCTTGAATGGTCTTGTTTATTAAATCAGAGTTCGAACCATTGACTTTGAATGTATAAGTATAAGAATGTATAACTTATACATTCATAGTCAATGGTTCGAACCCTGTCACAGTTTTAATTTCCAGGTGCCCGACATAGTTTGGACGACATTTCTAAAAATCGTCGTTTGAGGAAGCTTTTCCATTGTAAAAACATAAACTGATTTAAAATTAACAAAGAAATGTAAGGTCTAGGGTGATCAGATTTTGGGAAAGCCCATCGCCATCGGAATATGCTAATCTTCGGTTTGGGGTTTAAGAATTAGCACCCCTCCCCCCACCGCAAAGAAAGAGGTGTCCGGAAAACTAAAAAAGCAAATGAAGGCAAATGAGGAGTGTTTCTGTGGGTTTTAGCATTTAAGTGTAAATTTATTCGATATTTCTGTCGATTTTTAGCATTTGCAATCCTTGACTGCTTTAAAACCTGTACGATAGTTATAAAATGTTAGTCCTACAAATTAGAATATGAAGCAAATGAGTTATGAGAGGTTATTAAAAAAACACATTGCCAGAAACATCATTACATCAATTCCAATTTAGTAATATTTTATTTTTCAAATTAATTTAGAAAGTTCACACAAGCCAGTTTACAAAACACGATTAATTAAATATAATTGAAATTTAAAAAATATATTTAGGGAAGACTTGCGGTAAATTTTAATTGAGAGTTGTTTGAATTGAAAAAAAGTATTTTTGAGAATTTGTACGAATAACGTCAAAACGGGGCAATTGGGTGTCCCGAGGAAATAGTCGGGATAACGGGACATGTCATAAAAAACGGGACTTCACCGTTCAAAAGGAGACGTTAGTTCCCTTTATGTATAACTGGCGTTGAAGGTGATAAAATCAGAGTAATTAAATCAAACATTTAAATTACATGTATCGTAATACGTATCAAGTGAAGGACAACTATTTTAGTGTTTTTGTAAATGCGGGCTGGCAACATTGTTAATAATGTTGTCGTTGTCATTTATCTGTGAATTTCGTCTGCATTTGTCACTTATCAACTAATCGGACTAGAAAGTTTCTTTGTGCCTTTATTATCGTTATATTCTCCGTAATTTACAGTATTAAAAGAATTTTGATGAAATTGTTGTTATGAAAGTTGTTCAGTGTTACTCGTAAGTTATAGCTAGTAATGGCAGCCCCTAATCGAGGAGATAAATTAATTGAAATAGACTCGCCCCCTGCCTCGTTTTCCACTCAGTTACATTTTCAGGAATTTCCAACCAATGATTTGAGCGGTGCAGCAAAATTGGAAGTGCACAATTCACATACTCTTACATTTAATCAGACCCCCCAGACCCCAGGAGCATCAACAGGTGCATCTAGCACTCCTATTTACAATGAAGCTTCAGACAAACCATCCCACTCCATTTGGAGTTTAGAGTATTATCAGCAACTGTTTGATGTCAACACAGATCAAGTTGTTGAAAGAATAATTTGGGCAATGGTGCCAAAGCCAGGAGTCAATTATCTTCAGCAGCACATCCAATCAAAACCAGACTTGTACGGACCATTCTGGATATGCGTAACTCTCGTATTTACTATTGCTATCAGTGGTAATTTAGCAAACTATTTACAGACTGCGGCAAGTATGCATTACCATTGGAAATACAACTTTCATGCTGTAACATTGGCAGGGACAGCAATTTTTGCGTATGCATGGCTCCTTCCATCTTGCCTCTGGGGATTCCTGAAATATCAAGGAGCACTTCATGAGGTGAGTTTTTCGAAAGTACACTCATTACTTACTTTCTACTAGGCCTTTGTTAGTTCTTATATATATTCTGCCGGGCAGTGACGGATTTACCACTAGACTGACCAAGCCCAATCTTAGGCCGGCGATTGGGGGGCCTCACAAGGTTGAAAATAAGAGGATTTGAGTGAATTAGAGGGGATAATAAGGGATATAGGCCTAAATGTAACTTAATAAGAAATAAAGACTCAAGTCAAAACCGAGATCTCAGCGGGGCTGTTGAAAAAATTGGAGCATAGACCTGGGTCGGCTATTAATCCACCACTGCTGCTGGGCATGATAAAATAATCGTGACAATACTGGAAAATTTAAAATTGGGGACTGGTAAGTTAAATGGTCTGTTTTTATAATAAAAACACTGGATCATTCGACGTTGATTCCTTGCCTCAGTCCTCCTAATCTGCAGGTTGATCTAAAGACAGTGAGGTACTCCGCTGCGATCACACAGACAAGCTAGAGTTGAAGCTCATGATGGAATAGGAGTCGCCCAAGACTGGGAATGGACCAGTGATGATCGACTCACTGGGCCAACACTTTACCTCTCTGAGCTAGCACCTAAGTTAAGCTACCACCTCTGTTCATATGTTATGTCATTAAGGTTTAGATATAGGTCTAATAATGAGTTTCTTTATGATAATTTTTTATTATATCGTACGTATCAAGTTTTTGTTTTATTATATTTAGGTTGAAAGTTACTGTAATGTGTTTTTTTGTTCTCGATAAAATCGAGTGATTTGGAATAACTTTGCCCTTGGATTGGGTTATTAGAAGGAGAAATTCATAGTAAACATAGCATAGAAAATACTATCTTAATCGGATATCGAATAGGCTTTAAAAGTTTTAGCCCAGTAAGTTTTGAAAGGTGGGGGGGGGTTTGTCCATTTTTGTTCTAAAAACTGTCAATTTACTATTAACAGGTTTTTTTAGTGGGCAAGCCTTAATTTGATTTATAGGGTACAGTAAGTAGGTAATTACCCTCCCAGGATTTACTATTTCCATTCCAAGAGCTGAAGGTGTTTGAGTAAGCTTAAGAGGATAAAACAATGTTTTTGCTTTTCAATATGAACTGTGGTAAAACAAAAATGCAATATGCCATTTTCTAAGGTGGTTTGTTATGTGGGAGGGGGGAGTAGTAAACATAGAATGAATGCAGTTATCTGAAAAACGGTAAGAAAATCATCATCGGTGGAACAATTTTTAAATCACAAAAATCTGGACTTAATGGTTATTAGGTTCAAGGTCAAATGTTGAATGTTGAACAACTTATAAATCAAATCATTGAAACATTTTGTAGTATTTTTTATAAAAATTTAACTTGGTAGCTTCTGAGTACCGTAAAGAAGTTATGTAGAATATGTTTGCTGATTAATATGGATTGTGATTTTTCCTTGTGCAGGGTGCTATTACATTGTTGGAGCTGCTGTGCGTTTACGGCTACTCACTGGCCATCTACGTTCCTGTCTCTATACTGTGGGTCATCCAAGTTGGCTGGCTGCAATGGCTGCTCCTCATACTAGGAGCTACAATGTCAGGTAAGATCATAAGTTATAATCCTGAGTGTATTAATTAATTGGCTATTTTTTGTGTTGTTCTGGTGTATAGAGACTATCAGCGAGCACAGAGTAGAAATAAAAGGTCAGTCAGCATGAGAAGAGAAGCACTAATTTGGTCCACTACATCATTGTGGCTGCTGGCTGTGAATACTGCTTCTCTCCTTCTGTAAGAAATACATCAGTGAAAGTGGTGATTAAATGTTTCTTAGAGCTTTTACTCGAAGTATATAAGAAAAGTATTCAAGTAAACACCCTAGAATATCTTTTGGCAAATATGATTTGTTGACCATCACTTCTTCATTAGGAGCAAGACAATACTATTGAGAAACCTACCTCTTTATTTCTGCTCTGTCCTGACTTAGGTACTGTGCTTTGATGAATAATACTATATTTTGTTCAGTGGGATTTTATGACAATTTTACAGTGGATAAAAAGACAACAATAATTTGAAATAGTCGCTCCTTCAACACTAAAAACAATTAAAGAACAATTTTCTAAAGGAAAAAACCAATTATTGAAGATTCATGCGGTAAAGCTATACAAGGAAACAAATTTTAACAAGGCTAATTAATAATGAGAATATAACTATGGCACCTTATTTGACCATCAAATGGTGAATACCAAAACCTAAAAATAACAATTCCAACTGAAAACATACTTCCTGCATTATAAGATTTCTTTTTGTTTGTTGGTCATTGATTGAATTACAGTGTAAAATTCTTACTAATACTTTTCATCGTGATACTACCTGTGATATTGTGGTATCCAGGGTATGTGCTGGTGATTGCTATCTGGCCAGCGATCAGTCAGTGCAGTCTGGTGTGCTGGTGGTGATCCTCGGGTTTCATGTCTTGCTGTAGTATATGTTATGTTGTGGTGTGCAGGGTACGTGCTGGTGACTGCTATCTGGCCAGCGATCAGTCAGCGCAGTCTGGTGTTGCTGGTGGTGATTCTCGGGTTACACATCTTGCTGTAGTGTATGTTATGTTGTGGTGTGCAGGGTACGTGCTGGTGACTGCTATCTGGCCAGCGATCAGTCAGCGCAGTCTGGTGTTGCTGGTGGTGATCCTCGGGTTACACGTCTTGCTGTATGAAATGAAATGAAATGAAATGAAAAAAGTGCTTTATTTGTACAACTTATCTTGTTTCCGTACATTATCTAGTACATTCCAGTAGAACAATTTAGAAATTAACAGAAAAATTATAAATAACACTTAATGACAATGGTCTTTTATGGACCGTCTGTCAGGTTGGCTAATAGTCCAGTCCACTGAATCCTACCATTTCTTCTAACTTTGACAATCTGTATAAAAAGGAAACAAAGCATCTATACATTAAAATACAGCTGATTTGAATTACCACTTTAGAATAATAAAAATAAAAACATATTTAGTTTAATTGAAACTTCATCACACCTAGAATTTACGAAATAGAACTATTAAAAAATCAGGAACATTATTTTGAAGGTTTTCCTCAGATTATAGTTGCTATAAAAAAAAAAAAAAAAATTCGTCAGTTAATAATTAAACTCCTGAATGAGGTCCCACCTGAAATACCATGCATCCCTTAAAAATTTACCAAATAAACCCCAATCCACCCCATTTAAGTACATCAAATATTCTCGTTGCTCCAAAAAATATTTACCTAACCAACGGAACCTTATGAATTTTAATATAGGACACCGAGCAGCGAAATGAAAAATTGTTTCCTCTTCTCGAAGATTACAAAGAGAGCATAAATGATTTACATCTCGCCATGGCTTGTAATTTAACTCAATTAATTGGGCTCTGGCCTTAATCACCCAGGAAACGAGACCAAGATCGGCGTTATCAGTGAGCATTGTCCTGCCGCCGCGGCCGAGGTCGAGAAGCAGATACTGATCGCGATAACGCGCCGTCAACGCTTGACCCTCGCACCAACTTCGCCATCGTTCCCTCTCCCTCTCCACCACCGTCGTCAGCTGTGCAACAATACGCTCCCCCTCTTCCTCAAACATGTTTTTTAAATTAATTACTAAATTATGTTTAGCTGCCAATTGTTTCCAGGGTAAACTCCCTCCAACATTTTTATTAACAATTTCCTTCAATAAAACTTTTGGTAAACGGTCATTGGAGAAAGAGTTCAATATTTTACTAATATAATTTAAATTTAAACTTAGCGTAAATAAATGGAGTTTATCTAACCCGGTTTCTAAGTAAAGGACATAATCAGGTGTGTTTCCCGGCAAACGAAGAAGTCTTTTTATAAACATTTTTTGTACAGATTCTACATGTAAACTTTCGTAACAACCCCATACCTGAGCACTATATCAAAGAATTGATCTGATGATATTGTTAAAACAGGCATACTTGGCACTTAATGGAACTGAGTTGCATCTTATTAAATTATTCCATACAGATTGAATTGCCAACTTAGCTACTCTAGATTTATCTTTAAAATGGGCTTCCCAAGATAACGAACTAGTAAATAAAACACCCAAATATTTATATTCGTTAACAACCTCAACGCGTTTACCTTTATACCACCATTTATCATTTTTGCACAATTTACCTCCATTTCTGAAAATAACTATTTTAGACTTTTCCAAATTAACTTTTAAGTTCCATTTCTCACAATATTTTTCCAGATTTGAGATCATTATCTGTAGGCATGTAGCTGTAGGCGCCAAAAAAACAACGTCGTCCGCATACATCAGCATGTTAATCTTTTTCCCACCCAACTGGAATCCCCCTCCTATACATTCTGGCATATCGTTTACGAATAAATTGAAAGCTAAAGGTGAGAAATTACACCCTTGCCTGAGGCCAATATTGGTATTAAAAAACTCCGTTACACCTTCTCTACTCCACACTCCCGAACTTGTTCCCTCATACAAACTTTTAATTACCGTTAATATTTTCGTCGAAATACCCAAACATGAGAGTTTGAAAATCAGTGCACTCCTATCAATAGTATCAAAGGCGGATGAGAAATCTACAAAAAAAGCAAAAACTTTCCCCTTAGGGATATTAAGTTTTAAGTTAATAATTGCATGCAAATTAAAAATGTTATCTACAGTAGAATAACCATGTCTAAACCCAGCTTGAAATTCAGTTAAAATTTGTTTATCAGCAACCCATTGACTTAATCTATTGCTTATTAAACTAGTAAACATCTTGCTAACACAGTTAATAAAACTCAAACCCCTGTAATTTTCTACTTGATTTACATCCCCTTTTTTATGCAATGGAAATATTATTGATGTTTTAAAACTACTTGCTACCTTGCCCTCTGCAAACATTTTATTGTAAACATCTAATAATCTTTCCAAAAAGGTTTCCGGGGCATTCTTAAAAAACTCATACGGCACCCTATCTAATCCTGGAGCTTTATTATTCTTTGCTTGCGAAATAACTTTTTTGAGTTCGTTAGTAGTGAAATTCACATCAAGGTAATTATCAACAACGAAGGGTTGAGCATAACTCACACTAGCCGACGACAGCGGTGGATTAAGTAAGTGTTTGAAGTGATCAACCCACAGATTCGGCACGATATTACCAACAATCTTATCAGACCGCAATTTAAAACTGTTTACCGCTTTCCAAAAAGTTTTACTATCTTTAGCTTCACTCAAATTACTAACTAACTTGACATAATAATCGTTTTTCTTTTTTTTACACAATTTTTTAAACGACTTTTGGGCTTCTATGTACTGCAACTTGACGATTTCTGAATTAGTTTTTCGAAATAAATTTAGAAGACGAAAAACTGATTTACGGGCCGCTAAACACTCATAGTCAAACCACGATTCTTTTTTATTATCAATAACTCCGTGCGATAATGTAATCTTTCTCCCAGCCGCATTAATAACCATTTTTGTAATCTCGTCAATGTTCACCTGATTGTCCAGTGCGATAACAAACTGCCCAGCGCTAGTATTTAATTTTGCAGAATACTCGTTGATATCTTGAATCGCCCAATTTAATTTCGGCAACAAAGGAGTCGTTTTTACTCCCACTCGCTCCGCCCCCTCCCCCGCAGCGGCAGAGCTACCGACACTAAGACAGAGCTCAATTGGTAAATGATCTGACCCCGGGTATTGAATAACTTTAAAATCATCAACTAAATGGAGACAATCAGCCGATACTACAGCTAAATCAATTACAGAGCAACCTCTAGAGCCTATAAATGAGTAATTTCCTTCCGAATCACCGAACGTCCTTCCGTTTAAAACAACCAACCCATTATTTTCACAAAATTCTAAAATTTTCCTACCCCGTATATTAATTTCACTATCTTTGGAACGTCTATGGTCACTTAGTTTATTATTTACCCAATTTATAGCCCCATCTACAGTATTTTGCTCTTGGCCAATGCGCCCATTGCAATCGCCAATAATTATGACATTTTCAAACAAGTTATTCTCGATAACATCAACTAACTCACTAAAATCACTATCCCAATTTGAATGATTTAAATAAACTGGCAAAAATGAAATACCTTTACCGCCCTTAGTCAATTTTGCTTCAATTAAAGTTACCCCATCTTTTTCAGTAAATGCTAACTGATTGCTGTATGGTGACAATTTATTTATTAATAGCACCATGTGTCTACCAAAAACGTGTCGCTTAGTTGCTGGCTGAAAATGTATTTTGAAATTTGAAAATTTAGAATATAACCAACTTCTATCTGTTTCTGAGGTGAATGTTTCAATTAAAACTATTACATCATAATTACAAATGAAATCATGAAAATTTTGCTCAGCAAAACTGCTTCTTAAACCACAAACATTATATGCTAACAACTTAAATAAACCTAACTTTCCATAATTACAGTCCTTTTCGAGTACTCGTTGTCCTCTCACTGGGTGGTTGGGGTAGGCCCATCACACCGTCGTCGCTGACTTCTGGTTGACCGCTGCCGCCTCTGCCGCCGCCGCCGCATAAGTCGCATAAGTCGCCGTCGCATAAGTGAGTCCCCGCCGTCGGAGTAGCTGTCACTGGAGGCGCCCCGCTGGATTCGGTTGTGGTACCTCTGCCTCCTGGGCCTCGTTGAGCGAGCGTAGTGAGGAAGCCCTGGAAGTCATGGTTGAAGAGACTTCTCAGCTTGTCCGCGCCGTCTTGCTGCCCCGCTCGGAGCCGACCGTCGTCCCATGTAAAG
Organism: Flexamia atlantica; assembly: GCA_035578135.1. Taxonomy (NCBI): domain Eukaryota; kingdom Metazoa; phylum Arthropoda; class Insecta; order Hemiptera; family Cicadellidae; genus Flexamia; species Flexamia atlantica. The sequence continues at coordinate 58,486,443 of JAQJVK010000006.1, forward strand.
CGACACCCTTCTATCATGAGATGGTCGAAAATTAATGGCATTCTTCGCTTGCCTACAGCTTTTTTCACCTCGGCTCTAACACTCATTAGACACGCCCGTTTATGACGCACTTCTGCAGGGAAGTCTCTATGCATAACATAACCTGTACCTTTTAGCTTTCGCACTCGGGACATTAAATAATCTATGTCTGTGTCTGAAGGGAAATGAGCAATAATTACCTTGCCATCCCCACCGAGTGTATGGGCCCTATTTACCCAAATATTGTCCTCAGCTCCCAGAACCTCCCTACAGAACCTCTCCACAATTCGCCTATAGTCTCTATTATCATCGTTCCACTTTAGACCTTTAAATATAAGGTTGTTGCGGCGAGAACGACTTTCCAGATCCACCACTTTGTTGGCTATTACCTTCCCCTGGGCTTTAAGGTTCGCAATCTCAGTCCTTAAGCTTTTGTTTTCCTCTGTGAGTAACGTTACCTGCCCAGAAAGAGATTCAAAATCGGCTTTAGTCGCTAAATTAGACACCAACACGGAAAGTTTTTCATCCAGTAAAGCACTTAAATCACTTTTTAACTGACCACGAGTTAGATTGCCGAGTACTTCGTCATCGCCAGCCATGTCGGCTGGAGGTACAGTACCTGGCGGGGAGGAGGACGACCGTTGACGTTTCACACTTCTGGTTGTCGGCGTAAAGAATTTATCAATGGTCTTATCACTCATTAGATGGCTCGATAAAACAATAAAAATATCCACCTCACACAGTTTATACACTTAACACTGAACTAGACACCACGTGCGGAGAAACGCCTGTCTGAACAAACCGTCGCGGCGACGCGAGACACGCTTCGGGCCCGCTCCAAACGACGATTAACGATATTTGCGACGATGACTGAGCACAAATAATTAACGATAACAATCTCAGACCTTCTGTAACCGGTTCAGCACGTTTATATAACACTGACTGTTCTTAGATAATTATAACTAAGATAAAACTGAGGAGCCTATTCACCTCCTGAACCGTACTAAATCGCAGCAGTCACGCGTTGCGCCTTGCTGCTAGCGGTTACACATCTTGCTGTAGTGTATGTTATGTTGTGGTGTGCAGGGTACGTGCTGGTGACTGCTATCTGGCCGGCGATCAGTCAGCGCAGTCTGGTGTTGCTGGTGGTGATCCTCGGGTTTCATGTCTTGCTGTAGTGTATGTTATGTTGTGATGTGCAGGGTACGTGCTGGTGACTGCTACCTGGCCGGCGATCAGTCAGCGCAGTCTGGTGTTGCTGGTGGTGATCCTCGGGTTTCATGTCTTGCTGTAGTATATGTTATGTTGTGGTGTGCAGGGTACGTGCTGGTGACTGCTATCTGGCCGGCGATCAGTCAGCGCAGTCTGGTGTTGCTGGTGGTGATCCTCGGGTTACACGTCTTGCTGTAGTGTATGTTATGTTGTGGGTGTGCAGGGTACGTGCTGGTGACTGCTACCTGGCCGGCGATCAGTCAGCGCAGTCTGGTGTTGCTGGTGGTGATCCTCAGGTTTCATGTTTTGCTGTAGTGTATGTTATGTTGTGGTGTGCAGGGTACGTGCTGGTGACTGCTATCTGGCCGGCGATCAGTCAGCGCAGTCTGGTGTTGCTGGTGGTGATCCTCGGGTTACACGTCTTGCTGTAGTGTATGTTATGTTGTGGGTGTGCAGGGTACGTGCTGGTGACTGCTATCTGGCCGGCGATCAGTCAGCGCAGTCTGGTGTTGCTGGTGGTGATCCTCGGGTTTCATGTCTTGCTGTAGTGTATGTTATGTTGTGGTGTGCAGGGTACGTGCTGGTGACTGCTATCTGGCCGGCGATCAGTCAGCGCAGTCTGGTGTTGCTGGTGGTGATCCTCGGGTTTCATGTCTTGCTGTAGTATATGTTATGTTGTGGTGTGCAGGGTACGTGCTGGTGACTGCTATCTGGCCGGCGATCAGTCAGCGCAGTCTGGTGTTGCTGGTGGTGATCCTCGGGTTTCACGTCTTGCTGTAGTATATGTTATGTTGTGGTGTGCAGGGTACGTGCTGGTGACTGCTATCTGGCCGGCGATCAGTCAGCGCAGTCTAGTGTTGCTGGTGGTGATCCTCGGGTTACACGTCTTGCTGTAGTATATGTTATGTTGTGGTGTGCAGGGTACGTGCTGGTGACTGCTATTTGGCCGGCGATCAGTCAGCGCAGTCTGGTGTTGCTGGTGGTGATCCTCGGGTTTCATGTCTTGCTGTAGTATATGTTATGTTGTGGTGTGCAGGGTACGTGCTGGTGACTGCTATCTGGCCGGCGATCAGTCAGCGCAGTCTGGTGTTGCTGGTGGTGATCCTCGGGTTACACGTCTTGCTGTAGTGTATGTTATGTTGTGGGTGTGCAGGGTACGTGCTGGTGACTGCTATCTGGCCGGCGATCAGTCAGCGCAGTCTGGTGTTGCTGGTGGTGATCCTCGGGTTACACGTCTTGCTGTAGTGTATGTTATGTTGTGGTGTGCAGGGTACATGCTGGTGACTGCTATCTGGCCGGCGATCAGTCAGTGCAGTCTGGTGTTGCTGGTGGTGATCCTCAGGTTTCATGTTTTGCTGTAGTGTATGTTATGTTGTGGTGTGCAGGGTACGTGCTGGTGAATGCTATCTGGCCAGCGATCAGTCAGTGCAGTCTGGTGTTGCTGGTGGTGATCCTCAGGTTTCATGTTTTGCTGTAGTGTATGTTATGTTGTGGTGTGCAGGGTACGTGCTGGTGAATGCTATCTGGCCAGCGATCAGTCAGTGCAGTCTGGTGTTGCTGGTGGTGATCCTCAGGTTTCATGTTTTGCTGTAGTATATGTTATGTTGTGGTGTGCAGGGTACGTGCTGGTGACTGCTATCTGGCCAGCGATCAGTCAGCGCAGTCTGGTGTTGCTGGTGGTGATTCTCGGGTTACACATCTTGCTGTAGTGTATGTTATGTTGTGGTGTGCAGGGTACGTGCTGGTGACTGCTATCTGGCCGGTGATCAGTCAGTGCAGTCTGGTGTTGCTGGTGGTGATCCTCAGGTTTCATGTTTTGCTGTAGTGTATGTTATGTTGTGGTGTGCAGGGTACGTGCTGGTGAATGCTATCTGGCCAGCGATCAGTCAGTGCAGTCTGGTGTTGCTGGTGGTGATCCTCAGGTTTCATGTTTTGCTGTAGTGTATGTTATGTTGTGGTGTGCAGGGTACGTGCTGGTGAATGCTATCTGGCCGGTGATCAGTCAGTGCAGTCTGGTGTTGCTGGTGGTGATCCTCAGGTTTCATGTTTTGCTGTAGTGTATGTTATGTTGTGGTGTGCAGGGTACGTGCTGGTGACTGCTACCTGGCCAGCGATCAGTCAGCGCAGTCTAGTGTTGCTGGTGGTGATCCTCGGGTTTCACGTCTTGCTGTAGTGTATGTTATGTTGTGGTGTGCAGGGTACGTGCTGGTGAATGCTATCTGGCCGGTGATCAGTCAGTGCAGTCTGGTGTTGCTGGTGGTGATCCTCAGGTTTCATGTTTTGCTGTAGTGTATGTTATGTTGTGGTGTGCAGGGTACGTGCTGGTGACTGCTACCTGGCCAGCGATCAGTCAGCGCAGTCTAGTGTTGCTGGTGGTGATCCTCGGGTTTCACGTCTTGCTGTAGTGTATGTTATGTTGTGGTGTGCAGGGTACGTGCTGGTGATTGCTATCTGGCCGGCGATCAGTCAGCGCAGTCTGGTGTTGCTGGTGGTGATTCTCGGGTTACACGTCTTGCTGTAGTGTATGTTATGTTGTGGTGTGCAGGGTACGTGCTGGTGACTGCTATCTGGCCGGCGATCAGTCAGCGCAGTCTGGTGTTGCTGGTGGTGATTCTCGGGTTACACGTCTTGCTGTAGTGTATGTTATGTTGTGGTGTGCAGGGTACGTGCTGGTGACTGCTATCTGGCCAGCGATCAGTCAGCGCAGTCTAGTGTTGCTGGTGGTGATCCTCGGGTTTCACGTCTTGCTGTAGTGTATGTTATGTTGTGGTGTGCAGGGTACGTGCTGGTGACTGCTATCTGGCCAGCGATCAGTCAGCGCAGTCTGGTGTTGCTGGTGGTGATCCTCGGGTTTCACGTCTTGCTGTAGTATATGTTATGTTGTGGTGTGCAGGGTACGTGCTGGTGACTGCTATCTGGCCGGCGATCAGTCAGCGCAGTCTAGTGTTGCTGGTGGTGATCCTCGGGTTTCACGTCTTGCTGTAGTGTATGTTATGTTGTGGTGTGCAGGGTACGTGCTGGTGACTGCTATCTGGCCAGCGATCAGTCAGCGCAGTCTGGTGTTGCTGGTGGTGATCCTCGGGTTTCACGTCTTGCTGTAGTATATGTTATGTTGTGGTGTGCAGGGTACGTGCTGGTGACTGCTATCTGGCCGGCGATCAGTCAGCGCAGTCTGGTGTTGCTGGTGGTGATCCTCGGGTTTCACATCTTGCTCGCCGCCGGCTTCATGCTGTCGTACTTCCACGCTTCGCCTCGAGACCTCCCCCCTCCCCTTGTGCCAGAGGCGTCGGTCATCCAGCCTCACTCATAAATTAGGGATGATTAAATCAAGATGGATGCGATTTTGCTAAAATTACCTGTATGTCCATTTTGCTACGGGGTAGGCTTATAATTCTTTTTTGAACAATTGAAAATTTTCAAATAGGTTTTATGTTTTGCACAATAATTGTCCTTTTAACAAATTCTTTTCGAAATATTGATATAGTTTTGATGAAACTATATCAGTGTAGTTTGATGAAAAAATTATTGTCACTAATTGTATGCATAAATTGACTAAGTATATATTTTTAAAACAACAAAGCACTTAAAACTAGCCTTCAGCCTTAAATCATTAACTGTAAATATTTATTACAATAGATTATTTAGATTTATTATACTGTATAATGCACGATTGATTGTGAACTTTGAAATTATTTAAACAACTAGTTCGGTATTTTCAAAGCTTGCGCCGAGTTTAGTTTTGTGCATAAGAAAAAGTCAAATATACATATCCTGTAACCAAAAGAATGGATTTACCTTTGCATTAAAATTAGATTTTTATTTTGAAGAAAGTTATTAAGTTTTACAACAAATACTGTTGATATTTTTAACAAATAAAGCAGCAACAAAGGTAATGCTTTTATAATATTCCTTTGATTTACTTAAAACCATTCACACATATTCTATCATGAAGCAGATTTTAGGATTCTATATAGAGCTAATTTAAATTAGATTCAATTAAATTAACTTAATCTCTTAATCTAACTTAAATTAGATTTCAATAAAATATTGTTAAAGGGTGCTATTTCACTCATAAGTTCAGGTTTCAATACATTCCTGTTTGTATTTCCTTGATGTGTTGTGAGATTTAGGAAAGCAAAAGAGGTTAGTTTGACCAAATTTTTTTCCAGTGTACAGGTTTTTTAATTTAAAAATTTACATTTTGATAATAAGTTAGAACATTGTAATCTCTTGATGTGATTTTACCTGTAATCTAAAATTTGTCAATCATCTTTCATCATGTTTTTAAAGTATTATAGTCGGTAACATACTATTGGGTGTAAATTATTTGTAAATTAATGAGAATATTTTGTTTAATTAAATAGATGATAATATCTGACCTTCAACTTATTTCCCTCTATTAAGTGTTGGATAGTGATCAGTTTCTGACTGATATTTTTCAGTTGGGATGACTATTATTACCAAAAATAAGGTGTAAATTACCTGGAAATACAGCCAAAGTGATCCATGAATCGGTGTGAACAGCCAAAGTGATCCATCAATTGGTGTGAACTACCAGGCAGTGGCGGCCGGCCCATAAGGACTCTCTGACGCCACCCCCCCAGAACATTTTCGAACATACTGAATTAAATTAGTTTACATATGTATCCGATAAATGTGTAAAAACTACTAATTTACATTATACTGACCATTATTGATAAATTCATTTCAACTGTATGCATCGAAATATGTTGCAAAAGTATTTAGGTGTCGACTGCTATTGCGCGTATAAACTGCAGACGCTGGTCGGAGCGTCCCAATCCTAACGCATGCTGTCTTATGGCAAATCCAGCAGACAGTGGTGAGGGTGCTCTGATGTCACTGCCTTGTTGTGATATAGGGCGTCTCGGGCAGCGTCTGAAGATGCGCGCGCACATCAGTAACCGTGCAGCCACCAAAATCTCTTTAGGGCAAAAAGAAACTGAACCTTTGTTGCCATTATGATTGCACAATTCATGTTGGCGCATCTGTTGTTTATTCGTTTTAGTAACCATAGCAACCCACCAATCTCTCTAACCTCCAAACCATAACCTAAACAGTGAGGCATGGGAGCTGAAGTGTGGTTATTTGTTTACATGCTGTGTTTCATGTATCTATTTTACTCCAATGAGTCGGTAATCAGGGATGGTGATAAGTGATTGTTATTATTTTAATAGTGAATTCAGCGGATGTTGGTAATATTACAGACCATGAAATTGTGAATAGCAATCGAAGGTAGGTGTAATATACAAAATCCGTAATACTCTTTTAGTAGTTAGTAGTAAGTGCCTGTTCATTTAACCCACCAGCCACCACTGCTACCAGGATCACTTTGGCTGTATTTCCAGGTAATTCACACCTTTTTCTTGGCTATATAAAGTGATTCAGAGGCTATACCATCATGAGACTATTATTAGTTTTTCAGAGGAAAACAATTGATCAAAGTTAAAGATTATACTGTTAGTGGCCTAATTCTTTATCACGTGCAGCTGTCATAATATTTTTTTCATAATTGTCTTGAAGGGAAGAAGAGCATTGCTGTTGTTAAGTAAAAATGTTAGGGATTATATTACTGTGCTTGAGTATTTTTTCTGATTTTTAGGGAATTGCATGAATTATCATCATTAAGATCATAAAACCAACTGACAATTTACTGCTCGCCTACGACTTACTTGACCATGATTACCTTAAACTTGTCAGGGTTCCCAAGCGTCCTGGAAAATCTAAAGGAAGTCCTTGAAAACCTGGAATTGTCCTGGAATTAGACTTTGTAACCAGGAATTTTTATTTTAGCTTGAGTTTTCATTATTTGTCCTGGAAAATGCAGCGCATAACTTGTCATTGTAAGCTGGATTTTAAGCAACAAGAAAATTACCAATTTATGGTTCAAAAACGTATTCTAAGTAGGTCTTATTGCCAATAAAAATCTAACTGCACAAAAAAGTGAATTAAAAGATTTGAAAAATGTTTGTTTGCATGGTTCCATATGTGTTGCTAAATTGGCAGCTAAATAACAACGAAAAATGTAAACAAACAAAACTAATGTTAGCGATGTTCAGTCATATGTTTTATAACAGTAAAAAGGATAAGAATAAAACATAGAGTCAAATGGGGAAAAATAATGAACTATAAAAAAAAATACTCTATCTAAAAGGTACTGAAAGATCTGAAAGGGACACAATAAAAGAAGTTTCAACACTAATTTTTTTTATTAAATTACAAAATATATAAAATAGACAGAGGTTGATGAAGGTTGAGTTAGTCATTGAGCTGACAGAGCGATGCGACGCCTCGGTTGATCCAGTGACTCTCGGGCTTGTCGGACGGGAGTCGGATGTACATGACGAAGTTGGTCGAGTGGCCGGTGGTGGACAGCGTCCCGCGCCGCGCGCTCGTCTTGTAGATCGGGCAGTTGTACGACGGCTCGGCGACAAACTTGGCCTGCAACATGTGATACATGACGAACAACACGTGCGGATGTACATGACAGCGTCCCGCGCCGCACGCTCGCCTTGTAGATCGGGCAGTTGTACGACGGCTCGGCGACAAACTTGGCCTGCAACACATGATACATGACGAACAACACGTGGGGATGTACATGACAGCGTCCCGCGCCGCACGCTCGCCTTGTAGATCGGGCAGTTGTACGACGGCTCGGCGACAAACTTGGCCTGCAACATGTGATACATGACGAACAACACGTGCGGATGTACATGACAGCGTCCCGCACCACACGCTCGCCTTGTAGATCGGGCAGTTGTACGACGGCTCGGCGACAAACTTGGCCTGCAACATGTGATACATGATGAACAACACGTGCGGATGTACATGACAGCGTCCCGCGCCGCGTGCTCGTCTTGTAGATCAGGCAGTTGTATGACGGCTTGGCAACAAACTTCGCCTGCAACACGCGATACCTCAAGTGTGGTGGAAATCTTGTATCCGATGTTTTGCATTACATTCAAGTGAAGAAGTTATATAGACTTTGATCTCTTCAAGCTCTCAACTAAATTTTGATGACAAATTTTTTGGACAGCTGAGTGGAACGGCTCACCTTATAACCTAAGGCGAGTTCAAATATTGACCAGGATCAAAACGGTCCAGTTGCCATTTCTCATTGGATTATGAATTAATGATACTATCTAACAAAAGGTTGCCGTTAGATAATAGGGTATGGACTGTTCCCGATCAAAACATTAAAAATTGTCTCTGGCATAGAAACACAAAAAAATTATCGTGATACAACTCAAAAAACTGTAAATTAGGAGATGAGCGTTTTAGTAAGAAATAAGTACAGTACTGCCCTCTCTTGTAATCCTAATAAAAAGTTCTTTTTAAATTTGTATTAAAAAGCAAGTTAAAATTTTTTATTGCATAGAACTTAAATATTTGGTAGGGACGACCTCTACGTCATAGAGACATCCTTTTAAATAACTGATTGCAGGTTTACTAATATAGTAAAATTAACACAATTATAAAGCACGAGAGGGAGGGGAATTTCACTTATCATTCACTGGCGCCAGGCATGCCCCTCAGAAAACAAAGGGAAATCTACCAATTTATGGTTCAAAAACGTATTCTAAGTAGGTCTTATTGCCAATAAAAATCTAACTGCACAAAAAAGTGAATTAAAAGAGTTGAAAAATGTTTGCATGGTGTTTACTCGAAAGATCCCGCTAAATATATCATTGGCTGGAGGATTTTGGTTTTTTGTCACAACGTCGTTTCCTATTGGATGAATCATTTGGTATGTGTTTGTTTATATCTGGCCCTACAAGTATATTGATTGTCCGCTAGATAGTAACACTTAGACTTTGGTATTTTCGTCTGCCTTTGAAGGGATGGCCTGTTGCTAACGAATGATAAATTTCCCTCCCTCCCGCGCTTCATAGTTGTATTAATTCAAGTATATGCTGATTAAGCCTATACTAAGGCTGAATAGGGGCACTATAATTATTAATCTTTAATACATTCACTGGATGTAAAAAATACTTAAAACTCTAAAAAATATATTTACTCTTATATTGTATTTACATATATATTATTAATTCTGTAAGCCTTTTTTTTAAATCAATATTGTGAGAGTTTGACAGCTCGCAGGATGATGGGAGAGGGCTAAAATTAAAGGTCTTGGTCCCAGGGGGTCGGGAAAAATAGCAGATTAAATCCAAATCTACCAGAAAATGAGGAATAACGAAAAATATCTTCCATTAAAAATGCATTGGGATTGAAAAACGTCTGCTTTGTTTACATTAAACATGTGATGATGATACTCGATTCAAAGCCATATGCTAGATGATATACATATCGTCCATACGATGATATATATTTACATATAGTTTTTTTTCAAAAGGCAGCTAAGCATACACGTTCAGTTTACTGTAAGAAATAAATATTTTAACTTTAAGATTTTCCGATTATATTATTAGGAGGTTGAGTATATTCATAATTTAAAATTATAAAGGGTTAAGTTTGTTTGTTTTGTTTACGTAACAGTATACGTTTACGGATTGTAACAAATGACGGGTATTTGAGGATTTTATTTTAAATTTCCCGTGTTTATAATTTAGAGGCTTTAACCTTCTCACCATTTAAAAAGCAAGGGGAATTAAATACGCCTGTTTTGTTTACATTTTATCATTTAGTAGTAGCTGATGCTTCCTGAAGCGTGGAGTCGTCAACAGGAGACCATTATTTTCTGATTTCATCCTTACCTATTTGCCTATCAGGTAAAAATGTAGCCTCAATCGGAGGTTTCCATAATAAGTACCCTTTGTCTTTAACTGTCCAATATGTTCCGTTGCACATGTTGCTACAAACGGCATTTCTTCACATTTTTGGTGTTGAAGTCTACTTTCCTTGGGAAATAAATTAAGTGCTGCAATCTATTGTTAAGCTTAAGAACTTCTTCAAACTATGTCCATTTGTTTACATAAAAACAAAGCAAACTGATTTTTTTCAAGATCGTCGAATAGCACCACTTTTCCAAAAAAATCAGTCCTTTACTATACTGAAGTAAGGCCCTTTTTAAAATTCTGATACGTACTAGCAAATGTCAAAATATCTTTAATATTACACTTAAAACGTTAAAATTCGCCAAACTTTTACTGATTTGTGAGTGTGAAGGAAACATTAAATATTTTACATTTGCATTTTATTTTTAGGGGCTTTTGCCCCTACCAGCTACTAGTGTTATGTAATGATGTAGGTAAATACATACACACTTAAAAACATATTTTCACTTATATTGCATTTACATACAATATCAGTGTGAATATATTTTTATATGTTGTAAGACGTACTTATCCAGACTCACATCCAGTGAATACCATAACATGAACCATGCTAATCAAGAAACTAATTAATACATTGATTAAAATTGCAAGAAGGCATTAATATTCAATGAAAATAGATCTTACTTACCTTAACACCAGGCTTGAACCATATTATAGGTATTGTATCGTACAAAATTTTATTATAGGACTCATCAATAACTTTTGTGGTTCGATTCCACCTTGCACCCTCAATAAACAAACCCTGAAACATAAAAATCATCAATTAGTAAGACTATATCATATTCAATTTAACACCATTTTAATTTTTAAAAAGTCACAATGACTCTAATTAGTTACAAGTGCTTTGTGATATAAAAATTCGTGCAGATAATTTCTGATATTCTTACTTTACTCACCTCAACCCCAACTCCAAATTCTTCCTCCTTAAGTCTTTGCTGCATGAAATCAATAATCAATATATATATATAAAAGAAGAGTTGTGTGTTGGTATATTTAGTGCTACAGCCAAAACTACACGTCGTAGACCCATGATCTTGGTATCAAATTAAAGCTTGGAATCTCATGATCTGCACTATGGTGGTTGGGTTTCGATATCTTATTGGGTGTAGGCACAGGATCGTCCGAAAGGGACCTATGTCAAGGATTTTTTGAGTACTTGAGGTTTTATTTGTTTATATCAAAACACATGGTTTAATTTGGAAAGGTAACCGTGGTTAAAGTGGTTGCCAACAGAATGCAGCACCTACAATTGTTTTTGAACAACAGGTGAATACAGTCATATTTTTAGCAAATTTTAAATTTAAAATTTTTATTTACGTTTTCAATTATTTAGTAAATTTTTACTGTCAGGTTATGTTATTAAAAAACATGAAGTGCACTAAAATGTAGAGTTACATATTTTTTGTTTTTAAATTCAAAGATAGTAATAAATAAGACGAAAAAATGTCAAAACGTAGGAGAAAATGTTTGCAATTCCGTATCTTATCACGTAAATGAACGATTGCAAGAAAAAATGAAACAACGAAGAGAAAGAAACACATCTAAGGGTATCACGGGAAAATTCACAGCGATATCAAGAAACACTGTCATAGCAGATTTGGAACAGAAAGGGAGACAGACGCACAAGGTGATGAAAGAAATGATCAGAACAGAGATAAAACGGAGAACCTTCGAAAAAGAGATTAAACAGAAGAAGCTGAATTTAATTAAACAGTTTAAAAGCTGTTTACAAAAGGACAAGGGACTATGATTTTGGCTGTAAAGTACACATTATTCCAATAAAATGTAGATTGTATTGAACACCCGAATGTAGTAATTTGCTAGACGGACAAAATTTGTAGTTATTGCATAGCACAAAGATTAATTCAAAAAGAAAACGCATATTATGTGCTGCTGTTTGAAAGGGAAAATAAGACTGCTACCACCAAATATGCCACCCCCGGCTTTTATCAAATATAATATGTATGGAGAAACATCATAATATATTGAATTTTAGATTACATTAGACGTCATAATTCTTGCTTCCAAATTACATATTTTGGGCTACTATTTAGGCCTTCATAAGATTTTTCAACCCAGCGAAGCGGGTTAACAACAGCTAGTTTTTCATATTTTTAAAATGCATAGTTAACAACACAACTTGGTTTACTGCAACCAATCTGTGGCCACCTAAATGATAAACATAACTCATTCTAAACTAAGCACATTTTCACAAACTTCAATCTCCATCCTGAAAATGTGAGTTGTAGTTCAAAAATTGACCCTGGCATTAAGTTCCTAGAGTGACCGGAAATAGTATACACCAGTACAACTTACTTTCAAAAGGGAGATAGTCCCTGAAGAAATCAAAACAAAACAAAATCAAAAGATACTTAGTATGGTTTGAAAAATGCATTTACCTTGCAATAAACCCCAAACTCAGGATCATTGGGGGCCTCAGTCTCAAACTGAGTGACTGCGAACTGGAAGCCCATCTGGTCAATGGGGATCTTCTGTCGGCGAGCAAAGTTCTGCAGCACTCCGGTCAAGAAGGACTGTGTGAAATAAAACCCTGAGAGCCAGAAAACTCTCGGGGGGCCGTGGTCGATCCAGTGTTGAAGGAAATGTAACCTGTCGGAAAATATGGAATTACTTGTAAACCTATTGCTCTGTTTTTGGACGCTGAGTTAATACTAGTGAACCCATTTAGAATATGAACAGGTAAAATTTGATTTAATAACCCTTTTGCCACAAAGTTGCATACCGAGTTGAAAGCCAAGTCAACACTTTTTGTTTCATCCATCTGTTTGTTGGTGTCTTCCAAATACAAGTAGACACCTAAGTATGAGTGGCTCCTCAAAAACCTGACAGTGTCATAACTGAAATCATGATTTTTAAAAGATATTTTTAGGGCTTTACAAAACTAATCAATATGAGCTAATGAAAACTAATTTCTTATGAGTTGTTGAATTTTATTTACTCTCCCTTGTTCAATGCAGTTCTGTTTTTATCTGGATGGAATAAGGTCCCAGTACATTGTGTCCTTACCGACTCGTTGTTGTAGCTGTAGGCAGGACTTGCTCGCCCACATGTTGGGCACTACCTACACAGTGACAGTGAGGGTGTACTACTGTACCTGGCGAGGAAGTCGTTGATGTAGCTGCCCAGGGGCTTAAGCGAGGGGTAGGACTTGCTCGCCCACATGTTGGGCAGTGGCTTCACAGTGACAGTGAGGGTGTACTACTGTACCTGGCGAGGAAGTCGTTGATGTAGCTGCCCAGGGGCTTGAGGGAGGGGTAGGACTGGCTCGCCCACATGTTGGGCAGTGGCTTCACAGTGACAGTGAGGGTGTACTACTGTACCTGGCGAGGAAGTCGTTGATGTAGCTGCCCAGGAGCTTCAGCGAGGGGTAGGACTTGCTTGCCCACATGTTGGGCAGTGGCTACACAGTGACAGTGAGGGTGTACTACTGTACCTGGCAAGGAAGTCGTTGATGTAGCTGCCCAGGGGCTTCAGCGAGGGGTAGGACTGGCTCGCCCACATGTTGGGCAGTGGCTACACAGTGACAGTGAGGGTGTACTACTGTACCTGGCGAGGAAGTCGTTGATGTAGCTGCCCAGGGGCTTGAGCGAGGGGTAGGACTTGCTCGCCCACATGTTGGGCAGTGGCTACACAGTGACAGTGAGGGTGCACTACTGTACCTGGCGAGGAAGTCATTCATGTAGCTGCCCAGGGGCTTGAGCGAGGGGTAGGACTTGCTCGCCCACATGTTGGGCAGTGGCTACACAGTGACAGTGAGGGTGTACTACTGTACCTGGCGAAGAAGTCGTTGATGTAGCTGCCCAGGGGCTTCAGCGAGGGGTAGGACTGGCTCGCCCACATGTTGGGCAGTGGCTACACAGTGACAGTGAGGGTGTACTACTATACCTGGCGAGGAAGTCGTTGATGTAGCTGCCCAGGGGCTTCAGCGAGGGGTAGGACTTGCTCGCCCACATGTTGGGCAGTGGCTACACAGTGATAGTGAGGGTGCACAACTGTACCTGGCGAGGAAGTCGTTGATGTAGCTGCCCAGGGGCTTCAGCGAGGGGTAGGACTTGCTCGCCGACATGTTGGGCAGTGGCTTCACAGTGACAGTGAGGGTGTACTACTGTACCTGGCGAGGAAGTCGTTGATGTAGCTGCCCAGGGGCTTGAGCGAGGGGTAGGACTGGCTCGCCCACATGTTGGGCAGTGGCTTCACAGTGACAGTGAGGGTGTACTACTGTACCTGGCGAGGAAGTCGTTGATGTAGCTGCCCAGGAGCTTCAGCGAGGGGTAGGACTTGCTTGCCCACATGTTGGGCAGTGGCTACACAGTGACAGTGAGGGTGTACTACTGTACCTGGCGAGGAAGTCGTTGATGTAGCTGCCCAGGGGCTTCAGCGAGGGGTAGGACTGGCTCGCCCACATGTTGGGCAGTGGCTACACAGTGACAGTGAGGGTGTACTACTGCACCTGGCGAGGAAGTCGTTGATGTAGCTGCCCAGGGGCTTGAGCGAGGGGTAGGACTTGCTCGCCCACATGTTGGGCAGTGGCTACACAGTGACAGTGAGGGTGTACTACTGTACCTGGCGAGGAAGTCGTTGATGTAGCTGCCCAGGGGCTTCAGCGAGGGGTAGGACTGGCTCGCCCACATGTTGGGCAGTGGCTACACAGTGACAGTGAGGGTGTACTACTGTACCTGGCGAGGAAGTCGTTGATGTAGCTGCCCAGGGGCTTCAGCGAGGGGTAGGACTTGCTCGCCCACATGTTGGGCAGTGGCTACACAGTGATAGTGAGGGTGCAAAACTGTATCTGGCGAGGAAGTCGTTGATGTAGCTGCCCAGGGGCTTCAGCGAGGGGTAGGACTTGCTCGCCCACATGTTGGGCAGTGGCTACACAGTGACAGTGAGGGTGTACCACTGTACCTGGCGAGGAAGTCGTTGATGTAGCTGCCCAGGGGCTTGAGCAAGGGGTAGGACTTGCTCCCCCACATGTTGGGCAGTGGCTACACAGTGACAGTTAGGGTGCACTACTGTACCTGGCAAGGAAGTCGTTGATGTAGCTGCCCAGGGGCTTGAGCGAGGGGTAGGACTTGCTCGCCCACATGTTGGGCAGTGGCTACACAGTGACAGTGAGGGTGCACTACTGTACCTGGCGAGGAAGTTGTTGATGTAGCTGCCCAGGGGCTTGAGCGAGGGGTAGGACTGGCTCGCCAACATGTTGGGCAGTGGCTACACAGTGACAGTGAGGGTGTACTACTGTACCTGGCGAGGAAGTCGTTGATTTAGCTGCCCAGGGGCTTCAGCGAGGGGTAGGACTGGCTCGCCCACATGTTGGGCAGTGCCTACACAGTGACAGTTAGGGTGCACTACTGTACCTGGCGAGGAAGTCGTTGATGTAGCTGCCCAGGGGCTTCAGCGAGGGGTAGGACTTGCTCGTCCACATGTTGGGCAGTGGCTACACAGTGATAGTGAGGGTGTACTACTGTACCTGGCGAGGAAGTCGTTGATGTAGCTGCCCAGGGGCTTCAGCGAGGGGTAGGACTGGCTCGCCCACATGCTGGGCAGTGGCTACACAGTGACAGTTAGGGTGCACTACTGTACCTGGCGAGGAAGTCGTTGATGTAGCTGCCCAGGGGCTTAAGCGAGGGGTAGGACTTGCTCGCCCACATGTTGGGCAGTGGCTACACAGTGACAGTGAAGGTGTACTACTGTACCTGGCGAGGAAGTCGTTGATGTAGCTGCCCAGGGGCTTCAGCGAGGGGTAGGACTGGCTCGCCCACATGTTGGGCAGAGGCTACACAGTGACAGTGAGGGTGTACTACTGTACCTGGCGAGGAAGTCGTTGATGTAGCTGCCCAGGGGCTTGAGCGAGGGGTAGGACTGGCTCGCCCACATGTTGGGCAGTGGCTACACAGTGACAGTGAGGGTGTACCACTGTACCTGGCGAGGAAGTCGTTGATGTAGCTGCCCAGGGGCTTGAGCGAGGGGTAGGACTGGCTCGCCCACATGTTGGGCAGTGGCTTCACAGTGACAGTGAGGGTGTACTACTGTACCTGGCGAGGAAGTCGTTGATGTAGCTGCCCAGGGGCTTCAGCGAGGGGTAGGACTGGCTCGCCCACATGTTGGGCAGTGGCTACACAGTGACAGTGAGGGTGTACTACTGTACCTGGCGAGGAAGTCGTTGATGTAGCTGCCCAGGGGCTTCAGCGAGGGGTAGGACTTGCTCGCCCACATGTTGGGCAGTGGCTACACAGTGATAGTGAGGGTGCACAACTGTACCTGGCGAGGAAGTCGTTGATGTAGCTGCCCAGGGGCTTCAGCGAGGGGTAGGACTTGCTCGCCCACATGTTGGGCAGTGGCTTCACAGTGACAGTGAGGGTGTACTACTGTACCTGGCGAGGAAGTCGTTGATGTAGCTGCCCAGGGGCTTGAGCGAGGGGTAGGACTGGCTCGCCCACATGTTGGGCAGTGGCTTCACAGTGACAGTGAGGGTGTACTACTGTACCTGGCGAGGAAGTCGTTGATGTAGCTGCCCAGGAGCTTCAGCGAGGGGTAGGACTTGCTTGCCCACATGTTGGGCAGTGGCTACACAGTGACAGTGAGGGTGTACTACTGTACCTGGCGAGGAAGTCGTTGATGTAGCTGCCCAGGGGCTTCAGCGAGGGGTAGGACTGGCTCGCCCACATGTTGGGCAGTGGCTACACAGTGACAGTGAAGGTGTACTACTGTACCTGGCGAGGAAGTCGTTGATGTAGCTGCCCAGGGGCTTCAGCGAGGGGTAGGACTGGCTCGCCCACATGTTGGGCAGAGGCTACACAGTGACAGTGAGGGTGTACTACTGTACCTGGCGAGGAAGTCGTTGATGTAGCTGCCCAGGGGCTTGAGCGAGGGGTAGGACTGGCTCGCCCACATGTTGGGCAGTGGCTACACAGTGACAGTGAGGGTGTACCACTGTACCTGGCGAGGAAGTCGTTGATGTAGCTGCCCAGGGGCTTGAGCGAGGGGTAGGACTGGCTCGCCCACATGTTGGGCAGTGGCTTCACAGTGACAGTGAGGGTGTACTACTGTACCTGGCGAGGAAGTCGTTGATGTAGCTGCCCAGGGGCTTCAGCGAGGGGTAGGACTGGCTCGCCCACATGTTGGGCAGTGGCTACACAGTGACAGTGAGGGTGTACTACTGTACCTGGCGAGGAAGTCGTTGATGTAGCTGCCCAGGGGCTTGAGCGAGGGGTAGGACTGGCTCGCCCACATGTTGGGCAGTGGCTTCACAGTGACAGTGAGGGTGTACTACTGTACCTGGCGAGGAAGTCGTTGATGTAGCTGCCCAGGAGCTTCAGCGAGGGGTAGGACTTGCTTGCCCACATGTTGGGCAGTGGCTACACAGTGACAGTGAGGGTGTACTACTGCACCTGGCGAGGAAGTCGTTGATGTAGCTGCCCAGGGGCTTGAGCGAGGGGTAGGACTTGCTCGCCCACATGTTGGGCAGTGGCTACACAGTGACAGTGAGGGTGCACTACTGTACCTGGCGAGGAAGTCGTTGATGTAGCTGCCCAGGGGCTTGAGCGAGGGGTAGGACTTGCTCGCCCACATGTTGGGCAGTGGCTACACAGTGACAGTGAGGGTGTACTACTGTACCTGGCGAGGAAGTCGTTGATGTAGCTGCCCAGGGGCTTCAGCGAGGGGTAGGACTGGCTCGCCCACATGTTGGGCAGTGGCTACACAGTGACAGTGAGGGTGTACTACTGTACCTGGCGAGGAAGTCGTTGATGTAGCTGCCCAGGGGCTTCAGCGAGGGGTAGGACTTGCTCGCCCACATGTTGGGCAGTGGCTACACAGTGATAGTGAGGGTGCAAAACTGTATCTGGCGAGGAAGTCGTTGATGTAGCTGCCCAGGGGCTTCAGCGAGGGGTAGGACTTGCTCGCCCACATGTTGGGCAGTGGCTACACAGTGACAGTGAGGGTGTACCACTGTACCTGGCGAGGAAGTCGTTGATGTAGCTGCCCAGGGGCTTAAGCGAGGGGTAGGACTTGCTCGCCCACATGTTGGGCAGTGGCTACATAGTGACAGTGAAGGTGTACTACTGTACCTGGCGAGGAAGTCTTTGATGTAGCTGCCCAGGGGCTTCAGCGAGGGGTAGGACTGGCTCGCCCACATGTTGGGCAGAGGCTACACAGTGACAGTGAGGGTGTACTACTGTACCTGGCGAGGAAGTCGTTGATGTAGCTGCCCAGGGGCTTGAGCGAGGGGTAGGACTGGCTTGCCCACATGTTGGGCAGTGGCTACACAGTGACAGTGAGGGTGTACCACTGTACCTGGCGAGGAAGTCGTTGATGTAGCTGCCCAGGGGCTTGAGCGAGGGGTAGGACTGGCTCGCCCACATGTTGGGCAGTGGCTTCACAGTGACAGTGAGGGTGTACTACTGTACCTGGCGAGGAAGTCGTTGATGTAGCTGCCCAGGGGCTTGAGCGAGGGGTAGGACTTGCTCGCCCACATGTTGGTCAGTGGCTACACAGTGACAGTGAGGGTGTACTACTGTACCTGGCGAGGAAGTCGTTGATGTAGCTGCCCAGGGGCTTTAGCGAGGGGTAGGACTGGCTCGCCCACATGTTGGGCAGTGGCTACACAGTGACAGTGAGGGTGTACTACTGTACCTGGCGAGGAAGTTGTTGATGTAGCTGCCCAGGGGCTTGAGCAAGGGGTAGGACTGGCTCGCCCACATGTTGGGCAGTGGCTACACAGTGACAGTGAGGGTGTACTACTGTTTCTGGCGAGGAAGTCGTTGATGTAGCTGCCCAGGGGCTTGAGCGAGGGGTAGGACTGGTTCGCCCACATGTTGGGCAGTGGCTACACAGTGACAGTGAGGGTGCACTACTGTACCTGGCGAGGAAGTCGTTGATGTAGCTGCCCAGGGGCTTCAGCGAGGGGTAGGACTTGCTCGCCCACATGTTGGGTACTGCCTACACAGTGATAGTGAGGGTGTACCACTGTACCTGGCAAGGAAGTCGTTGATGTAGCTGCCCAGGGGCTTGAGCGAGGGGTAGGACTTGCTCGCCCACACGTTAGGCAGTGGCTACACAGTGACAGTGAGGGTGTACCACTGTACCTGGCGAGGAAGTCGTTGATGTAGCTGCCCAGGGGCTTGAGCGAGGGGTAGGACTTGCTCGCCCACATGTTGGGCAGTGGCTACACAGTGACAGTGAGGGTGTACCACTGTACCTGGCGAGGAAGTCGTTGATGTAGCTGCCCAGGGGCTTGAGCGAGGGGTAGGACTTGCTCCCCCACATGCTGGGCAGTGGCTCTACAGTGACAGTGAGGGTGTACCACTGTACCTGGCGAGGAAGTCGTTGATGTAGCTGCCCAGGGGCTTGAGCTACATCCACAGCTCGCCCAAATGTTGCAGGTAGGACTTGCTCGCCCAAATGTTGGGTACTGCCTACACAGTGACAGTGAGGGTGTACCACTGTACCTGGCGAGGAAGTCGTTGATGTAGCTGCCGAGGGGCTTGAGCGAGGGGTAGGACTGGCTCGCCCACATGTTGGGCAGTGGCTACACAGTGACAGTGCGGGTGTACCACTGTACCTGGCGAGGAAGTCGTTGATGTAGCTGCCCAGGGGCTTCAGCGAGGAGTAGGACTGGCTCGCCCACATGTTGGATACTGCCTACACAGTGACAGTGAGGGTGTAGTACTGTACCTGGCGAGGAAGTCGTTGATGTAGCTGCCCAGGGGCTTCAGCGAGGGGTAGGACTGTCTCGCCCACATGCTGGGCACTGCCTACACAGTGACAGTGCGGGTGTACTACTGTACCTGGCAAGGAAGTCGTTGATGTAGCTGCCCAGGGGCTTCAGCGAGCGGTAGGACTAGCTCGCCCACATGTTGGGCAGTGGCTACACAGTGATAGTGAGGGTGTACCACTGTACCTGGCGAGGAAGTCGTTGATGTAGCTGCCCAGGGGCTTGAGCGAGCGGTAGGACTAGCTCGCCCACATGTTGGGCTGCCTACACAGTGACAGTGAGGGTGTACTACTGTACCTGGCGAGGAAGTCGTTGATGTAGCTGCCCAGGGGCTTCAGCGAGCAGTAGGACTAGCTCGCCCACATGTTGGGCAGTGGCTACACAGTGACAGTGAGGGTGTACCACTGTACCTGGCGAGGACGTCGTTGATGTAGCTGCCCAGGGGCTTGAGCGAGGGGTAGGACTGGTTCGCCCACATGTTGGGCAGTGGCTACACAGTGACATTGAGGGTGCACTACTGTACCTGGCGAGGAAGTTGTTGATGTAGCTGCCCAGGGGCTTCAGCGAGGAGCGAGGGGTAGGACTGGCTCGCCCACATGTTGGGCAGTGGCTACACAGTGACAGTGAGGGTGTACTACTGTACCTGGCGAGGAAGTCGTTGATGTAGCTGCCCAGGGGCATGAGTGAGGGGTAGGACTTGCTCGCCCACATGTTGGGTACTGCCTACACAGTGACAGTGAGGGTGTACTACTGTACCTGGCGAGGAAGTCGTTGATGTAGCTGCCCAGGGGCTTGAGCGAGGGGAAGGACTGGCTAGCCCACATGTTGGGCAGTGGCTACACAGTGACAGTGAGGGTGTACTACTGTACCTGGCGAGGAAGTCGTTGATTAGCTGCCCAGGGGCTTGAGTGAGGGGTAGGACTGGCTCGCCCACATGTTGGGCAGTGGCTACACAGTGACAGTGAGGATGTACCTGGCGAGGAAGTCGTTGATTTAGCTGCCCAGGGGCTTGAGCGAGGGGTAGGACTGGCTCGCCCACATGTTGGGCAGTGGCTACACAGTGACAGTGAGGGTGTACTACTGTACCTGGCGAGGAAGTCGTTGAAGTAGCTGCCTAGGGGCTTGAGCGAGGGGTAGGACTGGCTCGCCCACATGTTGGGCACTGCCTACACAGTGACAGTGAGGTACACTACTGTACCTGGCGAGGAAGTCGTTGATGTAGCTGCCCAGGGGCTTGAACGAGGGGTAGGACTGTATAACATTCTTGGAATTAATGAAATTTTGTTCTAATCTAGCGTTAAATAAAGTTTTATTTAACGCTACTGCCTACACAGTGATAGTGAGGGTGTACCACTGTACCTGTTAAGGAAGTCGTTGATGTAGCTGCCCAGGGGCTTCAGTGAGGGGTAGGACTTGCTCGCCCACATGCTGGGCAGTGGCTACACAGTGACAGTGAGGGTGTACCACTGTACCTGGCGAGGAAGTCGTTGATGTAGCTGCCCAGGGGCTTGAGCGAGGAGTAGAACTGGCTCGCCCACATGTTGGTCAGTGGCTACACAGTGACAGTGAGGGTGTACTACTGTACCTGGCGAGGAAGTCGTTGATGTAGCTGCCCAGGGGCTTCAGCGAGGGGTAGGACTTGCTCGCCCACATGCTGGGCAGTGGCTACACAGAGACAGTGAGGGTGTACTACTGTACCTGGCGAGGAAGTCGTTGATGTAGCTGCCCAGGGGCTTCAGCGAGGGGTAGGACTTGCTCGCCCACATGTTGGGCAGTGGCTAAACAGTGACTGTGAGGGTGTACCACTGTACCTGGCGAGGAAGTCGTTGATGTAGCTGCCCAGGGGCTTTAGCGAGGGGTAGGACTTGCTCCCCCACATGCTGGGCAGAGGCTACACAGTGACAGTGAGGGTGTACTACTGTACCTGGCGAGGACGTCGTTGATGTAGCTGCCCAGGGGCTTCAGCGAGGGGTAGGACTTGCTCGCCCACATGCTGGGCAGTGGCTACACAGTGACAGTGAGGGTGTACCACTGTACCTGGCGAGGAAGTCGTTGATGTAGCTGCCCAGGGGCTTCAGCGAGGGGTAGGACTTGCTTGCCCACATGTTGGGCACTCGAGCAACCAACATGCTGGTGTAGACCTCCTCCAGGTCCTTGGACATGACGATCGTTCCCTTCACCGCTTGGATCACGTTCTGCAGCGACTTTTTGATCACTCCCAGCAACCGGTTGAACCGGATTGCTTCCTAAAAGCACATGGCAAGTGAGCTTACATTCCTATTTTGGTTGGATTTTTCATAAATATTTTACAAGGTTGTAAAATGATAGAAAAACTTATCCACATTGCTTAAAAATGCATTTTACTGACCAAAATTAAATTTACTTCAGTTTTTTAACGGTGAGTTCATTGAAGGAAGATTGGCGATTGTTAGTTTCACTTGTTTGAAGAGGCCTGCATTTTATTATTGATCTAAGAGAACTCAATAATTGTCAAAATTTTCAAATTGAATTTGGTATTATATTCTCGGCTTGGGAAGTAATCCTGAGGAATAAATTGGCCATACCACTTCTTTGGATAATTTGGTGTGAAAAGAATTGAAGGTTTACCTAAGATCTGACAATGAGCACTTAGGTAACTCATTTCTACTTAACAACAGTCACTACTGTAGGTTAATCCTGATGTAATTCTGTGAAAGTTTGAATTTAGTTACAACTGGTTGTTGATGGTCCTGAGAAGAAGAACCAGTAAATCTGTGCCAGTAACCCAGTTCAACTCATACTTTATTCATATTAACCAAAATACAAATCAATTGCTAAGTGGTCTCTAATTATAATTTAGTGATGAAAAAAGTGGTTTTCCTCATCCAAAGCAAGCCTTTTAACCCTTTCACACCAAATTACCAAATTACCCTTTCTTTGATTGCCTGACTACTTCCTCAAAAATACCCAACTCCTATCATGTTTTTTTTTTTTTCTCAAAAAGACTTTACGATACCTGTCTGAGAACAGTGTTCATGGACTGCGTGTACAGGACTGGGTACTTCCTCTCGATGTCCTCTGAGTCAAAGGGTGCCGGTATTCGGGCAAGGATGTCTTTGGCCAGTTGTACCAACATCGTGTCCGTCTCGCCTCCGCTCGCACCCTCGGCGATCTGTGGTTGAGTTAGCAGCACGCTGCTCAGCAGCTGCAACCGATCAGGCGGGAGGGAAAGATTGAAAAAAAGAGGTGGACACCAGTGGAGTCCCTACTATTGGTAATCCTATTTCAGGTGTGGAGAACACTGTGGTATAGTCACTGGACTTTTGTGCATCTTGCTAATGACTCTTGATGAGGGTGCTACTAAGGCCATAAACAGTTTTTTTTTTAGTTTCCCATAAGCTTTTGCGTTATAAGTCCCATTAAACTTTTCTAACAGAAATATAGCTTATGAGTCTCCAAGTTTTTAACTTGTAAGCTCAAATCAATACCCTAAAAAGGGAATTAAAAGCAAATCGATATACTTTTAAAATCTACCGAAATAATATGCAATGACCTGATGACAAATTGTGTACACTTTAAACGTTTGAAAAAGAGCCAAACCTCTTGAGATTCCTTGTTGTCCTTAGTGATATCTGCATTGTCATGAAGTCCAAAGACTTCTGGAGAAGGATAAGGAGGAAGTGACAGGATATACTCCAGGCAACTGTCATAATCTACTTCCTCTGGAATATGGTAAATCCCACTCGGTGAGAAACGGTACCTAAAACAAGTCAACAATTGGTGGATGATAAACTGAATGTATTACATTGCTTACAATGATGATTTATTAAAAAAAATTAAACTCTACAGGAGACTCTCCCTAATCCAGGAGATATCACACCACGTTAGTGCCAGCAGACTGCAGATTACCCATAATGAATAATTACAGAAGGTAAATTTTTAAAGCAGTTTGTGTCATATGCATTTTTATTTCTGTTCTTTACTGATTATTGATAAATATACAAAATTAAATTTCATGGTCTTTCACACATATGGCTAAGTTATTAATGTAATTTACCTGTTACTGGTATAAATGATCAAAAAATACTTTAATAAGTTCTTAGTGAACACCAGAATACTAAAGGGCTGGATTAAGGAGTGCAAGTTTGCAGAAACCCCCTGTACCAGATGAAACATTTAAATTAATAACAAAGGTACACCTGTCAACTCAAATTACGGGTACAATTCAAATTAAACTTATCAGAAGAACTAAATCAGAGAATTTTATATATTTGACCAAAATAAAATATTTTCCACTTTAAATTATATTTTCCTACAAAGGATACTTTAATCATCGAAACAATTTTGCATACTTGGGAACTTTGATGACGTTCTGGTTGTAGAAGATGGAGAGCAGAGAGTTCATGAGCCGACGGTCCTTGTCGTCCGTCACGCGGCCGCCGTAGTTGCACTCGCCTGTCAGGTACAGCAGCGCTTCGAACGGCACCTCGTCGTAGTCATTCAGGAACATCTGCGAACACCACTCTCGTCTGTTGAGTTTTTGATAACGTATTTTATGTAAAAATGTTTTAAAACAACCTAGACAAAGTGATCATCCAAAGGCAGTGGTGTAAATAAAGGGGTGTTCAGGATATCATCCCCTAAAAGCTCAGAATTACCAATTGTTTGATGTGTTTTATTGTTTTGCCAGGGGGGGACTCTTGTCAGTCTTCCTTGAGGATTATCACCGACCAATTATAATCCTATTCACCCCACTACCCATATTATATCGTGAAATTATCTAAACACTGGCTGACTTGGTGATAAACACAATACCCCCGTTGCAGCAGACCTGCATACTCAGCGAATTTCAAATGCAAAACAACATATTTCAATCCAACATAGCGAGATTTGACATGTTTTGGTAAGCTCCATAAGAATAACATGGGAAATGAGTATGCAGGCTTGCTGCCACAAAAATGGAAATTTTGGGGATTGTAGACCAAAACTCGCTTCGCTCGCTGGGGGCTCCGCCCCCAGGCCCCCGTTTGTGTTCCCTGCAGTTGAACATTACCCAATATTGAAGGACCCCAATAGGGCGTTAATTGCCAGTGTTGAGATAATTTTAAGCTGGAGATTTTGT
Source organism: Flexamia atlantica (assembly GCA_035578135.1). Lineage (NCBI taxonomy): Eukaryota > Metazoa > Arthropoda > Insecta > Hemiptera > Cicadellidae > Flexamia > Flexamia atlantica. The sequence continues at coordinate 58,511,320 of JAQJVK010000006.1, forward strand.
GTACGTACTTCGAAGAAAACTGATGAAGAACCTATGAATTTTCAACGGATATTGTAAGGGTTGGTGAAAATTATTCGTATGAAGGTATATTTATATTCGAATGTTATTATTGAGAATTAGTTAAGTTGGATGTGAGAAGAGAGCCTATGTATGTGTTTTACTTAGTGCTGTCGGTGATTTAAGATTTTGATTATGTTTTTATTGGGATGAATTTTGAGGAATGCAGATGGGTTTTTGAAATTATTTTTGAAATATATTGTTTAGATGAAATGATTAAAGAAAGTTGGATTTCAATAACGAATAACTTTTGTATTAAGGAAGAATTCATGCAATTTTATTTCCTTTTCAGTTTACCTAGCAATAGTTTATAGTAGGCGTATCCAGTTCCGCCAAACGGGGAGGTCATGAAACGTAGAAACCATGTATTTACAACACTATAAAAACCAAATAGATATCAAATAAATGGGGAGTTTGCTTTAAAGCAGGCCCTCTTGCCTCTGCCTGTGAAAAGGTTAAAAATAAGATCTATTTACACCAACGAAAAAACAAATTAATGGGGAGTTTGACGAAGCAGGCTCCCTTGCCTCTGCCGTAAACAATTAAAACAAACATTAACATAATTCTAAACAACTATGTACAACACCGGGGACTTTTTTTAAGCAGACCCCCTATCGTACTGCGTGAATAGTCTAATTATAACGAGGAGTTTTCATCATCTCGCAGATCCCCTAGCCTACTGAGGACGTATTTATCAGTATTAAAGAAGAAGGTCGTTATTAAAGACTATGTTCTTCACATGGGCGCACCGAAATTGCGCCGCAAAATCCAGGTAGACACCGAAATTGCGCCGTGACTCAAAATCTTGTCCCAGGGGTAGACCGAAATTGCGCCGTGACTCTAAATCTTCTCCCAGGGGTAGACCGATATTGCGCCGCAGCCCTTCCTAGAATCACATGAGGGAGGCAAGCACTGACTCCTCGCCTCGCCTTCGAAGTCGGAACACAGAAATTCCTTAAAAACCCTTCGTTATCGCCCCTTGGAGGGAAGTGGCGAGTGAGCAACGGAGTCAGGCTAAATTTGAAAATTCATACAGATGGTTTACTTTAATGGCTGATATGGAGGTGTTATACAAGAATTCAAGATTGGTTCTTCGGACGAAAATACTTCTACTGGTATCTTCTTTACACCTGCCAAGTGGATATAAACTGTATCAAAAAGTTCAAGGTTTTTACGTTAACCCAACGTACTAACACTTGATTTCACTTGATTAACCGCCGTACTGTTTGATTTCTATTTCCGGTAATTAATTAATTTATCAACTATATCGTTCGATTAATTTTATATGGTGCTGGAATAAATCTCATAACACTCATAACATTTTTTCTGAAGGGCTATTTTTGTATTGATATCATTGATTTATAATTTTTGTAATGAAGATCGCAAACAATAAACAACTAATTCTAAATAACTATAATGGATCACTTGCTCGTGAATGGAGCTACCTGTCGCTTAGGTGTCTTATGCAAAACTGACAAATCATTTGCGGAGTACAAATATTTTGTGGTTCGTCAACTGGTCAGGCGAGGGGGGGGAGGACGAGGGTAACATTCCTAAATCATTGCGTGGTGTTGCAGTCTACAGATACCTGCCACCCTCACGACGCAATATCGGTTAGGGATTAGTGAACCTTTCTTGTCAGTTTGGTTTGGGCGCAATTTCGGTGCCTAACTCTACTCAGCAAAACGTAGAGCTGACCATGCGTGAAGCAATCCGTGCGTAGATGAACACCGACTGAATCTATCGTCTGACCTTGGCTCTTGTAACCAGTCATACAATAGGCCAACATCAGTGGGAACTGGCCCATCCAGAAAGATCATTTTGTATGACCTATACAAATCTCGCGGCTATTAAGAAGTGAACGAATGTAATCAAATACCTGCCCCTGATCATCAGACAGTTTGACTACCCACTCCTCAACCAACGCTCTTTGTTGATTTTCACCATAGATGAGCAGTTCCCTACCCAACTCAGTAATGTCTTCTTTAATACCAAGGAGACCTGATTGGATAAACAGGAACCCTGACGGCGTAAACTACGATCAATTTCGACGAGGGCAAGATGGTAGGCCAGCTCTGGATCATGGGGATTCCTTTCAATGTGATCCTTGCAAACGAGGTCTCTGAACTTGTCCCACAAGATGCTCCAGGAGCCCCCATGTTATAAAGGAGAACAAAGAAAGAGCGGAGTCTCGGGCCTGTCATGAATTGCGCAGCATCTTGCAACGCGTAGTCGTACTCATCTTCGTCTTCGACCAAACTGAGTTTCCGTGTGAGTTCCTGGAATGTGCGGACAGTTGGGTCCACCAAGTGACAGAAGATCGAGATAACCACGACAAGGAACAAACATAAGTAGAACACGAAGGTAGCGAAGCAAATTTGGCTAATGCTTAACTTGAGAGAGTTTCGGGTTTTTCAATCGAAAAATCTTAACCCTCTCAAGGGAGGCGTCAGGATTACGCTGCGAGTACCGCTGAACGTCTTGCCTGTTTTATCAGGGTTTATACAAGCCTACATTTTTAAATCAGGTAGTTATGACATTGAGCAAATCGATTTCGAAACGCGAATTTCAAATGGAAAACAACATATTCAATCCAACATAGCGAGATTTGACATGTTTTAGTAAGCTCCATAAGAATAAACTGCACTTTAAGGCAAGAATGAAAAGAATTGTGGTTCTAGATTATGTCGGTTATATATTTAATAAAAATATAGCAGGATAATTCAAAAAGTATAATAATAAAGTATTTAATTTAACAATGCCTATATTGCTAAACTGTTAATACTGCATTACCGACTTAGTTCGAAGATTCAGAACTTATAGATTCTACTATAAGATACAGTATGATGGTAAGGAAGATTAGCGAGAACCTATATGGCTGGATTAAAGAATCAAAACTGGAGACATAGGAAAATTTCGAAGATTTTCAACTTTATATGCATTTTCATGCTAAGAACTAGTTATTTTATTGGTGATTTGTAACATATATGCTGTAGAGATTATGTGTAGGACATTTCAGGCCTCTACATTTAATATGAAGCCAACTAGAGCTGGAAAAACGAAGGGAAATCTTCAAATATTTCAAATTCTAGAGCTATCTAAGGGTGAAGGGGACGAGATAGGGCAAAAAGTCATAGGACCAAAGTTGTAGATCGTGAAAAATCCGTGGCACATGGTGCAGTCTGTTTTTCGATAGGACCATCCGTTCGGCCACTAAAGCTCCAAATAACTTTATTTCAAAAAGCTTTTTTAGCGATTTTTTAATAATTTTTTTGAGGGGGTTAAAATTAAAAATTGCGAGTTCTGATAATTTTCCCCATATGTTCAGGCAATAAGGGAAGTGCGTGCAAAATTTCAAGTCTGTAGGTCATCGGGAAGTGGAAAACAGTTCGTATACCTGAGTTACACCAGCGGTTGTATATATATTAGACTCGCCTTACGGCTCGCTGGGGGCTCCGCCCCCAGGCCCCCTTAAAGGGTTTCGCCCCAAAGCGGAGAGTTTGTATTGAAAGTAACAAAACGAATAAACTGTTTACAAATGCTCAGCAAAAGTAATTATTACTAATTTTGGGGTGAATAGTTTCAATGGGGTTCATGGTAGGGGGGGGGGGGTAATTATTACTGAAATGATTCATTAAATTTCGGAAAAATCAGATAGGTTTCAATTTTTGAGATATTTTACGAAAACCTTTTTATAAAAAGACTAAAGTAAAATGTCAAAACCAATTTTCTCCATAAGAATAATATGGCAAAGCTTTGGCACAAAGCAGGGGGTGTGTATTGAAAAGTCACGAAATTTCGAATAAACTCATTACAAATCCTCAGCAAAATATATCATTGTAATGTTTGGGAGGGTAGTTAGTGGGATGTAGTTAATGGGTTACTTTAGGGGAGGGGTTTGCGGAGAGGGTAGGGTTTAATTTTTCGTTTTGAAAGAGGGTTGGAGAAGTCAGGGGATGATGGCAAAAATTTATTTAGTTTTAAAACATTGTCAAACATGTTACGAACCCTTAATTTGATGCATTTATTGATCGGATTTGGGAGTTGAAAGAGGTTAGAAATGGTAAATACCACCGGATAAATGTAGGTGATATTGGCCAATCCCTCATCGTATTTTATATCAAAAAATCAGAGAATAAGTTAGCAAAAAAATTAAAAAAAAACAGATATAATTTAAAATTTCACGAAAGTTCAGCTTTTGAGGACTTTTTCAGGGGTCGAAACGGGGTGAAAATTTTAGATGACCCCTGATAATCCTAAAGGGTCAAAGTGACTATCTCAGGGTCAAAATTGAAGACCATCAGTCCAAAAAAATTAACAAAAACAATAAACTGAAAACTTATGAATGTTTATTTTAGAGGCCAATTAGGGGGTGAAGGAGCTGAGATAGAGCAAAATACATAATGAACAAAATGGTAGTAAATTTAATTTTAACTGTAGCATGATCATTGTCTTCATTAAGCCCTTTAATTTAGCCGCTACAGGTCAAAAACGTAAAGTATGTACTTTTATCGAAATTAAATTTTTCCCCCAATTTCCGTACTTATGGGGGGGTTTAGCCTTGTTAGCTGTTAGTTATGATAGGGAAGAGACGTTTTTGTGGGGCTAGAGGGTGAGATAATATTTTTTGTTGAGAAATAACAATTCCCATCATTTTGAAAATGCTTAATTTGCTTCATTTATTAGTTGTATGTATGGATTGATAGGCGTTAGAAATGACAAATGACTTCAGGTAAACGTGGGTGGAGTCACTGATTAATCCTTCTCAAAAATTGGGTCTCTCATTTGAATAATAAATTAGCAAAAAAATTAAAAACCACGAGGAAAATTAAAAATTTAATGCAAGTTCAATTTTAGAGGACTAATTTAGGAGTAAAAAACATTGAGGCAGAGTACTGTATTTACCATAATCTATACCTCGGCAACCAGTGGACAGAGAAAAATTATTCACAGTACCTTTTTTAATCTAGATCCAATGGTCCAACCCAAGATTTGATAATTTCATTTATCAATGTAAGATATCACAAAACCCCATACCCTGCCCACAACAGGGTAAAATTGGCGAATAACGTACGATTAACCTGTGTCCTCTGAGAATCGCGGGCCAGGGATGAGGCAAGAGTATTTGTTTGAAAATAACATTGTCATACATTTAAAAAATGCTTACTTTGCTTCATTTACTGGTCGGATTTAGGACTTGATAGGGGTAAGAAAAAACAAATGACCGATAAACGTGGGAGGTGACGCTTACCAACAAGTCAAATTAAGAATAATCCCTACAAATCCTCGGGAAAATTGTATCGTAGTAAGTGTTTGGCGGGGGGGCTGTTGGGGGTGGAGGGGTAGGGTTTTACATTGTACGTGGAAGAACTGGTTGGTTCGGAGCGGAGGGTGAGGGTAATGTACTATATGTGTTAAAAAGTTGCCAAAAATATTAAAAATGCTTAATTTGATTCAGTTGTGGGGAAGGTAATTTGGTTGAAAGGGGTTTAGCCGTGTTAGTTGTTAGTTATTTTAGGGAGGAGACGGTTGGTGGGGCTAGAGGGTAAAGGGAAATTTTTTTGTTGAGAAATAACCATTCCCATGATTTTTAAAATGCTTAATATGCTTCATTTATTAGTTCTATGTATGGGTTGATAGTGACAAATGACTTCAGATAAACGTGGGTAGAGTCACTAATTAATGCTTGTCAAAAATTGGGTCTCTCATTTGAATAATAAATTGGCAAACAAATTTAAAACCACGAGGAAAATTTAGAACTTAATGCAAGTTCAATTTTAGAGGACTAATTTAGGAGTAGAAAAACATTGAGATAAAGTACAGTATTTACCATGGATCCATATCTCGGCAACCAGTGGACAGAGAAAATTTATTCACAGTACCTTTTTAAATTTAAATCCAATGGTCCAACCCAGGATTTGATTATTTTTATTATTCTATGTAAAAGATCTAAAAAACCCATTTTTAAGGGGTTTATCTATTCCATCTATTCCCTCCTAACCCCGCCATCCGATGGTCCGATCAGGCTAGTGTTAGGAATTTTCTGGCCCTCCCTTCTGAATTAGTAAGACTTATAAGAGAGCTATTTCAATAATAATGATAATCAAATTAAATCCAATTAAACTTAAAAATCAACATATTACAGTTTGATGTCACACAAATGAACGAATTGAGAAAAATCGCCAGTTATAACAATAGTTAGAAGAAGAGACGGTGTCATTGAAACTTGTGACATTACCACCAGCGAGAACCTATATTAAAATCTGTTATCAGCAATTTTTTTCTGAAAATTGTATAAAGATACCATATTAAATATATTGTTTTATATCTATGGCTAAGGTTTTTAATATTTCTTTCTTAAAATTAGTACACGTAATCATTTTTAGAACATAAACCGTGCGTGACATAATTTCGATGATGATTTTCGAGAAAATCGCTGACATTTGGCGAATTTGGAAGATTCTTTTAAATTTATAGGCATTTTAATATTACAAACTAGTTATACTATTCGTGATTAGTAACAAATATGCTGTAGAGATGATGTATGCCAATTTTCAGTCCTCTACGTCTAATTTTAAATCTACTGGAACTGAAAAACCTGGGGTAATCGCTGACATTTGGCGAATTTTGAAGATTCTTTTAAATCTATAGGCATTTTAATGTTACAAACTAGTTACATTATTCGTGATTTGTAACATATATGTTGTAGAGATGATGTATGCCGATTTTCAGCCCTCTACGTATAATATTAAATATACTGTAGTTAAAAAACCTGGGGAAATCTCTGACATTTGGCGAATTTTGAAGATTATTTTAAATCTATTGGCATTTTCATGTTACAAACTAGTTATATTATTCGTGATTTGTATTATATATGTTGTAGAGATGATGTATGCCAATTTTCAGCCCTCTACGTAGAATATTAAATATACTGGAGCTAAAAAACCTGGGGAAATCGCTGACATTTGGCGAATTTTGAAGATTCTTTTAAATTTATTGGCATTTTAACATTGCAAACTAGTTATATTATTTGTGAATTGTAACATATATGTTGCAGAGATGATTTATGCCAATTTGCAGCCCTCTACATATAATATTAAATCTACTGAAACTGAAAAACCTGAGGAAAATTTCGAAAATTAAAATTTCTAGCGCTATCTAAGGGTGAAGGAGACGAGATAGAGCAAAAAGTCATAGAACCAAAGTTGTAGATCGTGAAAAATCCGTGACACGTGGTGCAGTCTGTTTTTCAATAGGACCTCTAGTTTAGCCGCTACAGCCCAAAAACGAAAAGTACTTTTTTCGAACTTCAATTTTCCCCCCTCTTCCCCCCCTTTGGGGGGGTCGGGGGTGGAAATGTTTCGTTTTGATAATTTTCCCTGGGGTTTGACCACCGAAGGAATATCCGTGCCAAATTTCAAGTCTCTAGCTTATCTGGAAGTACTTTAGAATTTGTATCTATAGATGAGTTACACATCCGGCTGTATATATATTAGATAGATACATTACATCTCATCTAGATGAAGCCACAAACCAAGTTTTATTAAGATATGTTGAGAATTAAGCGAGATATAGAATTTCACTTATTTCCCATAAGGTTAACATTGGGACAACGTACTGTGTTTACCACATTCAATATCTCGGTAGCCAATGGACATAGAGCAATGATTCAAAATACTAAATTGTTTGTTTTTTCGAGCTGAATTCAATGGTGCTAACAAAAGTTTGACAAATTTTATTTTTCTATGTAAAAAACTCAAAAAACCCATTTTTGGGGGGGTTTATCCCCCTTTACCCCCCCTTCCGGTGGTCCGATCGGGCTGGTTCACGAACTCGTCCAATTGATTACCACTGTTCATGTCTGTACCAAATTTTATCGAGATCGGACCATTTTTACGGCCGCTATCGTGCTAACAGACACATATATATATAGATATATAGATATATATATATATATATATTAAAAATGGTTTAAATACCTGCTTCTAGGTAATCCTAATGTTGCTTGATAGCTACTAGTTTCGCCTCCTCATGAAGGCATCATCGGGCTGCAAGGATGTATTTCTTTCTTCATAGTTGAAGAGTGTCATCACACGTACACACGCGTTTAAAAAACATCAATTACGAACACACGGACAACACGGACAACACGGGGGGAATGTCCGTGTTGTCCGTGTGTTCGTAATTGATGTTTTTTAAACGCGTGTGTACGTGTGATGACACTCTTCAACTATGAAGAAAGAAATACATCCTTGCAGCCCGATGATGCCTTCATGAGGAGGCGAAACTAGTAGCTATCAAGCAACATTAGGATTACCTAGAAGCAGGTATTTAAACCATTTTTAATATTTCATGGTAATCCGGAGGCTAAACCAATAGAAATGAAATATATATATATATATAAAAATTCGAATGAATGGTGTTTTTTGCTTCTGGGGGTTGCAAAACGAAAAGTTATCATGGTCTGGGGCTTAGGTCTTACCATGAGACCTACGGTAATAGCTTCTTCCCTATAGGGGAAATTCGCTAAAAATGGATGAGTTTTTTTGCAGCACCTACAGTGTTCTCAATCCCAAGATTTGGGATCCCGCTCGCTTTTGAGTACCTGATAATCCCGGGATTAGAGTCTCTCAATCCCGGAATTGACGGGATAGTAAAAGAATTATTGTTTCTCAATTTTTGCGTGATATGAATGTTTTAAGTACTGCAATAGCCGTCTTTAAAAACATATGGAAATAAAAAGTTTTAGAAAATTAATATTTCACTAATGATAATTAATAGCAAAGTTGTTTATTTTGTTTTATACCCCTTTACACTGATACTTACCATTCCCAAAGTATACTTTGTCCAAAACCAAAATTCAATTCAACAATAACAATTTATTCCTGGAATATAATGGAACAGCACCTTATAGTTTCCTTATCGCTCAAAACTTCTGTTGCAGTTAAGTTCCACGATTTGACATGTCCTACGTGCTACAGCCACACAGGTGACTTTATTTTGATATTTTTTATCTTACTGTTTTATGTCTATCTGATCACTTACATTTTCAGTTGCTATTGGGCTTTCGTTTAGCGAACATCTGAGCGAACCGGAAAGATATTGTGTAATGAGTGTGGAGTTTTGTTAATCGTTATTTTAGCAATAACCATCTGTGATCTATGAATTATATATGAATAGTGGAGTAATATAAGTGACCAAAATATTCTTGTCGCCCATAAGAAAGATTGTGATGCTTCATCCATTTGTTATTATTGTCTTACATAAAAAGACGGGAAAACGGCGGAATTTAAGATTCGCAAGTTTGTTTTAAAAAGGTGGCCCTATGAAGGGACAGCACACTCATTTTGTCAAGCAGTCACAGCACAAAAGCCATTCAAAAATGTGAAACAACAGGTAATCAACCGTCAAGAAGCCCAGATTTGACGATTTTGTAAGATAAAATTATAGTTAGTTTTAATAAAAAATTCTATACAAATTGTTCTCACACAGCAATACATTCTAGACAGGCCTATATGGAAAATTGGAATCCCGGTACTGATCCCGGGATCCCAGGAATCCCAAGATTGGAATTCAGGTCCGGGATTGAGACCCCTAAACACCTAGCTAGTCATTTGGCTGAACTGCATTAAATAATTTTAGATCATTTGAATTACAGTGTTTATTTTTATCTGAGCTGATCAACATAGACAGGTAAAAACCTTTACAAAATATGTTTTATTCTATTTGACACTTAACTAATGTTATTCTCAAAAACAATTCATTCCTCTTTCAAACCCTAGAATACTCAGTAGCAGCTTCGCTTGCAAACACTTCAATCTGTGGTTCACCTGTAGAACTACTTCAAAGCATGTTCAATTGTCACGACTAAACTGAGCTGGTTAAATATCAATAGGGTCCGAAACTTCAGCCATTTACTGTACTTCAGTGACACCTTTTTTAAAATACTAGGATATACAGACAGATCCACATAGAAATAACTTTAGACCGTCACATCAAATGTTAAAGTCGACTGAAATATGACTGTGAAAAGAAAATCCCTTGCATATTAACATACAGATCATGTCACCACTGACTGTCAACTAATTCAATCTAACCTGCAGCTGCATGACGCTGATTCTGAGGTCGGACTCGTTGAACTCGTACGGGATGTTCCAGCCGAGTGGGCCGAACTTGCGGCGCTCCTGGACGACGGCGTGAAAGAAGCAGAGGGAGAAGAGCAGACGACGCCACTCGGCGACGGCCGGGCAGCCCGTGAAGAACTCCGGGTCGCTGATCGGGTCGGACGTGTACGAGCGGTACAGGTTGGCCCGCAGCCCCTTGGGCGGCTCGTTGGTCATCTTCACACCTGCGGCACCACCGGACCATTGTCAACATCAAAGGAACTCAATAACACAACATAAACACAACAAACAAAAACATCAAACTGTTCAGGATTCTCTCAGCTGTTGTGTGTAATGATGTCAACATCATTACTTTAAAAATAATGACAGGGACTACTATATTCCAAAAATAAGCGGTCGAAAAAGGGGTTTGTTTACTGTTCCCCCCCCACTAAATCTCTCAGCTAATCAGTTTAATCGTGCAAATTCAGATTGAGGAATAGATATTGTGTTTACATCTAGCTGTGTATTATGATTTTTATTGTGTTTAAGCTGCACACAAGAATATTACAAGAATTTATCTACAACAATGAAACTTTCACAAGAATGAGATCTACAGCAGTGAACCTCGGGTCATCTTCACATCTGAGATAGTTCAAATTTATTGCTTACTTCTAAGGAATGGGATGGACCAAATTACTTTAAAAAAAGCAGTAGAAAAAGGGGTTCGTTTACTATTTCTCTAACTCTTTCAGCATAGCTAAATCGTTCAAAATGTGATTGAGGAGTAAATTTGTTGATTACATTTAGTTTTGTTCATTATAAATTTAATATTTTTATTGGGTTTAACCGGCAAGCTGCATGCGAGACTATCACAGCATGACATCTACGGCAATGAAACAGCAGGGGAATGGGAGGGGGGGGGTGTGAATGACATATTTTGTTATTTGACTGTCTATTTTATTAAACAAAGAATAGATCGAAAGAGGAACCAGTAAGGTGTTGTAATTTAGAACCATTGTTCAGACCTCATTAAATTCAAGTTGTTCGTTCGAAAATTCTCTTGATAAGGGTTGGTGACTACTACCTTGGCTGCATAAAAAAGGCATGATTTACCAACAGGATTGAGGATGGCAACCATACTTGGGCTTTTATGGAATAATTATAGAAGATTACAATTAAGTTATAAGTGGATGTTTGATATTTGTAAGCTGCGAATGTCATTGCAAGCGAAGATGCAACAGTAATCTAGGCTAGTTTTAATTGAATTTACAAATTTTATTCCCAGACGGAAATATAAATCTTCAATTCTTTTGCTGTAAACCCAGAAACAGCGAGGTGGCATCTGGTGTTTTTTCAATTGATGATTGACTGACTACCAAATTTAAATCCAAAACGCAAACTATACCTTGCGAGGAGCATGTTGAAGCTTGGATTTGACAAATAAAAGTGTTTTGAAAAGGAAATTTTTGCATGAAGGGACAACAAATAACATAATGAAGTTTAATAAATTTTAAAAATGAATGTCTTTTGTTTTATCCTAAACTCAAAAATGTGGTTCAAATCTGTTTTTGGTTGCACCAAGCTTCAACGTGTTCCTTGCAAGGTGTGACAGTACCATTTTGCAGTATGGAGATGGGGAAGACGTCGGAGGGGTAGCTGGTGAGCCAGATGCGGAAGGACTTGTGGGTGGCGGCCGGGACGATGACCTCGTCGCAGATACGGTCCAGCGCCTTCATCCAGCTAGCGGCGAGATGGCAGTTCTGCAGCACCACCCACTGGCCCGTCACGATGGCCGTGTTGATCATCTCCGACGCTATCGGCCCCTGGCAACACAACCATGTTGATGTCAGTGAGCTAACGGCCCTAAATAAAAATTTTTAAAGGTTTGGTCCAGCTGAATTCGATTGTTTAGCAGTTTAATAACAGTTTGGCAAAATGGCAGGTTTTCTTCATCAGTGAAAAAACTCCAAGGGATATCTCTCCAGCCCTACTCATACAGTATACCCTCGGTAACCTGGCACTGCATTAATCCAGCCCTTTATTAAAACAATGATTTCTTAGTGCCAAATTTAGTTGATTTTTTTAATTGCAAATACTCAATAATACTGACCACAGTTAATGACAGGAATAACTTTGAAAAAGACATAAAGAGTTTTGAAATTTGGACGTACTTATTTGCCAATCACAGGCAAGTGGCACGAATATCTTGATAAATGATAGAAACATACAATTTTTTTGAAGATATTTACTGAAAACGGGTAAACAACGAGAGAAGTTTTATGGATTATGCATTTAATTTCAGTAATCTGGCATTTTCATAGTGGCAGCTCGATCTGATAGTTGCCAGATATTAATAGAGTTAACAGTATTTCAATGACTTATGTACTGATGAGAATTTGGTCAGATGTCACACCTGTTTTTGTGCTTTAACCATTGACCATTGTTTTGTGTTGCTTTTTAACCATTGACATCACTTAAGTGTGAGTGTAACTGAAATCTCATAAAAACCTAAAATTCAGCATCTGGAGAACACTTTGCAGCAGCTAAGAAATGCTATAAGTATTAATACTATAAGCTTCTTAAGTCTTTTTTTGGAATACTTTCGAGTGGAAACAAACAAATTGCTGAAACAAATTAACACACCTTATTGAATGTGTTAGGTTCATAGAATACTCTAAAAAATGAAATAACATTGCTAAAGAGAATGAAAAACATTTGAACTCTCAGAATTTGAGTTTCATTAACCATACCAAACATTCATTCAAAGAAACAATAGAAATTAAATTTACGTCACAAATATGACGGTCGAGTTACCTGTCCCTGGCCGAGGGAGATGGTCATGACAGTGGATCGCGAGATGCCGAGGTCATCGGCGAACTTGAGCAAACTGGCCATGGGGTCGGCGCCCGGTGAGAGGATGAAGATGAGCGGCGAGCAGCAGTGCGAGTCGTTGTACGAGTCCTGCAGGTTGAATGGCGGGGGCTCCGTGTACTTGGCCCCCAGGTGCTTGTTGACGTACATCTACACAACACAACAACAGAGAGGATGAAGATGAGCGACAAGAAGCAGTGCGAGTCGTTGTACGAGTCCTGCAGGTTGAATGGCGGGGGCTCCGTGTACTTGGCCCCCAGGTGCTTGTTGACATACATCTACACAACACAACAACAGAGAGGATGAAGATGAGCGACAAGAAGCAGTGCGAGTCGTTGTACGAGTCCTGCAGGTTGAATGGCGGGGGCTCTGTGTACTTGGCCCCCAGGTGCTTGTTGACATACATCTACACAACACAACAACAGAGAGGATGAAGATGAGCGGCGAGCAGCAGTGCGAGTCGTTTTACGAGTCCTGCAGGTTGAATGGCAGGGGCTCCGTGTACTTGGCCCCCAGGTGCTTGTTGACGTACATCTACACAACACAACAACAGAGAGGATGAAGATGAGCGGCGAGCAGCAGTGCGAGTCATTGTACGAGTCCTGCAGGTTGAATGGCGGGGGCTCCGTGTACTTGGCCCCCAGGTGCTTGTTGACGTACATCTACACAACACAACAACAGAGAGGATGAAGAAGAGCGGCAAGCAGCAGTGCGAGTCGTTGTACGAGTCCTGCAGGTTGAATGGCGGGGGCTCCGTGTACTTGGCCCCCAGGTGCTTGTTGACGTACATCTACACAACACAACAACAGAGAGGATGAAGATGAGCGGCGAGCAGCAGTGCAAGTCGTTGTACGAGTCCTGCAGGTTAAACGGCGGGGACTCCATGTACTTGGCCCCCAGGTGCTTGTTGAAATACATCTGCGCAGACCGACGTCATGTGAGGCAAATATAAACATTTTTGAAAAACTTATTTAAAAAACTTTGATTTTAAAAATTTAGACCATTTTTTTGCTATTTGCTGATTTGTTGTTGCCCGATTTATGGAGGTAATAGTTGGGTATGCATTGTATCAGTTAAAAGTTTTAAGAACTCACTGAAGTTTCTGCTTACCTGCCCTGCCAAGTCACCAAGTTTAAGCTACCAGGTAGAGAAGTCTTGTACTTTGAACTTGTAACTTTCCTATCCCTGCAAATTCCTTTCCCCTAGAAGCTCTATAATAAATTATAATAAAATATTAGTGCAATCTAGTCAAATATTCCGAGGCCCCAAATCCACATCTTTATGATATATCGTCACAGTATTATTTATGGTACCTAATCATCGGCAGTTGTCAGTCACAGCCACAATAACCAGAAAGAAGACTCTTGTTTATATGATGTGCAGGAGAGAAACAAAAGAAACGAGATTTGTCTTTCTGTGACGTTACAGTAGTTTTTCAAAAAGTAAGTTTAAGCAAGTTAACATGCAAGTTCGACTCCTATGCAGAAATACCTTAGAAGGACAAGTAAGTGAACCTGCAGACACTTTCTCTACAGTGTGCAAGTCCCAGTATCCGTTTTTCTTGGTGTAACTGGTATGTAATAAGCTGTGTATTCTTTGTTTGAAATCCACTGTTGGTGATGGTGTGTTTGTGTTGTTATTTTGATTTTTGCAGATTTGCCATCACTGATTACTAAAATCAAACAAGCTATTTATGACTGGTGTACTGCGCATCTGGTCTGAACGCCAGCCGTTCCTCCACTTTAGTGGGGGTACATTCCGAGTCAACTGAAGTGGCCCAGGCTATCCATAACAAGATTCAAGATTCTTTATTGTCGGAACATTTGAAAATGTATGACATCGTCAAACAATACAAACTGTCAAATATTTAGACTATTACAAATCATTAGTACTATATGAACACAAGTCAATCAAATATTTCTTCAAATTGACTTTAAAACACGCACTTAGCATTAAGTTTCTTGATATGAGCAGGTATTTTATTGTACATTATTTTAACAAACTCAGAAAACCCATTTATAGTGGATTTATAATTGCACCGGTTAACTCTCAAAGATTGAGCTTGCCTTGTAAAATGATGATAGACAGAAATATTAGCTAAATTTCTGTTAATAAACATGAGGCACTCAAAAACATATAAAGCAGTAATTGTCATTATTCTAAATTCTTTAAACAACGGTTTACAATGCGTCCTACTGTGACCGTAGGACTGTAATTTTAACCCATTGTTAAAATTAACTATTTTGTTTACTTACATCTTTGCAAACTTGATTTTTTTCTGGTGAACATGTTTCTGCACTAGGCCATCTTCAGCTCTTCAAAGAAAATCCTTTACATTAGGTTAAGCCATATTGTTTTCTTAGCTGTGGGGCCACGTCAATTTGTATTTTAAAAATATATTACTGTACATTTTTACACAATTTACACAAATTTTTACACAAAGTAGTGTTTTAATGTTCAAATGTGGTAGTGAGTGTAATTGTGTAAAAATGTACAGTCGTATATTTTTTAAATACGAATTGACGTGGCCCCACAGTCAAGAAAACAAGATGGCTTAAACTTATGTAGAGGATTTTCTTTGAGGCGCTGAAGATGGCCTAGTGCCAAAACATGTTCACTAGAAAAAAAATCAAGATTTCTAAGACGTAAGTAAACAAAATAATTAGTTATATGCAATCAGTGCTACATCACAAATTAATATTAAAATTAACATTAGTCTGGTAGTACCTGGGTGGCGGCCACCAGTTTGTCGGGGCGGACACAGCGCAGGACGCACATCCACAACAGGTCCTCGGCCTGCGCGAATGGCGGCGGCATCGCGGTCTGCTGCGGACTCGCCGAGTCGTAGAAGTCCTTCCACGCGGCCGTGCGCGACTGCAGACTCGACTTCAGCTCTGTCAGCCTGACAATCAGTTCAAGATTGTGGAAGTTGATTTATCCATGGAACTGTTTGGACTTTGCTGGGGATTTCTAGTCTTAAAGTGGTGGGAAAAGTTCAACTAACTGATTCCTTTAACAGTTAAAAATCCAGTGCAGCTATGAGTTTCAAAAGTACAATATGATAGTATATTAAATGCTGCAGGATACCAACAATTTTGAACATGAGATAAAAAGGTTACTATTAACCAAACCACCATAACTTTGGTTAAAAGAGATTCCTAAAAGTTTTCCTAATGGCTTAGTTATTTTAGAAATTAGTTATATTAGCTACAATAGCAATTGAATAAATAATCTTTAGGATTCAAAACTAGGTCACTGGTGATTTATTAAAAATACTGAATCTTTGAGTTTTTACTAATACTTCACATATCATCTTACTCAATCAGATTATTTAATTTATTCAAATTAATCTGAAAGAAGACATCACTTGAGAGCGTCAGAGTGTCAGTGATTGAAGTAAAAACACAAGTTACTACACAAGTGATGTAGACTTAATACCAGTGTTTTTCTTTCAGTTTTAGTGATCTAATTGAGTAAACTTGAATTATACACCAATGAAGAAAAACTGTTAACTCAGAATCATGTCACAAACATAATACATACATTATACATATTATGTTACATATCGTACCCAGGCATGTTCGACGCCACAACAATCTCGTTCCAGGACTTGTCGGAGAGCCAGGCGGGGGCGGGGTTGGGGTGGGGGTTGTCCAGTGCCACCCCTCCCGTCAGAAGGAACACAAGGTAGTCTTCGTTCAGATGCCCCTTGAATCAAACTTTATCAGTAAACTTGCATCTTCACTCACCAAAATGATTTTGAGATTGCCATCTACTTTATCTACAGTTCTAATCCTTTGCTAACTATTCTCACAATACTAAACTTGATACATTTCAATATATTTAGTCATAATCAGCTTTATGATTGTATCATGTAATTGTTGGTACCAAAAAAAGTGAGTGGCTGGGAAACCTAAATTATTGGTTTTTGTATACTTTTGTTCAATTTTGAAGTTAAATATCGTACTTTACCTGGTATCTCTGTATTCCTGCACACAACACAAACGAAAATGTCAGTTTATCCTTCTCAAACAGAGAGCGGCAGACATTGCGGTAGATGCTGTATGTGAAGTAATTGTTGAGGAACTCCAGTCGTTGGTCCAGTTCATCAGACTTCTCACTGTTTTGAATTGCCTAAAATCATGAAAAAATTCCATTCCAATTTAAAACTATAATACCAATGTACAAATTTCATTAATAGAGACACTGATTCACTTATGAAATTAAATTTCCGAAAAGTATAATTTGGTTGATCATTATACCTATAAGAACCAAATCAAACATTTGGTTGATCTGATTTGAAAACACTCAAAATGAGTAACAGAAGAAATTCGGTAGAGTTAATTCAATAATGAAGCGGGAGAGCGAAGGCTATACGGTACAATTAATACAACTATTAAGTGGGAGAGCGAAGGCTACTTACATACGGTACTTATCATTCCCCAGCCACAGGTCATCCCCTCGAAGGCAAACGCAAACTCACAAAAATCCCAAAATCTCCAAAAACTCCAAAATTAAAGTGTGATTATCTAGCGTCCAATCAATCAACATTTAGAACAAGAGCAAAATAACAACTGAATCACTCATGGGATGGGAAACGAGATCGTGGCAAAAACCATAATGCTCCAACCAATGATCTACTTGGTGGGACCCTTGGAACTAAACTCGCGGTTTTGGTTTGATTTCTTGGGGGAAACGCCAATCATTGATTTACAATAATTGTAATTTCCCTCTCTCTCCCACTTCATCGTTACATTAATTCTATTATAATGGTACGTGTACCCTATCACAAAATTACCATGTAAATTTTGCCCTAAAATTACACCAAATTTAAATTTGTTATTAAATATTGGTTTGAAATAAATGTAAGAAATATAATGCTACACATTTTTTCCTGATAAAACAGTTTATAAAACCAATTTTAATAGAAGTTAGTTATACTGAGAAACCATATGATCTTAAAAGTAACCAGTTTAACAATGGTGGTTGTTGCTAAGGAGCTTTGGAAGTTTGGAATGGATATTTTCCAATGTTTAACACAATTTTAATATTTTTACCCTTGAGCGGGCGCTTCACCGGCAAAACGCGAGCGGGCGCTTGCGGAGTTTTACTCCGCAACACTATATTGCACAAATTTAACCCATTTTACTTGTGTTATAACGAAATATTGTATTTAAGTGTTGACAAACTTCATTAGGAAAATCACATTTCATCGTCGATGCAATTAATTGTTTAATTTAATAGGTGTAATATTTTAATTGAACATAGTAAGTAATTTGCTAGTATAAAATATGTATTAATTATTATTTACATTTTTGGACTTTTCCTTTCGCTTCTCTTTTTCGAAATCGAAAGGAAAAGTCCAACAAATTTTATAATAATTACAAATCCTTCGCTATTATGAATTTTAAAAATAGCTATCACTGTCTGTATAACGGGAAAGGGCACTCCGCAAACTGAGATGGCATCTCTGAATTGCAAATAACGAGGTACCAAGGGGGGGGGGGTGGGGGTATAAATAGCTTTAGGAGATTCCTGGAATGAGGGGCGTAAAGTATGGAGCCGGACACGACCGCCAACACCCATTATGTCTGTTTATTTTAACATAAAAAACACGTGCGGAGGAAAACTCCGCGTGCGCCCGCTCGAGGGTTAACTTATTTTGAAATAGAAGATTGAAGGATAAATTTTAGAACAGGACTAGACCATTTTTTTATAAATGGAATGTAATCTGTGGACCTACATTACCATTACCGACTTCAGGACTATGTTACTCACCTTTGAAGCTTCAATGAAAATCTTATTGAAAAATGAAAAATCAACAGAATTCCATCGCTATCAGTTTCCATAAAAATAATTAGCAACATCAAGAATGGATACTACATTCATTACACAAATCAAATTTCTCCTGGGTTAAAAGAAACATGATCTAAAATGAAATCAAGAGAAACTTTTCTTGGAGCAGCTCGTAGTAAAGGTTAACAGACATAATATAAAATCTATTGACCACAATATGTAAGTACAACCCTTACATATGTTGAGAATAATTTTTATATATATTTCACTTTATAATTGTTAATTATTTGTTTACTGCAATGTTGGTAATCCTGTAAAAATATGTTTCTATAAATTAATTACTAACAATGTAACATTTGAAATGGATTGATGTTGTGATATGTGGAAAGATGAAGGAACATACAGTTAGTTGTTATTTTAAGTAAGATTACCCAATATTGTTCTGTGTGTGTTATATTAATAAAATTTGTGTTATCCACTGTGCGAAACTCTTTATTTATGTTTTTGAACTAGTCAGTTTCTAACAGGTTATGGGCCCAGTCCCAAACCTGAAAGTAAAAAGTAAAAATCGTGTTTAGTAGACTAAACGTAAAAACGTGTAAAACAAAGGTGATAAGAAGATGGCATCAAGCAGTGATATGGATTTTGTAGAAAAACTTAAAGACATAGAGACATTTCAGATTTGGAAATTCCAGATTAATATTGTGTTTAAAAGTAGTGATTTGATGGAGATATTGAATGGCAGCGTAAAACGTGAAGATTTAGAGGACAGTAAAAAAATTGCTGACTGGGAGAAGAGAGACGCAAAAGCCCAAAAGTACATTATAAGTTCCATTGACAAAGGACCGATGTTACATGTGATGAACTGTAATAGTGCTAAGGAAATGTATGATAGACTGTGTGGTATTTACGAAAGAGACTCTGAACAACAGAAATATAATCTTCTTCGAGAATTTTTTAATCTTAAATATGTTGCCAATATCGATCTAACTACACACATAAGTAAAATTGAAAACTTAGCCCACAGGCTAAACAGACTAAAACAAGAAGTGGATGAAAAAATGATAATGACTAAAATCCTTGTAACTCTTCCTGAACATTTAAAACATTTTGTGACTGCCTGGGAATCGATGCCTTCAACTGAAAAGACTTTGACAAATCTAACAGCCCGACTTCTAGCGGAAGAAGCAGGGAGTGAAAATGCTGCAGGAGAAGACAGAAACTTAGCTTTTAATGTTGTTTGTTACAACTGTAAAAATCCAGGACACAAGGCAAAGTATTGTAAAACCTCAAGTAAGCCTAGATCTAGTCAAAATGCATTTAGTAATAAGCTTATAAGTAGATCTTTGAGATGCTTTAAATGTAATGGGTTAGGTCATCTATCTAACTCTTGTAAAAAGACAGAAAGTTTGAATAAAAACCAAAAACCTAAAGTAAGTTGTACTATATGTAAGAAAAATAACCATCTAGAAAAAGATTGTTATTTTAGGAAAAATAAGAATGTAGGTAGGTCTAATTCAAATTATGGGGAAGAAGTGTCTTTGTTGAGTTGTGGTACTGGTAAGTTCAACTTCAGAATGGATTGTAGATTCTGGTTGTTCTTCTCACATGACAAATTGTGAAGAGTTATTGACTAATGTTACTAATGTTTGTTCAGAAATAGCTGTAGCAAAGAAAAATGAGATTATGGTATCTAGTAAGAAAGGTTCTACAAAATCTAAAAATTGCACTTTAAATAATGTTTTTTATGTTGAAAACCTTAGTAAAAATTTACTTTCTGTACCAACAATAACAAAGAATGGTGTGGAAGTTTTATTCTATGGTGACTCAGTAATAGTATCAAAGTCTGGGGAAAAGGTTTTAGAGGGAAATTTGAGGGAGAACGGGTTGTATACTGTTCAACCTTTTGATGTAAATAACTCCAGAGTAAAATCAAATGCACAACTATCAGAAAGTGAAATAGATGTTGATGGGGAAGTACAGCTATGGCATAGAAGATTAGGTCACATTAGCTATGGGAATTTGCATAAGCTAATGTCAATGTCAGAGGGTATTAAAATAAAGAATGGGAATTTAAATGGTCTAAATAAGTGTGATGTAACTTGTGAAATTTGTATAAAAGCTAAGCAAACTAGGACACCTTTCAATCATGTAAGGGCTAGAGCAACGAGGCCATTGGAAATTATACATACAGATGTCTGCGGTCCATTAAATCCTTCAACTCACGACAACAAGAAGTATTTTATCACTTTTATAGATGATTACACTAATTTCACCACAGTTTATCTGTTGAGAGGAAAATATGAAGTATGGGATGCGGTAAAATATTACACATCAGAAGTAGAAGCTAAGTGGAATTTAAAAATTCACAAACTGAGATGTGATAATGGAGGAGAATATTCCTCTAAAAACCTCCAAGAGTGGTGTAAAAGCAAGGGCATAGTTTTAGACTACACTGTACCGTATTCACCTCAACTGAATGGCAAAGCAGAAAGAATGAACAGAATTTTGCTCGACAAGACTAGAGCGATGTTGCTAGACTCAAACCTTAACAAACAAATGTGGGGTGAAGCAGTACGGACAGCTGCATATATATTAAACAGAAGTCCAACAGAAGCTGTTGAAGTAACACCTGCTGAGAAATGGTTTGGACAAAAACCCGATCTTTCTAGAGTAAGAATATTTGGCAGCAAAGTCTATGCGAAAGTAACGAAGCCTAATCTAACAAAACTTGATTGTAGGAGTGAGGAGTTTACTTTTGTAGGTTATTCACCTAATGGATATAGATTATGGGATGATTTATCTAAAAGAATAAAGATATCTCGGGATGTAAAATTTATTGAAGATAACAGTAAGATTATAAAATCTGGCGAGGAGATAACAAGTAGACCCATGACTAAAGAAGAAGAAGAGATAAGTGAGAGCACAACACAAGACGACCAAGACGAACAATCGAAAGAAGGCGCAGTAGAAGAGAATAATGAAGACAATAACGAAGATGAAAATGATGAAGACGCACGAAGAGTAGAACATACTGACGTCGATAGTCGTCCAAGGAGGCAAATTAAAATCCCTGAAAGATACAACGACTTCGTAATGCTATCGTATGAAGAAGCACGTAAAAAGAAAGTTAAAATGGAGGAAATCAATAAAATTCTTCATAATCAAATTAAGGGTCTTCAACTGTATAGAGAAGAAGAAGAACGACTCAAAATGGAAGAGCGAGTATATTTAGAAAAGGAGAGAGAGAAACTGTTTCAAGAAGAGGAATTAGAAAAAAGAGAAAAAGAACTGAAAAAACAAAAGCTGTTTGAGGAAATGGAGGCTGTGAACAGACAGGCCATGGAGCTTCATGAGCGAAGAAAAGCTCTAGAAAATATTCTCAACGATGTGTTCTGTCAGCTTATACAACAGGAATTGAAAAAGGAATCAGAAAAAGTTCAAGACAATAAATCTCATCTTCGGAGAGAGGCGGAGTTGTTAAAAAATCATGCAGAGAAGATGGCTGAGCAACAGAGGAGACGAGAGGAAGAGGCTGATGAACTCAAGCAGAGAGAAATTGCTAAGATTGAAGCAAAGAAGCACGAAGCCGAAGTCAAGAAATGCAAAGCTGCTCCGAAACTGAAAAAGACTGTCTTGAGAGAGCGCTGTTTACAAATTAAAGCCAAACAAAGAAAAAAGAAAAAAAAGCTTGAAGAGGCAAGACTGGCTGAACTTTTGCGGCTAGAACATTTGAAATTAGAGGAAGAACAGAAGAGGAAGAAAAGAAAGAGGCGAGGGAATATCGTATGAACTTAACAAAGCAAATAGAGGACAACAAATTGATACTAATGAAGCAATGCGAAGAAGAAGAAAAACAGTTGAGAGACAGCATTTGGTTCATTGGTAAAATGTTACTTTATACTGTATCTAGTTCTGACAGAAAATAAATCATAGTAAGGGTTAAAAAAAAAACTTGTTATTGTTGTTAAGAGTTTAAGTAGACTTATAAAGGATCTAGACAGGTGAAACAGTTTTGTACATAGAATTTCTTTTACTGAAATATAATAAAAATTAGGGGAAGATGTTGAGAATAATTTTTATATATATTTCACTTTATAATTGTTAATTATTTGTTTACTGCAATGTTGGTAATCCTGTAAAAATATGTTTCTATAAATTAATTACTAACAATGTAACATTTGAAATGGATTGATGTTGTGATATGTGGAAAGATGAAGGAACATACAGTTAGTTGTTATTTTAAGTAAGATTACCCAATATTGTTCTGTGTGTGTTATATTAATAAAATTTGTGTTATCCACTGTGCGAAACTCTTTATTTATGTTTTTGAACTAGTCAGTTTCTAACAACATATGCTTTGGTTTTCCCTATCTACATTGGAAAAAAAGGCTTTCCAAATCAAAATAAATGTAAGTTTATAGTTTTTTACTCAGTTCACTGGCAACATAATTAACTACGGTAATCATTTTGAGTGTAACTCAATAAATTGGATGATAAATATTGTTTTGCAATATTGCTCAAAATTGTGAAAAAATAGTTATGTTATATTTTAAAGGTAATGTTTTCAACAATTATTACAATAATAATATTTATTTTATTTTTTCAGGAACTCTTGCTTACTTTTTAGGAGACATGCCTTTGAAAGCTACTTGGTTAATTTAATGATTTTAAAACAGACTAATTTACTTTTAGCCTGCTAGCTTCAGATAAAAAAGAGGACGAACCTAGACATAAAAGAGGTAAAGCTGATTTTTGGTGAGTAGTAAAAGAGTGTCCAGTATTTTGAAAGTTCCCTGAATTTACCCACTCTTGCTTCCTTCCCCCTTCCGTCATCACAACTGAAACAAGGCTTGAAAATGCAATGTTTTACTGAATCACCCATATCTTTTAACCAAAACAAACTAACAGAATATAATTTTTCTTTAGATTCCTCATTAAATTTACTGTTATAAAATAACTCTTCTTATACTACTCTATCGCCTTGCCAAAAACAGCTTTAAATCTTTTATGTCTTTGTTCTATCCTAAAATGGCTGGGCTATTCGTAATGGGCTAAAATTAGACATTTAATTTTTTCCTATTTAGCTTAAATTTTGTTTTTACAAGATTCACAATTTTCACTAACATTAAGTTTACCCGTGTGTTTGACAGGTTATTACTGGCCCACTTTACCGATTTTACTTTCCATATCCACCATTCCTCAATAACTTATCTTAATCAGCCCCTATGAAATAAAAGATGCAAGTAGCTTTCATGAGCAAACCATTTCTTTCATCCCTGCCTCTAGGAACAGTGAAAAATGTTTTTAATAAATACAAAAAAAATAGCAATCAAACATGCAGCCTACTGTTTGAAAAAACTAAAAATCAAAGAATTTCAACTGGGAAAGAGAGAGTTTTAATGGAAAACCATTTGAATGAAATAATGAAGCAAATAAAAAAAGCTGAATCACTACAAATGTTACTACAGAAACATAAATTTTAAAATCTGGGAAGTTCATGACCCAAATATATAATATAAAAGTAATGAAATGAAATTAATGAAAGTAATGAAATCTTCAAGAAAATTACAACCATAAACTGAAATAAATGAGTGGAAGATTAAAATAATAAGATTGTAGAAAAGAACTTCATTACTATGGGTTTCTCCGTAGCACAGGTTTATACAGCCTAGGCCTGTGGGAGCTTCTTTGCCCAAAAAAAGAGTGCCCCCTGAGATGGTGGGGACGTTGTCGTTCAAGGGCTTTTCACTGGCATTCCACCGGCTGTTTAAATCCAGATATAAAAATAAAATACATATATGGTAGATTTAATTGTTGTAATTTAATCTAGGAACAGTAAGTATTTACTTTTGTAATTACTTTGGATCCAACCAATAATTTCATATGAACTTACTTGAAGGGCCACATTTTATATCAATTTCAAATTGATCAATGTGTCATTTATCGAAACATATTAATTATTTTTAGTGAGGTTTCTGCAAACACATTGAGTATGTAATCAGAAACTCAAATCAAATTACCATTGTTTGAAGTTGTTTCCAAAAATTTTGCTATAGAGATAGTTTGTCAACCTTTTATGACTTTAATTCTCCTTTTGATTTTCACAAATTAAATTATGAAAATTACCTGATAATACAAGTTGATGAACCACACAAGGGAATACTGGTACATAGGGTCTATGTTGGCCAGTTCAGAAATGCAAAGGAACAGAACGGAGGAGTGTTTGGCGACGGGGACATACAAGTTTCGGGCGTGGTCAATCTCTTGTTCCGTAGCCGCGGAAATCACCTGCTTGGCTTGAATCTCCTCTGACAGAACCTGAAATCAATTGCCTATGATGCGAAACATAATTTTGGTAGGGATTAAAAAAATTTGGCTCATGAACTAACATTGAGTTAGTTACACCTGGCGGTGTATTCTTAAAAAAAAGATTTTTATGGTTTTTTATTTAAAATTATTAATTAAATTAATTAAAATTAATTATTAATTAATAATAATAATTTAATAGTGATTAAATTAATTATTAATTTAATTAATTAATTTTTATTCGCTTGTATTATAGCGAACCTAAAGTAAATACATCTTTTTACAACTGTTTTAAGGTATGTATTTTTTTCCTATCCATCAATTCCCTGAATAAATAAATCATTTCCCTGAATAAATTTATTATTGTATATACATCTTTTTTTCCTTAGCAATAGATTAGGAGGGATTGAATCGGTTTTTCCAACATATCCGAAAATCCAACATAACTGCAAATTAAATAATGGAATATATGACGTCAATAAAAACCATAAGTAGGTACACATTTTCATTTTCACTCATTGAATGAAGAATTGATATGTAATACAAAAATGTCAATGAAAGTTTCTTTTGCAGGGATAAAAGTGTCTTCTATAATTATTTTGTTTCACTGATTATTGAGGGAATTTCCGACTGAATAATTTTATAAAATAAGCAGGTCCAAAAACAGTTACAAAAATAACATAAAAATTTAATGGATGGTATTGTAAGTTATTTGATTCACTTGCAGGGTTTCAACATGGTAATCATTGTGTTGATATCAGATGGTTTTTAAATAACCATCTGAGATGAAAAACAATAACAAACACATTGTATGTTTACTTCTTCTAGCTTGTGATTACGATTACTGCTTCTTGTTATCCAAATAAAGTTTCCTTGAAATACATACATATATTTTCTCTTAACAACGCATGGTGTCTAGTAAGTGGTTTAAAAAGTACCCATAATTAAAATTCAAAATGAGTGACAATGAATCAGTAGCAAGCACACTTAAGTGCAATCAAATGGATGTTTATCAGCTACATCTACAACCGCCAGAACAGTTCAACATCAGGACTCCAGAGAAATGGTCAACGTGGTTTCAGAGATTTGAAAGGTACCGTAAGGCTAGTGGCTTGGCTCAAAAGAGTGAAGATGTCCAAGTAAGTACATTAATATACGTGATGGGAGCAGAATCAGAAGAAATTGTAAATTCTTTCAAATTAACTGAAACAGAACTAGCATCCTACAATACAGTTACCAGTAAACTAAATTCTCATTTTATTCCAAAGAGAAATTTAATATATGAAAGGGCTAAGTTTAACCTGAGAGTCCAGCAACCAAATGAGACAGTTGATTGTTTTGTCACAGCACTACATACTCTAGCTGATCTTTGTGACTATAAGGGCCTAAGAGATGAACTTAATAGGTTGGTTGTTGGCCTTTCGGATAAAAAACTTTCAGAAGTTTTACAGCTAGACTCTAACTTAACTTTAGATACAGCAGTTCAAAAAGCTAGGCAGAGTGAATCCGTATGAAACCAACAGTCAGTTTTAAATCAGTTTGCTGATAATTCATTGAATGTTGATAAGGTCTATAGGACAAATGTGAGTCCTGGTAGTTCTAGTAGTTACTCAAAGAGTTTTTCTAGGGAAGCCCTTAACACCAGTACACCTAGAAATAGTTCCAAATCTAATACCTGCATTCGTTGTGGAAAATTTTTCGAAAGAGGTCATATGAAATTCTGTCCTGCTTTAAATGCCAATTGTAGATTCTGTTCGACTAAAGGTCATTTTGCTATAGTCTGTAAGAAAGCTGAAAATACACAGAAATCGAATGTCAGTGAGGTGTTTCAAAATAATGAGTGCGCTGAAAGGTTGAATAATGTTTTTATTGGAGCAGTTAACGGTCAAGAAACTTCAAGTAAGCCTTGGAAAATTTTTGTTACGGTAGGCAATAAAAACATTCAATTCAAGGCAGACCCTGGTGCCGATGTTACAGTAATTCCTGAGGAAATGTATTACAGGTACTTTTCAGAAATTACATTAGAAATTCCTAATTCCAAACTTTTTGGTGCATGTGAAAATGTGTTACAAATTAAAGGAGTGTTCAAAGGGGAACTGAAATGGAAAAATAATACAAGTGTACAGGAAATATTTGTACTTCAAAATTTAAAGGAACCACTTTTAGGAAGACCTGCTATTGAGAAGCTAAATATATTACATTGGATTCATCAGGTGAGTTCTAACTGTAATTTAAGTTTTGAACCAAGGGAAAAGTATCCAGAATTATTTTTGGGTCTTGGGAAAATGAAGATGGAATACGACATACAACTTAAGCCCGGGGCTCAGCCGTACATATTGTCATGTCCAAGACGAGTAGCATTGCCGTTAAGACCAAAGCTCAAGGAGGAACTTGTCAGGATGGAAACATTGGGTGTCATATCTCCTGTTGAAACTCCAACTGAATGGTGTTCAGGTATTGTTATTGTGCCAAAACCAAATGGTAAGATCAGAATTTGTGTCGATCTGACTAAGCTGAATAATAATGTGAGAAGGGAGCATATTATACTACCAACAGTTGAGGAGTCACTTGCGAATCTTAGGGATGCAAAGGTTTTTTTCTAAACTTGATGCTAATTGTGGTTATTGGCAGATTCCTCTTTCAGAATCTTCTAGGTTGTTGACTCCATTCATAACTCCGTTTGGTCGTTGTTGCTTTAATCGTCTCCCGTTTGGGATCTCCAGTGCGCCAGAGTTTTACTCTAGAGAGATGATGAGAATTCTTGAAGGTATTCCCGGGGTTGTTTGTCACATGGATGATGTCCTTATTTTCGGGAAAAATGAAGAGGAGCACTTCAAAGTCCTGGATATAGTGCTTAAAAAGTTATCTGCAGCTGGAGTCACCCTTAATGACAAATGTGTCTTCAATACAAGAAGAGTGAAGTTTTTAGGACATATTGTTTCATCTGAAGGAATTGAAGCTGATCCTACAAAGTGTGAGGCTATTACAAAGATGCCAAATCCACAGTCAAAGGGTGATGTTCGCCGTCTATTAGGGATGGTTACTTATGTTGGGAAGTTTTTGCCAAATCTAGCTCAGCGGACAGAACCTCTACGCCGATTATTAAAGAACGAGCATGATTTTTACTGGGGGAAGATCAAAAGAGAGCTTTTGAGGAGATTAAGATTGCTATTACAAGTCCACCTGTACTATGCCACTATGATGCCAATAAACCTATAAGAGTTTGTGCAGATGCTTCCAGCTTCGGTGCTGGTGCAGTTCTCGAAATACTTTCGGATGAACAATGGAGACCAGTTTTATACGCATCGCGAGCTTTTAATCCAGCTGAAGAAGCTTTGGCGTTGACCTGGGCATGCGATCGATTTGCTACATACATTATAGGAAAGGAGATCACACTTTTAACCGATCATCGTCCTTTAGTGTCTATACTAGGTCAGAAATGCATGGATGAATTACCTCCAAGACTACAGAGACACAGGATGAGACTGATGAGATACTCATACAAAGTACAACATGTTTCAGGAAAAGCATTTTACACACCAGATACTCTAAGCCGAGCTCCAATCCAAACACATGAAGATCCTGACAACGTTTTCCAAGATGAAGAAATAGAAGAATTAGAAAGAAATGTTATTAATTCTATTTCGGCCACAGACACAAGAATGAAAGAGGTTCTAGAATCACAGAACAACGACATTACTTGCAGTTTACTAAGAAACTTGATTTCGGAAGGATGGCCAAGGAAAGCTACTCAAGTGCCATTAGTTTGTCGGGCATTTTGGAGTGTAAAAGGTGAATTAGCCATTGTACAAAATTTAATAATGAAAGGAAATGCACTTTATATCCCGTCAAAACTGAGAAGTGATATTCTTCGGCGCATTCATGATGGTCACATGGGCATTCACAAATCGATACAACGTGCTAGAGACGTGGTTTGGTGGCCAGGATTTACAAATGACATAAAAATGTATGTTTCACGATGCGCTGCTTGTCTAGAGCAAAGGCGAAACCATCCTGAACCACTGATTTCTACTCCTTTACCTCAGCTACCATGGCAAGTTGTTGGCACAGACTTGGCCGAAAGAAATGGGAAAAACTATCTTGTTCTAATTGACTACTATTCAAGGTTTCCAGAAGTCTTTTTGTTACCTACAACAACTTCAACCTGTATAATTGAAAGAATGAAGTCTGCTTTTGCGAGACATGGTATACCTCAGGAAGTGCGTTCCGACAATGGACCTCAATATACATCAAATGAATTCAAGGTTTTCTCAAAAGAATATGGATTCCACCACATTACAAGTAGTCCTCGATTTCCTCAAAGCAATGGACAAGTTGAAGGAGCTGTAAAAATAGTCAAAAATATAATTTCAAGATCTGCTGATCCTTATCTAGGATTACTTAGCTACAGAAATACACCGTTGGCAGAATTAAAGTATAGCCCAGCTCAACTACTGATGGGAAGGAAACTGAGAGACACTCTTCCCATAAACGAAGAGAAATTGAAGCCTAGTAATGTTAACATGGAAGAATTCAAGAAGCTGAACGAAACGTCTAAAAACCGTCAGAAAAGAGACTATGATCGTCATCATCGTGTAACGGAAAGATTAGAATTTAATCCCTTCCAAAATGTGCGGATTACTGATTATCAAAAATATGGAGTCGTTAAAAAGAAAGCAGAAACGCCAAGATCATATTACGTTGAATCAAATGGAAGTTTGCTAAGAAGAAATTCGTATCATTTGAAAGAAGCCCCTTCAAAACCTAACTCAAACGCGGAGGAAGAGGAAAATGATGGTCATTTAGTACTCCAACAACAAGCAAATGAAAGTCAAATTGAAGGATACCATACACGAAGTGGACGTGGTGTAAGAAAGCCTTCAAGACTTGATTTGTAGTTGAACATTATTTATTTATTTTCAAGAAGGGAAGATGTGTTGATATCAGATGGTTTTTAAATAACCATCTGAGATGAAAAACAATAACAAACACATTGTATGTTTACTTCTTCTAGCTTGTGATTACGATTACTGCTTCTTGTTATCCAAATAAAGTTTCCTTGAAATACATACATATATTTTCTCTTAACAACGCAATCATAAACAAACTAACCTTAGAAGAGGACAATATTGAGATAGCATTTTCATCTTCCAGGATGGTGTTATCAGACGTAGATAATACATGAAGGATTTTGTCCTCTATTTCTTTGAGTTGGCGTTTGTTATTGGCGCCTTCAATAATCAGTTGGTTCTTCTTCTCCTCCAGCTGAGGTCGTTCCTTGGCCACTACGATGGCCAACAGCTGATCCTGCAGACCCTGGATGGTGATCATAAAGTTCAGGAGGGTGACCTGCCCAAACCAAAATTATCATTTACCAAGAAATATTTGTATAAATAACATGCAATATTAAATAGGAACCTCCAAAGCAGATTATTTAAGGATTGGATGGATAGGACTAATAGTAAACTGAATTCATTTACAGTTTGATTCTTAATCAACTGCTATGCCTCTTTTTTTCTCAGCACATTTTGTAGTCAAGAATATTTTGCATGAGAATAATGAAATAACTTGGTGTTAACAATTTTTTAACTAGTTTTTTCCATCACACCAGCTGGGATGTCCCCTTGATCGTCTTGCCCTCTGCATTCATCAACACCTTAGCAGTGGGATAGCATTCAGCTAGCACTAATGTATCTAATGTATTAAGGAAATAATGCCTTAAAATTAATCTAAGACATAAGAGATTAATAAAGTCCTTAATCTTAGAAAAAATGTTAAAAACATACTTAAGTACAAACACACTATATATTTTAATATTTATTATGTGTTTTGTGCTCCAGCATGCCTATATGATGGTTTGAACATTATATTTCAGATTGACTAGTTTAATATTACCTGTTTTCTTTTCATAATGAGCCCAAAGCTTTACCTCAACAAACTTACAACAATCCAAACCGTTATGAATCTACGGTCCATTTGCACTCAAAATGTGGATCAATCTCAGGCAACATCAACACGTCCGCACCCACCTTGACGGCCAGCTCGGGCAGGTAGTGGGGGTTGCGCAGCCGAGTGGTGATGTAGAAGCGGAAGTCCGGGCTCCACTGCAGCTCGTTGTCCCCCAGCTTCAGGTAGTCGATCCCCCCCAGCCGGTAGATGTTCTTCAGCAGGATCGGGTCTGAGGACAAGTGTGTAAAATCAGTGCTCGATTTGAGGAGGAATGCTGAGGAAGTAAATTTTCCATACAAGACAATCATGCATTATGGGCTGTAACTAATTTGCCACCAAAGACCATGTAATTGTTGATAGTAATTTCCACAAAAATAATAGCGTGCAATCGGCTTGCGTAATTTTTCTGCTAGAGACGATCACACTTAATCGACAAGAGTAAAACACAAATTGGCTCAGAAACTGACCTTTTTCGTTGATGTAAGCTAAACTGAATATTTAACGCTCAACAAAAAGCTCAAAGACTCACTCCTACATTGGTAGTTATTTTTAAAACATCTAAAATGTTAGATAATGATTTATTGAATTTCACTTTGTTCTTTAAGGAGTTAAAATTTAATACAATGTGACTTTTTAACCTATTTCTTTAAATAGAAAAATAATTTTTTAAGGTAGACAAACAGTTTTTTGAAGAATGGGAGATTATACCACCCGGATGGTTGCAGTTCTAGTACGAATGGAATAATTGTTTTCAATAAGTTAAGAGGGTAGGCGGGTGGAGTCAGGACAAGATAGAGCCCACATCCTGCCGGGTAAGGTATTCTCTGCCCTTCCTAAGCTTCACCTATAAAATTCCAACTACTGTAACTCATCCTTTTTCCTTTTGCTTCCCCTGTATTGATCTTGTTATTCGTGTTAGAGCCTATATTATATATAAACATAAATATTTGTTTTGCTCCTTGGTAAGTAGCGAGTTACCCAGCGTGGCGTCCATCACTTCCTCCAGTATGTTCTCCAGCAGTACCGGCAGCCCCTGCTCTGTCGCCACCTCCATCACCCACATGCAGTTGGGGTCATTGTGTGTCACGGCCTTACCCAGCATGGCATCCACTTCCTCCAGTATGTTCTCCAGCAGCACCGGCAGCCCCTGCTCTGTCGCCACCTCCATCACCCACAGGTAGGTAGTTGGGGTCACTGTGAGTCATGGCTTTACCCAGCATGGCGTCCACTTCCTCCAGTATGTTCTCCAGCACCACCGGCAGCCCCTGCTCTATCGCCACCTCCATCACCCACAGGTAGTTGGGGTCACTGTGTGTCAAGGGCCTTATCCAGCATGGCGTCCACATCCTCCAGTATGTTCTTCAGCAGCACCGGCAGCCCCTGCTCTACCGCCACCTCCATCACCCGCAGGTAGTTGGGGTCACTGTGTGTCACGGCCTTACCCAGCATGGCGTCCACTTCCTCCAGTATGTTCTCCAGCAGCACCGGCAGCCCCTGCTCTATCGCCACCTCCATCACCCGCAGGTAGTTGGGGTCACTGTGTGTCACGGCCTTACCCAGCATGGCGTCCACTTCCTCCAGTATGTTCTCCAGCAGCACCGGCAGCCCCTGCTCTATCGCCACCTCCATCACCCGCAGGTAGTTGGGGTCACTGTGTGTCAAGGGCCTTACCCCGCGTGGAGTCCACTTCCTCCAGTATGTTCTCCAGCACCACCGGCAGCCCCTGCTCTATCGCCACCTCCATCACCCACAGGTAGTTGGGGTCACTGTGTGTCAAGGGCCTTATCCAGCATGGCGTCCACTTCCTCCAGTATGTTCTTCAGCAGCACCGGCAGCCCCTGCTCTACCGCCACCTCCATCACCCGCAGGTAGTTTGGGTCACTGTGTGTCACGGCCTTACCCAGCATGGCGTCCACTTCCTCCAGTATGTTCTCCAGCAGCACCGGCAGCCCCTGCTCTATCGCCACCTCCATCACCCGCAGGTAGTTGGGGTCACTGTGTGTCACGGCCTTACCCAGCATGGCGTCCACTTCCTCCAGTATGTTCTCCAGCAGCACCGGCAGCCCCTGCTCTATCGCCACCTCCATCACCCGCAGGTAGTTGGGGTCACTGTGTGTCAAGGGCCTTACCCCGCATGGAGTCCACTTCCTCCAGTATGTTCTCCAGCAGCATGGGCAGCCCCTGCTCTATCACCACCTCCATCACCCACAGGTAGTTGAGGTCACTGTGTGTGTCAAGGGCCTTTCCCAGCATGGCGTCCACTTCCTCCAGTATGTTCTCCAGCAGCACCGGCAGCCCCTGCTCTATCGCCACCTCCATCACCCACAGGTAGTTGGGGTCACTGTGTGTCAAGGGCCTTATCCAGCATGGCGTCAACTTACTCCAGTATGTTCTTCAGCAGCACCGGCAGCCCCTGCTCTACCGCAACCTCCATCACCCGCAGGTAGCTGGGGTCACTGTGTGTCACGGCCTTACCCAGCATGGCGTCCACTTCCTCCAGTATGTTCTCCAGCAGCACCGGCAGCCCCTGCTCTATCGCCACCTCCATCACCCACAGGTAGTTGGGGTCACTGTGTGTCAAGGGCCTTACCCAGCGTGGAGTCCACTTCCTCCAGTATGTTCTCCAGCAGCACGGGCAGCCCCTGCTCTATCGCCACCTCCATCACCCGCAGGTAGTTGGGGTCACTGTGTGTCACGGCCTTACCCAGCATGGCGCCCACTTCCTCCAGTATGTTCTCCAGCAACACCGGCAGCCCCTGCTCTATCACCACCTCCATCACCCACAGGTAGTTGAGGTCACTGTGTGTCAAGGGCCTTTCCCAGCATGGCGTCCACTTCCTCCAGTATGGTCTCCAGCAGCACCAGCAGCCCCTGCTCTATCGCCACCTCCATCACCCGCAGGTAGTTAGGGTCACGGCCTTACCCAGCATGGCGTCCACTTCCTCCAGTATGTTCTCCAGCAGCACAGGCAGCCCCTGCTCTATCACCACCTCCATCACCCGCAGGTAGTTGGGGTCACTGTGTGTGTCAAGGGCCTTACCCAGCGTGGCGTCCACTTCCTCCAGTATGTTCTCTAGCAGCACCGGCAGCCCCTGCTCTATCGCCACCTCCATCACCCGCAGGTAGTTGGGGTCACTGTGTGTCACGGCCTTACCCAGCGTGGCGTCCACTTCCTCCAGTATGTTCTCCAGCAGCACTGGCAGTCCCTGCTCTATCGCCACCTCCATCACCCGCAGGTAGTTGGGGTCACTATGTGTCAAGAGCCTTACCCAGCGTGGCGTCCACTTCCTCCAGTATGTTCTCCAGCAGCACTGGCAGTCCCTGCTCTATCGCCACCTCCATCACCCGCAGGTAGTTGGGGTCACTCAGTTTGATCACCGACAACCGGTTGTCTCGCTCCATGTTCTTCACCCACTTGTTG
Source organism: Flexamia atlantica (assembly GCA_035578135.1). NCBI lineage: Eukaryota > Metazoa > Arthropoda > Insecta > Hemiptera > Cicadellidae > Flexamia > Flexamia atlantica. Next base: position 58,545,829 of record JAQJVK010000006.1, read on the forward strand.
GCCTGACCTGTTAACATGAACAAAAATTGGAAAAAGCTATGAAAAAACCAGGGGCAAGCCAGTTTTTGGGAGACAGAGTGGTTAGTAATTATCGTGGGGAGCAGTACAAAAAATTGGGAATTTAAAATTAAAAATCACTGGCATTTATCATCAAGATATACGAATATCCTTCATCAAAAAATAATTTCAAAAACAGTTATTATTGTAAATGCTTTGTTCAAAAAACACTTTTGGTGACAGCGAGTTTACTTTTTGGTTTCATTTTTTTGGGATTATGGTCATCACTGATTACTAAAAAAATTTTATAGCGTTTTGGGATCTCGGATCTGATCCTATCCTCAGGTGGAAAAGAAACTATAACATGACAAGAATAATAACAAGTAGGACAAAAGAAACACCTGATTCAAAATATACTTAAAATGGAGGAATAAAAAGTTTTTCTGGATTTTTTTTGGTATCATATTTAAAAACATTCCAATCCTGACGATAACACAATTGCCTTAGGAAATGAAGCGATAGCTCAATCTCGGTGACGCAACACACCTTGAGGGTCGATCATGAGCGGCCAGCGCCGGGCGTTGGTGACGATGATGGCGTTCTCGATGGAGAAGTTGTCGGCCGGGAGTCCGTCGATGTTCCAGGCGCGGATGAGCACCGGCTCGCCGAGACACGTCACCATCGAGAAGTCCTTGGAGCAGGGGATGTGCAACTCGTGGCACGCCTTCGCCCACGCCGCGATCAGGTCCTGGCCGCGACAACGAGATTAGCTATCTTGGTCTTGGTTAGTATTATTAAAAAATATTCTTAATTACTGGTGATACAAAACATGATCACTGATCCACTAACCAAATTTTAATGGCTTTCTTATTTTCTTATTATTTGGTAACTTATTTGAATAGTAAAAATCCAAAAAGCTGATATTTTAAAATGATCTTAGCAATAATGTACAGAACGCATTATTAGGAAACTTCATAACGACACAGCTATAAAAAATTCCCTCTGTACCTTAGTACTAAAAATTAACCTTGCTAAACTCTAGCAACTTCCCGGGCGTGTGATGTACAATACTTTATACCACACAACTCAGAAAAAGACATATTTTTTAATCATAACGTATTCCTTGAATAAAGTATAGCCTCAATTAAAAAACCTAGCCTACAGTAAAAGGACGAACACCTGCCACCAGTGCTGCCACTACATTCCTCTGAAGTAACCAATAAACATGCATTAAACATCAGTTTACTGCAATCAGCTGATTCTTTTTATTGTTGACTTCCGTTATTTCTGTTTCCGAGTTCACAGTAAATTTGCCATGCAGTGATCGGCAAAGAGTAACTTTCCAGCGAAAAGCAAGGCACAAAAAACAGATGTTTCTGAGAAATATGATGTAAAATATTTATTGCTAAAAGGCAATATATTATAATTTTTCTAAACAAAGTTTCCTTCTACCAGATTTTATAATAATTGAGTTTGAGGCTAGATTTTAACCAGATTTTAAGATTGAGTTAATAGCATCTATTTAGTGAATTTCTCTTGTTTGATGTTTAGCGAGCCACTCACATTCCTGTAATTTACAGTGAAAGCCCCTAAATACGCGACGATCCCAGCAGACAGCAGCACATCTCCAACAGCATTGACCAATGAGAACTGTAGCTGTCGCGCCGTCTCGCTCCAACGAGCCTTTTCACCTCCCAGACCCCCTGTTACAACAAACAATGTGTAAGCTGGTAAGCACGTAATTCAGATGTTAGGTTTTGATTTTGATTTCAAAAAAAAATAAGAAGCTATGCAGAGTAAAAAAAAGTATTTTGAAGGCTTTCTCACTTTTATTGCAAAACTACCACAATCTTTAGCTTCAAAATGTTCATTCTCAGTTTTAAATTAAAACTAATTTGGTTCTTAAGTGTTTTTTTATGGCAGTGACTTTTTTAAGCCTTTTTTATCAAATTCTCTGCTCAACCTGGACAAATATAACAAAGAAAGTAAGGGGTTTTACAACAGCGCAAGTAAAAGAGTACTGACAAAAATTACAGATGAGAGGTTTGCAATTTTAATTTTTGATGGAACTAACAATAAACACTCTATGACTAGTAATACAATTGGCCTACCAATTAATTTTTCTGCTCTGTCCAATCGCTGGCGGCACAGATCAATTTGATCTTCAAGTTCTTTCTTCTCTTTGGTCTTGGCAGCGAACTCATCATTCAAAGCTTGAAGTTTGTCAGTAACCTTTAAAGTACCGGTATGGTAAATTATTTAATGATCAAGTAAACTGTACACTCAACCTGTACTGAACTTCACAATAACCAGATACAGTTTATAAATCTTAACATTTGAACATAAGAGGGTTCAAGAGTATGTGGAGTTTCAGTGGCAGTTTCTCCCTAAAGAATATTTGGTTAAGGTTTGCGACATAAAAATAGCAAAGAAAAAGTGCATTTTAGCAACTTTTAGCTAACAGACTGAGAGTCATGATTCAAATTACAGTAGAACCTCGATTAACCATCACTCTTGGGACCGGGAGTGTGACGGTTAAGAAAATAGACCGATAACAGAAATGTAGCTATAAACCTGTTCAATACGTAGATTTCAAATATTTTTGAAGAAATCAAACCCTGTATAAGTGGAAAATACATATTTATATTTAAATTGCATTCATACAATGGTAATTACAGACTTTCTAAACTGTATGTTGAGCTCATTTAGTGTTCGTAAGTGAATTACATAACCTCAAATTAAAAGATAGTCAGTCATCTTTTAAATAAGTCCACCAACACCATACATCAGCGCGATACTTGTAACTGTTTCGCCATTCCTCAAACGTTCAAGCCCGATTCGTTTTTGTTTTTCAGCCATTGTTATCAATCAACTGTTACTGTACTGCAGGTGATTAACAGTATGTGGTATCTAGCTACTCACTGTGTAACAGCAAACGCTATGTAACACTGAACTATGAGGCGAGCCGTATATCCAAAAAATCAACATGCCAATGAGTAATAAGTAACTCGCTTATCCCCATACCACTCCTTGCGTGGGAGTGAGGATTTTCGGCGGAAACTCAAGGTCATTAGCTGCGGACAGTCGCGTTCAATCACAATGGCGCTTGCACTTTCTTCCATGCTTTCTGCAACACCAATTTACAACATATTGCGAGCTCAGAGGCAGTGACGGATAACAGACAGTGACGGATAAAAGAGTGACGGTTAATCGAGGTTCTACTGTAATTACTGTGCTTGGCACTATAGAAGTTTGAACCTCAAAAGTATATGAACAGCTGTTTCCTTGCATTCTGAAGGGAAGAGACCAGCTTCACCTGCAGGAGTCCCTAAATTGAATAAACTTATGATTTTTGTGTGGTATTTTATGCTTTCAAAGACCTTTGTGAAGTCTTCCGAAGATAATCCAGCTGTCTTTCCTTCTATTACAAAAATTACAATCCTCGCCTAGAGGACCTGCAAAAAACCAGCTAAAAAAAACAGCTACGACAACAAATTTGTCAAGTCGCGAACCTCCTGCAGCTGGGCACGTTTCTCGTTGAGCTTGTCCATCTGCTGGCTGAGCTCCGCCTCGGCCTCCGCGAGCTTCGCCTTCTTGGGGCCGACGATCTTGATGACTCGGTCGTACACCTCCATCGCGCGCACCCACTTGCACAGCCCCTCGCACGCGTTCGACACGTTCTTCACGATATGCGGCTGGAAGTCTCGGTCAGGCATGTACCTGCCGACGGTGAAACATTAACACGTTAAAGCTCGTTTTATAAAATGGGTTTTACAATGATTATGAAATTTAAAAAAGCTGATATCATATAATTCATAACAATCCATAAATATAATGAGACATATGTAAAAAAACATACATCAATACAAATAATTATTTTAACTGTTACAAGAAGAAATTAAAGGTATCAGATGCTACATAAAATGTTCATAAGTCATTAGCCTTCAAGGAATTTTTCCCAAATGTTTTTCAAAATTATTTTTTTACAACAGTGTGGTATTTCCATTTTTATTACATTTGAGTATTACAAACAGTTAAATTTATAATTTGTCATACAAAATAGTGATACTTAGTTTCTAGTCAGTTTAACTTACAAAAGATCTTTATGTGAGTGTCTGCATCTTACAAAAAGTATGCCGGAATCCTAAGGTACCCCATACAAAACTAGTTCAATGGTGACAGATGTTTCTCTTCTTTTACATTTTTTATTGCTAAAATCTTGCCGGATTTATAAGTTAGTTTTCGAAAAATGAAATCTGAAAAGTGAGAGACTGATCAACAGTTATTGTAAACGAATATACAATCTCACAAGAGCCCCTCTCTCAACGTAACATCATTTTATCGTCTTTACAAAGTTGTTAAAGCTATTGTCACAACCTCGTCACCCTGCTGGTCCATAATGGGCCCAATTTGAGCGACTTAAGACATTCATTGCGGGCAGCCCCTTGTGGCACTCGCAGGACTTTGTTGGACTTAAAAGAATGCCATTTGGATATGCGTTCATGGAAATTTCATAAATTTGCTGTGAGGCACCACACCTAAGTGGTTGGGAAATATTTTGATCCTGTTTTGTACATCTGTTGTACCGGTACCCTGTTTAAGTTGGTACTAGAATTTCCCAAAGTTTCTCGGCCAAAAGAGGATTCCTAAACGCCTATTGGTCAATCATTTTTCCCACAACTGGCAAAACTGATTGCTCTGAATAGTCTGAGTGATGCTGCAACCTACCAACGACTAGTTGACCTGCATCAATCTTTCTTCTGAAGCAGAACAAAGCAGTACAAAGTCGCTATTTTATACGAGGCCGAAAGTTCAATTATTTGCCACGTGTTACCGACCTTCGGAACAGCACCCTTCAAGGCTCCGCAGCAAACGTGATTGTGCCCCAAAACACAGCGCTGCATTCTGTGGTCCTCACCTGTCCCGGATCTTCTTCATGATGGCGGGGTTGATCTCGTCCTTGTTGTAGGCCTTGAGGCTGTCCAGGAACTTGAGGTCTCCGAGCAGCTTGAGCGACGGGCCCCAGTAGTCCTCGATGATCTTCCCCGAGCCGCTCGGGTCCGGCTTGCGCTCGGGCTTGATCCCCTTCATCACACACACCGCCTCCATCACCTGTCAGAGATAAACACACATCAGTAAGATAAATCATATGTAAAAGAGGATGTTGGTTAGTGTATTTAAGTTTATGGATCCAGACACCATTGAGCCTCTTGCCATGAAACTTAGAATATGACTGTAAAATTTCTCGGAGAAGGTTTTTAAGCCATCCATTTTGTCCTAACTCAATTGGGGTCCTCCCCATTGGACCTAAGGTATTCCCATATTAACCTTAATCAAAGATATTGTTTACATAAAAGTAAAAGACTTAGTTTTTTGAAAAGGTGAGGCTGGTAATTTATTTAATATTAAGAAGGTTTATCAGTCTTATAAAACAGACAGTCTTATGTAACTGTCTTTGATAAATGGCAGTTTCTCATTTTATTTTTATACTGTTCATCTTATGAGTGATTTTTAGATGTTATCCATGATTATTATACTGTCATTCATTATATACAGCTAAATATGTCCTAATTACTGATTAAAACATGTTCTGAGAAACAGCATCATTGAGCTGATAGAAGTTTTTCATTATTAATTTAGTCTTCAAAGATTTTAAACAGTGAAAATGTTTGTCATCAAGCTGAGCTTAATTGTAGAGCTTATCCTTCAAAGGTTTTGGAAGCTATGGTACTTTTATAAGGTAAGCAAAAGGAGTCCAGGATATGACTGCAATGGAATTTTTCTATTTTTACCAAGAATAAAAAAATCATTTTAAAGGATACAGGGCAGTTTATTTTATATTTAGGATGGCTCAACTTCTCAGCTTCAATTAATTAAAAAAAGGACTGTTTAAGAAGGACAGCAGGTTTACCTGAATGAAGTAGGTATATTTATGGTGATGTGACAGAATGATTTTGATAAAAAGTGAAACATTTCGGTACCTCTGGCTGCATTCTCTACCAAAATGTGTAACTGAAATATTCCACTTTTGTCATAATCTTTTAGTCCTCTCACCATGAATGGATTTCTTTCAGGTAAGCCTGCTGTACTTCTTAAGCAATATGAATGTGACCTAGATCTAAATGTGCAATATCTAGCAATCTAATTGTGTCTAACAATCTAAATGTCTCCTATGTCACTACTAAACAGCTTTTTATCAGCACTTTTTTTATAACTCTTGTTATGAAACATCATAGTGCCTAAACAGTCTACTATAGTTGCCACAGATACATCACCAGTTTGACGATGGGCGGGGGGTTCTTCATGGACTTGACGACGGTGATGTCCGCGGGCTTGAGGGTGTTGAGGGCATTGACGGCCGCCTCCAGCGCAGGAATGGCCTCGGCGAGGTCGCCCTCGCAGTCGTCTTTGATGGCTTGGGCCGCCGCCGCCGCCTCGTTGGCCAGCGCCTCGTCTGCCCCGACAATCTGGACAGAGTAGATGGTGAGGCTAGGTATTACGTTGAGTGCTGTCAGATTTGTAAGAATTCATTAATTTATGTGATTAAATCCAGCAATATAACAACATATTTTATGCTTTTCAATTTATTTGTCATAAGTTATGTTGATATCTGGTCATCATCTGTTATTAGAGTTTTTAGCCTCTGAACTACTCCAATAGCTGACAATTTTCCTTAGCTTCCTTAGCTGAGAATTTTCCTTCCAGAGCTCATTAACAGTTTGAGATCAAATGTCATAGTTCTTCACTGAATTTGAACCTAGAACCCCCTCAGCTTTGAATGCTATATATGTTTTCTATAAGTTGTATTTCTAATATATATTATTAAGAGTAGGTTAGAACTACACTTCAACATCAAAATCAAAACAAATCAAACAGTATGAAACATAGTAAAATCTATCAGTTTATCGGTGTTTTCATAATTAAGAACGAACATGTTTATATGAACAATTAACATATAACCATCGAGTGAGTAGAAGGCAGTTTAATTTTTGAGCAGCTAATATTTCAAACTCACTTTATTACTCTGAAATACACTCTCCTATTACATTATTGAATGTGAGTGTACTCTGTTTCATCTCCAGTGTAGTTTACTCACCTCTTTCTTCGCCTCTACAATGACTGTGTCCTGTTCAATCTTCACCATAAGCCGCTCGGTAGCCTCTGAGGTCTTCACCAACTGGGGCTGTAACTTGTGGAGCTCTTCCTGCATCACAGCCACCTGCGACCGACAATAAAAGCATTACAGCCACCTTTGACTGACAATAAAAGCATCACAGCCATCTAAGACCAACAATAAAAGCATTACAGTTACCTGCGACCAATAAAAGTTTTACAGCGACCTGAAACTGACATTAAAAGCATCACAGTCATATGTGACCAACAATAAAAGCATCACAGCCACCAGTGACCAAACAATAAAAGCATCATAGACAGCTGCGACCAACAATAAAAACATCACAGCTATCTGCAACCAATAGTGAAAACATTACACCTGTGAACATCAATAAAAGCAACACAGCCACTAGCAACTAACAATTTATGAAAAATTAAAAAAAAATGTATTACTTGTATTATCATCTTGATAGGTGATCATAATAATTAAATTCACAAATATAAAAATAAGTATATTTCAAGTACCTTGAACTTCATTACCCATCATCAGCTTTTAAAATAACTTCCAAAATTTTAAAATGTGTGTAAAAACAAGAGAAAAATGTCATTGGGGAGTTTTTGCCACCTACAGTAAACCAATACAGTAAATAAAATCAGCTGATTTCCTAGATGTACCACAATGTTGAAAAATACCATACAATGTTTACCGTGTTACTTTTTCGTAGATGGAAAAAATTCCTATTGGTTTTAAAATGTTAGTGGCATTTTGAAGTATCAAGCGGACGTGAAGCTGCTCACCTGGCCGGCGGCGAAGCCCAGCTGCTCGAGGCCGACCTCGTAGCGGTTGCGCAGGCCCATGATCTGCTCCACCTTCCTCTGGTACAGACTCTGGAACATCAGGATCAGCTCCAGGTACGAGGTCGGAGTCACGTAGTTGTGGCGTTGCAGCTCCTCGTAAAACCTTGAACAGTTTACAACCAGCCTTTAGTGATCCTTAAAGATAAAAAAAAATTATCTTACAAACTCAACTGAACTACAACTTTATCTCATTATCTTTAACTGGTTAACCATATAAAACTAAAATTAGGTGTTGGTTCTATTGACTGAAGTAATAGAATCTCCTGAAATGTTTTTATAAATTAGTTTAGTTTATGAAAGAGAGAAAAATACTCTTCTGGTTTGTAACTGCCAAAATAAAAAAATATATATGAAACAAAGCCCAAAACTGACAATCATCAAGGAAAACCATACAAGACAGTTTATATTATGACTGACAGTTTATATAACTGACAGTTACAGTTTATTCAAAAATTAACTGACACTGAAACCAAAGATACTGCTTGCCATTTCGACTGAAATGTGCAAAAAATAGGAAAATTATTAATGGTGCCTAATATTTTAGTTCCTTAAATAATAAACAATGTGAACTTACCGTTGGGAAGCCTCCTCGACAGAAGTGTGGAAGCTCTGACAGAGGTCGGCACACTTCTGGCTGATAGCCTGGTCCAACTCCATCTTGGAAAGGAAAGTCTCGGCCACTCGCTCAAGGGCATCCTGCGGCCACTGGGTGAACCTTCAGTCAGCCAAGAGTAATAAAGAATAAATAACCTATATTTTACTAAAAATATATATATAAAACTAGTTGCAAGTACTGAAGGGCCTGAAAAAATTTGCAAGCTGTTTAAACACTCATTTTCTATAGTCTTTAACAATTGTTATTTGTACAATTTTATTACAATCGAATATACGATAAAACTTAAGGAAGTCTTTGGCAATTTTAAGTTACGAGCAGAGATTGCATTTAAAGTCTGACAAATCGTCACTATGCTGCTTATGTAGAATCTCCGAGTCATAGGGTGCCATGTTTGTAAGAATTCACTGAAATATAAAAAGGCTCAAAAAACTTGAGGCTAAATGTACGACGACCAAACTGATATTATATTGGACACTAGTCAAGACATTGAAGGACTAACATTATATCATAATTGCTCTTTTGCCTTACTCCATAAATAATTGTCTTAATCCATACTAAATAATTTTTGTACTTTAGAAAAGTAAATAATTCACATTACGCAAACAGTTTGTCATAGGTTTCCTGAAATAACAAACTGTCTTAAACCTTGAAAATCTTTTGGGCCTCTTTTGAAACCTAAAATGTCCCAGCTTCTCTAGTTTGACAGAAATACTTTATCTAGCAGCTGCAACTTCAACAGAGTAGTTTCTGGGTCTTTCCCAATGCCAAGCAGCTGTTCAGATCTTTTATTCTCGATTTGTAAACCCTTTGCATACCTTCGAGTTTACATACATAGAATAACTGTTTTCAATTCAACTGTAATCATAAATTGATTAACTAAAGTTTCACCATCAGCGGTACCATTTTCAATATCTTCATACAAGAATAATCTCTCTGACGATAATGAAACTTAAGACTCAGCAGTAATGACGACTTGAAGAGATTATTCCTTAATGAAGATTTTAAAAACGTAATCACTGATGCCAAAACTTTCGTAAATCAAGATAAGATTGCAGTAGAATCGAACACAGTCGATGGCGTGTACCAACCAGTCGATGGTGCAGCAGTTGATGAGGGAGGGGAACATGCGCAGGCGGTTGCGGAAGGAGTCGCCGATGGGGCTCATGGCCAGGACGATGTGCAGGCTCGCCTTGACCCGCTCCAGGAACAGGTTGTACAGGGCCAGCGGCGTCGTGTCCGTCTTCTTGCTCTGCAAAAAGCATAGGTTGGGGGTAGTGTGTGAACAGCAATGTTTTTCGACAAGTAAGCCAAATTTTATTCCAGGTATCTCTTACTAACAGACTCGGATTGAATAGATGATTTAATATTTTTCAAAACTAGTCTTTCCCAAAAAACAATCCCTGTTTAAATTTTGTTTAGTTTTCAACTTCTATGAAACGAACCATTTTCCATAACCATGCTTGAAATTGTTATATAATTTAATTAATGTAACTACTAGTGGATCCGAGCGCACGGAATCGTCCGCTACTCTAGCAGAGCGATAATTCAAATGGCGACAAATTTAAAACACAATCATGCTAACACGATCCGTCTTGAGGGTTATGTTTACACAAATTAAAAAATAACAGCAATTAAATTATCCAGCTGATCAAAATGTAGACAATTATGTTCTTCATAAGGATAACATGGGAACTTTAAAAGCCAATGGGGCAGAGCCCAAGGGACTTTTTCAAAAATGTAAGGCCAGTTTGCAAATCTACGCGACACGCTCTTTCCAATGAGCCGTCAATGATCAAAATCGGTTAAGAAATGACGGAGGAGTTCATAAGACAAATTTCATGTTGGCGTATTAATTATATAGATGAGGAATTAATGTAACTATGAGGTGGAGAGGAAAAACTAGACTTATTGTTCACCAGCGACAAGCATGTTTCTCATGAAAACAAACCAGTGAGTATAGTCTGTAAGTTCCCACCAAGTAAATCATTGGCTAGAGTATTGTGGTTTTTGCTCACAATCTCGTATCCTATTGGATGAGTAAATTCAGTTTGTTGTTTTTGTCCTGTTCTAAAAGTTGAAAACTTTGACCCATTTTACACTTTGACTTCAGAATTTTCAGAGATTTCAGAATTCCTCTTAAGACTGCGTCTGCCTTCTTGGAAATAGCCTCTTGATGGCGAAGATTAAGTATGTAAATTATCCTTCCTCCCCTGCATTATAGTTGTATCAATTCTACTTAAATGACAATCTCTTGGCCTTAGTTGTAGAGATCTGAGTGCCGGTGATTGATAAATAAGTATTCCCCAGGCTCCCCCAATTTCCTTAACTCCTTCTTTCATATACCAGCTGGAAAATTTAGTCCATTGAGACCCTAAACAAGTTGGTGATTTGTGAAAATATTGAATGTTTTAAATTTATTTCTCAAAAAGATTACAAAAATTCAAATTACTTTCCTCTACTTTCACACTGAGCCAACTCACCGACTCCCTCGCGACCTCAGTCATCTTCTCGAGGATCTCAGCCTTCTCGTCGCCAGCGTAGAGGTTGGGCACGTCGCCCGTGTTGAGGATCATGTTGATGTCCTCGATGAACGCCTCGTCGCGGATCTGCGTGTCGCAGAACAGGAACACCTGAGGCTTGCCGTCGCAGCCGGCGCGACGCAGCAGCTTCTTGATATCCTCCCGCCACTCCAGCATGCCGTAGTTACGCACTATCTCTATCTGCAATCAAACGGTAAGTCGGTGAAGAATTAAACTTTACAGTACTGTAAACTGGCTTGGAAGTTGGTAAGCAATATAAATTTGTAATAGGCCTAATATAATTCTTAATCTTTTTAGTTTATTTTTATTGTTTTTAGGCAGAATATTCTTAATTTATTTTTATAAAAATGTGTGTAGAACCTCCCAGCAGCTGTCATCTGCTTTGGGTTTTAACGTAAAAATATTTACTTTTAGATTTTTCCGGGATTCAATCTAATCGGATTGTTCTCAGATTACAAAACATACAGTAATAACCCGATTAACAGAAATAAAGAGGGCAATGCTGTCTCGGATAACCTATATTCCCCGGTTCATCATTTGTTGGTATTTAAAGGCTATTTCACTTCAAAAAGATCTACAACAGTATTTTTTTAAGCCGGCAACCCCCTCCCCATAGTGGACAATTTCAATCGTCTATTCCAATCATCTATTCCAATTGTCTATTTCAATCGTCTATAGCTCATTTTTCAATTGATAAGAATTTTCCTTTATGGTTTTGATTAACCCAGGTTTCTGTTAACCCGGGTTTTGGTTTAATGGGGTGCAGTTAGTTAAAAGGGTGTCTTACTGTACGGTACTCTAAATAATGAATAACTTCTTAATTGGCATAATACAATAATAATAACACTTCAATTGATGGCACTTCAATTGATCAGAATTTTCCGTTATGGTTTTGATTAACTAGAGTTTCTGTTAACCCGGTTTTGGTTTAATGGGGTGCAGTTAAAAGGGGTTTTACCGTACTCTAAATAATGAATAACTTCTTAATTAGCATGATACGTGATGTTCTATACATTTCATATAAATGAAATATGTCTTACAACACTTATAACATATTTACACTTATACTGCACTCACATACAAGACGGTGAATATACATTGAAGATGGAACATGGCAATCATTATCAAGCCCAATGAGGGACTACTAGAATTGACTGAGTTGACTAGAGTCTCTCATTGGGCCTGATGATGATTGTTGTGACCAATCGAAATCGATTGGCATTTTTCATCTTTAGTGTATATTTACTGTCTATTATGTGAGTGCAGTTTAAGTGTAAATATATTTTAAATTTTGCAAGACGTCTTTTATTTATGTCTAAATAATGAGAAAACTGCTAAACTACACTTTTAAAAGCATCTAAAAAAAACTCTGTTAAAATCTTTGAAAGATCAAATATTTACCTGTACAATTATAAATCAACAAGTTAAAACCCATCAACGTTACATTACCTGGAAGAGCACGTACTGGGCCATGGAGGTGGCCAGCTTGGTGGCGCTCTGTCGTCCGCTGCCGCCGATGCCGACCAGCAGTGCGTGGCCGTTGTCCTGCTGCAGGATGCGACTCACGCGCGACACGTGCTCGATGGCGAACTTGAACATGACGAGCGACATCTGCGTGCGCGACAGCAGGTTGTACTCGTTCAGGTAGTACTGCATCCGCTCTGTCAGCAGCTGCAGGTCTGTCACCTGCAGGAGGAGAAGTTTTTATTTTTGTAACGGGTTTTTAATAAAGTTAATGATATGAAATCATGAATGCTTCTCAACCTATTTCATATGAGCTGATATGATCAGCACTAAACCTGATGACATCTATCTGTAATTTGATCCCTCTGCCTGATTTGTCCCAGCGCAATAGTATAAACAGATGTTTTATTCTAAAAATAATTTTTCTTTCTGTCATGTTATGTGTTAGAACCATGCAAAATCTGTAAAGCTAGTAGTATTTTGACAGTAACAATGGATCACTGGTTTTGAGCTTGCTTGCTTCTATTATTACAATAACGGATTGGATTCATAGAACCTTGTTGTCATTTTCATTAGTTCAAACTTCAATCATGGAGTTGAAAGGTAAAATAATAGAGTAGAGAATATCCCTTACAAGAAATCCTATAGTCGGCTCTATCAAAAAGATCATGACTTTCAAACTTGCAATGCCGCTTTTCAAGGGTTTTTTGCATAGTAAAAACTCTTACAGAGCCTACTGATTTCAAGGAAACATAAGGTAGTTCCTTAAGATAGTATGGATAAACAAATCTATCAACCTTTAGGTGTATTAATTACATGTGGTACTATATGATTGAGCTATGTAGCAATGTTTAAAGCTTTAGGCGCAATGTTGCCATGGCGCCGCGGTTTCGTTCTGAATATGAAGATTATACCTCATCGTATATCTTGGGATCAGCATCAGGTTCCATGTAGTTTCCAAAGAAAAGAGAGCGCAAGTGGTCGACTTGCAGTTTGGTCTCACCCTCGGGAATAAGGTCTGAAAGGAACTTGTCCATGTGGGTGCGGATGTGTCGGTAACATGCCTCTTTCGCCATCTCAAACAGCTTCTCTCTATAGCAGACAAAACAGTATTAAGTATCTGGACCATAAAGCGACTTATCCAAGAATTTTAGAGCTACTTTAAACTGTTTTCAACAAAGTAACATTTTAAGAAAAGTGTAAACAAGCTCTTACCTGTCCTCCTGATCAACCAGTCTGTCGTAGAAAACCCTGAATGTCTCGTGGACCCACAGCCTCATGATTTTCTCCGGATCCTCTCCAATACGAGACGCGGGAACGAGCAACACTCCGTAGATCACTCTGGCAAAGTCCCGCAGGTTGAATGTGTAATGCGACTTGGCTGGGATCGGCAGGAAAGACAGCATTGCGTTATGGTAAACCTCCATGGTGGCTCCCACTATAGGCTAGAGAAAAATTGGAAATCAATAATTTATTTGTCATATGATGTTTTGACAGGTTAGATTCTTAGGTATAAATTATTTATGTTTTTTCTTAGGTATAAATTATTTATTTATTGAGTTTTTATACAGCAAAAATTAAGGAAGGAAAGACAATGGGTTAAATTGTTTCCTATTATGAAACAAGAAATTATTAGTTGTAGTGTTATTATTTTGGCCTCAGATGAGTTCCTCAACAGTATCAGGGCCGGATTTAAGCATAGGCGCCATAGGCGCGCGCCTAGGGGCCCGCGCCACAAGAGGGCCCGCGCCACACAAAAATATATAATTTTTTTTATCCAGGAATTATCGTCGTTTGGTACTCAATAAACCTCGACCAAGAATAAAAAGATAATTAATAATTGTTATCCTAATTGAACGTGAAACATTCAATTGTTTAAATTGAATGCGAAACGACATTTTTTAAGTAATTAAATACGAGTAGCAAACAGCTCAAAAGATATGACATCAACTCCACTGTAGGTCAGATGTTGCGGACGGCGCCGCTTTGTAGGCCGCAAAATTCTCGAAGTGGGGTGTAGGGAAAGGTCTGTAGTGGTGAAGAGAAGAGAATAATAATAGTGTTCAGGTTAGCTCAGTCGAAAATGTAAACAAATGTGACTTCTTTTAAGGACCGGAAACATAACCTGCAGCTAGTACAAAATTAATGTTAGCCAATCTGAGGAAGAATAATTATTTTATTCCTCACACCTCATTTTTTAAGCTATGTTTCATCCAATAGGCTAGTAGAGCTTGCAAAACCGGATATGAGTCTACGATTGAAGACACAAGTTTTGTATTATGAATGATTTGTAGCTACGGATTGATGCTATATGAATCTGTATTTACTTACGTCTTCAATCCTTAAATAATTTAAGGATTGAAGACGTAAGTAAATTCAGATGCACAAGTTTTGGTTCCACCACAGGCCATACGGGAGTTAGACAACATGACAGGATAATAATATTCATGGGAGTAAATTCAGCAGTTTTAATGGGGGGGGGCAAGATTTTCAGACCTCTGCTCAATTTTAACCCCCCTCCTCTTTAAAATGTGTTAGACGCTGTTTTGTTGAAAAATATTTGCCAAATATATGTCGGCCGTGAAAGGTCTGAGAGATTTACCGACAGTAATACGACCGATTTTCGCAGGTACGATATTGCGTAGCCTAGTCAAGAGCTGTTTGTTATTGCCATAATGTGACCGAGAAATCTGCTTGCTGCTGTAAACTTAAGAGGGTTCCCTACCAACGGCAGTTTTCGTTTTTATGCGACTAGCGGCGACTTTTGGAACTGCGGCTCCATAAGAGCCCATGTTAAATTTGTGCACTTTTTGCCGCGCAAACCGTTGCAGGGGTAAACGTGGTGTCATTTAGCGTCTCCAATTCTTAAAATAAAAGATATTCGGAAATAGCATTGTAAAGATGACGAGTTGCAGAGTGTTTATTGCTTCTCCAAAATAGTTTATGCTCACTCATTAAAAAGATACATGGCGTTAAAGTTGGTCAACTTCAACGGAATGTATCTTCAGAATACGTTAACATGAACGATTTTGGATTAGCAATTAACATTCTACTACTCTTTGTCTTTGAAATGCTGTGTTAAAGTAAATTTTATCTTGAAAACTGCAGGCTTTAAATTACACCGCACGGAGCATGTTTTAGGCATATTTTGGGATAGGTAAGGAACCCTATTAAAGCAGGGTGTCAACCAGATTTCACATATTCATTTCCAACTTTTTTCTTACTTTTCCAGACCATTAAAAACCCGACCAGTAAAATCAGTAATGTAGCTTTTAAATCGATCACTTGAGCACTATCTCTGATGTAAAATACAGACGGCCGCAACGCGACTGACAGATTTACCGGCCGCGATGTGTCAAAAGGTTTATCGACCGCAATGCGACCGAGAAATTTGCGGGCAACGAAAAGACTGCACGATTTTCCGACCGCAATATGACCGAGAGATTTGCCAGCCGCGGTATTATGACCGAAGACCGCGATTTGACCGACAAATTTGCCAGGTGCGGTATAAACGACCTGGTTTAGATTTCCCGGCCGCAGTGTGGTCAGTAGATTTGACAAAAGAGCGAGAGACTTGTCGGTCGCGAAACAACCGAGAAATTTACCCGTTAGCTGCTGTATTCCGCAATGCGACCAACAAGTCGGGAGGAACTGAGGACAATGGTTAAAAAGGAGGACATGTCCTCCTAAAAACGGACAGTTGGGCACTATGGCCCTGGGGGCCCGCACCACTGAGTGAGCCTAGGGGCCTAAAAGTCCTAAATCCGGCCCTGATCAGTATTACCACTTGGTACATAGTCGAGCATGTTCTGCTAAGCTCGCTGAGATAAATCTTTACAACTGATCTTGCTGTGTAGTACAATGACACTGGAATCTCCTGTTATCCTGACAAGGCCGTAGCCAATGGGGGTGGGTCAGGGGGTCAAACCCCCCCCCCTGAAAATGTTGAAATTGTGCTTAAATAAAAGGTTAGAAAGTTATTTTTATCACTTCCTGTAACCGCAGAGCCCAAAAACTTTTTCTGGCTACGGCTTTGTATCCTGATGAAATTAAAAAACGTCAAAAAAAGTTGCCACTTTGGCAAATCTGTGCATAATATCTTTCACAGGCACATAGTTAACACGGACGTGCCAACGTGGCGTGCTATTTCAAAGTCGTTTCATCTTGTGTGGTAAGGATTACATTGATTCCAATTGTCACTACACTATAGCAAGCTTAGATTTAGAGCTTCTCTGAACCAGCTTATCAGAGCTAACTCAACTGCACATGTTATCCTGGTTAAAAACACTGTGGTCGTACAACATCGCCCAATCCGGAAAATTAGACAGTAACTTAAATAAAAATTTGTGATTACTCTTTAATATGAGAAATAATTTTAATCTCGCAAGATTTCTCAGTAAATTTCTCTACAGACATACCTGTTACATAAAAACCTGTAGCTATAAATATTAACTTTTTGACAAATCATAGATTTTAAGTTAATTGAGTTTTATAATATAAAAATACCTGTTCAAAGGTTAAACTATTGTATTTCCACAATTATTTAGTCATGCTTTGCATACCTTGCCGAGACGAGCGACTTTCTCGTCGAAGCCCTTGTTGAAGTGCCACTCCATGATGCTGTTGAAGATCTTGGACAGTGCCATCTCATCGAAGACATCGATGCTGACAATGTTCATGTGTCGGATGAAGCGGGAGGTCACCGTGTTGGAGCCCCCTCCTGCCGGCTGCATGGCTCCGACGAACAGCTAGGCAATGCAGGAGGTAAAAATATACAATACATGCTCTTTGTTTCAAAAAACAGATGAATCTAAACTATATTTAAAATGGCTAGCTAAGAAGGTGTGAACAAACTTAGGATATAAATCACACAAAATCCAAAAATTATCGTCAATTTCCTTTAGGCATTAAATAGCCTTCTGAGTTCAATTTTTGTATTGTTTTTGCTTATAAGCCAAGAATCACCACCTTTAAATCTGCCATCACCACTATCTTTCAGAATTTGTTATTTATCCATCTGAAATATCACATCTAGGCAGAGAAATCAGTAAAATATATTCCTATTCTTAATCTGTAAAAATCACTTGTATCTTTTGTATTCAACTTAATTTCTTTTTCTACAAAACCCTAAACATTCTTCAACAATAAGACAACAATCAATATATATGTTTATATATATAAAAAGAGAGTTGTGTGTTGGTATATTTCGGGCTACAGCCAAAACTACATATCGTAGATACTTGATCTTGGTGTCAAATTAAAGCTTGGAATCTCATGATGTGCACTATGGAGGTTTGGTTTTCATATCTTTGAGAGCTTAGGCAAAAGATCGTCCGAAAGGGACGTATGTCAAGAATTTTGGGAGTGCATTGAATTGTTGCTATGGTTACCATAATTCCTAATGGTAGCTATTTCTAGCTACCATGGTTACTAACAGAATACAGCACAAAAAACGACTAGAACACGACGAATAAAAATAATCTCCCGGGCAAAGTCGGGGTAATCAGCTAGTTATTTTTAATAGCTTAAATGTAGAAAAGTCATCAATGACTTCAGTTCCCCTTATCTGCAACTTTTTATTCATGCTAGTGGACCAACTGCTTCCAGCACCTCTACCAAAGTATTAATGCAGTCGGATCTTAAGCCTCAAACACCAGATAGGGCTTGGCGACAAATCATAATTAAACACCAGGCTACGGACACTATCTAGTCAACCATTAACATCGTCAAACACTTAATTATTTTACTTAAAATATCTAGGCTACTTCTGTCATCAATCCTGAAAGTTTCTAGTGGTTAACTTGGAAGAATCAGGTCTTTGTCCAGAAATACGTGTCAATGCTCCTGTCCCTCTATTCAATGTGTAAGAATTTTTAATATTATGACGAAGGTATGAGTTCATAAATAATTTTCCTAAGGAATTGACAATCGGATAGTATCCTGAAACTAGTTATCTGCTAGAGACTTACAAGATTGAAGACAGAGGGGTTGGTAATCTACATATTTTTAGTCATTCATCATTCCAGGATGCAAATCATAAATACTTATTCTGGAAAACACTTTAACAACTTTTCCACTTACGATGTCGACCAGGTCGAGCCGGGTGGTGTCCCTAAGGTCGTACCAGTGGCCGTGGTCGATCCACTGCCGCAGCAGCTCTATCGGGGGCTGGGCGCCGTACACCTCCTTCAGAGGCATGCTGACATCGTCCACAAACAGCACGCACTGCTTGCCCATGGCCGGCCCGAACACGCCCTTGCGTCGTCTGCACAACGGAGCGAGAGTGGTCGGTCAGTCGATGGAAAGGTGGAGGTTTGAAAACAAGGTGAATGAGGATACTCAAGATGTAAATGCTTATATTGATCGTTAAGTGATAATAATATAATTTGGTCATCCTGTATTAAAACGGTCATCTTAGACAAATTTCAGGAGCTAAAAATTGACAAAATCAACACGGAGAGACTGCTTGAGGAAGCTGGTATTAAGTTTAAGGTCATAGTTATATGTTGGAGAACTTATTTACTGTGTAGGGCATTAAAACTACTAGCAATCATGATTATGAGCATATTAGCACTGGTTCACAATGAGTGTTTGCACAGAATCGACAGTCCACATTAAATATGTTAAATCTTATTATAAGCCATTAATATATACCACCTACCTGAATGACAATCGAAGGTGAGATATTTACAGTGAAAAAGCAATAGAGAAAAAAGTGCAAAAGCATAAAATCCACAAGGTTAGTTTTTCAAACCAATTGATTTTGTTTGCAAGTGTAATAGTATATTTCACTACTAGTCAGGAAAGTAGCCCATTTCGGGGCAAGAGAGTGTTTTACTTGCGAGGGATAAGCCAAGCACGTAAAACTCTATCGAGCCCCGAAATGGGGCTTTTGAGACGAATTGTGAACAGTACTTTTCATCACGATGCAAATAAGTAACCAAACTTACAAAAAGTCATCCAAATTATCATAATTTAGTAATTTTTCTACAAGCAAACACAATACGGCTGGACTTTCTATTTTAGTTTAGAGTCAGCTGGTTGAACTGTCAAAATATTGGAAAACTTTGTTAGTTTGGGTACGGCAAAATTTTTTTGGGTACGGGAATGGTTTGTTTAGGTACGGAAATGAAATGTTTGGGTACTGAAAAATCAGCTGATCATTATTTGTATTGATGTAAGGAAATTGAGGGTTTTTGTAGATCTCAGCTGTACGGTAACGGGCAATTTTCGTATACAGAGTGATGAAAATAATTTATCGTTATCTTTAGCTGATTATACCATAAATGTAGATATTAATATAGATTTAAGATGGGCAAAGTGATGTATGTGGTTTTATTACTGAACTAGGTATGATAATTATTAATATGAAGGCCTACATTAGTAATCAAATACATTACCTGTCAAGTTTAGACATTATAATTTCTTGAGTTTGATTTGCTGATGTTCTTGCAGAGAAGTTAATTACATTGGCAATAAATTTTTCTTTGGGGAGATTGACTAAATAATTAAGAACTATCGCCGACTTTCCAGTGCCTGTTGGGCCCACAAACAGAACTGGAATATTCATTGATAAATATGTGCGTAGAAAGTATCTCTGCAGAGCCGTCTCATCTGTTTGAATAATCAGATCTGTGACCTGAAAAGAAAAAAATTAGATAGCAATATTCAAATATACAATGTACCTAAGTTCATTGATGTAGTTATTGCTTGGTTAAAAAAACTCCTTTCAATAATAAATTAGGATTATAGAGGATTCAACCGACTTACCTGTAACTGAGTAGAACACAAAACACAGTCCAAATATTTTGATCCACTCATTCGGACCTTTCTCAAGGGTGGAGAAAGGTCCAAATAAGGTCCAAATAAGCTAGACTGAAATATTTGGAGTCTTTTTTCCTGTGAATATCTGTGTTTTGTGTTCTGATGACCTACTCAACTACAGGTAAGCTAGTTGTTTCCTCTGTAATACTAATTTAATACCAACCCCTTGAGGTTTTCCTAACAAAATATAAACTTTCAGTACCAAAGTAAACTCATCCTCATTTAGAAATTTTGAGACCAGACCTCGTTTGGATTAACAAAATTATGTTTTGTCTAGTCTCAGCTAGACAATGAATGCCCATCACATCACAAACACACTTTTCAACTGAACTGAAGTTATTTGTTGGATTTTAGCAAATAACTTATTCCAAGAAATTGGCATCATCCTCTTAGGTACTTGACAGTACTTTACATCTACAATATACTTTTTTCAAAATTTTACTTTATTCTAATTATTTAAAATCTAACACATAATACAATGTGTTCCGAAAAAAACCTGATCAATTTCAAAACCTCATAAAACCTGTTTAGGCAAACGTAGCCAATTATGCAGGTAACAAAGTGATAACTGATCTCATAAAGTTTATTTGAAGGTTAAAGTTGATTTCATGTTGTTGCTCAGAGCTTTAAACTTAAAAATTTAACACATAACAAAGAATTGTGCATAACAGTCCAATAAGCCGGCATCTTTACCCCCAAGACCTATCACAATGTATTTTTTAACTTTTAACTTTGTTATAATACAGTACACCTCGGATTATCCGTTCCCCACACTATCCGGATCCCGGGTTATCCGGACCGGTCCATCCGAGAAATTAAAAAATTAAAATCACAGCAAAAACGTGAATTTAGCGAGTTCACGAGGGAAATACGGCTTCTAAGAGTAAAATGCAAATGCAATACATTACTGTACCCATTTGAAATCACAATAATTGAAGGAGTCATATTGCCTAAACAGTACATTACAGCATTTTTGAGATCGTAGTTTTTTCGTTTGCTTCTTGGGGTGCTAGAAGTAATCACCAAAGGCGTAGCTTGTAGCAATTTTGTGAGTTAGTTTGTTGCTGTCACTTGATGAGTTTATAGTTGTGAACTCTTTGTGTGAATTGATATTAAGTTTAAAAATGAGTGGTTGTAAAAGTGAAAAAGTGGTTTTAACTTAGGACAGAAACTGAATGCTGTCAAAAAAATTAACTCGGGAGAATCAGGTAAAACATTAGCTAGGGAACTGGGTGTTGGGACGAGTACGGTAAGTGACTGGAAGAAGAATTGAGCGCGGTTAGTAAGCGCGGAACAAGTTTGAAAGACTAATATGTTGTACAGTCTTAATATGCTGTTTGCAGAATCAATTTTGCAGGGGCTAAGATAGGCGATCACTATTTAGGTGATGTTCTAATGACCTCGGATTAACCGGATTTTTTGATATTCGGATTGGTGTTCCACCACATTAGTCCGGACTAGATAACACGTAGCTCGAAATCGAGCAAAAATCATATAGTAAAAGAATGAAGAATAATCAGCCTACTTATATACTTTTAAAGTTTAATCAAAGGGCTAAATTCCTTAACAAAATTATAGATTAACAAAACTGAAACTTTTAAAATTAATTTTATCTACCGCAGGAGTTTCCGGTAAACATAACAATTGGGAACACCTTCATTTCCCCATATCCTATTTTTTCTGAAATGTATATTTTAACACCGGCAAAGGATCAAACTCTGCTTACAGCAACATGTAGCTGACCGAGAGAAAACACTGGCCATAATGACTTTCTTTGTTTAGTGATTGCCGCTGCACCTTATAGGTAATTATCGCCAAAACAGAGATTGCAGGGAACGGCTGTCTTTATAGGCATAACCTTTCCTTTGTGGCAAAAACGCATAAATGAAGCATTATCTCTACCAGTCTTTTAATTCTTCAAATGCAACCCACCGCAATGAAAACACATTTAGTTCATTTGTCTGAGGTTGGAAGGAGCATCATCAAATGGTACATCGGGAGGGTGATGCCGTGTTTTTTCCGACTCCTCCGACCAGTCAATGTTTTTTAAATCGTTTTTAAAATGTTTTTTAGTTTGTCTTCTTCTTATCGGTGGAATTATAAATGCACCGAATCCAAAAGTAGATTTGCTCAGATTAATATAACTTCAAAAAACACTATGAGATATCATAAACTACATTGTAAAACTGGTAACTGAAATGTTAATTTAAGAGATTTAAAAACTTCATAACATAACCTAAATTACATAATAAATCTTTTAAAAAAGTAAACTGTTGAAAACAAAGCCAAACCAGCTGTAAACATAAGTTTATCTGTAGAACTATTTCAGAGCTTGGCCATATGTTCAGTTTGTAAACAACAACTGAGCTTGGTCAAATGTCAATGAATAGCGCCACTGTTCCGAAACTTCAGCCCTTTACTGTACTTTAGTGACGCCCTTTTTTTAAATTCTGAGACTTGCTGACAAATCTACATAAAATTCCCTTTAATTTGACACCTCAAACGTTAAAATCCGTCCAGATTGAGGTTGGACTGTGAAAAGAAAACCGCTTGCATATTAATATATAGATAATGTGAGGTGTACTATAATTTAAACACATATTCTTCAATTTAGTCTCTCAGATCAAAAAACATAGAGACATGTCCTGGGACTGTGGGGGCAGCGTGTGTGGCCCGTCATGCCCGATTCTTTATTTAGGTTACGTTTTTAATTTTATCACTCTGAGCATCAGCATTGAACTATGAACTAGGGGATATTTACTAATGACATTGAGAGAAACTTCATGAGTTTAAGTATTATGTGGTCACCTGAAAAACTGGCTACATTTGCCAAAACGGGTTTTATTTGGGACACGGTGTGTATTCTTTCTTTAAGTGACATGTTTTATGGTGGGGTTTTTTGTTATATTTACTAACTATTGGGCTTCTACCCACCTCCAGGGTTATAGCTAAAAGTCGTAATCAGGCGTTCGGCTCGGTTGCAAGTATCCACTTCTCAAGGACTCCCTTAGAAAACGGGAAACGGTTTTTTATGGTTTCCCGAAATGTCGGGTGTACTTTTTGGCGTTTTATGTTTCGTAACGTGTGTTTGTGTTATGTTTAGTGTTTGTTTTAAGTGTTTTGACGAGAGGATTCTTTCAAAAAATCGGCGCTAAACGGACGAATGGACTTTTTGCCATAATCCTGGAAGTGGGTAGAAGCCCAATAGTTAGTAAATATAACGGTGTGTATTATTTGGGGACCTTGGCGGTGGGTGAAAGCTGCTGCACTTTCTCCACCGTCTCCTGCCAGCCGATCCAGCAGCCATTGTTCTTCTTGTCATATATCCACTCCCAGACGGTGCCCTTCTCCGGGAACAGCTGGTGCTTGTTCAGTTTGAACTTGGCCGGCCTGGGATACTCCTCCTGTTCACCCAGTAGTAGCGAGCGGTAGAACACGTCAAACAACTTCTTGCTGTCCCCTGTCCCACGAAAAATACACCGTGACTCAGGGTTTTAAACAGAATTCACTCACTAAGCTTGTGACTAAAATTTCTTATTTACTTGGTTTGCCTATTAAGTGTAAATGTAAACGCTACGTTTTGTTGTAAAGTGAGAATCTTTCTCTATCCGAAGTGTGGAGTTTGGAGATTTTAGAACACAATACTTATTGAGGGAAAGTAACAATAGCAATTTTTTTTGGTTCAGAAGAGTGTCTCATATTTGGCCACTTTCAACTGGCCCCGCCAGTCTACACTCCACAGAAGTAACTTATTTTAATAACCGTTTGATTATTATCAAAGCATCGATCTCACCGATCAAGATCGGCAGGAAGTGGATATCGAAGTGGATATTCTTTGGGAAAAGTTCAATTGAATTACAGTAGACTCTCAATAGTGTGACACTCGATACTTCGACACTCTGTTTCGTTCGACACAAACTGACACTCAATGAACAACCAAAGACTACCAAATATTTTCTGCAGTGATATCTTTTTGGATCTATATTATAATTAAAGTAAATAAATTAGTTGTGCAATGATTTAGGATGATAGTGTTTAATATATTTAGGAGATAATATGAAGGTACAACCTTTATTTTTAATGCTTCTTTTGATATAAAATCCCATAACCTCCTTATAGTTTGACATTTTAATACTTCGACACCTCCAAAGTCCACTAAGTGTCAAACTATTGAGTCTACTGTATTACAAATGAAAATTCTTTTTCACTATTTTACATTAAAATCAGCATTGGCATCCACTGTATGTATTAGATATATAATTTAACAAATTTTAAGCAATATCCACTTCACTTTAACTGGCCAAATCGTTTTAGGGCATGGGTGTCTGTCACCAGATGGCTCGATACGAGGAAGGTTTTTATTTTATTTGTAAAAAAGCTATCATAACCATCACAAAAGTCATAAAAGTTTTTCTAACAAATCTTGATCAATATTTTTTAAATTTGGACAAAAGGAGCTGACAAATTTGAAGGTAATTGAATCATTGCAAAGAAAATCAAATCCATCTAGAAGAGGACCGAGTCTCTCGGCTACTACCGGCTACTACTCTCGGCTGGTTACCGGTAAGAGTGGAGCCCAGGCCCCAGAGTAGGGAGAAGAGGAAGACGCACTGGAGCCAGTGGGTGCTGACCCCACTCTGCGACTCACCCTCCAGCTGACACGTCATTAGGCGGGTGAAACTCTGCACAGTGGGCGAAAAGAAAAAGGATGAATCCTTTAAATAAAGGTTCGAGATGAAGAAATAGCAAATGTTGAATTAAAAATCGGCTAGGTGCCCCTGAGTTCACTAAC
Source organism: Flexamia atlantica (assembly GCA_035578135.1). NCBI lineage: Eukaryota > Metazoa > Arthropoda > Insecta > Hemiptera > Cicadellidae > Flexamia > Flexamia atlantica. The sequence goes on from JAQJVK010000006.1 coordinate 58,571,033, forward strand.
AATTAACTATACAAGGCCCCCAGAGTCCTTTTAACGCACCCAGAGCCTTTATTTGGCTTACATCAAGGAAATTAGGAGGTGAGGAATCAAGATAAATAGTGATTTTGGACAGACTTCACTCCTATAGACTTCAGTGTACCAAAGTTCCCATTTTGTGACAATTTTGCAAAGTTTATCCAGAGTTTTGCCTTAGTCCTGCTAGGCACAAAGTACTACATAAACATGATAGTTTCTTATAAGTTCGTGGGGTAGGGGTACAAAACCACTGATCTTAACTGAGTTAGGTAAACTCAATGAATTGAAATTCATTAAATCCTCCTCTTAAAGCAATGAAATTAAAGCTCAAAGCTTTTGTCAAACTTATCAATTAATTACTAGAGATATTCACATAAGCAAACAAAAAATATCTTAAGAAAGTTTTATGAATACCCTTTTAGTAAAAAAGAACAAAAACACAACTTACATGGAAAAGATGAAGCTCAGAGGTCTCGACAAAAAGTTTGCAGTTGTGGTGTATGAAGGTGAAGCATGCGGGGATCAGCCAGTCCACGAGCTCCTCGAGAAGCTCGTATTGCTCGGGTAAAATCTTCTGCAGCAGCACGTTGGCGTACGAGTCCATCAGTGGCCGCCAGCCCAGCGTCTTGGGCTCCAGGTAGATCATACCTGGTGACAGACACCAGGATATACCTGCAGCAGCTCGTACTGCTCTGGAGGATCTTCTGTAGCAGCACTTTGGCATACGAGTCCATCAGCGGCCGCCAGCCCAGCGTCTTGGGCTCTAGGTAGATCATACCTGGCGACAGACACCAGGATATACCTGCAGCAGCTCGTACTGCTCGGGTAAAATCTTCTGCAGCAGCACGTTGGCGTACGAGTCCATCAGTGGCCGCCAGCCCAGCGTCTTGGGCTCCAAGTAGATCATACCTGGCGACAGACACCAGGATATACCTGCAGCAGCTCGTACTGCTCGCGTAAAATCTTCTGCAGCAGCACGTTGGTGTACGAGTCCATCAGCGGCCGCCAGCCCAGCGTCTTGGGCTCTAGGTAGATCACACCTGGCGACAGACACTAGGATATACCTGCAGCAGCTCGTACTGCTCGGGTAAAATCTTCTGCAGCAGCACGTTGGCGTACAAGTCCATCAGTGGCCGCCAGCCCAGCGTCTTGGGCTCTAGGTAGATCATACCTGGCGACAGACACCAGGATATACCTGCAGCAGCTCGTACTGCTCGGGTAAAATCTTCTGCAGCAGCACGTTGGCGTACAAGTCCATCAGCGGCCGCCAGCCCAGCGTCTTGGGCTCTAGGTAGATCATACCTGGCGACAGACACCAGGATATACCTGCATCAGCTCATACTGCTAAGGCTCCAGGTAGATCATACCTGGCGACAATAGACAACAGGATATACCTGATGAACAATTCTTGCAAGGTGTCATGGGAAAATCATAAAAGGATTTCAGGTAAAAGTTGTCAAAAACAAATTTTTACTTTTAAATATGTATGAGTTTCTGTTAGATTTGCCTTATAAGATTGGTTCTCATAGAAGACAAAATATTTCAGCTATTTACCATCTTGTTTCAGGGCGGTACCACATTAAATATGTTTTTAAAAATTTTATTTTTATTTTATAAGAAGTGTATTTTGTTAACTTTGCCAAGAATCAATATATCTTATTGTATTTCAAATTCCTATTTTTGAATTTGTTATTTGAAGTGTCAAAATTCTATGTGTAGACTTTTAGTTTTAATTTTGAGTTTACCACAACAAATTGTAAACAGATTTATCTTTGATGTGTCCTCATTTTTCTGGTTGAATTCAAATGTATAAGGTTTCCTTATTTCTTAAGTTTTTGTAGTATGTTAGGATAGATGCTATTGTGTTAATGTCAGTCTAATTTTTTTATGTAAATACTAAAACTAAGGCTAAGAATGGGGTTTGAATTTTCTTTTTGGGAATAATTTTGTTTATTAACTTGAAATATCACTATCCAGAGTATTGTCCTTTAGCACAATTCATTGAAACTATCATTGATAAACTGGAACAAGGTAATATTGCTACAGGCATCCTTATAGATTTCAGTAAAGCTTTTGACTGTCTAGGTCTAGATCTCATTATAAAGAAACTAAAAACCCTATGCGCACAAGGGAAGGAAGCCGAATGGTTCAAGAGCTTCCTTTACGATAGGAAACAATTAGTGGAACTAACAGTAAGGGGCACAAGCAAAAACGTCAAGATACAATCTCAGCTAATGCCAATTACAGGAGGAGTACCCCAGGGGTCAGTACTGGGTTCAATGCTGTTCATCCTACTGACAAATGACTTCTCTAACACCTTGGGAAACATATGTGATCTTATCATGTTTGCAGATGATTCAACTCTTATCCTGTCTGAAAAGCAAATTGACACTTTAACCGACAGATCAATCACAGCATTAAACATTGCCAAAGAGTACTGCCTACATAATGATTTGATTTTGAATGAAGCAAAAACACAACAAATAATTTTCATAACAAAAACAGAAAATCTGGAAGGGACCCCGGGACTCAAGACAACAGATACCGCCAAATACCTGTGTGACGTGTACGAAACCCCTCTGTTGGCTGTCAACTAAGGGGCCCCGTACACGACCACATTGGGAACGTAGCTCTACTTAATAAAGAGACATGCTTGACAATGAAAATACGTTTATTCACAGGCTAACGACAAAGTGCTCAAACAGCTGAAATACTCTATAAAAACTAAGATTCTAGTACAATTAAAACTCAAAACCAAACTAACATTACTTATTACTTTTATTGTTATATCAAAGGTTTGAAATGAATTAAAGAAAACAAAGGGTGAGCAGCCTGGAACTTGTATGATTAAAAAGACCTATCTTTTAAATTTGGAAAACACTAAGATTACTTACGTGGGCCCTGGCCTGACGGGTCACGAGCCCTGAGGCCCCTCGGTCCTCCAACACACACCCAAAAACCCCTCCTAAGCAAATGACCCCATCCTCTTGTTACCTGACCTACTTAAAGCCTGAGCTGACAGTCAGTCAGCATAACAAGAGTCTGTTTAATAATAATTCCAGTCTACTCACACAACAAGCTCAAATACTTCCCCTTTACAAAGGACAAACTACACATCACATCCCCCCATCTACGGGAGACGATGTCCTCAGCGTCTTTGAAACAAGTACAAACAATCCTGCCCCCCCTCAAAAACCTGCAATCTACTTGACAATGAACCCAATGAACAATGAACCCCCAAATTACTTTAACAAACAAAAAACTCTTAGGTGATCAAAAGAAGGGAAAGGGAAAAAAGGTTGATTTGAACTGCATGGACAGTAAGGAACGGACTGACCAATAGTTGCCGATGAATCCTCCACGTAGCCATGCCCTGAAGTAGTGTAGAAACATGATGTGATGCAGCAAAGGGCCTGATGCGTGGGTCTCCCAAAACCTTTTGACAGTCCATCCGAAGTGAAGCGGCACCATTGGCAAAGTAGGGTGGCAATCCTCCATGGGCGAAACCGAGAGTGTAGTCGTTGGTAGCAACCAGATGCTGGAACCCCTTCTCACCGCTGTGTCGCCATGATGGTAGCCCCTCAAAGCGTGATGACCCTTGCTCGGTACGATGAAGTCCCGTTTCACCATTGTAGACACCCATTCAGCCAAGTTCCGCAGATGAGGTCCAGACACGCAGCAGACTGGATCCCGGAGAAGTCAGATTCTATTGGTCAGTCCATAAGGTCGAAGAAAGAATGGAAAAGGTGGTACAGCTACAAAAATACAAAACACATTTCAATAGCATTAGTTATCAAATTTTGTATTAAACCCCTTCTTAAATTTGTCACAAAAAAACTATGAAAAAAATCCCACAAATTTTCTAAAAACCCACTTAATAAAAACCCCCAAATCACAAAAACGTCCCTTGCTATGAGAAGAAGTATTTGGCTGTCGACTTTCCTTTAAATATAAATTATTTTTAAAAAATTGTAAAAAAAAATTGATACCAAATGTGTGTTACATTCAATAATTCCCAATTACATTTTAAATCTTAAAAACATTAATCAATCCTCAAATTTATTAAACTTCTCCTACAAAACCAACGTATAAAGAAAACTTGAAAAAAATTCATAATACAAACAATTATCCTTTTAAACAACCCAATTATCCAAAACTTGCTTGGTTTAATTAATTCTTATTGAAAAGTCTACTAGAAGTACGTATAAATACAAAAACAGTCGCAATATTCTCTGTAAAAAGACATTCTTTACCCCTGCACAGACAAACCAAAATCAAACTGAAAGTGTTCAGAGGAAAACTTAACATTATTAAAAATCAATATCATTCTTAACATGAATTTTCCAAGAAATCCATAGTCAGCCCGATAATTAACTTATTCACAACAAATTACATTAAAAACTTCAGTTTTCCAAATTTAATAAGCGGTACTACCACACAAAAAATCTTCACCATTTTATGTAAGAAAATCAATAAAAAACAATCACAAAAACCCTTGAGAAAATCACTTAGATCAATCTAACATTTGATGTAAGAAAAATTAACAAACACGTATAATTCTGAGTAATCTTAATTTAACTTGAAATCCCTAAGGTTTGGGCCCAAACCTTTTTAAAACTAAATTTCTGTTTAAAAAAAAAACAATTAACCCGAATTACAATCAAAAAAACATTTCCCAAATCTCTCAATCCAAGCCCCACACCCATATTTACAAACTAGAACAAAACATGCAATGACCCAAGCAATTCCAGACATCAGCAAGGTCAGGTGGCCAGTCTCTGGTGTCAGCATTCTTAAGTCTGCAAACTGTAAACAGCTGACCGCATTCAACGCACTCACTGCAACTTTCCTCATACGAACCACCTGTACCATAATAAAATACCCTTATTCTAAACTACCTTCCAAAAATGTTACCACCTGAAATCCTATACATTCTTCAGAGTTATAAACTACTAACTAATAACACCCGTTAACTAAAAACTGCTAAACAAAACCCAGTAACTCATCCCCTTAACTAACTTATCAATTATGCCTTAATTAACGCTTCTGCGTCCACCACTTGCGATGTATCTGAAAAAACTGTCTCTAAACACTCACCTAGGCTCATAAACTGACAGAGCTGCCAAATACATCACATTGCCTCCATTAGTACATCACAGCACATGGGTGTACCCATGTATATACTAAATTAAAACCTCAACTGAAAAACATACAAAATTGTACAGTAGTCATACAATACCTTTGCAGCACTCCATTAGGGGACCGGCATCCCTGGTAAATCTTACCTCCATTAATACCATAAACATTAAACATTAAGACCAACTGAGTACCTCTCAGTCCAAACCTGAAAAAACATCAATCTTAGGCGTACATCCCACCGTGGGAATACAACTCAGTGCCCGTCACGTGCCGCTCAACCGTCGACAAACTCGACCGCTCGTCGAAACTAAAAAACACTCCCGAAAACTCATCAAAAGCACCGGAAACACAACCCGACCTTGAGCCGAAAAAACACAGTTAACACTTTCAACCTCGAGTCGAAAAAAACACAATTCGCATAGCTACTGGACCTCGAGTCCAAAACTCACAATTCACACTTGGCCTCGAGCCAAAAAACACAATTCACAAACACGACCTCGAGTCGAAAAACACAATCCACACAGGTACTGGACCTCGAGCCCAAAACGCACAAGAAACACATATCCGACCTCGAGTCGAAAATCCACAATTCACACTGTCGACCTCGAGTCGAGAAATAAACACAACTCGCCTAGCTATACTGGACCTCGAGTCCAAAACGCACAAGAACACCAAACTCGACTCCATGTCGAAAAACCATTTCACATAGCCGCTGGACCTCGAGTCCAAATCGCACAAGAAACACATATCCGACCTCGAGTCGAAAACGCAGAACAAACATAACATCCTCATATTCGATTAAATAGCGCACAACTGATCCGCCAAACTCGACGACATGTCGAACACGATCCCCCATCTCGACCACAAGTCGAAAAAACACAAGAATACACGGCTCGATACTCGTCGAACATAATAAAAGCCAACTCAACACTCGTCGAACTCAATAACTCAACTCTCGTCGAACTCAATAACTCGACACTCGTCGAACTCAATAACCTGACACTCGTCAAATACAATAACCCGACAATCATCGTACTCAATCATAGTCCCACTGCACTAGATGAATCACAAACCTTGTCGCACAACGAGACTTCAAATTAACGCACTCGCGTCACTCAAACATAGCGTGAACAAAAACACACTCGTATGCCACTCACTTCACGTATGTCACTCCTCAAAAAAGATAAACACACATCCTACTTCCTAAACCTTGTGGCCTAACCAGAACATCCTAGCCTTTGGGGGGGAGGGGACCGAAGGGGCCTCATTAAAAAACAGTTTAAGAAAAAAAAAGTAAAATCTATGAAAAGTAAATTTTAAGACAAACATGCCTCTTTAACTTAACATAACACTCACAAAACCAACAACTAAATTTAGAAAAGAAACCCAAGAATTAAACCAATTAAAGCAAAACAAAATTTTACCAAAAACAAATTACAGCCAATTTTAAGAGCTACCAGGATCGGAACTTTGTAAAAACTTTACAAAGCCCCGGCGCCTCCACCACATATGTGACGTGTACGAAACCCCTCTGTTGGCTGTCAACTAAGGGGCCCCGTACACGACCACATTGGGAACGTAGCTCTACTTAATAAAGAGACATGCTTGACAATGAAAATACGTTTATTCACAGGCTAACGACAAAGTGCTCAAACAGCTGAAATACTCTATAAAAACTAAGATTCTAGTACAATTAAAACTCAAAACCAAACTAACATTACTTATTACTTTTATTGTTATATCAAAGGTTTGAAATGAATTAAAGAAAACAAAGGGTGAGCAGCCTGGAACTTGTATGATTAAAAAGTCCTATCTTTTAAATTTGGAAAACACTAAGATTACTTACGTGGGCCCTGGCCTGACGGGCCACGAGCCCTGAGGCCCCTCGGTCCTCCAACACACACCCAAAAACCCCTCCTAAGCAAATGACCCCATCCTCTTGTTACCTGACCTACTTAAAGCCTGAGCTGACAGTCAGTCAGCATAACAAGAGTCTGTTTAATAATAATTCCAGTCTACTCACACAACAAGCTCAAATACTTCCCCTTTACACAGGACAAACTACACATCACACCTGGGTATCACGGTTGATAGCAAACTTTCATGGAATCCACAAGTCGTCATTGTGTGCTCAAAACTCAGCTCAAGTGTGTATGTAATCAGGAGGATCAAACAAATCAGTACCATCGAAGCAGCCAAAGTTGCTTACTTTGCGCTATTTGAATCAACCTTGAGGTATGGGCTGATCACTTGGGGAGGGACCACGGTGACCAGCATGCAAAGAGTCCTAGTTGTGCAAAAACGAGCCATCAGGGCCATAAAAGGGGTAACCCAATAAGAAAGCTGCAGAGAACACTTCAAGGAGCTCAATATCTTCACTATAGTATCCCTGTATATTTTGCAAACAACACTATACACACTCAACACAGACAATGCCAGACTAGCAGACCATCACCACTACAACACCAGAAACGGACAAAACTTTGCTCTACAAACACACCGTCTCAGTTTGTTTGAAAAAAACCCTCTTATTGAGGAGCGAGGTTTTTTAACCTGCTTCCAGAAGAACTAAGAAGCCACACACCAAATCATTTCAAGAAAGCAATGACAGAGTGGTTGCTGGAGCATTCCTTTTACTCATTAGAGGAATTCTACAACTGGAAAACCTGAACAACTGGAATACCTGAAGAACAACCAAGGCATAGCATCACAGCAGCATTATTTTTTTTATCAATTTTAATTTTTAGATACAAACCATGTTTGTAGATTCTTTTAACTTACAGAACTGACACTATTGTATTTCTCCAAGAAATTTCATTAAAGAATATTGACTATTGACTATTGACTATTGTACATACCACATCTGGAGACGGTTGCAGGGGAAGCTTGTTCCAAGTCTGCTGGCTCGAAAATTAGGTTCATCTTATTTGACATCTGTAAAAATAATAGCTTTTTTCTTTTTTTTCAATATTACAGTGCACTACTCATGTAACAGTTTCAGCGGAAATTATCTTTAATCCATGATCATTTTTTAAACTTACCCCTTGAAAGATCATGGATCATATTAATATAGTTTACTTCACTGGTTATGTAAGAAAGTTTCTATGAAGGTCTCATTAAAATAAAATCAAAAATTTAATTGGCTTTTAATTTTTTCCATCAAATAAACTAAAAACTTTCTAATAAAATAGTTTACAACAAACCTGAATAATTTCTCCAGACATAAGGCACAATTTCTTATTATCGTCAAGGACTGTGTTCATATTTTCTATCCAAACTGCATCGACTGGCCCATCAAACATGATCCACTTTCTGTCAGGCATCGTGTTGGTTGCGAACTCTCGGAAAGTGTTTGCAAGGATTCCTAGAAGGCAAGAAAATATGATTTTTCAAAGAAGTAAGCATGGTACATGGTACTAAAACCATCAGTGAAACCAAATTATTAACTAAATTGCTTTCCACAGCCTATTACTATGATTACTCTGTTTACTGCTTTAACTACCAAAACATTGCATGACATTTCCAAGTCCAAATTTATCCCAAACATATATATATATATATACAACTAAGGGGCCCATGCGCAAATTAGGCATTTTAATATTTTTTCTGATTTTCAATTAGTCTTGGCTCTCAGCAGTTCTTTGTTCTTTCCGAAAGTTACGCATATTTCCCTAATCTCGTCAACTTGTTTTTCTCTACACCTTCTTGTTTCTGTTTCAGGGTTCAATTTACAATAGGTATATTTATATTCTGTTGATTGTGGATCTTTACCATAAAGAATTATTTACCTGCTTCAATTTGGCTACAATTACCAATAAAAGTAGTCTAAATTAATTTTCTTAAGCTGTATCGGATCTTGTTTACAGTTGCAGACAATCTATTTTAGTATTTTGGTTTACAATGTAACTTGTTAAAAATTCGTCTTAAGGTAATCAGCTGTTGAATACCAATTACATTTTGTAACACAAGTTGGTCAGCACTTGAGCGTTGAAAGCGCCCTCTAGAAATAAATGAAAGGCTTGGGGATCGAAGCCATAAATGAAATACCCACCATTATTATCAATCCCCAGTTTACTAATTATAAGCTTTAAAATGACACCTCAATCGTAAAAATCGGTAAAAAAAGTAGGACGGCTGAAAAAGGGAAGTAATAGACCCATTTTAGGGAAGAACTAGGGCCCATTTTACATCCAATTGTTGCACAGAAGGTAAGGTTTTCTTAAGTGAAGTAGTCCTTGTAAGAAAAAATAGTAACTTAAAATTAAGTGGAAACTTACCATCAGACCACTCATGCGATGCAGGATCAAACTGTCCATACAGTTGGCCCATTGTTATGGCTTTTGGGTTTATAATTCTATACAAGACCTTGAACTCTCCCATCTTGGATCTCTTGTTTGCATTGATATCAGTTAATGCGTCTGCTAAGCTCTGGTATCCACAGGTCTTTCCTCCCATGGGATCTCCAACAATCATAAGTCCATGCCGAACTAAAATCATCTCATATACTTGTATTATTTTCCCTAGATACCAACTAGAAGCCTGCAAGTTGCGTGCTGCCAACTTCACTTTAAGAGCTTCGATAAGTTCATCTCTATCAGGTGCTGGCAGTTCTACTCCTGGGAACAAATCTTTGTAGATTCCTTCGAACAAAGGAAGATCCTGAACAAGGAACTTTGGCAAATTGACATCGATTATAGCTCTGAGAACAATAACTGCCTCTTCTTGGTTTGGGTACTTTAACTTGAGGTTGCCAGCAGCTGTCAGAACTGATTTTACTGCCCTCATGCCATAGTCGTAGTGACTCTGAGAAGACAACTGTTCAGAACACAACTTGTAAGTATCTACAATCTTCTCTGCGAGACTGCGAGCAACAACAAAACCCATGGAGTAAAGTGATATTTCACCGATCATAGCGTAGTCTGGTACCATCATGGCGACCGTGCGGAACAAAACTTTCAGGTTATCCGGCAGCTCCTGCCTTCCGGCATAGCCAGGATTCATCGTGATAAACATCGTACATGTAGGGTTCAGTGAGATTTCGGTGCCTTCAAAATTAAATTTCTCTTTTTTCTGAATGATGGCCATCTGAATGCTGAGCACCTGTTGTGCGATGACAGACAATACTTCCAACTCTATCCGGTTAAACTCATCAAAACACGCCCACGCCCCTGACTGAGCCAGTCCCTTGAAGAACTTCCCCATGGCTTTGTAATCAAGCCCATCTGAGCAATTAAAGACCACACATTGTTTTGCTACGGCTTTGGCAAGATCCTTGCATGTTTCTGTTTTACCAGTTCCAGCGGGACCCTCGGGTGCACCGCCCAAGTTCAGTTTCAAAGCCCCCATCAAAGTCCTGTAACATCGATCTGTAAGTGGGGTGATGACCAATCGAGGTGTGTTGCCCAGATATTCATACCCATACTGTATGGTCGTGGTTATCATGGACACCCAAATACACCCATCTTTGGCGGTGTACCTCAGCTGACTTATCCAGTTGAAGTCGGCCACTGATGATACTTGTAACTCGTCCAACTTCTTCACTACATCTCGAGCGTGGACATCGATGACAATGAGAGCACACAAGGTGATGCGGCCTCCTGTGGTCAGCTTCCCACGGACAAGGTCCACCATCTCATCTATCTGATCATTACATTTCAGCAAATATGCTCCGAGTGTCTGAGCCTGGATGGCAGTAGCGACTTCGGCGGTCCAATGAACGCTCGAGGCGCAAATGACAATCATTCCAGGCCAGTCCAACACCCAGTTGTATCTGGCGACATTCTTGTAAGCTTTGATCGCAGAATTACACACGTCTTTCACCGATGTAATCATCAGCTCTTCGACTTGCAGCAGCCACTTTTCCACCATTCCCTTGGCATCCGCTGGAATAATGATTCCAGAAAATGGCACTATTTCACCTTCTGCTGAGATCATGCCTGTAATGTGACCATCCTCGGAGGTAAATTGAAGTTCTGCAATGCCTTCAAAACACTTTTTGAGGTGAGGTTGGACTCGTAATGGATCTTTTGTTTCAGAAAGGATCTCAAGCAGTTCATCATTAGATAAGAAGAAAAATCTTGGAAAGTAGAGCCGTTTCTTCTCCAGATAATCATTCAAGCCCTTCTGTATCTCATCGAGGACTTTGTTGCAATCTTTTAAGATTTGCAGTTGACCGGGATACTCCGTTGCAGTAAGGATATGTGTGTCTTCTTCAGTTTCTGCCATCATCTGCCGCCAAGCCTTGTCCACATTGCGGAAGTTACGAGCTTCTTCAGGCATCTGCCGCATGATGTCTTCTGAGCTGAATATTGGCTCCAAGTACATCCAGGTAGCTTGCACCTAAAATCAGTTATAAATCTGTATTTATTATGTCCAGGGAAATTCTAAATTATTGTTCTTCCATATTTCTGGACAGTAAATGCAATGTTTCAGCTCAAATCAAAGTCAACATTTTCTTTATTAATATTTTTGTAAATTATTAAAATTTCCTATACATGGAGATAATTTGCACTTAAGTTAGCTGTAAGTTGTTAGATTGAAGATTAAGTGCTAAGTCAAAATTACAAGTCCCTTGATATTGGTATTAAATTCGAAGCAAATGGAATGTCATGATCTTCACTAGGGTGATTGTGCTTTGATAATTTTAGAGCTTTGCCACAACATTTTTTTTAAAGACCCATGCCCCTATTCTTAAAAGTTCTCTAGATTTGAATTGTTTATATCATAACATATGGCTGTAGTTTGAAATGGTTTCAAAGAACAAGTAAGCATGCAGCACACTGACTCAAGGGAGGTAATTTACATTTCTGGGGTTAAGTTGCCAATTTCAGACCCGAAAAACCCAAACTATTTTAATTTAATCAATTTCAGAGCAGGTAATGCCCATTATCTTACTATTCCATAAGAATGAAATTCACAAAAAAAGAAAAGACCCAAATGAAGCTGTGGTTGGTATTGGATATTTAATCACTCTTGATTTAACATTTCTAAAAACATTAAGTAAAAGGGTCTCTGCAAGTTTTTGAAAGATAATGCATGATAAGTGAATGTTTTGTTATCATTCTCCAGCGGTAACTGTATTTATTGTTGGTTTTATGTGTTAGTATGTTCAACACCAAGAAATACAACACCTGTAGCCAGGCATCCAGGATGTCTTGCATGGAGATGAGTTTCTCCTCCCATTGCTGCATTTCCGCCTGGAACGCCTTGACGTAGGGCGAACCTCTCATCGTCTGGGCTTTGAGGATGTGATCATCCAACATCACTTGGATGTCATCAACGGCTGAAAGAATCGAGACTCCCGTCTCTCTGAAAAACCACTTTAAGATAAAATATTCAACTAAAACACAGATGTCCCTATCATATATTTAATTCTAAAAACAAAATAGTGCTTGTTCTAGGTTAAATATCACATTAAAAAATGCTAGTTTAACAAATTTTTATTGAATGAGTTCTGTAAAGTAATAACCTGTAAGGTACAAGCTCGAAGCATATGTCAATCCATTCTTGTTTCATCTTGCGCAAGCTTTGCTCCAAAGCAAACTCTCGGCTGGCAGATTGTCCTATCTCTTCCAGCTTCGCAATATGTTTTGTCAATCCAAGATCTATCATGTCAGACAAGGTGGATTCAGGTGTAGGTGATATTGTGATCCCCACTGCTTCACTCATCTAAAACAGCAAACATTCAATATATGAAAATAATATTTTATTGAGTACAAATCATATTCTGTCATACAAAACACATCTAGCTAAACTCCAATACAACATTCAATATATTGACAAAATCATTAAAGGTGTGTGAAGGTTAAACTTACTAGAAGAACCCTAGGCGCCCTCAAAGTTTAGAATTTTTATAAGATTTAACATGGGAAGAAAATTTCTTGAAACAGCAGCTTATATTCAATGGTCAGATTTAACTATATACTACCAATATACCTGTTTCCAATGGCGCTCCTGGATGCCGGGATTGCAGATAGTTTGGAGAACGGGAACAAACTGTTTGAACTTCTCCACCTTGGCTCGAACCATCTCCGCAATGCGCTTGGAGCCGGGGACATCAAACAGAGTCTTAGCGAGTTTGTACAAGACACGCCACATGTTCTCCACGCTCTCCCTAATCTCTTCTGCATCCAGATCCTTGAATGGGCCTGAAATGAAGAAAGGGAAGATGGTTGGACGTTAGAAGTTATGTTGTGAATGATTGAGAGCCCCAGAATGGCACATAAGCATGAATCTTATAGGAAGGTGGGGAGTTATTGGGGAGGGAAAGGTCAATCAGTCAGTCTCGCCATTATCAGTGAGTCTCGTCCCAGAAGGGAGAGAGAGAAACATTCCCAAACCATCCTCTGGGCTCCTCAATCAGCAACTTTACCTCTAACCCATTAACCTCTCAGACCCTCCCAGACTTGGACTAGCCCTCCAGGTTGTGGTTGTGGAGAATCATCCATGAATATCTCCAGACCAGTAGACCTGAGGAGTCTGTCAGGTAAGGGTTCCTCACATGAACTAGCAAGGATAATCCATTACTCCCTCCAGGGTTTGGACCTGATCGGGTATATAAGCTCAGCCGGGACAAAGTTCCTCGAGAGACATGGAGGAACCAAAGTGAATAGGAAGCTGTTTATTCTGTATAGCCAATACAATGGCAGTACAGAATGGTATTCTTTGCTAAAATGGGCATTTTCAACTTCTGCCCAAGTATAAACCAGTTGGAAAGCCATCTACAGCCTAAAGATAGGGTTGTTGAAGTGCTTCCAAGAACTCATTGGATTTTGAATTTTCTTTTAATTACAAAAGGTCATTAATAGACATCTATAGATAACTATTAAAAACTTTTGATTTCTTCAGTTAGACTATTGATGATGCCTGGGGGACACTGACCGTAGTACCACCTGTCGTAGGACTGGTGGAAGTCGAGGACGGTGTGCCAGAGCAGGTCGAACGGCTCCACTTGGTTCAGCATGTTCATCAGAATCAGGAACGGAGTCTGCTCAAAGTCCAGCAGCTGCTCTTCCGTGTTGATTGCCTGGAAAGTAAAATTGGTTAACCTGACAAATTAAATCTGCAAGAACAACATTTCACTAAGGGACAGTTAACTTTACGATTATACTTTATAATTTTATACTTTTACTTTAAATTATAGAGATATTCATCTTCTTCAAGGTTATTCCTACATTTTATAGGGCTGACAGTCAGAAATTGAATTAAAAGTCTCAAACAGCAATTGTTCAAAATTAGTACACTCTAATCGGTTAAGTGCCGCCTGGAGGCTGTACACCCAGTAAAACATAACCAGATAGCATTATTCTAGTCAATTGACAACAACAATATTCGTTAACATTTTTTCTAAGAAGAAATTTTAGTAATCTGTTATCCTTGGAGCGTACTGGTCTCTTTGATAGAAGTAATGTAGAGACACTATAAGATATGCTCCAAGAAAGCCAAAATCTACTCCAATAGTCCATGACTGCAAGACCTTTGTTATTTTATAAAAGCTGAAGGTTCCTCTAAGCAATGTTTCCGATACAGGTAAGAAGATCAGCAACTATGAAGTTTGACTAGTTACTTTAGCTGATATTTGAAAATTCATATCAATGCAAGCTTCAAAATTAATTAAACTGCTGTTCAAGTCCCTTTATTTTAAATGGAAGACACCAGCTGTTTAAGTAATTTTAAAGCTTGCTATGATATGAATCTGCCAAAATCAGCCAAAGTGACAACTATCCAAACTTCATATTTGCTGACTCTGCTTTCCGGTATTCAGAACATTGCTCAGAGTAACTTTCAGCTTTTATAAAATAACGAAGGTCAGATGGCCGTGGGCTCTGGGTGGGATTGGTAGTTTGAGAAAGACTCACATCAGCCGTCTGCTTGTCCTTGGCCAGCAGAGCGGACAGGGCCTCTACGGCGTTGACACTCTCCACCATGTCATCCATGGTCAGCACCGGGGGGTCCTTCTTGCGGAACACCTCCAGCTCCTTCTGGTGCTCCACCAGTCTGAGGACAACAACACGGCAAATCAACCACCAACGTTCCGTCTGCGGGCAACAACACGGCAAATCAACCACCAACGTTCTGTCTGCAGGAAACAACATGGCAAATCAACCACCAACGTTCCATCTGTGGGCAACAACATGTCAAATCAACCACCAACATTCCATCTGCGGGCAACAACTCGGCCAGACAACCACCAACGTTCCATCTACGGGCAACAACATGGCAAATTAACCACCAGTGTTCCCTCGGCAGACAACAACATGGCAAATCAGCCACCAACGTTCCGTCTATGGGCAACAACATGGCAAATAAACCACCAGTGTTCCCTCGGCAGATAACAACACGGAAAATCAACCACCTATGTTCCCTCGGCAGACAACAACGTGGCAAATCAACCACCAATGTTCCCTCGGTAGACAACAACATGGCAAATCTACCACTGATATTCCCTTGGCAGACAACAACATGGCAGATCAACCACCGATAATCCCTCGGCAGACAACAACATGGCAAAACAACCACCAATGTTCCCTCGGCAGATAACAACACGGCAAATCAACCACCAATGTTCCTTCGGTAGACAACATCATGGCAAATCAACCACCAACTACCATCAGGGACCATTATGTTGTTCCCTCTGCAGACAACATGGCAAGTCACCAATTTTGCTTAGTTTCGATTTTCAGATTTGAGGCCAGATCCAGGCTCTTATCATATAAGGTGATTTTATAAAAATATTAGATGAGGGCCAGGCTTAGTAGTTTCCATGAACATGCGCTGCAACTATATACTCAGGTTTTCAAGTAATGTATCTAATATATTGCGCACCCTTAAGGGCAATCTCATGTAGCAAATTGCCATTGGTGATAGGCGGGATTCAAACCGGGGACCTTGAGGACCTAAGCCCTGCATTCTACACCTCACAAGGCCACTTTCCCAACAGAATTAAACTTACAAACATACCAGTAATATTTTTTTTGTTTTGATATTACTATGCTTTGATTTCTATATAAAAATGTAACAATTTGTTTCAACAGAAAAATTAAGGTATTTACTCGTTAAAAGTCATGAGGGATATTTTTTCCTGCAGTACAACAAGGACTTTCAAACACAATTTTCACAAATAGGACTTTTGCATTATATGAGGGCCATTCAGAAATTGCTTACTTTCTGAACGACACTCATATTTTAAAGAGAGTAATTATAACAATTTGTCATTGATATGGTTACATGACATGTTAGGCCAAGGCCACACTAAAATACAGGCTGGAGTCTCCCCCCCCTCCCTATTACTACGTCACAACATCGGTCGAACTCCTAGTGTTGTGTTGGAAATAACAACTAAAATCATTCGAATATTGTAAACATTTACCAAAAAATTATGATAGAACATCAAGATAAAAAAAATAAGGAATACAACTGTTAAAATTCAAATAAATCATCCGATAAAAAGTAAACAAAATACATTATTGTAATATTTACTATTTTTTAAATCCAAGAAATAAAGTCTTGGTTCCTTTAAAATCATTTTTGACTGCAGTTCGTAATTCATTGATTTATGCAAATTCAAAAAATGAATGGCTTTTTGACGAAAATTTGAACTTAAGGCACGAAAGTTTTAAGAGTGTAACAATGAATAGCCATAAGAGTACATTATAAAAGCGTCTGCGATTCTGTCTGATAATGTGACGTCACCGCAAAAGGATTCTGGCCTGTAGTGTAGTGTGGCCTTGGCTTTACAAATCTTACACACCCACTGATTAAGAAGAATGAAACTTCTCCAACTTTGCCATTCCAATACACCGTCTTATCCTATATGAAAAGAAGCCATCTCATAAGGAAGCTCTCTTCTTCGACCAGCTTTCAGAGAGCTTTAGAAACAATACATCAACCAAGAAGCTGAAGAAAACACTGGTAGCTTGGCTACAGGACAGAAATTACACAGAAAAAGAATTCATGTCAAAACAATTCTTTCCTTGATGATTTACTATTCTCTAATAATAACTGAATAAATAATATATCATCTATTGTCTGCAACATTGTTTCTAGTTGATGGTGATACCAACAGCTGCTCGAACTCGGCGCACTTGGTGCGCAGGATGCCCTCGGCGACCTCGCGGCGGTGCGCGATGCGCGTGGCGCTCAGGTCCAGCACCTGCTCCATGTCCTTGGGCCACAGGAACACCCGGCTGTTCAGCTGGATGTCCTCCGCTGCAACATCAAATCAAACACCGTTTATTCCAAAAGGCTAATTTACAATACAGGTACAAGGGTGTCTATAAAAGAACTCAGGGATTTTAAAAATTCATATCTTAATAACTGTAGAAGATAGCAAAATGTAGTCAATTTCTCTGAAACAAGTAGCTCATCAAGTTTTACTCATAAAAATTGGGAATGTTTTGTAAAGAGGTGCCAATGCTTCGGAGCGTTGACCTTGAAACAACGTAACGCGGCTGTCAGTGCTGTCTGGATTGCCGCGATGTGGCGATGCCGCAGCAAAAGGCTCAATGTGTTATTTGGCTCCTAGAAACTAAATCTGTTATTCAGGTACAAAGAAACTTTCGAAAATTTGTGATGTTGACCATCTCAGGTAACGAATATCAATTATGTGGCAACCGTCTCCCCAGACATGCTGGTTAGGACATGGGAAGAGGTGGAATATCGTTATGATGTGTGCCGTGCCACTCTGGGGGTTCATACTGAACTTCATTAAATTGCTAAAAGAACTAAAAAATGCAACCTTTCCAATCATATATTGAACAATTATATAAGTTTTTTACTTCATTAAAATATTTTGCCTCAAAACCCTGCAGTTCTTTTATAGAAACCTGTATTACAATACAATTGTTATATGGAATTAACTTCCCAAACAGATTATAAGTCTGTGTTCAGGGAATAAGTTCATATCAGCACACTTCGTCAGTACTGCAACATTTTCCAGTTCACAAAAAAATCTTCATATGTACAAATTATCTCTTTAAGGTACATTTCTATTACAACAAATTGTGGGTGCAAGTGCCTGACATATGCCCAGGACATGTTGTGTGTAATATTTCATGCTGTTTCCATTTCCCAGCAAAGTTTCCAGCAAAAGTTCCGCAACCCGTGAATAATCCTTTTTTATCGAAAAAACAACTGAAAGGGACCTATTATTTATTAATGAGAGACCTGAATGATTTTGCATGAAGCAGAATACTTGCATGATGCAGAAATTTGCATGATTTTATTGATAGCAAAGTTATTTATTTGTTCCATAATACTGGGTGAGGGCCCAAGGGCTTAAGATTTATGTCATCTTAGATTATTATTTAATTAAATAAACATTACAGTTGCATTTGGCTCTCATATGACACCTTTTGGCCCAAAACCCCATATTTTTGCACAAAAAGACATGAGTAAGTTGCAGGCACATGTGCCTGCATGTTTCCATTGCATCTGGACACATGTGCCCACATTTTGGGCACAATTTAATAATAAGAATGTCTAATTCTTATTATTAAATTTTATCTTGACACAGAATTCCTCTTGTTAATCATATAAAAAATTTTAAATATTTCCTTAGTTATAAATTTTATTGAAACTTATTACATTGCAATTTATTTAAGTGCTGAACATTTCTTTGAATTAAACCTCCTCAGCAGTAGTCTTAAGTGTCAAGGTTAAGTATCGTCTGCACAGCTGTTGTACTCACGTTGCAACAATGCATGGCTGAGCAGGAACATTACATACTCTGCTGTCGTGATCAGTTTTGTCTTGAGGTTGAACATCGTAGAGTCTCGGCTCTCGTTGATGTAGTTAGTCAACTCAACAAGTTCCGCCGTTGTCTCGGGCACTTGGCTCACCTTGGCAGCCATTTCCTCGAATGTTGATGCAATGCTGACAGTAAATGTGTATAAATATTTGCTTAACAATCCTATTCCAGAGTTTATATATAATTCTGTGTACTGAAAGCATTTGTTAGAATAACAAATGCTTTCAGGCTAACAAATGCTTAGAATAACAAATGGTTTTGAAAGGCTATGTGATTTTATGATGTAAATCTATCATTTTACTTTATCATACTGAAAATATCACAAGTAGCATTTTTATGATACTGCATTGTATGTACGGTACTCAAAACAAAGATTTCATTTTGTTTTTGATCCTATTTCAAATGCAAAATTCTACCTATAATTGTTGAAACAGGATCATTGGAAAATTATTTGAAATGTTATTAATCTATCATTGACCAGTCAATCCAACTTATTTTGTGGGATATCAATGATTGGTTAATTCATTAATTGAAAGTAAACTTAACCATTACTATTTTAAGATTTTGTTTATGTCTATTTTCTTTACTAACACCTATCCCTATTCAGTAACCATGTGTTAAGGGATGAATAATGTTCATGTTGTTTTTGTTTTGCTTTTGAGTAAGAGAAATACAAGATGCTTCCTTACAACCACATTAGAGTTATATCTTTTTAATTATGGAAAAAAAGAGAATTGACAAAGAGGAGATATTTAATTGAAAAAAGGTTACATATCCTGAATAACTGTCTTCAATTCATATAGTAATCTGTCTGATTTACTCGAGTTTCAACATCTGTGATGTCTAACCCGTTAGCGTACCAGCCAGTAATGTTTGTGTGTGTGTCTTCTGTTAGATGTATTTTTATTGAAAGTGTAAGTTGTTTAAATTTTAAACTTTATGACGACCAAAGAGAATATTTATCATTCTTGTATGAAGATTTTGAAAATGACATCACAGATGTTGAAACTCGAGTAAATCAGGCAGATTTCTACATGAATTGAAGACAGTTATTCAAGGTATGTAACCTTTTTTCAATTTATTGAATCAATTCAGGAGGCAAATCATGAACAAGGAGTCATTACCTTACCTACGATTATGAGCTCTGTTGACTCCAATGAAGTAGTCGACGATCTGCTTCCTCAACGCGGCCACCAGAGCGCTGAGCGTGTCGTTGAGCAGAGAACAGTCCAGGTTGACGAGGTTCAGCGGAATGTCTCGTCGCATCAGGTCTATCTCATCCCTCAGGGCCTCGTACATCTCGATACGTTTCGTGAAATCCTGAGTGAAATCAATATCTTTCATAAGGGAGGATAAAAAATGATTATGTTGAGGATACATCCTCAAACTGTTTAGTTCTTTGGAACTTTGATTCATCTAATTAGGACTCAAAAACCCCTGATTTGGATCTTGGTAGAATGAACAGGTTCCAGACCAATCACAGTCTACTGAGACATCCAACTTTTTTAATAAATGTTCTAGTAAATTAAAATCAAAAGCTAGTTTGCTTATTAAGATAAAAAGTTTTGGTGTCTTGTGTTAATCAATTTAGTGTCCACTCAACTCTAACTGATCATTCAAGGTATTATTAGATTATTTGACATTAAAATATTACAACAAACTTTTGCTGCCATACATTTTCCTCCGTATTGATTTTTAATTGATTACATCCGTCAGTTAAACTAAGAATCTTTTCTGAACCTTTTTTTACGGGGGATTTGGTAGTCTGGGTTTCCCCACCCCACAGGAAAATCCTGTGAAGGTACTTCAGCAATTATTTTGTCTTTTTGTATGGCTACCGGAAAGGAAAGGAATCTTCCCATTCATTATCCTTTAGGCTCACAGCCTTTAGTAGATTAATACAAGGAAGCAAATGGAGAAAAGGAAAAGGTAGATGGAATAGGTTCGGCCAATTAGACTGGGTGGGCAAAGGTATACCTTTACCCAGTGGATGCTGGAACAGGGCCTCAAGGGATCAGGTGGCCCTCATGTTGGTCCTCATCTTTGTCGCCAGTATACTCCCGCCCACCCCGCCGTCAAGCCCAGCCTCCCCTGGTGGGGAACTGAAGTTGTTCACTGAAAGACAGCTACAACACTGCCTCCAATCGTGAAAACTTCCATTACTGTACCCAGTATTGTTAACTAAACTAGCAAAAGCCAGTTAGGATCTCAATGGGTGATTCTGAACCTTAAATATCCTTTTAAAAGTAATAATTACCTTTAAATAGGGAAATGGCTCAATTTTGAAAAACTCATCCAGTGCTTCAGCTGCTTCCCCTGACAAGATGTAAAGATAATTGTCGTAAACATTTAGGTACGTCTGTGGGCCCGGCGTATTGGTTTCAAATGCTTCCAAAGCTTCTCTAATGATCTCCTGAACTTCCTCTTCCTCAGGCTTCACACTCAGCAACTCTCCCTTGACTTCCATATCTTAAAGACAATTTCATTAAATTAAAAACAAATTGTAATTGAAACAATTGATAACTAGTTCAGGCAATGAATGCTCAAAAAGAGGGAATTGCATGGATCACAATTTTTGACTTCGTAACTTTGTTTGGACTAGTTAGGAGTAAAACATATCAAAAGTCCCCGCCCTTAGCCCTTGAGCCGGCTGGGCTGGAAGGGCCTAAAGGTACAATTTTTTGGTTTTTCCTAAATATCTTGAAAACTATCAACTTTTAGTATTCCCTGTTAAATTTGAAAATTAAAGGAAATTAAATTTCCTGTAAGAAAAATACATAATATGTCTACTTTGGTCCAACCGTTTACGAGGTAAGCACTAATTTTGTTAATGTTTTTAAAAAAATATCCCTTCCATAAGAAATACATGTAAATTTGTGGGTAACATAGATGCCCAACTGGGCAACGTTTTTTTTCATCTAAAGGAAAATGAACAGCATTCAGGAAATATAGACAACATTTCCAGTAATTTGACACCTCAATCATAAAAATTGGTCTAAAATTAAAGTGTTGGCGAGCTCACAAAATACGTTATTTTTCAAGGAATTATAACAAATTGTCAGGAGACAGCCTGTCCCCTAACATTGATTTTCTGAACAAGATATTTAAATAATGACAATAAGAAACAGCACATAATGATTTCCAGTGTTTTTTTCATTCAAACTAATATATCCAGACACCCTTCAAATAGAAACCTAAATTAAACTGCACGGCCCAAAGAATTGGGGTGTATTCATGTGAAACATTCATTTTAGCAGCAATTTGTGCTCATTTACCGATTTTTTTAGATTTACTATTTTTGATATGATAAAGCTAAAATATACAAGATAATATCATAGTCAAATGATTCAAGTATTGGAAGTATCAGTAAAAAAAATTATATTAAAATTCATTACTGAACACAACTTACGGCATTAGGAATAATTTAACTTGATACCATATATGATATTAAACTAATATTTAGGATAATAGAGGAAACAACTGGCTTACCTGAAGTTGAGTAGGCCATTAGAAACACAAAACACTAAACACAGGAAAAGTCCCAATATTTCGGTCCATCTAGTAGGACCTTTCTCAAGGTCTTCTCCATCTTTCTACCCTTGAGAAAGGTCCTACTAGATGGACCGAAATATTGGGACTTTTCCTGTGTTTAGTGTTTTGTGTTTCTAATGGCCTACTCAACTTCAGGTAAGCCAGTTGTTTCCTCTATTATCCTATTATAATACCTACCCTTTAAGGGCCTTCCTACAAAAAATAAACTAATATTTAATAATTCATTACTGAACACAACTTACGGCATTAGGAATAATTTAACTTGATACCATGTATGATATTAAACTAATATTTATATCACTAAAGGTACTTATGTGGGACTTATCTGGTACTTATCAGGTAGCGGCACTTACTTGGGAAAAGGTATTTTTCAAGCCTGGGAATATTTGCATTGACCTTAATGACTCGAAGAAGTATATCTTGGAACAAAGAGTACAACGTAGAAAATGGAGGTTGGAAGTTGAGGGTGGTTGAACCTTCTTTTGGAATGACTTTGACAGTGACCAGAGGGCAATTGACAAACATCAAGTCTTGATATTCTCCTTCAATGATATTGCCACCCTGCAATCACAATTTCGTCATAGAAATATATATTTTACAAATTAAAAGGATTGTAAACTCTCTCGACAATTGCAAGGCCCCTGGTTGTGATAATATAACTCCCGTTTTAGTCAAGAATTTTGCAGATAACATTGTAGGACATCTAGAATATTTAATCAATAAAAGCATGATTAGGGTGAATTTCCGAAAGACTTAAAAAATGCCATTGTAATTCCATTTTACAAAAAATCAGACCGCTTATCTGCAAACAATTATAGGTCGATAGCATTGTGAAATGTACCAAGTGTGGTAAATAAGTATTAAAATTGCCTTTTATCCTTTTATTTACTTATTTTTTTTAAGTTTGATCACAGGGTAGGGTTCTTTGCCAACGGCAATTCAAACTATCTAAACCTTATTTAAGTTTTATACTCAATGAAAAGGTATTTTATAATAACATAATTGAGTTTATTGAACTTTCTTAATTCTATTGAACAAAATAGGATATTTATTAAAATGAAATGAAATGAATTAAATGTGGGACTTGATTCATGTTTCTTTTATTATTTTAAGATCGATTATAATTCAATTAATTTTCCGTATAAGACTAGGTGAAACAGCTAGTCGCCGATTATCACCAAATCTTATTTAGGGAATTCTTATTGAAACAGCTTGACAGCCGATTATCAATAAGTTGAAGAGAGAAGTCCAGCTAAGTCGAGAGTTCTTACCTTTCGGTTTGGAGACCAGCTGTTGCCGAGTTCTTCTACCTTGAATTTGTATTTAAAAGTGGGGGTCATTTGAATTCGTACGTGCCAGATAGAAATCTATGAACGAAAAAACTGACTCATTCCTCCTGGCGGTCTGTCTCGTGCAGTGCCGCGACCGAGTGAGGAAGAAAATTTACTTCAAATGTCATATGGTTAGAAATGTCAAAATTATAAGTGAGGTTATTGTTTATATTTACAATAAACATAATAAAGGTAAGTCGTAAGTTATAATGGTGGTAGATAATTTAGAATAATTAAGTTAATTTTTATTGTGACGGGATGTTGTAACGTCACAATTGTCCCCTTTAAAAAATTTTGGACTTTTCATAGGAAAAAACGAAATTTTTTACGAAAGGTGAATGATGATGAATGATTTACAATAAAACTTAACAACTATACAAAATATTCTTCATATCTTCTTTCTTCAACAGATGGCGTCTAGAAGGAGGTCGTCTTCATCGACGTGGATCCGTAGATAGTCTTCTCGATGTTCGGGCAGAGGAGAAAGAAGTTTGGGAACTTTCATTTTTCTAATAATATATTCTTCAAGAGTTAATTTTCTTTTTTGCGTCGTCTGAGGGCTGAGCTTCATAGGACTTTTCATTTTGTCTTCAGCTTCGACATGAAGTATGCCATAACTCCAATGCTGTTTTAATTCGATCTTTTTTATTAGGTTCTTCCGTTCTTCGTGAGCTTTGACTTTCGCGAAATTAATGTCATTCCGGGAGAATATCGTGGCTTTCACAGTTTTTGTACTGATTATTCTTCTTAAGTCACCTCTCCTGGGATCATTTTGAGGAAGGCGCTCTAACCATTTCATGAAGGCTTTATTCTTCTTTTTTCCTCCTTTCTTAGGCACGTAGATTGTGTAGCTTTGTGATTTAAAAGGTTTGGTTTGATCGATTTCTAATTTATGTTGATATTTATTGCATCTTCCTGGTTTATCCGAAAATACGTCTTTATATTTCTCAAATAATTTCTTTAGTTTGGTTTGCTGCTCTTCAGTTAAATTATTTAAATTATGTACCGTAGGACAATCTTGGTTTTCTTTCATATCATTTTGGGGTGGTAATATTTCTTTGTTTTGAACTAGATGACATTCTATAGCGTTATTTACATTTTTATTAAATTTTACTATGGTCTTTCCATTATCGATATTTACGGTTTGTTCCTTAAAATTTAAGGTCATATTAAATTCATTTATAATATCTATTCAAAGTATTAATTCCTTGATTAGTTTAGGGATAGCTAAAAATTGGACCATAGTTTTAAAATTTCCTATGATGATTTCAAGAAATATTATATTATTTATCCTATTACTTTTATGTCCAGTAGCTGTGATGACTGTAGTATTGTTTAAAGGTAGTTTACCTTCAATTTTTATTCTGTTTTTATTTATTTCTAACCATTCCTTTTGGATGCAGGTAACATTACTACCAGTGTCGATGAGTGTGCTTAACTCGATATTCTGTATTTTTAATTTTATTTCAGGACATGTAATATTTTGATAACGGGTATCGTCTTTGATCTGAGGTTCATCTAATAAAAATTCTTTAGAACAATATATATTAGATACTATAGATGTATTGGGAGGTGTCTTGCTCTTAAAGTTATTTACAGGTGAATTAGGTTTAATTTGCACCGGGATACTAATTTCCACCTCGTTTATTGGTAAATTTATATTCGTGTTGTCACCTGTTTTATTCCAGCTCCCGGTGCGTTCCCGTTTAAAGAAGGACTCGGAATATTATCTGATGTAGATTGCATCTGATTTATACTAGCACAAATGCGTTGTTGTTCCTGCGAAAGGTATTTCGGTTCGAATTTTCTATTAGGGTAATTGGTGTTATTGGGATTAGGTCGCCATTGTTTACGATTTTCAAATCGATGATTTTCGTTCCCTATGCTCCTTTGATTGCTATTTCCCTTTATTGATTCGTGTTTATTTGGTATAGGATTGTGATATTTTAACGTATGACTTTTCTCGTCGTTGTCTTCTTTCTGTAACAGTCTTTCCATGTTAGTTATATCTTTAATTCCTTGGATTCTACACGCATTGGTAACGTTAGGTCCGAAATGTTCTGCAAGTATTTCCACTATTTCTTCTTCATCTAATGGACTTATTGTCAGTGATTTTAAGATTATGGCACGATCGGTGACATAATTCAAGTCTAGTTAGTTTTCCGTTAGCGTGATACTTTTCAAATTCTAATCTTTTTCTAATATTCTTTTGAATATCACGGTTCCAATATCGGTTTATAAAGATAGTTTCGAATTCATTAAAGGTTGTTATTTTTTCTTTGTTTAATTGCCACCATGAGGCTGCGCCATCGGTCATTGCTTCATTAAGTATCTCGAACAAATTTTCTTCATTTTTGATTTGGTTCTTAAGATTATTTAAAAAGATCATGGGGTTATTTTGTCTGCCATTAAATTGAGGTATCTTGGGTGAAATAGAGTCTTTATATACAACTCGTATTTCTTTCTCAATTTGTCTGTTGTTCTGGATATTTGGTTCAGTTATTTCGGTTTTTTTATCTCTATTGGTTAGTTGGATTTGTAGGTTAGTTATACTGTCTTCGAATTTATTCTTCATTTGATCTAGGTTTGATTTGATTTCTTCGATTTGAACGTTGTTTATGTTCATATTTTCGTAAATCATTTCTATGTTTCTTTCTACGTCAATAGTTCTCTCGGTCAATACTTTCATCTCGTTATTTGTCTTCTCTTTGATTGTTTGGACGTCTAGCTTTAGGATATACATTTCTTTAGTCAGATCTTTTAATAAATTAACCGTTTCTATGAGTTTGATTTCAATGTCGCTTCTTCTCGAGATGTCATGTCTAGTCGGGGATTTACTTAGGGATCTAGGTTTCCTTCGCAAAATCTGATTATCTATTTTATCAGTCATTTTTGGGTTTTCTCTTAGATTATATGGGGTTGTCATTAGTTATTTAGTTAAGGTTATAGTTTTATAAATATTGAATGTTTAATGCCTGCTCGTTGGGCGCCAAAAATTGAAATGTACCAAGTGTGGTAAATTAAGTATTAAAATTGCCTTTTATCCTTTTATTTACTTTTTTTTTTAAGTTTGATCTCAGGGTAGGGTTCTTTGCCAACGGCAATTCAAACTATCTAAACCTTATTTAAGTTTTATACTCAAAATTCTATTTAACAAAATAGGATATTTATTAAAATGAAATGAAATGAATTAAATGTGGGACTTGATTCACGTTTCTTTTATTATTTTAAGATCGATTATAATTCAATTAATTTTCCGTATAAGACTAGGTGAAACAGCTAGTCGCCGATTATCACCAAATCTTATATAGGGAATTCTTATTGAAACAGCTTGACAGCCGATTATCAATAAGTTGAAGAGAGAAGTCCAGCTAAGCCGAGAGTCCTTACCTTTCGGTTTGGAGACCAGCTGTTGCCGAGTTCTTCTACCTTGAATTTGTATTTAAAAGTGGGGGTCATTTGAATTCGTACGTGCCAGATAGAAATCTATGAACGAAAAAACTGACTCATTCCTCCTGGCGGTCTGTCTCGTGCAGTGCCGCGACCGAGTGAGGAAGAAAATTTACTTCAAATGTCATATGGTTAGAAATGTCAAAATTATAAATGAGGTTATTGTTTATATTTACAATAAACATAATAAAGGTAAGTCGTAAGTTATAATGGTGGTAGATAATTTAGAATAATTAAGTTAATTTTTATTGTGACGGGATGTTGTAACGTCACAATTGTTAATGATTTTTTCTAAAATAATCGAGAAAACAATCAAAAAGACTTAATTGTTAAGTATTTTAACACCAAAAATTACTTTAGCGTGCACCAATTTGGTTTTAGAAGTAAACTTAGCACAGAAGATGCACTATTAAATTTTATGGAAAAGGTTTACAGTAATATCAATGATGAAATGTACTACGCTGGACTTTATGTTGACGTAATGAAAGCGTTCGACACAGTCGACCACTCTGTGCACTTATTGTTTTTGTACGATGTGGGGGTGCGCGGTGTGGCACATCAATGGTTCACTAGATACCTGACGGGACGCTCGCAGTGTACCAAAGTCGAGGGGCAACTCAGCGAGTCAGTGGAAGTGCTTCACGGCATTCCGCAAGGTTCGGTTCTTTACGGTCCACTGTTTTTAATTTATGTAAACAATTTATGTAATGGAAATTTTAAGGGAAACTTAGTATCAAAAGTCTTAACACTAATTTGAATGTTCTTAAAGTTTCAAAGAGTACTAAGAAATATCAAGGAGTTAAAGGGGCTTTTACTGGTCAGCGACGAGTACACATTGTTTTCTAATATAGAACAGAATAAACCAAATATGTATCTGCTTCAAAATACAATTAAATGTAAGATTAGTCTATAGATCATTGTGCTCAATTTTGTTTAATTTAAATATGTAAAAAGTTGTAGTGAAACTGAGTGTTATCTTTTTAATGTTTGAGTATAGGCCGACCCTCCACTCAAAGCTCTGTAAATTTGTTTTAACCTCTTAACCGCAGAGTAAGTTGGCGCGCTGTGGTTTCAACATGATCAGTGGCACGTAGTTTTAATCACATGATCAAGTTGAACACGCGGGGTTTTCATCTTAACGCGACGAAAACAACTACATTTGATACTGCAGAGCTCGTGGCGTGGATGTAGTTCCAGAAAAATACACAAGAGTGCAGCACCAAATGGTGTGCCACTTCTCAGGGTCAAATGTATAGTCGTAGCATGGAAAAAACTTGCAGAACAGTTGTACCATCAAAATAACAAAATAAATCAGCTGAGAACGTCAAATTTGTCTTAACTCGGGCGTCGCGGTTAACAAAACAAGGGTGTTGCACTTGATATTCTGTGCGTTGCCGAAGCATGTAGAAAATACTACTACGGAATAACGCGTGTGTCGCGGTTAAGGGGCTAAGATGAACCTGAACAGGTTTTTGACCTAGGGACAAAGAGACATTGACCTAAAAATGTAGTTTTAAAAAATGTCTAAGGAATACATTTTATTTTATGTTATGTTCTAAAAATAAGAACTGTTTATGTAAAAAATTAGTAAGATTGGTTAATATAGTGTTCATTTCTGTATTCCTTTACATATGGGTTACACATCAATAAAAATATATTTAATTCATTTTATGTTGACTACATTTGTAGAAAACATTTAGAATCAATTTAAACCTTCTTCATATTGAAGCTGCAGTAACAAATCAAGTTTTGCATGCGAAAAATTTGAGTTATTTTTGGTGAATATAATGTAATAAGTTACTATACACACAGCAAAAATTACACAACAAAAATTTTGATATACTGTTGAAAATTTATGTTGGTTAACAAATGATTGGCAAACTGATCTTTCAAATTTGTACTCGAAGAACATCCCAGCATTTTATGAAGTTTTAAACAAGTTGAGATATTGACATTACTGGCCAAACAAACATCTACCCTGCCGTGTTAATTCACAGTTAAAGACCAATCCTTGCACCTTGTAATTAGTGATGAAGTCAAGCATGCCCCTGAGCGAATTCATGACCAGTGAGCGCAGCTGGCTGGACAGCAGCGCATTGACGCAGTTGAACAATCGCTCGATGAGCAGCAGTGGCACTTGCTTCTGTCGGGGCACGAGATGGTCCCAGCTGGCCCGAGAGGCCAACACTATCTCCGCACAGTCCACCAGCCACCTGCAATCAGCTTACAATGAACAATCGCTCGATGAGTAACAGCAAAACTTTCTTGCTTCTGTGGAAGCAGTCGACTTCATGTTTTGGATGCAACGTTATGATTAAAATCCAAACAGTTGGCTTTCCTGCTTACATTTTTTTTATTTTTTACATATTATTTTATTAAAGACAAATTTTAGCATTCCGTTTTCATTAAGAAAGGTTGTGAATGTTTTTGGAAGGCAGTTTTTCTCAAATATAGAGAGCAATAGAAACATAGATGTAAACCTGCTACATTCCAACATTTTTGAAATATGACATCTAAGCTTGTTGTCCTTTTTGGCTTGCTGTTGTTAAGGAAATGAACCATTCCAAAGAAAAAAAATCAACAAAATACCCCCGTTGCAGCAGACCTGCATACTCAGCGAATTTCAAATGCAAAACAACATATTTCAATCCAACATAGTGAGATTCAACATGTTTTTGTAAGCTCCATAAGAATAATATGGGGAATGAGTATGCAGGTTTGCTGCTATGGGTATATCAAAACTGAGTGGTTTTAATTCAATATTTAGTTGATCTGAACTAGAAGAAGCCATTTACTAAGTTTTATCAAGATATGTTGAGAAATAAGCGAGATATAGATTTTTCTTTATTTCCCATAAGGTTAACATTGGGACAACGTACTGTGTTTACCACTTTCAATATCTCGGAAACCAATGGACATAGAGCAGTGATTCAACATACTAAATTGTTTGTTTTTTTGAGCTGAATTCAATAATGCTAGCAAAAGTTGGATAATTTTTAATTTTCTAAGTAAAAAACTCAAAAAACCCATTTTTGGGGGGGTTTACCCCCCTTTACCCCCCCTTCCAGTGGTCCGATCGGGCTGGTTCACGAACTCGTCTGAGTGATTACCACTTTACACGTCTGTACCAAATTTCATTAAGATCAGATCATATTTACAGCCGCTATCGTGTTAACAGACATATATATATATATATATATATATAAAAATTCGAACGAATAGTGTTTTTTGCTTCTGGGGGCCCCAAAATGAAAAGTTAACATGGTCTCGGGCTTAGGTCTTACCATGAGACCTACGGTAATAGCTTATTCCTTTAAGGAAATTCGCTAAAAGTAAACGTTATTTTCAATGTTAGCATTATTTATATAAGAGCTAAACTATATATTACCAAATTTTAAGTATTAACAATCGAGAGATTTGAGAAATTAATTAGTAATGTAAATTTGAGGAACAAATATCTTTTTAACTCACTGTTCCAAAAGAATTTTTCTTGATTCCTCACATAGGCTTGTCACAAGGGCATCCAAGTCTTCTGGTATTTTTGGAAAGCCTGTTTCCTCCAGTACAGTGTATGGGATTATCAACATTGTGCTGTATCTGTAATCATATCTCTTACAAGAGGGAGAATGAGATTACAGAAATACAATTTTCCTAAGTGTAGGACTGTATTTGGTATGAATTCATAAATCGTCATAACAGATCATCTTTCATTAAAGTGATTATAGTGATTTTTCAGCTAGAATTTCATTCTTTATAGGCTCCCACACAGTTTTTGGACCAGTCTTTATTTAAAGACCTTTCAATGCTGAGATAAAAATTATCACTTCTGCAGGGCTTGAAAAAACTATTGCCTGGAAAAAAACAATATTTTAAGCTAAGGGTGATGGCTGGAACATGACATACAATATGATTCAACAGACCTTAACAGAGAACAACCTCTTGGTTTAGAGTTGGGCCCTGAACAAATACAATGTTCTTTATTATTTGAATGTTTTTAGTAAGACACCAAACACCCTAGTGTGTAAATTAACCCTCCGTCAGTGACACACGGAGTTTTCCTCCAGGCGCTTTTATTTTTATGATAAAATATGCGTTCTTACCGGTTGGCAGTCACAGGAGTAATCGTACCTCACACACCTCTTTCTAGGAATCGGTTCGACCTCATTTCACTCTCCCAACCCCCCCTTCGTACCCCTTCTATTCAGTTGAAACCCAAGAGCTGCACTGCTTTTTGTGTAAAATATGCAAGTAATGATGATAAAATGGTGATCAGTGTCAATAACGATGTATGAACACTCTGTACCCACTATTTTTGTACCAGTTACTATATGCGGATTCGAAAATAAAGATTTTGAATACAAGTGACAAGTAACACGTTTTACATACCTATAGGGTTTCAAAAATATGTCAAGTAAGTTTTTCATTGCTTAATATTGATTATGCAAGGGTTTCATGTAACCTTTTTATAATATATGTATAAAACTACACTGTTTGTCTATTATTTCAATACTCGGAAAAAAACTCCTTGAGTCACGATTCGTGTTTTAAAATCAAAGTCACCTACCAAGGGTTAAGAAGGTGAATATGAATAATGGGTGAATATGAGATGACCTCTCTACTGAAGAGGTCATTTATTTGTTTGGATAATTCATTTGTCTGGATTTTTAATTAATAGCCCAATAACCAATGACAGCCGGGATCAAATTTGAACTTTTGTAATTTTTTAGGATCTTGCTTAGGATCGATCTGGCAACATTATCTGGAAAATGTGGCGATGCTATTGACATGGCACTGTGACAAATATTCCAGTGCCAGATCCTCTATGATGAAGCAAGTTTTTGTTTAAAGGCTTTATTATTAACAATATTTTTATGTATTTTAATATAATTACTAACCTATGCTAAAAATGAGATTAATTAAATGGTTATTTTACCGCTCACGAAACTCCTAATCCTAACAAACAGTGGGATCCTAACTGGAGTTTATCACTTTAGGTGCTAGGAAGGTATGATAATGGATTTTGTCTTTAATAATTATAAACAGTGTTGCAGCTGTCAGTAAACAATATCAATGTCAGATACCCAGCAGCAGAACAGGCAGGGAGTGTACTGTTGTCTAGATTAAGTGAACAAGTTACAAGTTGAGTCCTAAATCCTACTGGCAACCAATTTTTCTGTTCCACCTTTCAGTAGCTGTACAAAATGACTAATGAGTGGTTTAGGTGCTCTCTTGGGACTTTCTTTGGAAGTGCGGTATACCAGAATCACCCCTACAATAAAAGCTCCCACTCACTTGTTGTCCCACAGGTCCCGAAGTGCGTTCAGAGTCGGATGTCCCACGAAGAGACTGTACGAGATGCGCTGACTGGCTGTGATGTAGGCCTGGTGCCACGGGACGGGAGCGCGGACAGTCAGCGCCGGGTAGCGCAGCGGATACGTCTGGATGTTCAGCCGCACTCGCTCCTCAGGGTCGAGCATCACGTAGTCCAACAGCGCGATGTGTTGGCTGAGGCGATAACACTCACGTATCTCCTCGTCTGTGGCGTCCAGCAGTGCTTGGTATCTGGGGAAGGGATCAGTACAGTCCAACAGTGCGATGTGCTGGCTGAGGCGATAACACTCACGTATCTCCTCGTCTGTGGCGTCCAGAAGGGCTTGGTACCTGGGGAAGGGATCAGTACAGTCCAACAGTGCGATGTGCTGGCTGAGGCGATAACACTCACGTATCTCCTCGTCTGTGGCGTCCAGAAGGGCTTGGTACCTGGGGAAGGGATCAGTATAGTCCAACAGCGCAATGTGCTGGCTGAGGCGATAACACTCGCGTATCTCCTTGTCTGTGGCGTCCAGCAGTGCTTGGTACCTAACGGAAGTGATTACATAGTCAATGGATTATTTTTGTTGGTATAATCCTAAAGGATTATTTTCGTAATAAACTTAGACATCTTAGACTTTTCGAAAGCCTTAGACATCTCAGGAATTTCCTGCCTAGCTAGATAATCCCAGAATACCTTCATCAAACTGAAAATAATTTCTGTAATGTGAGACCATTAATATCTTGGTTATTTTTATTCTGAGGCCAATTCACAACTTAACTTTGAACAAAAGACTAAGATTTGAAAATTAAAAATTGTAAATAACTTTTGAAAATCAAAATTATTTTATTTGAGGTACCTATTATATTCAAAGCCTCATAATTTTTAAGTGTTCTTAATAAATGGAACTCTTAATAACAACTCACTTTTTGTCATCTGGAATCTTCACGGTTTTCTTTGCTCTGATTAACCACCTCTCGTCAAAAGGTTCTATCATATCCTCACTGATTCCCTAGACAAAAAATCACAGGGATTAAGAAAGGTCAATTGTATTGTCAGTTGTCAAGAAACTGCATCAGATATATTTACTAAGATCTCTGATTTGGACACTGCTATGCACAACATAATTGGCCACTATTGCTGCTCTGATAACGTCAAGGTAGAACTGAGTGATTGTTGGATCATCTGATTGCAAAATACACTTAGTCAGCTTCAAAAATATCACAGTGACTTAAATGTTGTGTTTTTAATAATTTCCCTGATCTTAAATACATCTTAATCCAATTTCTAATTTAGACTGTGTCAGCAATTCATCCAGCAGTTGGCAGTGAGTGTCCTTGAAAATTTCTTCTCAATTTTGCGAGCTAGGTCCTACGTATGCAGCCTCAGGCAAATTTACCTCAGTTAAGTAGTACTGTATCCTCTCCCAGTCCTCATCCCTCACGGCTTTCAGCTGCTGTTTGTCTGCGTGCTCTCTCAATATTTCCTTCTGGATGTCCGGGTGAACGGGTAAAATAGCCTCCATTGAAGCCAGCATTCTGTAACATAAAACATATGAAAATTATTTCAAACTATTTGGAATATTTTTGAAAAAAGTTGACTGCATTTTAGGGGTGTGCGAGTAGTGATTTTTGAAGTCAAGTCGAGTTTTAACGAATTTCCTTAAAGTTGGCGAATTTCCTTAAAGGAATAAGCTATTACCGTAGGTCTCATGGTAAGATCTAAGCCCGAGACCATGTTAACTTTTCATTTTGGGGCCCCCAGAAGCAAAAAACACTATTCGTTTGAATTTTTATATATATATATCTATATATCTACATATCTATATATATATCTATATATCTATATATACAGGGTGAGTTTTAATTGTCCCCCCCCCCTTACTTTTTTTTACATTTCTAAAAATAACTATCCCAGACCCCACCCAAACATTATTGGGTAGTAAGTACCTCGTTTTGAGGGGGTACTCATTTTCGGCCGCCATCTTGGATCCGCCATATTGGATCCAAAATAATTTTTTCAAATGTAAAAGTGGTGTTGTGACCCATCATTTCAAGCTAGATTTTTTCACTGATTATAATGCCGCAATCCGTTTTTTAATATCTCGATTCGTTCTCAAGATATGAGTACTTTTAATTTATTTATTTTCAACCAATTTTAACATTACAAATTGATAAAATAGGCCCATAACCACAAAATAATGCTAGATAGTGACGAATAACCACCATCAGTCATTGTTGAGCGATTTACACTTAACTTTCACCAATGTAAATTTTTTGGCCGCCATCTTGGATCCGCCATTTTGAAATGAGGTTAGTTATTTCAAATATGAAGTTGGGGTTGTGACCCATCATTTCAAACTAGTTTTTTGCGCCGAATTCAATGCCGCAACCCGTTTTTAATTATCATGTTTAGTTTTCAAGATATTGACAAATTTCTAATAAAAATCTCAAAAAGTATTAATTTTTAAAAAACCAATTTTCATAGCTAAAAACGGGTTGCGGCATTGAATTCGGCGCAAAAAACTAGTTTGAAATGATGGGTCACAACCCCAACTTCATATTTGAAATAACTTACCTCATTTCAAAATGGCGGATCCAAGATGGCGGCCAAAAAATTTACATTGGTGAAAGTTAAGTGTAAATCGCTCAACAATGACTGATGGTGGTTATTCGTCACTATCTAGCATTATTTTGTGGTTATGGGCCTATTTTATCAATTTGTAATGTTAAAATTGGTTGAAAATAAATAAATTAAAAGTACTCATATCTTGAGAACGAATCGAGATATTAAAAAACGGATTGCGGCATTGTAATCAGTGAAAAACTCTAGCTTGAAATGATGGGTCACAACACCACTTTTACATTTGAAAAAATTATTTTGGATCCAATATGGCGGATCCAAGATGGCGGCCGAAAATGAGTACCCCCTCAAAACGAGGTACTTACTACCCAATAATGTTTGGGCGGGGTCTGGGATAGTTATTTTTAGAAATGTAAAAAAAAGTAAGGGGGGGGGGACATTTAAAACTCACCCTGTATATATATATATGTCTGTTAACACGATAGCGGCCGTAAATATGGTCCAATCTTAGTGAAATTTGGTACAGACGTGTAAAGTGGTAATCACTCGGACGAGTTCGTGAACCAGCCCGATCGGACCACCGGAAGGGGGGTAAAGGGGGGTAAACCCCCCCAAAAATGGGTTTTTTGAGTTTTTTGCATAGAAAATTAAAAATTATCCAATTTTTGCTAGCATTATTGAATTCAGCTCAAAAAAACAAACAATTTAGTATTGTGAATCACTGCTCTATGTCCATTGGTTTCCGAGATATTGAAAGTGGTAAACATAGTACATTGTCCCAATGTTAACCTTATGGGAAATAAGTAAAATTCTATATCTCGCTTATTTCTCAACATATCTTGATAAAACTTGGTAAATGGCTTCTTCTAGTTCAGATCAACTAAATATTGAATTAAAACCACCCAGTTTTAATTACCCGTAGCAGCAAACCTGCATACTCATTCCCCATGTTATTCTTATGGAGCTTACAAAAACATGTTGAATCTCGGTATGTTGGATTGAAATATGTTGTTTTGCATTTGAAAT
The DNA here is from genome assembly GCA_035578135.1 of Flexamia atlantica. Taxonomy (NCBI): domain Eukaryota; kingdom Metazoa; phylum Arthropoda; class Insecta; order Hemiptera; family Cicadellidae; genus Flexamia; species Flexamia atlantica. The sequence goes on from JAQJVK010000006.1 coordinate 58,607,187, forward strand.
TTGCTGAGTAAGCAGGTCTGCTGCAACGGGGGTATTTAAAAATACCTGCGAGTTTCGAGCTTTTTTCGAGACGAGTTTTTTAAAGTTTATAATATACAGTCGATTCTCATTAATACGAACCTTGATATCACGAAATCCTCGATATCACGAATTATTTTTAATCCCCTTGGAAAAACCTGTCCAACACGAATAAATTTCTATACATAACACGAACTAATTTTCCGGTTATATTTTACCTCTATAACTCAAAGGGACACAATAATTACCTCTATAACACAAATTTCAGTAGATAAGACGAATTCGATTCGCGCTTTACCTCCATAACTCGAAGTTTACCTCCACACCACGATGTTTTCAGAATGGACCTCTGTAATACGAAATCCCGGCGTTCAGGATAGAACCTGTCGGTGGATCATATCCGGGGTCAAGCAGTCCTAGTCTGTCTGCAGTCTAATGTATTATGATCGATACTGTAATTGTTTTTACAAAGAGTAAGATTATAGACTTTTGAATTAGTGGAATTAATAAAAGTTAAAAGTTTATTTTTGTATCTTTAGCGGATACAGTGAAGTTTCTTTATAGTATTGTTTTCATAAAAAATAATATTGATACTGTAGTTGTCTTAACATTTAAAGCCAAGTTAAAGCAGAGGAAGACTACGGAATTTTAAATTAGAAATAACATGATCTCATCTGTTTTTGTGTTTTGCAGGTTATTAAATTACAAATGCTTTATTTTTCATTGATACATAATATTTGAATAAGTTAAAAGCTTATATTTGTCGAAGATGTAGGGAATAAATTTTTCTTTACCTCTGTATCACGAATTTTCATTTGGTTTACCTCTATATCTCGAACTATGCCTACGACGAACTATACGTAACACGAAGAAAAATCGCAGTTCCATGGAATTTCGAGTTAGCGAGAGTCGACTGTAATAGTAATAGTCATCATGTTTCTACATAATGGTAAAAAATCATTATCATTACTCAAATACAAATTACAATTTTGAGGTAGTTAAACTTAAAAGAGTTACTGAACTAAGAGCAGATATACAAATAAATGATACCAAAAAAAGAAAGAAAACCTTTTACTTAAACTCATAATAATTCTTGATTTGATGTAATTTTTAAAGCCTAACTTGTGTTTAAGGCTTACCTGGGTTTTGAAATGAAATGAAAACACTGACTATAAGCCATGACCAATTACCTGACTCAATACCTGACTCAATTCATGATTAAACTATTTCCCGTCAACAAAAAATGGCCGTAATATTCTTTCGCACGTACCGATTTTGGGTAAACGGCGGGAGTAACTACTCGACTCGAAATTTTGAGTATTTTTCAATAATTCGAGTCCAGTAGTGTATACTCGGCTCGAAATAAGCTCGATTCTCAAGTTCTCACACACCCCTACTGCATTTTCAATTTCAATTAATTTCTCAAATGAAATACGTTACATCGCTGAGTATTTTAAGACCAAAATGAATACTGTACTTTACATTTTCAGTACTCTTAATTAAAATGGTGACCTAAAAGCTATTTTAAGCCAAGAATGAATGAGAGATGAGTGTAAGATAAGTGGCAGGTAAGATGAGTCTTGTAGTCTTGTTACTAAGGCTGACATGTTCCTTAGGCAGGACTGTTAATTAATAGCCCAACCAGCGAGCACAGAATAATAATAGAGGGGACATCTGTATCTCCGTAGCATTGATTGTTGTGAAGCCGGTCTGCGGCCCGACTGTGGGCAACAGCCATGGATCGTCGCTCAAAACGCTACAAACTTTTAATGCGCGCTTTTCAAATAAACTGCGGTTAGAGGCACTTCCAATCAACTAAAAATTACCAAATTTGGCAGAGAGCATGTCTGTTAGTGCTGCTCACTAACGGTATGATTTGTTAGTCGAAAAAAATTATACTGTAATTACAATAATTAATTTAATAATTGAAAATGAATTAAATTTATATTCATGACATGAAAAAGTTAGTAAGCGTGGAAATTTTTTATTTTTTGGTCAGGAAATTTTTGATTGTTACCACGTTTTAAAAAAATAGTTGAAACGTAACATATATTTTTTTGAAAACTCTACGACCAGCCGTCAACGAGAAAATCCAGGTTGAAGATAACAAAAATTTTGCTGCGGCGCTCGGGATAGGCAGACGTCGCGTCGCGTCGCTGCGCGCCAAAACGCATTCGGATAACTATGTTCCCCTTTATTATTACCCTATCTTGTTTTATATTTATTTTTCTAGATAATTTTTAGTTTTAGTTCGAAGTTTTACGTTTTATAATGTATTATCAATACTATTTCTGAAAAGCCCCTATATATCTTTACAAGGTGTACTAGATTCCACTTAAACTTATTGAAAATCATTGCAGTTTCTTTTTCAGGTCACAGTTTTTAATTCTGATTATTTTTATTCTTTACCTTTTACTAAGATTGCTCAATAATTTTCATTCCAACTTGAATTAGATCTAAGAAATGAAATACCACAGATTTAAGAGTAACAGCTTTTATTATACGTTAATGAATCTTAATTTAACACTCGAAATACGAAGTTATTCAGTTTTTAGAGGACATTTACAGCTTCAAAATTTGTTATCTTCTAACTTTTAATTTACATTCATTTGTTATACATTAATATTTGTTTATATGTCTAGAATTCTATATATGTATAGAATTCTAGTCAGAAAACAAATTGCACTTAATTTTTTAACAATTCTATAAGGCTGCCTGGGCGCCAACAATTTACCCTAAAATTTCACTTTTTGCAATTTGAACACTTAAAAAGTGAACCATGGATTCCGGCAAACACTGACAAAATATCCGGTTAGCTTTTTTATTAATTTGAAAAGATTTCACGAGTACCGGCAATCGCCACCAAAACACCCATCTTGCAAATTGAAGAATTTTAAAAGGCTCCCAACACCAAATTAGAATTAAAATTATTGGGCGATCTTAGTAAAAGGGAAATAAAAATATTCAGAAATAAACATTGTCCTCTGTCCTGAAAAAGAAACTGTAATGTCTGATAATTAATAAGTTGAAGTGGAATTTAATACAATCTAGGTATTGATCATTTTTGGGCCTTAGAGTAATACAGTCGACTCTCGCTAACACGAACCTTGATATCACGAAATCTTCGATATCACAAATTATTTTTAATCCCCTTGGAAAAACCTGTCTAACACGAAGATATTACTATACATAACTTGAACTAATGTTCATAAAACGAACTAATTTTTGGGGTATATTTTACCACTATAACTCAAAGGGACAAAAAAATTACCTCTATAACACGAAGTTCAGAAGATAAGACGAATTCGATTCGCGCTTTACCTCGAATAGCGAAGTTTACCTCCATACCACGAAGTTTTCAGAATGGACCTCTGTAATACGAAATCCTGGCGTTCTGAACTGTTTACTCTATTTTATTTTACTCGTTTTTTATCTTATATACCGTACGGTACTGTAAGTATTACTTATTAATACAGTAATATTCAAAGTTATAAGTTTATTTCTGTAGCTGTTGGGGATACAGTAAAGTTTCTTTATATTATCGTTTTAATAACAATTATGATCGATACTGTAATAATTGTTTTTACATGTTAAACAGAGGAAGATTACAGACTTTTTCATCAGAATTAATATGATCTTATCTGTTTTTGTGTTTTACAGGTTATTATATTATAAATACTGTATTTTTCATTGATATATAGTATCTAAATAAGTTAAACGCTTACATTTGTCTAAGACGTAGGAAATAAACTAATATTTCTTTACATCTATATTACGAATTTTCATTTGGTTTACCTCTATAACTCGAACTATTCCTACGACGAACTATACGTAACATGAAGAAAAATCGCAGTCTCGTGGAGTTTTGACTGTAGTACTAACAATAAATGAATAAATAAAACGAAAAACTATGAACATAATAATAATAATAATCTAGAAAATCAATATAAAAACTGACAAAGTGGTTGATAAAGGGGAGCATAGGCATTTAACACTTTTAATTAAATAGTTATCAGAATGCGTTGTGGCGCGCGGCGATGCGATGTCTGCCTATCCCGAGCGCCGCGGACATTTTTTATCTTCAACCTGAATTTTCTCGTTGACAGCTGGTCGTAGAGTTTTCAAAAAAATATATGTTACGTTTCAACTATTTTTTTGAAACGTGGTAACAATAAAAAATTTCCTGACCAAAAAATAAAAAAATTCCACGCTTACTAACTTTTTCATGTCATGAATATAAATTTAATTCATTTTTAATTATTAAATTAATTATTGTAATTACAGTATAATTTTTTCGACTAACAAATCATACTGTTAGTGAGCAGCACTAACAGACATGCTCTCTGCCAAATTTGGTAATTTTTAGTTGTTTGGAAGTGCCTCTAACCGCAGTTTATTTGAAAAGCGCGCATTAAAATTTTGTAGCGTTTTGAGCGACGATCCATGGCTGTTGCCCACAGTCGGGCCGCGGACCGGCTTCAACGCCAACAATCAGATGTCCTCTCTATTATTATTCTTTCCTCGCTGAGCCCAACACTAAAACACAGTTGAAACTAAGGGACCTACAGTTTAATGTGGGATCCGAACCACAAATTTTGCCAACTTCTTGGATGGCTTATGGATAGATGTAGTAATCACCAGTGTGGACGTTAATCCCAACCATGGAATATCGCATCCACAAGCCATCTCTTATAACTATGCTAAATTTGTGACTTTCAAGTACCTGAACATTACTTAATTAAAATGGGAGATATATTAAAAAAGTATACAAATATTTAAAATCCAAAACCCTCATAAGAAATGTAATGATTTTTAATTTGAGGATACCAACAACAACATATAAGAGTCAAAAATTTTCCCAATTAAAATGGGAGATATATTAAAAAAAGTATACAAATATTTAAAATCCAAAACCCTCATAAGAAATGTAATGATTTTTAATTTGAGGATACCAACAACAACATACATAAGAGTCAAAAATTTCCCAAGGATACCTTCCTCTACTGGAGCCAATACCAAAAATTGTACCAAACTGATCCAGCTGTAGCTTATTAATTTTACATAATAAGCAAGCGATATATAACAGCCTGTCTCATAAAAATTGCTTCTGACTTATTTACCATAATCTACAATTTTTTCAACAGAAAAATATTGTACTTGTCAGAGTAATGGTACTTCTTAATTTTGGCTGATAAATTATAGTCTAAGGGTTGATAGCAGAGCACCTTGCCTCTGCCTCCTCCTTCTGTTTTTGTTTAAGTTTTTCTTCCTCTTGTTTTTTCAAAGCTCTCAGCCTCCGACGCTCTTTTTCCTCTGCTCTCTTCCGGTCATACTCTCCACTTAGAAGTTCCTGCAAAAAAAGCTTCTTCCTAAATATGCAAAGGAATTAGGAAGAAAACTAATTTATCAAAAACTGAATCTAATAAATTATCTAACAATTTAGAATTCTTGAAACAGGAAGCATAAATTGATAAGGAATCTACGAAGTAAAAACTAAAGCATAACATGTCTATTTAAAAATTGTGTCTATCCCCTTTTACAATGAATTAAAAAAATGATGATCATTAAAATAATTAAATCTCATTCATTCAAAAATTATATCCCCCCAACATCAATATTTATAGGTTGGATAATTTATTTCAAGTCAAAAAAGTTTGAATTATCTCTTCTGCCATCTCTCAGGGATTTATCATGTCAGAAGTTGTTAATTAATACAAATAGTCCCAGATATCTGATAGGTCAACCATTTGCTGATGCGATTTGATGATGACAAAAAATAACTCAATCATTATTGTTGATTAATTACTGCTTTTAAATGAAATAACAATCACCAACATATATTTTAAACTTTATTATCAGATTTTTTTCTTTTGGTTATCATAAAAACTATTTTTGAGGTGAGTGGTAATATAAAAAGTTTTGCAGAACAAATTTAATAGATTTTACTTCCTTTTGAGTTTATCTCTCCACTTAGAGGAGAGAAGAACATTTTGCTTATTATACTTGATAGGGATATTTTAAATAAACTTTGTTTCCCAATAATTCTTTCATTATTCACATCACATTTAGTTGAAAATATTAAAGTCTTAACAGTACAGCTTACAAATTGAAAAACACAATTTTTTCACCACTGACGTTTGAGGAGAAAACTTTATTTCTTGTACGCAGCCTAACTTCAATCTTGTTTATCAATGTTGCATTAGAAAGTGGGGGTTCAAAGTATAGATTTTGAACTCTTAACACAAGCACCCTTAAATTGCTTTTTTTACTTAAATACTGCCGGTGTACAAAATAACAAATGTAAATAAACCATTAGAAAAATAAAACTGATAAATTATTCTGCAATATTTATTGCTTACCGAGAGATTTACGACTCCAGGCTTGTACTTCTGGGCCAGCCGAGTTTTGGCAGGTTTCTGGGGCTCGAGCCGTGGCAGCTTCGGAGGGTAGATGAGGTTTCCGTCGGCGTCCAGACAAGTTATCGTGGGCTTTGTTTTGCGGCAGGGCGGCAGCTTGGCCAGTCTGAGGTTGTTCATGCTCGTCGTGTAACAGCTCCCGATTGAGTCTATCGGCTTCAGGTACTCAAATCCATCCTGGAATTTCAATAATTTTTTCAAATAACCATCAATTACAGTTTGTTTGATTTATCTTGAGCTATGGCCTACTCCGTTGCCGGAGCTGTCAAACATTGTCTATTCTTAATGATATGGGACAACAAACGATGAAAAAATTAATTTCAACAAACATCGAATGTGTTTGTTTACAAATTATAGTAAAGATATAAATAGATGGCTGTTAGAAAATGTTAACATGTCAGGCTAGTACGACTTTTGGGATCAGATGTAGCTTTCTCATGACTTTCACTCCACTCCAACTGATTCAGGTGTAAACAGTTCCCATAGCTCAAGGTAAAATGGATGAACTGTGACATATTTCTGGTAAAGATTTGAATTCATAAATGTAATTCACAATTAATAATGTGATTTTCTCCTGGGAAATTAAGAGTAAGCTTTGATTGGTATGCGACGCTGATTAAATATGTTTTTTTTTTTTGGATAGGCCGGTTGATACTACCCATGCGTGCCAACAAAAAACTCACATTAGACCTGAAAAAAAACTGTTATGAGAGTAATAATTCATTGATTGATTTACAATTTACCTCCTAGATTTAAAATTTGATGTTTCCAGATCAAATAAAGTTATTTGTATTGTAAAATTAATATTTTAAATGACTTGGATCGTTATTGTACTTAACCATACTGGAAAACAACATTTTAAGAGCATTATAATTTAGTACCTTGTGGACCCAGCCTTGGTAGGTTTTATTTCATGTTTACCAGTTCATCAAATCACTATAAAACATTTCGCAATCTTATAAATGCACTTTTTTATTCCTCCATGTGCTCTTCATCCCACACACAGTATTTTTCCTAAAAGGCTGTGGTTTGTGAAAAACTGTAATGATTTCTTTCCATTGTCGTTGCTAGCATGACAACTCATAAGGTCCAATGTTAATTTTTTTTAACTTCAAAATTCATTTTATTATGTGATTAGATTTTTTTTGCCAAGAAACCTACATGAAACTTGGTTTTGAGTCATAAAATTAGTCTTTTGCAAATTTTCAAGGAAATCCTCAGAGCCGTTTTAGAGATAATTGTGCAAGCAAGACAACATTGCTCATATAAGAGTATCAGATATAATCATTTAAATAGCTCACAATTTAGAATAATGGTAGCTGTTTTCATTTTTCATCCTCTTTATATCCCTTTCTATGTATTGTACTAAATTATTTAAATAAATGATCACTGAAGGTTTGTTTTTAACATTATCCATTCCAATGAACGGCTTGCTTTGTTCATCGACGAACGAAAATTCAAAAATAATTTTAGACAATCGACACATGAAATAATTCCGGCAAAATCAAGTATTATTTATAGCTTTTTTGTCCATTTATAAAAACATCCACATGTAAGGGAGCTAGGGTGATTTAATAAAAAAAATCAGTGAAGGTTGGTAGACAGCATTAAATATACTCTACAGATAGAACACATAACGCAGATGATGAATAACAGCAGACGTACCCGAAAGGGGACGGACTTGGTCCAGGACTTGTCCTTCATGAGGGGGGGGAAGAGCCCACGTTGCAACGTGGCGGCCAACATCTCCGTGGGTTCCTCCTCGGCAACTGGCAGCCATGGCAGCTTGGGAATGGGCTTCCGCCGCGGCGGGCGCCTCCCCGGTGCGTGAGAGCCTGGCGACGACATCTCCTTGTCTGAGACAGATACAGGGCGTAAGAGGAAAGAAACAAGTACAGTTCGCAACGCCCACCTCAACCATTTTAAAGAACGTGTGCGAGAGAGATGGACAGTGAATGTTTAGAGAGAGATAGACGATTCATAAATGAGCAAAAGTCATTAGCTGCAGCAAAGTGTTTTTTGTACCTATTTGGTTCCCTATTGAACAATCATTTTGTTGTTTTTTCTTGTTCTTGAAGTGTTTTTATTATCCGTTAGATAGCGGCTCTTAAACCAGGACCGAGTTGACAGCTGACATCAATCAAAGAAAATAAACAATATTTGTTTACTTTTGGGAGAATGATTTTTTAGTTCACAACTATTTCAGGTTTAAACTCTTATTTAATAACAAGTACATACAAATTCGGAGAATACAATGCATATTTCCAATTTTACAGGTGAAATGACAAAGATAAAACTTACGTAAACAACCTCAAATCATAACCTTAAATATATTTTCACAACCAATAATTTTACTTTTGTTTTGAATATTAGTCCACTTATTTACAGCTCCTGGCAGTCGTAAAGGGGCGGGGGCTTGAGTACGGGAGCGACTTCCCTTTCTCCCCCACACCTCGATGTGTCAAAATTCTCGCGCTGGTCAGGATGAGCGTGCGAAAAACTGTAGTTTCAATTAATTTATTTCTAAAATACAATAATTTTCGTACCAGAAGTAAATTTGTATTGGAAGTTTTTCTTAGGTCTGGAATCACACTGATGAATACAGAATAAATTTTCAAGGGTCAAGTATAAGTCACTTACCATTAAAATGAAATTGATTAAGACTATTTGCCGAAGAATTTATAGAATACTAGAATACTAGATGATGTATGTACTGCTTCGCTAGCAAAAAGTGCCGTAAACAAATATTTATTAAAGAACAAATGTATCAGCTGTTTAGCCCTTTTTTTTAATTGTAACCTTAGGGAAAATTTTATCTAAAATCAAATATTTTCCTGGGATTTTTTCACCAAGACCTTTCATATAGGGTCAATAGGTCTCAGACTTATGGTTTTCCCTAGAGTTGCAAGTAGTTTGGGCTTCATATATAGATGTAATTTTTCATTTTTTTTTACTTTTTGCTTAATAGAAGCAAGACCCAAACCATGATTTTTATACTAAAGCATTTCATTTCTGTTAGTGAACCTGTAAAGCTACTAGGGCTAACACTTGATAGCAAACTCACTTGGAGTTCACATATTGCTTGTGTCTGTAGTAAATTGCCTAGGATTATGTACCTTCTGAGAAATTTAAGTCTCCTAGTAACTATAAGCCATACCTCAAGCAGGCATACAGTGCTTTTTTCCAATGTACCATACTCTATAGACTTCGACTTTGGGGCGGTGCTACTGATGTCACTGAGGTACTCTTGTGGCAGAAGAAAGCTATTCGACTACTAGCTGGAGCGACCATCTAGCCCACTGCAAACCTTTGTTCGTCAGTGAATCTATAATGACTGTTTATAGTTGGTCTTTTTGCTTTTGCTTGCAGCAAAAAAAAAACAAGATTCCATAGTCTGTTGAAAGGACGTGCACAATCATGATACTAGAAATAAGAACGAATTTGATGTGCCTTATGTAAGGTTAAAAGTTGCCCAAAGAAGTCAGGAGGTCTCTAAATTGAAGTTGTTCAACCACCTTCCGGTGGAGGCACGGAACCAGTCGCAAAAATCTTTTGAGACTAGTGTGAAGGGGTTATTTCTGGCACAACCATTATACTCATTGCACGAGTTCTATGAAATACCTAGAGGTATTGTAAGTAGCTTTTTTCACTTGAGTGATGCTTGCAGTTTGCATTTTCTTTTTCTTGGTTTTGTAGTTAGTTGCATGTTGTTTTTTTTGCATGGTGTGCCTAGTATAGTTATTTGCAGCATATGCATGTATAGATATTTAACTTGCCTGTATTTTAAAGATCAATCAATTTATGCATATTTCTTAATTACATTCAACCTGCTGCATGGTTGCTTAATTATGCATGGTGTGCCTAGCATAGCATTTGTAAATATTCTTGTATTTAATTTTTTTTGCTAGATGAATATTTTTGTAGCCTACTGTTTGAAATTTTGGACATGTAATTTATGTATTTTGATTTGACTGTTCCTGCGAGTTGTTTTTAGCATGGTTCCTAAGAACTTTAATTGTATTGACGATGTCCATTTCTTTGTAAGCTTAAAGGAAAATAAACATTTTCATTATCATTCTCATCCTAAGTCTCAAACAATTAACATGCCATAGCGCCTACTGAAACACAATCTAAAAATTAAAAAATGATACTTTTTTCTTGTAAGTTGGTAAGTTTAGAGTACTGTTTCTTGATATTTGCATTTTTTACAAATGTATATGTGGCGATATCAGTTGGTATACCAGATGTAAAATAAATAAATAAATAAGGAGTAGAACGAACTTAATTTTGTGCCTTATGAAGCAAACAAAGATACTGTATTAGGAAAAATCATACGGGGCTGTCCTTAAGTTACGTTATCAATTTAGCTGTTGTTTGAGCCCTTTCCACTAAAATCATCCAACCATCGACTTTCAACTAACTTTTGACCTGCCCAAGGAAAAATTATATCGTAATCACACATGCCAAAGTTTCATTTCTAATTGGAGTACCAATAATTCTTGATTTTATGTTTGTGTGAACAGGTCTAATATCAACTTAATTTTTATTATTAACCAAATTTTGAAAATGTTGGGTACCTAACAAACTTTGAATGTATCCTACCCGAACTTACTACCTAAATAGACTAATATACTTGATACATGACTTTGTTCTTGACAGTAATATAACATTGCCAAACGCTATAAAAATAAATTAAACTGATTGAGTTATTTTGTTTAAATTCTCATTATAAAAGTAACTTACAAATTGTACAGTTATTCTCTCTATTCTCATGAAAAACTCACTAAATCTAGGATATTTAACAAAATATATTTAAAATAAATACATTTCTCGAGCCTCTAATAAATATAATCTCAACTGCTTTACAGAAAATTGTTTTTCTCCAACCATAACCTAAAAAGAATATTTTTATCTGGACAAGAGTTTTTCAATTAATATTAAGTTTAATTCTTTTTTATAAATAAGCATAAGTTCTCAACAAAAACATCGTAAATGGTACCTACCGTAATATAGAAAGTTGACACAATTGTTTAAGTTTTAAAAATCAATTATTTAAAAACATGATTAATAAAAACACATTTCAACTTCTCAATTCCAAAACAAAAACACAAAACAAACCTGAGCTATCTTTCCCAAACAACTTTCTGTTGTAGCATTCTGTAAGTAAATCAAAACAAACATCTGAAGAGAACAAAAAATTGTTCTCTGAAACTCAAGGTCACATGATGGCGGATTTGTTGACGTTGCCTTGGTAACAAAGGGAGAAGTGGACAAGGGGGAGGGATTTGTCTTTGTCGCGGTGTAGCCCGTGATACGCCCGATGACGAATCTGAGGTGACGTGTTCTAAACTTGTTGGATCTATAAACTGCGGTACCGGTACCGGTAATGTCGGTACCTAGTAACTCGGTGCCGCTCCGTACATGTTGGAACCAACACGACCTGTCAATAGTAATTTAAAAATCACACATCAAATACCTAAATTGATTGTACTGTTACTACAATCAATTAGAAGCTGTACTCAATGCTTTTTATTTTTTACCAATCAAAACATCACATTGTACCAATGTCTGGGTGACTGGATGTTTGATTTATGCGTATTTTTATGGATTATTTATACAGTGTGTAAAAAAAGTCCGTCCCCCTCCTTAATTTTTTTGTTTGTTAAGACAAACGATTAACCTTTGGGAAATGATAATAACTCAACCCTAATTATTTTTTGACGTTACCAAAATGTTTGAGTGTCCCCCAAAAATGGGGGATTTTGGGGGCAACTCAAAATTTTCAAATGCAAACCCCTTTTAAGTGACCCCTCATTTTAAAGAGCTTTCAGAAAGTAGATGAATGGTGAAAATTAAAGGTCTCTAACGTGTTTCTACCCAAATTGACAGCTTGACAAAGTTTTGAATACAACACATCCTTGAAACCTGGCGTGAGTAACAATTGGTACTCACTAAGGCCGGCATATTCCTTCGACAGGACTGTTAATTAATAGCCCAACATCCAATGGCAACTAAGGAACCTACATTTTAACGTGGGATCCGGACCACGATTTCGCCTCGGTTAACAATTTACGAACTGGTCTAATTATGAGGATGGTCCCATGAACGAGTACTCAATAGTGCGGACGTTAATCCCCACTAGGGAACACCGCGTCCACAAGCCATCACTCATAACTATCCACAATTCGTGACCTCCAAGTAGCTGGATTACAGGACACGCCACCGATCATATTTAGCTAAAGGGAATATAATTCATCGAAGTCACACTTTTAATTTAAATCCTTATTTATTTTTTTGTAATTGTAATAGGTTTTTTAGTTTCAAATAAAATCAAGGTTATTTTACTTAAATCCTTCTCGTTTTTGTCACAAATCTTGGCCGGTTTTAGTTTACATAATCACAAATGTTATCATCACAATTATTCAGGCGCCAGTACGAAGTTTTATTCTGAGTATTCTATAGGACCTGATCGCCAGACAGTATTTAACTGATTAACTTCCGCAAACTCTGCAGTATCTTAGGGCCAGACGTCCACTCAGCATTGTGAGATTGTAAGTAGCCTCGGTCACTGATTATTGCGCTTTGTTTGCTTGTTCAACAGTTTGATTTTATAGTACAAAATAAATAAAACTGATCGTTAAGTAGGCCTATGAAAGTATAAAACAGGTATATCAGTGACGTTACCCTTTTAAGATTTTCTAAACAACCCCTATAATCTTTTTTGGTTTTATTAAATTTATAAACGAAAATAAAAAAAATATTGACAGTCTATGTATGTGTGATGATTAAAAATTGTTCCATCGTATAGGCTATAAAATAAGTTTCCACAATAAATTTAATATAATGCCGCTTATTTGTTTTTACCAAACAATGGTATGAAGAACTAAATGTATTAACAAGTTCATGTGACTTTTGTTAACAAACGTTCCTTCAAATTATATGCATCTAATTGTTATCCAAATGAGCTAAAAAGGCTTAAATATACATCTTATCTCACGAGCTAAGAAGTATTTTATAGGCCTAAAGTACGCCATCCTTGATCCCGAAACGCTTGTTGTTTAAATTGTTTAATTATAGATCTGACAACAACAGTTTCATTGTTCATGAGAAAATCGTAATACGATTATTTCAGAGACATTGTTGTTTCAGACGATTATTTCAGAGATTTGTTAAAGCTAATCAAATAATTTCCTATTTCTGTGTACGCTATTCATACAAAAAAAACCCAAAACATTCTAAATTCGATTTTTGCAAATTGCAAGTTAATCTAAATGCATTCATATTCTTCGACTAAACCAATCTTTGCTTGATGTATTTCTTGTATTATTTTGTAATAATATTTATTTCGTCTTAAATGTGAAGTCAGTAGTGTTTAATTAAAAGTTCTTTTGACCGTTTGGATGGCCGAACTTTAATTTTTTGAGAGGTTAATTTATATAAATTTGTTTATAAACGTTGAATCTTTTCATCGGTAAAATTGTTTAAGAGATTCACAATAATCCGAGTATTGTTTAAGAGTATTAGAATAACGGTTTCAAGCCGTTCCAGAATAGATAAGCGTCAGAGCAAGAAGATTAAAATACAAATTTTCCTGTTTATTTTAGTTAAAAACATTACGAAATTAGTAATCCTATTTAAAAAATCCAAGTAAAAAAAGTAATCCAAGTAAAAGAAAATTCTATACATATCGCCACTCTTAATGACTTTTTAATTCTCCAACTGAATTTTAGCTATATCAAACATTATTTTTTGCCAATTTTATTTTAGTAAATTTTTAATAGTATCTTGTTTATTTCAGGAAAATCTCATAAATTTATTATTATAAAATGTATCTAACGCATAATAGAATCAAAAAGTGTATCGAGTCCCTTATTAATTAAGGTACCGGAGTTGAAATTGAAGATCCTTTAATGTGAAAACCCCGATTTTTTAGTTCAAGTACAATCGGACATACTATAATCTCACCTTTATAGGTAATTATTGTAGAGAAGATAATGGTTTGTGTCTGTCTGTTAGTTTGTTGTTGTACGTGTTCAACGCAAGAACTAACGAACCGATCTGGCTGAAATTAAACACAAAAATGTTGGTCTTTAACCGATGTAACATGCAGACCTTCTCATTTCCTTAAAATTCCCTTGGACTTCGCCCCGTAAGGCTTTTTATGTAAATATTTTATTCTTTTTTGTAGTTTTACTAGATTTCCACACGAACTATTGTTATTCTCCCGATTAACCGCGCGAAGAATGGGTACAACAGCTAAGTAAATAAAAATCCAAGTGCATTATATCGGTAATCTTTAATGAAGAGCAATATTATGGATGATTATAGTTATACTTATACTTATATACTTATAGTTATACTTGCGGATGATTATGCATAGTTATACTTAAGGATAAGAGAAGTTTTAAAGGTGGGATAAGATTTTATTACTGCTATCTGATTAAAGGTTCTTTCATCATCATATATTTAATTTCGTAAGGCGATTCTTTGCGTCAAAATTGTGGGCGCCTGGCAAGTCGTAGAAAGATGGGAGAGGGCTCAAATTAAAGGTCTCTACTCCGTGATGGCGGGAAAAATACAGAAATTGCTTGAAATTCACCAGAAATCGAGAAATAACGTAAAATATCTGCCATTTAAAAAGCATTGGGATCTAAAAACGTCTGCTTTGTTTCCATTCAAACATGTGGTGCTGATGTTTGATTCAAAGACATATGCTAGATGTTGACATCTGTTTTTTTTCAACAGGCAGCTATCTATGTTCAATGTACTATAACAAATAAATATTTTAACTTTAAGATTTTCAGACTTATAACTACGGCTTTGTGTATACATTTATAATTTAAAATTATAAAGAGTTAAGTGCGTTTGTTTCGTTTACGTTATAACAATGCCGATTTAATGTCAAATGGTCGATAAAAATATATATGTAGGCGAAATTTTTGCGGCGAAGTTTTAGGAGTTTGGCAAGTTGCAGGATGATGGGAGGGGGCTCAAATAGAAGGTCTTGATGCCAGGGACTCGGGAAAAATACGGAAATTTCTTAAAGTTTATCCGAAAATCTATATTATTAAGTCTGTAAGCGATTTTTTCAATCAAAATTGTGAGAGTTTGACAGCTCGCAGGATGACAGGAGATGGCTCAAATGAAAGGTCTCGGTCCCAGGGGGTCGGGGAAAATATCAGATTATGTCAAAATATACCAGAAAATGAGAAATAACGAAAAATATCTTCCATTTAAAATGCATTGGGATTGAAAAGATTGAAAAACGTCTGCTTTGTTTACATTAAACATGTGGTGCTAATGCTTGATTCAAAGCCATATGGTAGATGTTGACATGTGGGATTTGTTTCAAAATGCAGCTAACTATGCACGTTCAATGTACGATAACAAAAAATATTTTAAATTTAAGATTTTCTGATTTCATAATAATTAAGGGTTTGAGTTTTTTATAATTTAAAATTGTAAAAAGTTAAGTACGTTTGTTTAGTTTATGTTATAACGATGCAGATTTAATAAAAAATGATCTATATATATTTAACTACGTAAGCGAAATTTTTCCGAAGAAATTGTGGGCGTTTGGAAGGTTGCAGGATGACGGGGAGGGGCTGAAACTGAAGATCTCCATCTCAGGGACTCGGGGAAAATACTGAAATTGCTTTAAGCTTACTATAAAATGAGAAATAATAAAATAGCTGTCATTTAATTAAAACCAAATGCTAGAAATAATCATAATTTTGTGGATCCAAAAGCCTATTTTCTAAGAAGGTATTTTGTACTATAATAAAGAAGGATTGTGCTTAGGGGCTATTAGCCCCTTCAAGCCTCTAGTCTTATATTTAAATCAGTTTTATTACTGAGGGAACAGTCCATTGAAACCATTAAACTAATTTATTTTCGTTTACTAAAATATTTTCATGTTCGTCGAAAATGAGTTATTCTAATCACAAAACTGTTTATTATGACTGGTTTAGTTTAAATTTGTATCATTTCCACATTACACAATCACTTATTTGGAAACTTGTGTTTGCAGACAAGTCATAACAAACCAGATTGTGATATCGTAAAGAAACAGCTGATAGCGCCCATTGTGCCTGTACCTGCTTCTGATTGGCTGGAAATCGGACTTTCCAAAACCAAAATCCGCCCTCTTTTTCTTTTCGACGTCCTCTTCCTTCAGTTCAGTTCCTAGCCGAGTCGTCGCGAGTTAAGTTCAATCATCTTCGTGCAAAATTGTCAAAACGCTCGGATATATTCCTCTAAATTATTGTCTGTGAGTATTTTTTTAAATAAAAAATCAATCTATATCTCCTAGTTAAATCTATGTTTTGTTCTGATTCAAATTAGTTTTAAGGGATCGGTAATTAAGATTTGACAAACTTATAAATTTATAACAGAATCGTTAGGATATTTTTGTTATGGCGCATTAAATTAGTTTGGATAAAAATAGTTTACACAAACCCCTACACAAACCTTAAGAACTCTTAACCTATTTGTGAATTAGTTTAAACTTCCTCGATCGCACGTGTTCAGTTTAACTTGCATGTTTTGTCTTGATCAAGTTCGTCGCTCTTCAACTTGCCAAATTTTATTTCTACTCCAAATAATAAATTTTATGTACACTCGCACTGGATTTGAAATGTTACTAAATGTCACTAAGTGAGAGAGTCCAAGACAGATTAAATAACTTTAAGTAGGTACCTATAATAACATTTTCATTCCTACTTTTGCACTGCTCGTTTTTTATTTCATTTTAAATTTAGTTGATTGCTATTAATCCCCCCCCAGTGTTTCTTTGTAGGAGTTTTTGTAATTATTAATAGTTAAAAATAAACAAAACCAATCAGTGTTTGTGTTGTTCGGTAGGTCAATCATGAATAATTGATATAATCATTATAATGAATCTGCCACCTCAGTTTTAATGTTCAAAATTTTTTTTTTAAACTGAAGTTTGTTGTTTATAAGTAAATTACAGGGGTAAATAAAATGTTCACAAATGATGTAGGCCTAAATATATTTTTTACACATTGAAAACTAATAATCGCAAATAAACATTTTACTGAGGAGTGAGCAATAAAGTACTTTACGCTCACCAGCGCATTACGCTCGTCAGCTGAGTACTTTACGCCCACCAGCTGATTACTTTACGCCCGCCAGCTGATTACCTTATGCTCACCAGCTGATCATCGTTATTACTCTGTGTGCTCCAGTTGATTACCTTCTGCTACCATTTTTATTTGACTGATCTTGAAATGTTTACAACTCAAATGCATAAATATGTCACATTCAGCTACAATGGACATGAGTAATTGTGACATGGGCCAATTTAGGTAAAGATATTTAGGGGTTCCAGCTCACCTAACATTTGAAATATAGAATACTCAAATTCAAACATCAAACTCCCATTTAAATGGCCCGTTTTATGGCCAATTCCAAGAAGGTAAGGTAATTATTTTATTTAACAACAATCATTTGTAATTTAAGCAAGTACCTCAATCAAAATTATGTGGAAAACATTTTCCCCTTCGCTGCCAAAAAATCCACCAAATTCAGAGGGTGCCAGGCACCCCCTGGCACCCCCAGAAATCCGCCCATGAATTGTGATTGTATTTACATGTATTGTATGGGAACAAAACTGCTTTAGTATGAAAAATGTTGAATGTATTTCGTATGCAGAGCAAATTTCTCTCTTTTATTAAAATTATTGCTTTCGGGAACTACTTCCCTCAAGCAAGAAATACCTACTTTACTCACGTAATAAATAAACAACTATTTACATTTCATCATGGGTGTATTACCCAGCACTCCAGATGCCAACTTGCAGAAATCTGCAAGTTCTGCGTACTTGTCTGCAAAAACATCTGTTTTTGCAGAAGGGAAAAAATGTTTTCTTGATAATTTTTTAGTATAAACAATTATTTAAAGCCAATATTAAATGGTTTATTTTTTTCTCAGTATTTAATTTTAAACCTTTTACTTGTTATAGTTTGTTGTGAAATAATGCCACTTAATTTTTGTCATACCGGTATCCATTTCATTTTCCCCAGTTCTTTTCTAACAAACAAATCAACACGGCTTATAGGCTCAAATAACTGTCTGCTTTGAGACCATAAGTATTTTATTGGTTGTTTTTGGTAGCAATGATTAATAATAAAGTAAAAATCGAGATGATTTCATATTATTACTAATAGATCAATACTTTCCATAATTCAAATTAATAATTCAGAATTTATTAAATAAAAAATAGCTGACATAGGCTTTAAAAAGGACAGGGTAAATACTAGTTTGAATTATGAGTTTGTGCAAACAGTATGTACCTCATAATTTAGATGAGCTGGCATTAAAAAAGATTATGATATAAATCTGCCCACGTTACTATTCCAGTTATAAATATATTGATTTTGCTGAGTGACACCATTTGAAATTGTATGCATACATGAATATCACATCATAAGAACTAAAAATAAATGTAAAGAACAATGTAGGCAACTGATCGGTCCAAACCGTTATTGACAGTAAACAGATAAAATTCCAACCTAATATTTGCATAAGTGATGAGTATGATAAAAATATTAGTGAAGTAAGAGAGTGATAATTTTGAAGAGATGAACAAAACATGATGTCTGTTATGAGAAACATTCCTCTTATTATAAGTCGGAAAGCTGTGAAAGATTTTATTGTAAATATATTTTTAAGAAGGAATTGTGATGTCTAATCTAAAACACGGCCATTCCTAAAAAAATATAGGCGAAAATTAAAATTTTGGAATCTAAATTTTATTGTAGAATTTGTATTGTTAACACAGTAGTACCTATACAGCATAACCAAGGAATTAGATTGTAACAATGAAAACGTGCAATATTATTGTGGTTTTATGTTGATTTTTTATCAGTGTTAGAAAATATTAATTTCATTTTCTTTTTTTGTATTTTAGGGCTTTGCTAAAAATATTGCTAAACTAGTAAATCGTGTTACTTGTCAGGATTTGGTTGGTTTGGTGACCTAGTGTGGTTTAATCCTAGGACAAGTTGTATGTAAAAATCAGTATGATCGATATAAATACTTCAGCAATGGTATGGTACCAATCGACACATCCATTGATTGTAAACAAAAAGGTCTATATCAAATCAAATCAAATCAAAAACTTCTTTATTCAGACAGTACAAGATGTACAGAATGGCGTCACAACAAGAATTCATAATAATAATATATACATACATGGTAATATATTCATAATAATATATACATACATGGTTAGTAATATATAATGTAAGGATAAACAGAAGACAATGCAATAAAATAAACTACAGTATTTAAATTACTAGTTTACTCAAAAAACTCCTCTTTAGAATATAATGGCTTATTGATCATAAATGTTTTAAGCTTATTTTTGAATTTATAAAAGTCATTAATTTGTTTTAATTCCATGGGCAGGGCGTTAAAAAATTTCAAACCTGCATAAGTCGGTTTTTTTTCAAAAAGACGAAAGTGATGCTCAGGAAAACTAAAAACATTTTGATTTCTTGTATTGTATTTGTGATTTAAACCTAAGGTGGGTAGTTCAGCTGATTTTCTTTTTACTGCTAAGATAATTTCAAATATATATAAACTATAGACCGTCATAATACCCAAATTAGAAAAATGTATTTTAGCTGATTCAAAAAAGTTTAGCTTTAGCATAATTCTTATGGCCTGTTTTTGCAATATAAGTACTTTATTTAAATTGATATTAGAAGTACTGCCATAAAGAACAATTCCAAAGCATATGTGTGAATTTATTAACAAAAAATAAACCAACCTAAGTGTTTTAATGTCACATACTTTGGATAATTTTCTAAGAGCAAAGAGTCCGGAAGATACTTTACTACATATACTTTCAATGTGAACATCCCAATTTAAATATCTGTCGACATGAATTCCGAGAAATTTTGAAACTTGAACTTCCTCAAGAGGATCTTCATTCAACATGATGTTTGTCAGAGGCAAATTACTGATTTTATTTAATGCTGAGAAATAAATATATTTAGTTTTGTCCGGATTTATCAAAAGATTCTGTTCAGCTAAATATTGTTGGATAGTCGTGAGTTGATTAAAAGCAGAAAGTTCAATGTCCTCAAATTTTTTTCCAGATATTTTTTAATTTATGTCATCTGCGTACAACGTAATTTTGTCAAATTTATCAAATTTTGTCAAATTTTGTCAAATGTATACTGAGCTCAACACTGCTGACAAACCCAGCGCACACTGTAACAGCCTCTTATAGAACGTCTGTATTGGTTAGACAAAACGTTAACGATTCTCTAATGAAAAAAATTATAATTTTTTTCAGGTGTGTGAATGATATCAGCAGAGCCAGTTCAGAATGTGGCAGTGGCTTTTTGCATCATTATTTGTGTCCCAGTATGCAAACTCATTGTCTTCACCTGCTTTTGATAGTGAGTATGTTTAATTTCATGCAGCCTTTTGTCGCTTAATTATTGTCATCATTATGACCCTTGTGTTAAATTTTTTGGACTTTTCCATTTGCTTCTAGTGTTTAAGTCTACATATGTTTAGGGAAGTTATATGAAACTCCTCCCGTTATCAAAGTGACCCTACACTTAAAATAATATTTACCCTACCTATTACTAATTGAACTTAATTTTTTTTAAATTTTGAAACAAAATTTACATCCATCCATATATTGAAAAACTATGAAAATTTCATTCAACTACAGACATAACATGAAAACATATTGCTACAAAGCCTGTGGCAGGACAACACATATGCGCACCACCACACACACTCACGCACGCTACTAAATGTGTAGTTTTTTAAATTTTGGAAAAATAAATTTGAAAATTTCTGGAAGATATTTTGTTAATTAACAAGTGCCTTTATGAGTTGCAATGTTGCTGGTGGTTACGGAGTAAGAACGAAATGTAAACAAATCCATTCATATACTTTGTTGCAGCAAGAAACGAAAACAAAATATAAATATGATTTGGTTGAATATTGACCAAGTATGTGATCTCTTGTATAGGTTTTTTTAGCCCTGTTATTTGACACTATATTTGTAACCAATATCACTTGAGCGATATTCCAAGGTTAACACAATATGGGACCTTTACAGGACGTTTGAGAACAATTTGTGACACGCTTTATGTGTTCCAGAGTTTAAGGGCAGTGTCGGCTGTCCCAGCATGCAGTACCTGTGCATGGACGGAGAGTGTGTCTCGGAGGAGTTGCATTGCAACGGCCACCCTGACTGCAAGGATGGGGACGATGAGCACAACTGCGGTTGGTCAATTAAATCTTTCAAATTCAAATTGAACCTAAACGAGTTTTTATGCTGATTTCTCAAGTCTTAAAATGTTTTAAAATTGAGCAAGGAGTTTCTGAAATAGAATTATTTTTAAATCGTAATTATTTAATCAAATGAATTGTGACTGCAATGTTGTGATGCTTTGCATTGTTTTAAGAAAAAAAAAGTTGTATTAGTGCATAGTTATAATAACATTTTCATTAAATTTAAACAATACTCTGCTTGAAAACCATTAGGCAAGAGTTTTGGGGTTTCCAAATACTTTAAATTAATACAGAAATAGAATTCAATTCTTATAGATTTAAAATATCATAATGAAATCCAAGGTGTAGGTTCTAGAACTTATCATGAACAAGCTGTTTGAAAACAGTTTGTCAAAAAGAACAAAGAACACAAAGGGACTCACTTTATTTATTTCATAATGCACCTAATTCTGCTTAATATTTTGCAGATGTGTTAAAGTGCCTACCACCGATGTATTTTGAGTGTAAGAACAATCGTTGCATCAGCTCCACGTTTCTATGTGATGACGACAACGATTGTGAAGACTGGTCCGACGAAAAAAATTGCAGTGATCATAGTGTGAGTATTTTTCAGCAAAACCATTACTTTGTTGGATAATTACTTCTTGATACTATTACTTACTGACGACTTTTACTGCAGGTTTTTAATGTAGGGAGTTTTTAATGGAGGTTTTTAATGTAGGGGAGAGTTTATCATTGACATGTAAATTACTTTTGTTTGGAATTTGTTTGGTAATTTCAATTTCATTCAATTTCAATCATAGCCTACTCAATAAAAAAGTATGATTTCCATATAGCAGTCTCATTGTACTTGATCAAACTGATCTTTGAAAATAATTTTATTTTACTGTGATTGATCCAGTTGTAATTCAATTCGCACAACAGAGCTGCGAAACCAATAGTATCAGATAATATTGTCATCATATTGATAAACACAACATTTGACTCACAATTAGGCCATAGAATAATGTTTTCAGATCACTACCCCTTCCCCCACTCACCTTGCAACCAACTGACTAAGCTATAGCCGCAGAAATTTTGTGTGACCTGTAGAGTTGTTATGATTTTAAATATAGAAAACAAAAAAAGTTTTCATGTTCTTTTCTCTGAGGATTTTCAGACCATAAAAGAATTACCAAACCTACCCACAATGGGGGGTTTTGGTGAAAATACCACCCAATTGGTTGATTGTCCAGCATCAAGGACAATCAACCAATTCAACCAATCAACCAAACCAACCAATTCTGTTTCATTCATTGCCAAACAATGAATGAAATGATAGAATAAATGAATGAATGAAAATACTTGTTTATTGTGGCAAACATTAGGACCACATGGTCCTTTCTTGCAGTTAACCACTAACTGCTAACACAAGATTGAATTCTCTTATACAATAATAAATGTAAAATAAAAATAAAACTTATTGGAGGTTGAAATTTATAAAATAAATGATAATAACAATATAAACAAAAAAACCTAAATCCGCAAACACACACCATCACACTCACATCTCCTGCTACAACCAGACCTAGCGCATGCCATCCTACCACACCATGATGATTATTCGATAAAAAAAAACATTTCAGTGCACAGTCGGCTGGAAACTATTTTTAATAGATTTTATTTCATTTCGTAAAGAATTCCAGAGGCGGCATGCTGTTACGACAAAAGATTTGTTAAAAACTGTTGTTCCATGTCAGGGAATACGTAGTGCTGACGAGCCAAAGTGGGTGTTTGTATTGCCTCTTTCACTTAAGAATTAAAAATGGTCCACAAGATAATTTGGAACCCCAAGATTAATTAAAGAGTGAGTAATCTGAATTATCCGAATCTGCCTTAAATCGGAAAGCTTTAAGAGAGATGCATGAATATGAAAAGGTGTGACGCAATCATCTCGTTGAAGATTGTACAAGAATCGAATCAGAGCTCCAGCTCTGGGCAACAAAATCTAATCAACAATAAAAATCTGAGTAACAATAATCTGCTACTGTTGGTTTCAGGCCGGTGAGATCGCGGTGAGCACTTGCAGTTCTAAAGAGTTCCAGTGCCTGGACCGTCTGTGTATCCCAGAACACTGGGTCTGCGACGGCAAGCCCGACTGTCTGGACTCCAGCGACGAGACTCTCGGCTGCAGCCACAATGTGAGATTACATGCATTACAGCGCTCTTATCCCTGCAAAATGAATTAAGAAATGTCTTTGTATCATCAATCAATACTTGTTGAATAATTTTTTTCCTCAAAATAACTGGTTCTTGAAGAAATTTTAATTTCGTAGGTAACTCTTCAATAAAAACAAAACTTAATCAGATTCTTTTTAAGTATACTCACTACATTTTTTGGTAAAGCATTTTTTCTCCGGGAATAATATATTTTCATAGTGAATATTTTGATGTCACAACACATCCCTGTTCAAGCTCCAATTAATTGCTTATTCCAGATCCAATAATTACATGAAAACAGCTGACCAATGAAACAGGAGTACAATCTATATACTTAATACAATAAGGTTTTTTTCTGTTAGATCCCTTTTTCAGCCATCCTACTTAACCGATTTTGACGATTGAGGTGTCATTTTAAAGCTTATAATGTAGCGCACCGGCGACTGATAATTAAAATTGGCATTTCTTTTACGGCTTTGACCCACAAGCCTTTGATTTATTTCTAGAGGGCGCTTTCAACGCTCCAGTGCTGAGCAACTTGCGTTAACATGGTTTTAAAATGTGATTGTAATTTAACAGCTGATTACCTTTAGATCGATTTTTAACCTAAGTCAGATTGTAAACAAAAATAGAAAGTCTACAAGATTTGATTCCTTTGATGGAAACTAATTCTTAAATGGGACACTCTTTTGGCAATTGTAGACTAATTGAGGTAGGAAAATCATTCTTAATGGTGCAGAAAGAAGTGGAAGGCAAGAGAAAACCGAGTCGATGAGATTAGCGAAAAACATAAGTAACCTTTGTCAAGAACACAGAGAACTGCCGAGAGACAAAGACTGATAGAGGGACACTGCACCACCTATCTTAAAGAAGATGTTAGGGCATGAATACGCGAACAAAAACTTCCAGTATACTACTGTTGTGCCAGAAGACAAATTAAAATACTTAATGCTAAGGTGATGAACAATGTGTGTGTGTTTTTCAGCTAAGCTTTTATTTGTTTATGTCAGACCTTTAAATTACACTTGAAAGTGATGAAACGTACACTCTTTTTTAAAGGAGACAGTGGTGTATTAGGCTCAAAAGTAAGTAACATAGCCATGGGAGATTTACCAGTTACAGGTGATGTATCTTGGGTCTTACCCCCACCACAGTCAACCCTTATATCGGGTATTCCAGCCTGACCCGTCATAGCATCAACATGTACTGCTCTGGTGTAACATAATAAAGACATCATTTCCAAGTCTTATAGTAATATCTCAACTCCATGTGTCTTCCCACTCGCCAAATACATCAGAAAGGTTAACTTGAGTAATAACGGCTAGTTCAAAGCTTTAACGCGCAGAAAACTTGAAAAACCATATGAAAGGACCTTTAAACAGGAGGGTTTTTGCAGGCTTTGAAGTGAGTTTTGGTATTTAAGTTTTAATATCCATCATAGTGTTCGCCTGTTTAGTAAATATTTCTCCTACTTCTTTTTATCGTAGGCGAGTTCCTCAAGAAACAAAAATAATAATTTTAAAATGCGCAATTTGCGCATGGGGCCCCTAGTTTTTTTTTATTTTACTACTTGATGAGAGAAGTACCAGGAGATTCTCTTCCTCTTATTCGTTGAGGAAGTGCTGCATTCTGTTGATATTTCAAACCATGACCATATGGGGCTTGATACAAATAAATCTTACGAAGAGCATTTCCTAAAACTATGACATTGATCCCTTAAAACCGGTCTTAAGGCAAAGCCGTAAAAATTATTGAAGCCTTACCACCTTAGTGCAAGTTAGGAGATTATGAGATTTAATTTGACACCAAGATTAAGAATCTAAGACAGGTAGTTTTGACTGTAGCATGTGCTGCACCAACGTACAGCTCTCTATATACAATGATTACCATTAAGTTAGTACCAATAGTTAGCGGCAGATCAGTTCTGTGGTTGAGAAGTTCATTGAAGTATTAGTACGCTGCGGACCCGGGTTCAATTTCCTATTTCAAAGAATGTTAGCATCACATAAAATTTCATATCATAAATGACCTTGTAAAAAGGAAGGGAATAGGCAGGTTTACCTTGCAAAGATGAAGACAGGTGAAGTAAAGAACAAAAACATGCAAATTCTTGATATTTCTTCCCTCACGTGGCCTTCATTAGAAGAAAAGACAGAAGAAAATGAGAAAGTTCCAGTCAGGACAATGGATGTTCCAGTCAGTGTTGTAAGGGAAATTTAGTGCTGTTAGAGAGTAGTGGCAACACTGACTGGAACAGCCATTGTCCTGAACCAGAATTTCCTCATTCTCTTCCCTCTTTTCTTTATGATGAAATCCCCATGATGGACAAAATATCAAAAATTTGTGTGTGTGTTTTTTTGGTTCTGTGCTTTACCTGCCTTCATCTTTGCCAGGTAAACTAGCTGCCTATAGTGCATATCACCTTCCTTTTTACCAGATCTTTAAAGCTCAGAGCTTTTCAAAATGAACTTTTATCATAAATGAAAGTTTTTGTTAATTTTGTGGATCTAAAATAGTTTATTCATTTAGTTTTATATCTCTTAAATTGTTTGTTGTTATTGGCATTTGTTTGCAAAATTGCTTTTAAGGGTTTCCAAACAAATTTATTAAAATACTTTACCAGCACATGGGAGAGTGATTTCACTAGATAGCGCTCTGAGTTAAGATAATATACTCAAATTATTTTATTTATTTATTTAAAAAAGTTTAGATTTATGCCAGCAAATTTATGATCTGTTGGAAATATGTTATGGTTCCTAAAACTAGGTTTTCTACATTTCCAATCTGTTTCCAAGCGGTTGTGAAAATAATAGAGATGGTGGGAATGTATTGTGATGTCATGTTGACGTGAAAATAGCCACTACCTACGTTTTTATGGCGCTAAACCAAAATTGTGATCATAGTGATGTCCTCAAAATCAAGATTTCAGTCACACTCCTTAATTAATTCTGGTTTGGCAACGTCAAACTTTATGGTTGCAAAGCACGGCTTTAATATTTTAAAAAGACCAATTTTTTGTGTAATAATTTTTTTCGCTATTGAATTAAAGAGTTGAGTTACATTACTTACTGGATTATTATAAAATGATAGTTAAATTAAATTAGTACATCAGATCAATTTGATAAAAAAGTTACTCTTTTCATCAATAAAAACTTAATTTTCAATGATAAAAATCAAATATTAGGCCAAAAAGGTTTGCGTTATTTAATTTTGATAACATTTTGAACTGTTCCCCCAGATTACTTGTGATGGCTTCAAGTGTAAGAACCACTACTGCATCCCACAAGAATTCTTCTGTGACGGTGGAAATGATTGTGGCGACAATTCTGATGAAGAGAACTGCCGTAAGTTTCTCAGCTAAAATAATAATTTAAATTCCACTTATTAATTAGTTTATACTTTCTTGTTTTTGAGCCAAAATTAATTTCTTAAAATAAAATAATTTCTGAATTTCAAAATAAATTTTAAAACTTTGGAGAATTTTAGAGCTGGTTCACGAGCTTGAGTTTTAATAGTCTATCTATCTCTGATCACCAACTAACTTAACCGATGGCTAAAAATTGGGTTCACAAGACAGAGCACAACGTAAAAATCTTAAGCTGGGCACAACGTAAATTGTTACTCAATGGCGGGGAATTTTTGGTGTGAGGTTGGAAGTAGCCACTTGGAGACACCTGCTGTGCCAAGCTCCCAGCCGAAGTAGCCGTTGCACCCCAAAACAATAGGATGACCTTGAGAGGGAGGGGGTTCACAATCCTGTTGAGGTTCCGTATTTGTAGCTGCTCATAAATTAGTTGGGGTCGGTATTGTCTCATGTGTGTTTGTTAAGTTCTTTTTAATGATCTTTGCTAGTTTGTTTTATTTTGTTGTTTATAATAATTATTGTGGTGTATTTATAGTGGTTTCTAATTTAATATTAAATTAGGCACACTACTGTAATAAGTAAAGCAAGGTATCCGAAGTAAAAAAGGGAAAAACCGCAAGAAAATTTTACCAAGGAAGAATTTGATAGTACTAGATCATTCTTATCTCAGGGGCAAGGACGGGGTTGTGATGCGTGGGTTGGTTACTGCTGGGGGGGTTGAGGGATGGTAACTTGGATCTTTGCTTGGCCGCTGAAAATCTGAGGGGTCACCCCTGGCGGATGCGGCCACAAAATGATTACACAACTTTCAAAAGAGACAGGCTCCTCAGAAAAAAGAAAATAATAGTAAGGAGAATCAAAGAAAATATATGGATAAGGTTGTCTCTTTTATTCAATCTCTGTTCCCCTCCGTTATCATATTTGCTAGGGATAAATGTTTTAGTCAAGTTGTATTCATGAAATTAGATTAAAATGCAGCAACGTTTTTCAAAGTTTTGTATCTATTTATAAAGCCCAAACTACACGTAACTTTCAGAAAACCATAAATCTGACCCCATCAACCCTTTACTTGAATGAAAGGTTTCGGCAAGAAAATCCCTAGAAAATCTTTTTTTTAATGTTCCTCCTAAAGTTACAATATAAAGAAAAGGGCTGAACAGCTGATGCATTTTTGTTTTTATTTACAATTATTTGTTTATTTTTTCCCAGCGAAGCGGGACACCATAAGCTAGTGTTTTTAACACCCTGTCCTGCAACGTTTGTTTGCAGCACAAAGAGAGATTACGATGGAGAATTGTTCCCTGGACCAACGGATGTTCTATTGTCACGACGGGATATTGTGCCTCGAGTTGTACCAAGTGTGTAACGGCAAACAGGACTGTCTTGATGGATCCGACGAGGGTGGGCGCTGCAATGAAACTGGTAAATATGATTTGTTTATTCAAATACTCAGTTGAAAATAGTGAAAGATTGTTTTTTTCCTATATTCCATATCTAGCGTGTGTCACGATGAATAAAATAAAATTAATTAAAGAACTATCTATTATAATCAAGGCTTGTTTGTGAAATTATGGTTTTGGTCCAATTAATGATTGGTATTGGCCAAAAAATCGAACAGAACTAACAAAATAAGAAAACCCCGGTTTGGATCGCTTCATTCCCAAAACTAGAGTAAAATAAGGGCATTAAACAAAACTATTTATTATCAAGTACCATATAACATATAATCCTGGGCAACATGGGTAATTGTGAGCGTGTGTGGTAAAAATAATCCCTCAAATGATTTTTAGTCTATATTATTTCGTCATAATTGTCATGAATAATATCATTATTATGAATGTTTACTGCATTAGTCATTTTGCATTTTTTCTCCACTTGTACTTATTATACTTATTATTTTGTATTATTCTCTGTTAGAGGTTAAGTGGTAGAGAGATTTTGCAGGTCCTAACTTCACCTCTTGAATAAAGACTTTTTTCATTTCATTTCACTTCATATCAGCATAAGCCAAATCGCAATATTTCACAAAGTCAAGTAAACAACTTGGTTATATTTTTTCAGGTTTGTGTGCAAACTCGAGCTGTCCCCACGACTGCTTTCCTTCGCCCAGTGGACCACTCTGTACCTGCCCGAAAGGAACCTACAGCGACGGACACAATTGCGAAGGTTAGAGCTCCTCGACTTGTACAATAGATTAACATTTTAAGAGCAATAGATCATCTTCACAGCTATAGGTCTATCAGCTCCCAAAAATTTGTTTCCGCCAATGTTTAATTTTTAAAATTTGTTTACAAACTACAATAACATGTTGTTTGAGCATAATCTTTGATGAAAATTTGGCTGTGTTTACCAGATATCAACGAGTGCGAGCAGTACGGGATCTGCGACCACAAGTGCAAAAATTTCAACGGCGGCTACCAGTGCTACTGCGACCCCGGCTACCTGCTGCAGCCTGACAAGCGGACCTGCAAGGCTGAAGGTCAACACTTTTAATTCAAGAGTTCAGTTTTCTTATATGTAGTCAGGCTGCAATAACAAAACAGCTTTGACACAAAAAAAACAACTGGGGATAGTAAACAGATGTATTTTACCAAAATTACTTTTGAAATATTTCTCAAAAGGTGATCTATAGTCATGGTCCTATATTGTATAAGCGCATATCAACATCACCTGCAGTAGCGTTCAACAAGTATTTATTATATTATTTTCATTATCTTTATCTCAATTATTTTTCTAATTTTTTCATCTTATCATACACAGAAACATCTATTTTTTATGTGGAAGAATCTATGGGTGTTTAATGAATTTAGTGCTGATAATATGATAATAATGTAATTAGATAGAGCACAGAAGAATCAGATCCAGAATGGCAAGGCTGGCTAAAATCTTGTAACAGATTTCTTGACGCCGCTATAGCTAGTTCGCGCGGCGTTGGGAGAGAGTGCGCTGAGTGCGTACTGTTTTATCGACATTCTAACTGTAGTGCACGGTTCAAAGCGTGGCGAGCGTTGTCCTTTTACACCCTGCTGTGCCTCTCCTGTTAAATGTAATCATAACAAACCCTGTATATTTCTTTTCACAAATAAATGTAGCATCCAGCAGTATACATCTTTTTATGGTTAAAATTATCTTTAATTTATAAACAATAAACTATTTTAAGTTTGGATTTACAACACGAAAATTACAATAACGTAAGATTGTTTTGTTTTATCTGTACAAAAAATATTATCAGAAAGAAAAATATCGATGATTAGTTCATCTAAATTGTAGTCACAAATTTTATTTTCATAATACCCTAAGTTTTGTTTAATAATTTAGTGTAACACGCTGGGAAAAGTCATTTATGATCGCACCAAGCGCGGTGCGGCGCAAGCTAAACTATCGCTTTTATTTTAGATTCAAACAAATGAGCAGGAGGAACATTTATTTACTTCGAAATATTTTTTATTAATAAAGTTTTGTGTCAATTCCTTACAAAGATAAACCACAATGTTATGTTTATTGGATATCATGCTATAAGAGTACGGTGGCAAATGTATACATATACGAGCTCATCGTTGCATGTATTGAATGATCTTGTAAAACACCAAAGCAGATCAAACTTGGCCAGCTTATTCTATAACATATGATGAAGGAATGCTGTAATATAAGTGAATAACAAATGGCTTTAATCGGTTTTTTACTGGCAACAAATAATCTTTTTTTTACAGACACCAAATAAATACTATAAGTATTCACGCAGCAGTAACACGTTTAACAGCCATGATGCCAAGATGACAAAATTACATTACATAGTAAAATGAAAATGGAAGAAGAGTAAGTTAGAAGCATCGGGAAATTGACAAATCTTACAACTACAAATTGAAATCATACCAAACCTTAACTAATTTCTAAAATTAGAAGTAATAATGCAAATTAAAAAAACATATTTACATCCTTTATTCGCTAATCAATTACGAAGGTACATTTACAAATAAAATTAAAGGCACAAAAGGTTTTCACCAAAAGCATATCTGTAGTTACACATTAATATAATAAATAACATTCAAGATTTCTTAATGAAAATTTATAAATGGTTTTTAAAAACAAATTAATTAAAAATGTTATACAATGACCATACAGTGATTGTAAATTTAAATTGATCGTTAATAAATCAAACATTTTATTTCTAAACTGTTATAACAATTTTTTAAACTAAAACGGGTAAAAACTAAAATTATATCTTTAATTGCAGATTTAAAACCTATATTATAATAGAATAGAATATTTAGGAAATGACATATGTTTTACATTTACACTAATGGAATATTAATTCCCGATTTATGAATATTTTACATATCAAATATACCAGCATTTGTATAATTTTATTTTAATATATACAACACTTTATCTTCTGGTTATTTGATTTTAAAACCAAAATTTTATTAAGTTATGAACATTAAGTTTTATTCTGTCCGTAAAAAACCTGAAATACCTATTACAACAATACCTTTTATCGTATTCATATAAACCTTGATAAATCTAAGACAATTAAATTAATAGCTAACTCCCAGTATGCTGTTAATTCTTTTTAATAATGTACACAATAACTCTCAAGTTAATAACAAGCACATATTCTGAATTTCCGTCCGTGTGTATAGATGTGTGTGAGGATGGATGTGTGAGTGAATGCATGTAAACAAAACGAGAGAACCTACCAGTGGTCCGATTTTCATGAAATTTGGCATGTAGAAATAAAGCCATGATATGTATTTTCGTCATTTTGTATTTTTAAGGGAATAAAACCCATAAAAAGTACTAAAATCCAAATTTTACAAAACGGCTCAAACGATTTAGAATAAAATTTTACAGTATTTTGTGCTTAAGATGATAAGCAAAATGCCAACACCCGCAGGTCTGTATACATTCTTGTTCAGAAGTTTTAGGGATTTAAATGTGTAAAAAATAATATTTTTAAAAGTACTTAAAATTATAATTACAAAATAAAATATACTTGTAACCATCAAATTTTATTTGAAAAAATAAATAATTCAGTATTTTGAATTATTAGTCTAAGACGACTAGTTGCGGAGATAATAGATTTTTTAGTTTAACGGTAAACGCAGTTCGTTGTCTAATGTTATTATTATGGCAAATATTTAAAATCGATATCTCCGTTAATTAGGCCTACTAACCGAATTTTATAAAATTATGTATGTATTTGCGAAATAACTGTAAATTTATTTTACCTCATTATTTAGGGTTTCTTGCTTTAAATGGCTGTAAGGAAGAAAGTGCGTGTCAATTTGCTGATACCGTTTATTTGAAATAAGTATTAATTCTATACTGTCATTTGACCTATATTTGAATGCTTCCTTGCTTGATCGTTAGAATGGTTGCACTATTATTTCGTTAATGGCTACTAGAATGTGGAGATGACTAATTTCAGACAAAACCCTTGTTTCATGCAGGTTACAGGGCCAAAGAAAATGTAATAACGTATTACAATGGATTTTAAAGTCTAAAAAATTTAACATAGGGCCTTGTGAGTTGCCATGCTAGCAACAAATGTATAGCGAAAATTGAAAAACATAAACCAATCATAACAGCTGTTTGCAATCTACAGCGGTCTAGGAAAAAGGGCGTGTGAGTTGAAGATGGCATGGAGTAATATTAGGGGAGTGCGAGTAGTGATTTTTTAAGTCGAGTCGAGCCGAGTTTTAAAAATTACTCTCGAGTTTCCGGATATTCTTAGTGTCGAGTATTTTTATAGTATAAGTTAATAGTTATCGTCAGTGCTTGATTTGTAAAAAATGAGGTACTGGAACTGTATTTTGCCAGTTTGTACATAGCCCCCCTCTTTAAAATTATTCTTCCGCTTAACAAAATATTATTTGTCTACGTGAATAATTTTAGGATGATTTGAAAAGTCAAATTTTATCTTAACTCAAATGGTTGATAAGTAAATTACAAACTAACAAAGCATTATTTTACTAAAAAAGAATTCTGTAAAGAAATTCTCGATTTTTTTATGACGCCTTGTTCGAGTATTCAGGTGTCTTTTGCGTTTTCAATATTCGGCTTAACTCATGACTAGACAAAAGAGCGCTAATTTCAGGCCGAAACTCCGTGCGTAATTTCCGTACATTTAAAGCGATTGTTATTTTCGGTAAGATTAATCCGGCCGAGTACACGCTATCGTCTCTTCCGACAAATACTTCGGCCGGTTACACATGATCCTCTCTTATGGCGAATTCTCCAGCCGATCTTACGCGATCTCTTTAGCGGCGAATTCTCCGGCCGATCATACACAATCGTCTTTTGCGGCAAATTCTCCGGCCGATTACTCTCGATTTTTTTGTGCGGTAAATTCTCCGGCCGATCATTCGCGATCGTCTTTTGCGACAAATTCTCCGGCCGATTACAAGCGATTGTCTTTTGCGGCAAAGTCTCCGTCCGATTACTCGCGGTCGTCTCTCTTACGACAAATATTCCGGCCGATAACACTCGATTCTCTCTCGTGGCAAATTCTCCGGCCGATCGTAAGCGATTGTATTTAGCGGCAAATTATCCGTCCGATTACACGCGATCGTCTCTTGCAAAACACATTCCGGCCGATTAGACACGATCGACTCTTGCGGCAGAAAGTGGTCCCGGAACGCCATTCCGCCGCAAATCAAGCACTGGTTATCGTACTTATTCTTTACCACATAAAATGTAATATTTTTTAGTCATTAAACTGGTGGAGTCAGGTTACTTCTATGAGTTAAAAGCAAACCTGTTTTCAAATTAAATGTAACGAGAATTCAGGCCATCTTAGCCAATTTTTATATCATTACTCAATATTTTACTAAACTTTTAGGCTGAGGAGGTAAAACCAAGCTACATCTGCACTTGTTCGCCTTAATAGAGTTTTTGTAACAAATTTTTATAGGTTTGAAAATGATAAGTTAAATCAGGATCATTAAGTATAAATGAGTAAGAAGATATCTCAAATTATAGAAAAAAGATTAAATTAAATTTATTGTTATTAATAACTGAGAAACAACTTTAATTCAAGTAAAATAAAAAATGTTATGGTGGCTGTTCATGAATAGTTTTGACTGAGTGAAAACGGCCGTAAAATGCGATCACGCTTACCAACTTCGGGTACAAAGTGGGAATAACAACTCGACTCGAACTTCCGAGTATTTTTTAAAACTTCGAGTAGAGTAGCGTAAACTCAGCTTGAAAAAGCTCGATATTCGAGTACGCTCACACCCCTAAGTAATATAAAATTGTATTTACAAATAAATTTCGATACTGAAATCTACCAGGTATTAAGTATTGATTCATTATACTAGATGAGTATGCATAGGTCTGAAGATCGCTGTAGAAGCTAGTAGTTAAGGAAAATTTTAGTTGCATAAATTATCATGTCTTAAATTTAAACCTTACGATGTTGCCTATTTTTGACAACTGGATTGCTGTGCGGTTGCACTTACCCCAATTCACGAATTTACAATCAAACGGATAAAGTAAATACTAAAACACATTTTAGAGATGGGTTTGTACACTACAGAAACGCACGCAAACACCACTGATCACTCCTTTATACTCCACTATGACTGACAAATTTTGAGGAGTGGTAAGATACCACCCCTTACAGAACTTGAATCATTGTTGAGAGATGCGGACGGTCGGTGTTTATAAACAACTTTATTTATAAATATGTCATCAGCTCTGAACAGTGGAGTGTTTTTAGGGTGGGGTGGAGTCAACCCCTAAACTTTGTTGGTGATAAGAAAGAAGGACGCCGCTAGAGTTCTGTGGAAATTAAGACCGTCGCAGCCGCCGCGCTGGCGTTGTGCGCAGCGATCTCTAATATAGAGATCGCTGGTTGTGCGTTGTCGTGCTTTTCGTTGTGCACTTACAGAGAGCAAATTCGTATAATCAATATGTTATTTTGAATGAACTAACCGAATGTCTAATCATCCTTCGGTTCACATTTCTTCTTGAAAAACTTAGCAGCTCAGTAACAAAATAATATTTGAAAAATATGTTATAGGATGGAGAAACCAAACAACTGCAGCCCACCATTGAGTACAGGAATTAAATTCCCTAACACTGTGCATTAAACTCTTGCTCAGTGGCGGCTCGTGTGTAGGTTCAATGGTTCAGTGAACCCCCTAAAATAATCAAAAACAATACATTTTCTAAGTAAATAGCAGAAAACCCCAATGTTAAACTTACTTTCATAAACAACATGGCAAAAAAACTATTTTTGCGTCCGGGCGAAGCTCTCACGCAACGCCGCGCCGGCAGAGCGAGGTTCAGTTCGCCGAATGAACCCAGCTCGGCCCAGCTGGCTGGGCGAGGGGTGTGGGGGGAGCGGAGGGGGGCTTGCTTGAAAGCAATGGACCGACCGCTAATGCTCTATGCTAGCGGCGAGCCGAGCGCTGACGAAATTGGCCGACCTCTTCCGAAAGAGTAGTTTCTTTTCTAACCACTTCTGTTTCAGCAGCACGCGCGCTGTAAAGCTTGATAATGTTGTTTTAATGATTTGGGCGATGTTTAAGTTTATTTATTTAAATATTGTATGATTTCTATGTTGTTTTTAGTTATAAATACGTTTATTTCAGTTATGCGATTATGCGTTTTATTTTTAGCTCTGATTATTGAAAGAAAACAATCGGCGTAGCGGCCGCACCATAGCTTTCTGTAAGAACAGTAATTAAGCTATTGAGCAACGGTAATAACGCTATTGATTTAATTAATTTTGGATTTAACATTTTAATGTACATAGTAGCATAATACAATTTATCATCAAAGGTATAGTGCCTTAATCCTATAGACTATAAGCATTACCCTCGTGTATAAAAGCAGGTATGTCAAGAATTTGCAGAAAACTACGATCTTGTAAGCATTTAACGTTTTTAAATACTGATTGGCTTAAGACAATAACTCTAATATAATACATTGGTATCATGTATATGTTATTAGCTCTGAACCCCCAGTACATAAACTCACGAGCCGCCACTGCTCTTGCTTGCCACTAATTAGTTAATTTAGTTGTTAACCTTTGAATTTCATGTATTATAAAAGTGAGTAGAGGAAAATATGTACTCTAATACTGCGCATATTACGTTAAAAATGGACAAAATGTTCCCAACGCGTGATATTTGTTTAGAATAATTCAATTAAGCTATCAGCTGACACAGAATCTAGTCTCTTATAGTGTGATCACATAATAGTTTTAATTTGAGAGAATAATAATAACATATTAGGCCTACACAATGTACTTATATCTATGTATGATTAAACATGCACATTGACATTCTTAATTTGTGAATAAACACAAATCATACGCATATGTCTCACGCTCAATAGTATGATACAAAATAAAAACTAACAAATATAAATTACAGCTCATTAAGTCTAAAATAATAATGAGATAGCGGTAATAAAATGCAGTAACAATGTTGGAAATTTAGCAAACACAAGATAAAAATTATTGATCAGTTTTCTGTACCTTAAATACGCGTGTATTAACTCTTGAATAACAATTTAATCAGACAAAATACCAATTACATTAACTAACTATTAATTCAAATACTTATCACAGTTACATATATTATTCTGAGAATATTTGGATTATACATCATCGGATGAAAATATATCTTAATTTGAAAGTAAAATAAATCAAAACAACAATATATTGTAGTTTTTCTTACTTTAGAGAAATTAGGTACTTTTTAAATTAAAAACTTTTTTATTTTAAACGGTGTAATGTAGAAAACGGCATCCAACTATTTGCCAAAACACTCATTTGTGGAGCAGTTAGGCATTCCAGTGTGGCGGAGAAGTCGGACCATTGCAGTGGACCAGTCAGACCCAAATATTGTTGTTGTGACAGCGACAAGACAGGAGGCAGTGATAACACGCGGCAACGTCGCGTCGCGACAATTTGGCAACGTTTATTTCCGTCCCGTGGTAAAGCAGTATGCTTGGTTCCCAAGGTCTCCAGTAGATGGCGCAACGTACTAAGCGATAATACCGGTTACCAGATGTCCCATATGCTTGCTTATCTGTAGTATACTTCATCTGTGGATAGAGCAATTTGTGTATTCGATTATGACACACTGGATGTTGAAATTATATGAGGTTTTAAAATAATATGAAATTTTATGATAAATCATATACATTATTTATTTCATCAGTATAGTTTAGGCTATTTAACGTTTTTATAGTCTCAGTAAAACTTAAATTGTGTCCAGCTTAATTAATTTATAAAACTTCTGATTTCCCAGATGTTCAACACTTACTATTTATTAGTCATAAATAGGAAAAATGTTTTTTTTACTTAGAAATGTTACAGTTGTTGATTTGAAAAATGTGAGGGAAACATTAACAGTTAATATAAAAAGTTTGATCCTCATCTCCTGTCCCAGGTCCCGAGGGTCTGTTGCTGTTCTCGTCCCACAAGCAGATCCGAGCGTACTTCCTGACGTCCGAGGTGTACTACCCCGTCGCGAAGGACTTGTCGCAAGTGACGGGCGTCGCGTACGACGGGCTCTACGTCTACTGGACCAACGTGTTCCAAGGGGAGGAGGCTATCATGCGAGCCGTCGAGGACGGGAGCCAGAAAGAAGTCGTCGTAACTGCAGGTGAGTTGTCAATGGGGTAGATAGATTGCTTTCACTCTCTTCTATTAGGTGAAAGGACTCACTGTAGAGATAAAGTTAAGACCTCACTGTAAATTTTGGGGAACATAGGTGTAAGGTCCGCACTACACTGTCAAATAATTTATAAAAAATCTTTTATAACAGATTTTTTTTTACCTATCAAAATTCAAGTTTTTGTTTTAAAAATCAGCTTGCTTGAATTTTGATTGAACAAATAAATCTTTTATAAAATATTTGATGGTGTAATGTGGGCCTAAGGGAAGTTTTATTGTAAGTAGCAAAAATGTTATTCACGTTTTCTTTCCCTGTACTTGACCAGGGTTCTCACAACTGGTTTAGACCCATGTGAAAATCCTCATTGTTACTTTAGTTAGAGGATGGAATAAGGAGGTGAGAGAAAGATAAACAGAAGAAATCTTATGGTGATTTCTTTTTGACCACTTGTAAAAAAGAGTATATGAAAGATTTTGTGATCACAGTGTGTTCTCTATTTATGGTTAGTTTCATAGTTGGGAAAGTTAGTCAAAATTTCTAACTAGTTAAAAGTTATTAGTTAGTCCCGTAAAAAGTAACTGATAGAAGTTATAAGTTAGTTAGTTAAAAAAGTAACTGATAGAAGTTATTAGTTAGTTAAAAACTAACTGATAGAAAATAAAGTTAGTTTTTAAAGTTAGTTTTCGGAAAAGTTTGCTGTTGGGCAGTTTTTCTAAAGGATCGTATGAAATGAAATAAGCACACATCTTGGTAACTAATTGTGTTTATTAATAATTTAACATTGTCAACTAATAAAGCTTAATTTATTTATCACAGCTATGTTGCTACCGCAGAATTGCTTGACACTTGACAGAGATAAACATCAACTGAAGACAATGTTTTGGGAATGACAAACCACCAAACATTCCCCCTCCCCACCCCTCGGTGCTTGCGGCCTTGCCATTGGCTGGGGCGGCATACCAAAGCAACTGGACTTTCCCCACCCCCGCGTGTTGTTTGTCATCAAGGGCGCTGACCCCTCGCTAGCATCCGGCACGGCCACTCCAATCCTCTACGGTCGCGTGAAAAACTCGTATTTAAATTCTTCTCCCCGTTCAAAAACTAACGATTTAAACTCCAAAATTACTAAGGAATAGATCAATCTATTCGTTAACTAGATTCTAACTGATTAGAAGTTATTTCCAGTACTTTTTAAAAACTAACGAATAAGTTAGAAGTTAGTTGAAAAGACTAACGATTATCGTTAATCGTT
Organism: Flexamia atlantica; assembly: GCA_035578135.1. Classification (NCBI taxonomy): domain Eukaryota; kingdom Metazoa; phylum Arthropoda; class Insecta; order Hemiptera; family Cicadellidae; genus Flexamia; species Flexamia atlantica. The sequence goes on from JAQJVK010000006.1 coordinate 58,646,358, forward strand.
AGAATTTCTAATCGTTATTCCCAAGTATGCTATTTAAAAGGTTCAGAATTTGCAACATGCAAATAATATTGCATCGTGGCCAAGTTATGTGAGGTCAAAATTGTTTTTCCCTTCGGTCAGTTGAATAGTTGAGAGCCCAAAACTCTGATTTGCTCATTTAATTCATTGAATGAAACCTATAAATAACAAAGAGCTAAATGGTACTCTTATGTTTCGATGTGACATTTCCCGCTGCTTATCGGTTGATCCGCCGGCAGGCCTGGGGACCCCAGAGGACCTGGCGCTGGACTGGGTCACCAAGAACATCTACTTCACGGACTCGAGGTTCCAGCACCTCGGCGTGTGCTCCAGCGAGGGCCGGCTCTGCACAGTGCTGCACAACCGAGACGTCGACAAGCCCCGCGGCATCTGCCTGTCGCCCCCGCAAGGGTCGGTACTGAAGAATGTTTTCATTTTATCTCATTTTATTTATAATACAATCAAAGTTAACGAAATTTTAGAAACAATCTCAAATTTTATGATTTTAAATTTTCTGTATTAGAAATTGCAGACAATTTGCTGCTTATTGATCAAATTTAAGATTGATTTAAGTAAGTCAAATTAAGTCGATCCCTATCTAGTCTTTGAGAATTTTTTTATTTAATTACAGTCACATTTTATTTGAGGTCAGGTGACTTTTTTTTATTCCTCGCCCGATCTTATGGGCTCTTTTTGTAGATTAGTATCAAATATTTCAACGGGAGAGCTCCCATAATATATTTTAAAATTATGACAATCCAAACATTTGAGCTACCTAATCATGCATTTTGGTTCTAACAGCAGGAATTTGCCTGGCAATTAGTTATATAAGTATTAGTTAGATCTTAAACCAAAATATTTTTATATTCAATCAAAAAGCATTTAAATGGGATTGACCATACTTTTTATGAAAATAAAAAGTATTTTAAGTGTATAACAATATTTTACTTACATTTTAATCTTTTTTTACTACTGAAACTTGATTCAATTCAAATCCCATTCCAGCCTGATGTACTGGTCGGACTGGGGCAACCGTCCGCTGATCGCTCGCTCTGGCATGGATGGCTCAGAGGTGTTTGACTTTGTAACGAAAGACCTCCATTGGCCCAACGGACTCACGATCGACCATGGCAACGAGCGACTCTACTGGGTCGACGCCAAGCTGCTCGTTATTGAATCCATCAAACTCGATGGGACAGACAGGAGGGTATGTTCAAAACATTCTGTTCACTCAAGCAACAGCAGCAAAACAACAAACAAATTGTTGTTACTTTGATGTTATTTTGTTGTTATTCTGTTTTACTACGGGGATTCAAACAAATTTTTTATACTTTTGGTTTTTGGCTGGATTGTAAATTTAAATAAAATTGTAACATTAGTTCTTTTGCTTAACATTACTGTGAGAAAATGGTGATTTTGTCATGAACCATTACCAGTCATAGATCATCAAAACCTTTAAGTAATTTCAGTAAGCAATTTTTTTTTTTCTAATACCTGCAATTTTACATTGTATATGACGATAGAATTCCATTATATTCAATACTAGCAGTTGCCCGTGGCTTCACTCATGATAAAAATTACAGATGATCTTACTTTGGCTCTTTAAGTTGTCAACTTGTAGTACCCACAGCTGTTTACATTTCGGTATATGAAGGTTTATATTCCTCTAAAATGCAAACATTGAAACTAAGGACATTCACGGGGCTTAGACTAAGGGGATTTTAAGGAAGTGAATAGGCCTATATGTAGCACGAGTTCTAGATCTATTTTTGTATAAAATTTAAACGCAGTAGTTCAGTATTTTTTTTGTGATCGAGTCACAAAAATTCATCCATACATCCAAACTTCTTCATTTATAATACGAGTTAGATTTACATTTCTTGTGATGAAACTCAACTTATTTTAATAACTGTATATTTTTAAACTGCGGCATCAGATACTTTTGGTTTTCAAAGTAATTAACTTTGATCATTGATTCATGTGGGATGTTACCTTCTTTTGGATGGTGTGTATATGCAATGTCATGGAATCAGAGACCATCTTTTTTGATAAGTGCAGGATTTTAATTGACATTTACAGTAAATTAACAGTCATTAACGAGCTTTCATAATTACTGATTGTGTTACTGTTGTGCAGGTGGTGTTGTCAGAAGCCATCAAACACCCGTACGCTGTGGCGGTATTCGAGAGCAGCATTTACTGGAGCGACTGGACCGGCCAAGAGATACAGAGATGCAACAAATTCACTGGAAAAGACCGCCAAACGGTTATACGAGAGAAGAACAACCGCATCTTTGGCGTCCACATTTACCATCCCGCGATGATGAACTCCACTGTAAGTTTTATAAATTAAGTGATTAAAGTTTAGAGACATTTGGGAAGTTCAGTATCTTTTTGATTACTGATATCAATTACACTCAACTAAATTACGGATCAGATGCTTTATCATCGTTCTGATTCAGAGAAAAATCTGCTAAGGAACAAGAACTTTTAGTCTGGTTGCAGTTGAAAAAACCTGGAAGTGAGGTCCACCCAAAGTTTTTTGTTGATTTCTGTTTCTTCAAGACCTACATAATTCAGATCTGCCGGGTGCCACTTTGTCACCCTTGAGCAAATTCAAATATCCAAGATGGCAGCCAAGATGGCTTAAAACCGTATAACTTTTAATAAAGTTACCTCACTGTATTTCTTACGTGCATATTTTTAGTTATTGGCCAACGCCTATCATCGTTGGGTGGCTAATCCTATATTTTGACAGGATAATATTTTTCGGCCGCCATCTTGGATCCGCCATATTGGATATAAACTTTATTTTTTTTTTATGTAAAGATGGTGTTGTGACGCATCATTGTGAACTAGATTTTTACGCTGATTACAATGCTGAAATCCGTTTTTGAAAATGTGCATCCGTTAAAAAGATATACTCAAATAAAATTTTATCCCTATACATTTCTTATGGACGTTTCGTATTTTCTTTTTTTGGGATTATTTTCCTGCTATCTCTTATTATAATAAAGATGTGTAGTTCGTTTTGGTCTTAAAATACTCAGTGAAATACCGGCTTTCATTTGAGAACAATCATCAACATCGGACGAGTGACAGATGAGCTATAAGGCTCAATTTAAGTTAAAAATCAAGTTTTCAGAAATTCTTTTTTAGTCAAGTATTAATACCTCCGGTTCTAATTGATATATTAAATTCATTTTGGTCTTAAATCACTCAGTAGACTATCAGCTCTCAAGTAAGCTGCCTCTCAATAAGATCGGACTAAAGATTATGTGACTTTATGAGCTTTCACTCAACATAAATTTGTTTTACTTGCATAATTTTACATTTCTTTAAGGGTTTCTCTATTTTAAAAGAAGACTCAAAAATCGTAAAGGTCTTAATTGACTTAGTAGATTATTGGCTTCCATTTGAGTCATAAATTATCTTAATAGATTGAGTTTCAGGAGAGTTGTGGTCCTAAAACCCATTAAAAATTAAAATTTTCAGACATTTTCGTTTATATAAAGACTCATGTCTCCAGTTCCAGGAAAGGTCTGGATTTCTGGATATTTTTAAAAGACTCAGTGAAATATCAGCTTTTATTTGAGACCGTGATAATTCAATTAGAACAAGTTCGGGTTGAGTTACAATCCACTATTAAGCGTAAAATTTAAAAATAACTAATCTTCATGTCGTAATGAGCCTTAACATTAGTTTACAGCTTAACCAATTTTAAGTATCAATATTTTAAATAAAAGCTGACAAATCACTGCGTATTTTAAGACCAAAATGAATTTAATACCTCATTTAGAACCGGAGGTATTAATACTTGACTAAAAAATAATTTCTGAAAAATTGATTTTTAATTTAAATTGAGCCTTATAGCTCATCTGTCACTCGTCAGATGTTGATGATTGTTATCTCAAATGAAAGCCGGTATTTCAGTGAGTATTTTAAGACCAAAACGAACTGCATATCTTTATTATAATGAGAGATAGCAGGAAAATAATCCCAAAAAAATTGAAAATACGAAAAGTTCATAAGAAATGTATAGGGATAAAATGTTATTTGAGTATATCTTTTTAACGGATGCACATTTTCAAAAACGTATTTCAGCATTGTAATCAGCGTAAAAATCTAGTTCATAATGATGCGTCACAACACCATCTTTACATTAAAAAAATAAAGTTAATCCAATATGGCGGATCCAAGATGGCGGCCGAAAAATATTATCCTGTCAAAATATAGGATTAGCCACCCAACGATGATAGGCGTTGGCCAATAACTAAAAATATGCACGAAAGAAATACAGTGAGGAAACTTTTATTAAAATTTATACGGTTTTAAGCCATCTTGGATATTTGAATTTGCTCAAGGGTGACAAAGTGGCACCCGGCAGATCTTAATTATGTAGGTCTTGAAGAAACAGAAATCAACAAAAAACTTCGGGTGGACCTCACTTCCAGGTTTAGGTTCAAAATGCATTTTAGCAACTAGACTATTTGAGGCTAAAGTTCTTCTACTACTTCCTTGAATACCAAAAGGTTGTTTTGACAATTTTTACCAAGGTTTGTAGAATGTAGTCAGATATTGTAAATGTGGTTGTGATGCAACTGCAGTGGTGTAGTAGAGCACTGTTTCCTGATTTTAGAAACTTGTGCCAATTAACACTCCGGAAGCCGCGCCAGGTAAAGTGACACGATTGGTCGCGTGGGGTACAGTTGTACCCCACACAAGTTTTTATCATTTCAAATTTTGAATTATACGTTTATGGTAGGTATTAATCTGGGTTGTTTATAATATCAAAACAAACTCAGTGCAATCGTTGCTCCAAAGCAATCTTAGTATAGTATTTTTCAGTATTTTCATCATTCTCTGCCATACTTTGCCAAATACCTGATTGCGTTATGTTCTCTACTACAACCACCGTCACAAATTTTAAATAGAAAATAAATTACTTTAAAACATATTTTCAATATAATACTGTATTTACCTCAAAATGCCCGACAGGTAAAATAAGATTGGGACACGATTGGTCGCGCAGGGTACACTTGTACCCCAAAAATGTGACTATCCTATAAAAAAAACAGGAATAATAAGCACTGTACACTCATGATTAGGGCCAAACCAATATTAATGCATTTTAGACACTTCATGGGAAAGGTAAATGGCCGCTCAAGGTCCCACAAGTTGCCAAATCATAATGGCGCATAAAAACAAAACACTGAGATATGACTGTAACCCGCGCGACCTCCGGAGTGTTAGTGTTCTTTTATTCTGTCTTTAAAGGATTTTTACCATCCTTTGTTCAAAATTATTAAAATTTTTTACTCTGCTTATTGCATTCACTTGACTAATTTGTGAGATTTATAATTGATCAAAACATTTTCATTGCTTTTATTTGAATTAGTTAATTAGTTCTAATATGGACATATGCTGAATGAAGCACCTATTCAGTCCAGTAATAATATTGTCTTACTAACACTGATAGCTGAACGGACACTGTTAATCGCCGTCCTGCCCTCAGACGCACAACCCGTGCCTGGACGCGGGCTGCAGCGACCTGTGTCTGCTCGCGCCGAGGTCCCAGCGCCGAGGCTACACCTGCGCTTGCCCCCAGGACAAGCTGCTGGCGCCCAACGCCCACACCTGTGAGCGGGTGCTCAAGAGCCTCTCGCTGGTGGTGGGCGCCGGCAATGCCCTCGTGGAGGTCGAGCACAAGCAACTGGGGCGACTCACAGCCTCCGACCTCCCACTCACCAATGTGTACAAGATTGGCGCACTCGCTTATGACGCATTTGACGGTAACATGTGATAGGTGTTAGCAGAAGTTTCCATCGGCTTAAACAACTTCAATATTTTTTCTGTTTGAATTTCTTTTACTTGAAATTTGGTGTGTTTAATTTTTTTTTATCTTAGTAATGGCAGAGTATCATGTCAATAAATTTATAAATTTTCAAGTAATACATTCAAACTTTGGTACCGGAAAACTTTTTGAAAACTCGTTTTATCAAATTATTTTTCATGAAGATAAAATTGTGTTCATTCATAAAGAACTTAAGTAAGTGTAATTTATTAAGTTCAGGTACTTGTCAAATCAGTGCTTAAGTAAGTATTCCCAATTAGTATAATGTTTTATTATTGCATAATAATAATTATTATAAATATATTAAAATTTTAAATAAAATACATCTCTGTAATAACAATACCTCTGCTTTGCATCTCGATTAGTGTATTTCAGATTATCATACAATAGTGCATAAAGTTTACTCACCAATCGTACTCATCAATTTTTCCTTAAATAGTTCATGTCTTGTTTATGACACCCAAAACATGTTCTGTACCAATTAGGTTTCTAAGCAGAGTTGTAATGGAAGGGACATACAAGGCCCAATGCTTTTTCAGAGTGCAAAAATTTGTTGCAAAAAATCAAGGAGTTCATTGCAAACATAACTGTGTAATTTATACAATTTTGGTGAAGTGTGTGGGCTCTAGGCCTGAGTTGTAAGAAACCAGGGAAGGATAGGGGAACCAGCAGGCTTACCTAATGGTTAAAACTGCTGAAAAACACACAAAAAAGCATAAAACACAAAAACAAAATGAATTGAAAAACAAATTGTCAAGTCCATTGACAATGAAGAATTTCCTACCATCTGAAGAAGAAACCAGTGGCTTTGAAAATTCATTTTTTTGTGTTTTTTGTTTTTTGTGTGCTCTTCAGCAGTTTCAACCACCAGGTAAGCCTGATGATTCCCCTATCCTACCCTGATTTGTCCGTATAATTTGGCAAACATTTTAAAGTAATGCCACAGAGGTCGAACAGAGGTCGTTTTTAAATCGGTCTTCTGTTGCGCCCAAGTACTATTTTCAGTTAAATCCAGTTAAGGTTACAGTTAAGTTACTAGTTACATCCAGTTACTAGTTATAGTTAAGTTAAATTTAGAGAGGACAGCGACGGTGCTGTTCTCTTGCTTAATGGTAAACTAAGTCCCCGACACACGCTGGGCAGCGCTCGACACTCTGAGCGCAACATCAGAAGATACCTCTGTTTGATTCTCCTCTGTGGTAATGCTCCCACCCTAGATATCTTGCCAGTATATGACTGTTTCTAAGAATGACAATTAATAAACTTATAAAAATCAAACCTTCATCCAACAGCACTTTCCCACCCGACAGGTAACATAATCATCTTCGACTCGGCCGACCGCAAGCTGGTGTCGCTGGACCGGCTCAGCGGCACGGCGGACGTGCTACTGGCCGCAGACCTCGGGCGGGTGGAGGGGATGGACGTCGACCCCCTCGGCCACAACCTCTACTGGGCGGACAGCGAGCGGCAGACGGTCGAAGTGTTCTCGCTCAACACTCACGAGCGCAAGGTGCTACTGCGCGACCTGGGCGGCGAGAGTCCCGTCGACGTGGTGCTCGTGCCCGACCAGGGGTGGGTCATGTGATTTTACTTATGAAATTTAGTATTTCTTTGAAAACAGTATTGTTTTGTTTGTATTAGGAAGGGAGCAATGTATTTGATTGAGCTACATGCTACAATCTCAACTGTTGTTTTTTCAGCTCTTTTTTGTTTTTTTCAAGCCTTCAGTGTCTTAATATGCCTGTACTGTAACAATTTCACCAACGATCATTCATTCATTCATTCATTCATTCTTTTTGAGACAGGTACCTCATGGAGGACGTTACCCTCCATATGAGTGACGGATGAAACAAACATCAATACACTTGACAATTTATAATTCCTGCCAGCAATATTAGATATAAATTTTATATTGAGGTACAGAATTAGATTGATGAAAAAATAAAAAACTTAAACAATAAATAATACATTTCAATACCTTATTTAGTAATTAAAGATCCAAGCAAATTGGAGTTAGTCCTTAAGTACAGTTTGTGCTTTATATCTCCGGCTTTGGCTGAGTCAGCTGGTTGCAAGGTCAGGGTTGGAGAGAGGGTACTTTTCTGAATACGTTGTTCTAAATTTCTACTGCTAATCAATTGTTATGTTTACCAATATTACATGTTCAAAATATCACATGATACTTTGAGCTCCTTAGTAGCATAGCAGCTTTAGACTAAGATATAATGCGCAAACTGTAAAATTGTTTTCAGTATTACCCCCGATTAGTTTAATCCAATAGCAAATGTATAACTATACTATAGTGGTCACATCACCGAGGCCAACATAATGGGGTCCAGGTTCATGTTTGTGGCTCTGATGGGACCGAAGGTGGTGCACATAGACAGGTTCAGCATGGACGGGGACCAGAAGTCACACGTTCACATCGACTAGACCAACATACTGGGGCCTAAGGTGGCTCTCACTGTACTGTACTGTACTGCAGTGTCTGGTGTCTGTCCAGGTTCATGTTTGTGGCTCTGATGGGACCGAAGGTGGTGCACATAGACAGGTTCAGCATGGACGGGGACCAGAAGTCACACGTTCACATCGACTAGACCAACATACTGGGGCCTAAGGTGGCTCTCACTGTACTGTACTGTACTGCAGTGTCTGGTGTCTGTCCAGGTTCATGTTTGTGGCTCTGATGGGACCGAAGGTGGTGCACATAGACAGGTTCAGCATGGACGGGGACCAGAAGTCACACGTTCACATCGACTAGACCAACATACTGGGGCCTAACGTGGCTCTCACTGTACTGTACTGTACTGCAGTGTCTGGTGTCTGTCCAGGTTCATGTTTGTGGCTCTGATGGGACCGAAGGTGGTGCACATAGACAGGTTCAGCATGGACGGGGACCAGAAGTCACACGTTCACATCGCCTAGACCAACATACTGGGGCCTAAGGTGGCTCTCACTGTACTGTACTGTACTGTAGTGTCTGGTGTCTGTCCAGGTTCATGTTCGTGGCTCTGATGGGACCGAAGGTGGTGCACATAGACAGGTTCAACATGGACGGGGACCAGAAGTCACACGTTCACATCGCCGAGACCAACATACTGGGGCCTAAGGTGGCTCTCACTGTACTGTACTGTACTGTAGTGTCTGGTGTCTGTCCAGGTTCATGTTTGTGGCTCTGATGGGACCGAAGGTGGTGCACATAGACAGGTTCAGCATGGACGGGGACCAGAAGTCACACGTTCACATCGCCGAGACCAACATACTGGGGCCTAAGGTGGCTCTCACTGTACTGTACTGTACTGTAGTGTCTGGTGTCTGTCCAGGTTCATGTTCGTGGCTCTGATGGGACCGAAGGTGGTGCACATAGACAGGTTCAACATGGACGGGGACCAGAAGTCACACGTTCACATCGCCGAGACCAACATACTGGGGCCTAAGGTGGCTCTCACTGTACTGTACTGTACTGTAGTGTCTGGTGTCTGTCCAGGTTCATGTTCGTGGCTCTGATGGGACCGAAGGTGGTGCACATAGACAGGTTCAACATGGACGGGGACCAGAAGTCACACGTTCACATCGACTAGACCAACATACTGGGGCCTAAGGTGGCTCTCACTGTACTGTACTGTACTGTAGTGTCTGGTGTCTGTCCAGGTTCATGTTCGTGGCTCTGATGGGACCGAAGGTGGTGCACATAGACAGGTTCAGCATGGACGGGGACCAGAAGTCACACGTTCACATCGACTAGACCAACATACTGGGGCCTAACGTGGCTCTCACTGTACTGTACTGTACTGTAGTGTCTGGTGTCTGTCCAGGTTCATGTTTGTGGCTCTGATGGGACCGAAGGTGGTGCACATAGACAGGTTCAGCATGGACGGGGACCAGAAGTCACACGTTCACATCGCCGAGACCAACATACTGGGGCCTAAGGTGGCTCTCACTGTACTGTACTGTACTGCAGTGTCTGGTGTCTGTCCAGGTTCATGTTTGTGGCTCTGATGGGACCGAAGGTGGTGCACATAGACAGGTTCAGCATGGACGGGGACCAGAAGTCACACGTTCACATCGACTAGACCAACATACTGGGGCCTAACGTGGCTCTCACTGTACTGTACTGTACTGTAGTGTCTGGTGTCTGTCCAGGTTTATGTTTGTGGCTCTGATGGGACCGAAGGTGGTGCACATAGACAGGTTCAGCATGGACGGGGACCAGAAGTCACACGTTCACATCGCCGAGACCAACATACTGGGGCCTAAGGTGGCTCTCACTGTACTGTACTGTACTGTAGTGTCTGGTGTCTGTCCAGGTTCATGTTTGTGGCTCTGATGGGACCGAAGGTGGTGCACATAAGCAGGTTCAGCATGGACGGGGACCAGAAGTCACACGTTCACATCGCCGAGACCAACATACTGGGGCCTAAGGTGGCTCTCACTGTAGTGTACTGTACTGTAGTGTCTGGTGTCTGTCCAGGTTCATGTTTGTGGCTCTGATGGGACCGAAGGTGGTGCACATAGACAGGTTCAGCATGGACGGGGACCAGAAGTCACACGTTCACATCGCCGAGACCAACATACTGGGGCCTAAGGTGGCTCTCACTGTACTGTACTGTACTGTAGTGTCTGGTGTCTGTCCAGGTTTATGTTTGTGGCTCTGATGGGACCGAAGGTGGTGCACATAGACAGGTTCAGCATGGACGGGGACCAGAAGTCACACGTTCACATCGCCGAGACCAACATACTGGGGCCTAAGGTGGCTCTCACTGTACTGTACTGTACTGTAGTGTCTGGTGTCTGTCCAGGTTTATGTTTGTGGCTCTGATGGGACCGAAGGTGGTGCACATAGACAGGTTCAGCATGGACGGGGACCAGAAGTCACACGTTCACATCGACTAGACCAACATACTGGGGCCTAACGTGGCTCTCACTGTACTGTACTGTAGTGTCTGGTGTCTGTCCAGGTTCATGTTTGTGGCTCTGATGGGACCGAAGGTGGTGCACATAGACAGGTTCAGCATGGACGGGGACCAGAAGTCACACGTTCACATCGACTAGACCAACATACTGGGGCCTAACGTGGCTCTCACTGTACTGTACTGTAGTGTCTGGTGTCTGTCCAGGTTCATGTTTGTGGCTCTGATGGGACCGAAGGTGGTGCACATAGACAGGTTCAGCATGGACGGGGACCAGAAGTCACACGTTCACATCGACTAGACCAACATACTGGGGCCTAACGTGGCTCTCACTGTACTGTACTGTACTGTAGTGTCTGGTGTCTGTCCAGGTTCATGTTTGTGGCTCTGATGGGACCGAAGGTGGTGCACATAGACAGGTTCAGCATGGACGGGGACCAGAAGTCACACGTTCACATCGCCGAGACCAACATACTGGGGCCTAACATGGCTCTCACTGTACTGTACTGTACTGCAGTGTCTGGTGTCTGTCCAGGTTCATGTTTGTGGCTCTGATGGGACCGAAGGTGGTGCACATAGACAGGTTCAGCATGGACGGTGACCAGAAGTCACACGTTCACATCGACTAGACCAACATACTGGGGCCTAACGTGGCTCTCACTGTACTGTACTGTACTGCAGTGTCTGGTGTCTGTCCAGGTTCATGTTTGTGGCTCTGATGGGACCGAAGGTGGTGCACATAGACAGGTTCAACATGGACGGGGACCAGAAGTCACACGTTCACATCGCCGAGACCAACATACTGGGGCCTAAGGTGGCTCTCACTGTACTTTACTGTACTGTAGTGTCTGGTGTCTGTCCAGGTTCATGTTTGTGGCTCTGATGGGACCAAAGGTGGTGCACATAGACAGGTTCAGCATGGACGGGGACCAGAAGTCACACGTTCACATCGCCGAGACCAACATACTGGGGCCTAACGTGGCTCTTACCTACGACAAGAACCTCGACCACATCTTCTGGTCTGACTCCGGCACCGGGCACATCGAGGCGGTCGACGTTGAGGGTAAGTTTACGGTCTGAAAGAGGGTGGATGAATTGTTTCAAAAATTTGTTACAGATTTTGTAATCATAAATTATAAATATAGGGTTCTTTTAACTTGGCCATTGTCTAAAACCTTGTAATTATAATAAAATACAATGTGAACATATTTAAAAAAAAACTATTATTTTGATCTAGGTGTGTTGAATCTGATAAAAATTATTTATTTAGAATTATTAATAACATAATATAGCCTGTAGAGATCAACAAGTTATTTTAATTTACGCCAACATGTTTCAAGGACAATGACGTACTCCTCATCTTCAGGGTGTTGATGTCTACAGGCTATCTTACGTAAGTAATAATTCTAAATAATTAGTCAAAGGCATCAAGGCTGTTAGTGGAAAAAAATATTAATGAATTTTTCTTTTAGGTATGAAGCGACAGAAGGTGCGAGAGCTGTACCATTCCCCGATGGATATAGCCGTAGTGGCAGATGATATTTTCTGGACAAATCACGGGTCGTCGAATTTGCTGTGGGTCAACAAATACGAAGAAGAAGCGGACAGCAGCAAGCAGATTAAGCTGAACTTCACTCACGGCCTCGAGAATGTCAGGTTGGCAGCAGTGACTGGGCTGGTCTCGGGGAACGATCACGCTTGCCAACAGAACAACGGCAAGTGCAGCCACATCTGTCTGGTGATCCCCAACTCGCAGGTGGGAGTCGATGTACATAATCTGATTTAATTGTTAAATTTACTGATCTTAAAAGTAGGTACCAGAACTGACCCTTTGCCAGGATTGTCACTTCGTCTGAGGACAAGTAACATATAGTGCCAATGTTTTTTTAATGTGCTAAAAAAAATTTACATTTTCATGGTATGATTCATATATAGTAAGAATATTGGTTGAATGGATTAACATAATTGATTAGCCTTAGGTCTGTATAAGTATTTTAACCATCTGCTAGCTTTTTAATACTTCGCTTTGCATGATACTAAACAAATTAATTGATTTGATAGCCTAGATACTTGATTATTCAATATTGTGGGTAGAATAACCTGCCTAAAACGCCGCAATTTTTTTTATTGCAAGACCCGTTTTGCATCATGAACATACATTTTTGGTCTTTAAAAGTTTAATGTAGCACACATTAATTGTGACAATTAAGTTAACTGTCACAGTTCACGTAGTAGCATAAACACAATACAATATTGTTCACGCATGAAAACCATAATCTTTCATGTTTGTGGTTATGGTGCACTACATAATTGTGACGCATCCGGGTGTGGGGGAGGAGAGGAAGTCTACTCCCCTACTCAAGCCCCGCCCCTTCACTACTGCTACGTAGCTATAAGTGAACTAATGTTCAAAACAAAAGTAAAATTTTTAGTTGTCAAAATATATTTAGGGTTATGGTTGAGGTTTTGTTTACGTAAGTTTTATCTTTTTCAGCTATAAATTTGGAAATGTACATTGCATTCGCCGAATTTGTAATTATTAGTTATTAAATAAGAGTTTAAATTCATAATAGTTACGTTAAGTTTTGATTGAAAAATCATTTTCCTAGAAGTAAACAAATATTGTTTATTTTCTTTGATTGATGACAGCTGTCAACTCGATTCAGGTTTAATAGTCACTATCTAGCGAATAATAGAAACACTTCATGAACAATAGTAAAAGGTCGTCCAATACGAAACCAAATAGATACAAAAAAACCACTTTGCTGCAGCCAATGACGCACAGATATTTAGGAATCATCTGTCTCTCTCTAAACATTCACTAACCATTTCTCTCACACACGTTCTTTAAAATGGTCGGGATTTTCATGCGCGAACTTTAACTCTATTTCACAAACTCATTTTCTGCACTTAGACCCAAGATGTTAAATTTCTTTCATCCAAGTTTTGCACGTGTTTTTAGTGGCTATATTTTAAATCTTGAGTGTTTATACTACTATGTGTACTGTAACAACCACTTACAGTAGACTAACTCTTATCCGGACATCTATGGACCAAGACCTGTCCGGTTGACGGTTTTTCCGGTCAAACCAATGTTCCCTAAAACACACTACATTATAACTCTAATGCATAAAATACTCTGAATTAGACTTTAGTTTATTGGTCTCAAATCTTTCCTATGACCGTCAATACAGTGCTGCTTATTTCCTGCTGATCTCTTCCATTTAATTATTGAAGAACTGTGTTGATAAAATTCATCCAGTTAGGGAGATGTCACTTTCGCTTGGAGAGTGGTTCGGTTAAACTGATTTCTGTTTTTAAAAAGTGTCCAGATAACAGGGAGTCAACTATAAATGTGTGGTACGGTAAACAATCAGTGACAGAAGATACATCGAGAGGCAAGATATGAAGCTGTGAACTCTTGAATGAAAATCAAGATGCTAATGGCGCTCAGCTAGCAAGTCGCCAAAGACATCTTTAGACACTGATGAGTAAAAAGTAATTTCCATCCACCACTGTTGCCGCAGGTGTGTGCCTGTCCCTTCGGCCTGGTGCTGGCTGCGGACGGCTACACCTGCGAGCTGCCCCGCCACTGCCAGGTGGGCCAGTACCGCTGCACCACGGGCGAGTGCGTCCCCGTGTCTCTCCGCTGCGACCGCCGCCCCGACTGTCCCCGCGGCGACGACGAGCTCGACTGCAAGACCTACACGCTGCAGTGCAAGCGCGGCACATTCTCCTGCCACGATGGCGAGAAGTGTCTGGACCACAGCCGTCGCTGCGACGGAACCGAGGACTGTCGCGACGGGTCGGACGAGTTGAATTGTTTCTCGGAGTCCTCCACCTGCAAACCTGGTAATCATGTTTGTTAATGTTTTATTTCAATAATTGCAATGTTTGGTATGAATAAAAAAGTGTATATCAAAGTAGTCTCTTAAAAATTTACTCCATATTTCCTGTTTTTAATACTATATTATGTAAAACATGTGTGATTCAAGAAACTAAAGAAAATATTTAACTCCTGATAATTTCTTTACTGATATTTACTTTACTTTATTTAATCTGAATTACATCATACACTCGTACTTCATACTTCATAATTAGCTCTTTTGAATTCACTGGGAGCTCTTGATTTATGGTTATAAACAGTCAGTTCCGAAATATTCAGGGTAATAGAAATTGAAAGATCATGGATAGGTAACCGAAAACAGGGTTGAAACATAGGAATTCAGTAAATTGACCACAAGTAGATATTGGACAGTACTGATTCTTAAAAAAATCAATAAATTGGCCACATAAAGAAGGTTTTCCAAAAACTATTCTACAAATCCATCTTAAAACGATTCTTTGTTGTAAAATTTCAACCATCAGATTTAACAAACATGTTTTTTAAACTGGTGATCTGCAAAGCCGCTAACCAGCCATTACTGTGACACTAGGGGAGTTCCAGTGCAAGAGCGGCCCCTGCATCCCGATGTCCTGGAGATGCGACGACACGGAAGACTGCGAGGACCAATCAGACGAGGAGCAGTGCGAGAAGACAACTTGTCACCCGGAGAAAGAGTTCCGGTAAGGTGGACCCAGCTTCCATTAGAGTTGGCTACTTTATTTTATTTATGTTCAGATAAAGATATAATTTAAATATATTATTTTTAATTTTTATTAGTTATTAGTTTATTTAATGGATTAGTCGACTTTCTTGAAATACTGATATTTGGTCATTTTGAGTCTTAATTTCAGTTCACACAAAGCTCATCAACACAACCAGTGACAGAAACAAACTAACCTTCTAAATTGCCTAGGTTACACATGTGTTGATTACTGCTATCGCTCACACAGGCTAACAGAAACTGTAAAAAATGTTGTAAAGTACTTTAAATCCAGTGACTTAATTTTTTATACCAAACACACACATTGATGTATTGCAGTTACATTAACTTTTACAGCTTACATGTAAAAAGAACATGAAAATCACGTTTTTAGTAATAAATAATAAATAAATATTTTTATTTCAGAGAAGAAAACAGTTTTATACAAGATACAGATTGATTTTGGCATTGCATACATTACAGTACTTTGTTATTTTATTTTTGTATCATTTTTTTATTTTACCGAGAAGTCGATATGGATAATCCAGGATCCGGATTCTGTGAGGTCTGGACAATCCGAGGTGTACTGGTTTGAGTTTCTAAAGCCGGGTGTTGCGTAGGTGCACCAGTGGCACGTGTATCCCGTCCAGCTGGGAGTGCGATGGCCAACCCGACTGCAGCGATGCGTCCGACGAACACGACGTCTGTGGTGAGTCGGCCTCATACACGACAAATCCCTCACCTTGTACAGTAGAACCTCGATTATCCGGGGTAATCGTCGGGAGGAGGGGCACGGATAACTGAAAACCACGGTTAATCCAAAATTAGGAAAAAATACGCAGTACTTGCATGTAAACCTCCAAAGTTGTTTATCAACTCTTTCCCAGAGCAAATCACATATAAAAAACACAATATTAGATTGATAATAACAAATTTACTTTATTTAAAAGTCACGTAGCAGTTCTAAATATGTTTCATGTAATGAAAAATCCATTTTCATGTTAGAGAAAGTTTGCTTCGGCTATTTAATTCATACACGGGAAAAGTAGTCCGTCATAGTCGTTTGTTTTTTACTTTGGCGTTCTTTTTTATAATGTTGGAACGTAATTTTCGCATCACCAGTTTATAACAAAGCAGGCTGTCACTTTGTCCCTCCAAATAGTCCAACAAGCATTCTAGGTGTTCGAGAGCTGCGCGGTGACTTATTTTTGGAGCAGTTGCCGGTTCCTCTTCCTCCTCTCCTTCTCCTTCGATCCCCTCTCACGCGCTTTACTATCTCTTCGTCACTAATTACTTCAAATGATGGCAAGTCTTTATCACACTGGAACCATTCCTCAATGTTTTCTTCATCAACCTTCTCGCCTCCCGGGACTTTCATGGCCATTAGAGCCATTTGAGCGGGCATTATATCGTCGTCGGTAAAACCAAATATGTTTCCAAATTTGTGAATTATTTCCAGTTTTTGCTGAATTGACAGAACTACACGATTTCTTTTCTTCTCCGACATTTTCACACGAATGTCGCACAACAGTCACAACGGAAAAATATATGACTTGACCAAGCACTAACTGAAACTCACGATCGAAAAAATACTGTACCGGTGAAACAACAGGTAACGTACTAAAGATGCGACGACTAAAGGAAGGGTTTTGTGGCCAACAGCCTACGGATTGGAAAATGCAAAAAGGGTGAAAGAATTAGTGATAGAGAAATAAAAGTAAAGGCAACAGTTCGCGCCAAGATTATCGGAGAGAGAAGGATAAAAAAGCGCGGAAGTTAAATGCCCAAAAAAACAAGTGGGATGACTCATCGACTTTGTTTTGAATAGGGCCAGACAGCTTGGCGCTAAGGGAGGGAAGTGCCGTGATTCTCTCTCTTTCTCTCCCCCTCTACCCCTTTCTCTTCCTTCTTGTCGTTCTCCTTTCTCCCCACCCACGAAACGCGCAGTGCCCAGTGCGCATAGCTCGTTGTCATGGCAACTGTGTGTCGTCATAGCGACGGGCCAATTAGGTGCTGCGTTGTACTACAACGAATGGCCGTGCTATGAAAGACAAGAAGATAATTTCGCGCATGCGTGCCTTGGCCTTGCCAACCTTTCCTTAATTTCCTTGTTGTGTCTCGCAGAGTCGGCCTTGGTCGCATCTTGGTTTACCTTCATGATTAAAAATTAACTGTTTTACTGTCTTAAAAATCTGAATACTTACCAGTTTGTTTAAAAAATAATTATTTTTAGCTACATTTCATAGTTAATCAGGAGTTTTTATACAAAATTTACCCTTGTAAAACCTTTTGTAAATAATTATCAATTGGCCAGTTTTTGACCAAAAACCCAAACCAACCAACACCATCGGGCGGCGTGGCTTACCGCCGCCCGATTAATCCGCCCCCGGATAATCGAGGTTCTACTGTACATTATTTTACAACAATTGTGATATAAGGTTCTAGGATATCCTCTGTCAGCACCAGTTTACAGGATGGTGGCCAGATTTCTTAGTTTTACCTGAAGAAATATATTCATTTAGCTATTTAAACATGTACATACAAATACATGACCTGAGTAATGATCTTCATGGTGTTTAAATAATTAGTGCAGACAAACCTTTTTGTGGTATTTGACCTATTTAAAAAATGTATGTTGCTGTATTGTCGGAACTAAGAATTGGTTGATTGATTGACTGATTAAAGTACTGGCTGATCAACTCAGTTTCCCCCATGGAAAACTTTCTTGAACTTTATTCATCGACTCATTCAATAAAAAAGGAACTTATAGGCTTAGCTATGGTTCAATACCGAAACTTCAGATTAGTGTAGGTCAAAGTCTGATAAAAATTTCTTAAAACTGTTTTTTAGTACCGCATGCATTAATGACCCAGGGATCATCCATAAAAACTTTCAGCTTTGTAAGCCTTAGACTTTTGGAAATTCGTGTTCCATTGTAACACTACTTCTTTATACATAGTATTAATATAAAAATAATTCCCCTTATTTAAATAAGTAAACTAATAAAATTAAAAATTTAGTTTACATAATCAACAGTTCTAAGAAGACATTTTAGGAGAGGAAATAATTTTAAAAATTGTTCCAATTCAAGTGAAAAGATTTTTTTTTAAGAGGACTATGGCTTCACTTGACCATGGTGTTGCAACACAGCAGAATTAGCTTATTGTGCACCCTCTGCCCTTTTGGGTTGCCAGGCCTTCACTCTCCATCAAATCCCAAGGTTCTTAACAAACCTTGATATCTTCTTAACGAAGGTACCTCCATGTCACAGCAGTGCTTCCGTATGATAAAATTGCTTAGAGCCGCGGCCGGGAGTTGAACCCAGGCTGGCTGAGTGAGAACTTAGAACGCTACCAACTAAACTACATCGCTGTCCTAGAGACAAGTGAAAAGATGAAAAAAAATTTCATCTTTAAACAAACAGGAATCCGTAAGGACTTGAAGAATGTACTAACTGCACTTTATGCTGGGAAGAAGCATTGTTAGTGAGTCGGTGGCGCAGTTGGTAGCGCACTCGGCCCCGGTTCTGAGGCGGCAGCGTTGCAGGATCGAGTCCTGATGATGTCGCATACTTTTAGCAGTACCGTTCATCCTCGTACTGTACCGGCTCACTCCTTGCTTTGCTTGATAACTTCCACGCACAGGCCTGAGGCCCATGTGGGGGGGGGGGGGCAAATGCAAGGTAAAAAGAGGCCGCCACCCTCTTAAAAAAAAGAACAATCAATGGTTAAAGGTAGGGGTTTGAATTTCAGTCAATTACAAATAGCTGTAACATAGTTCAGTTCATGTTTTGATAACATTCAATTTACAAATACATCCGGACCCGAGCAGTGATGCAGAGCAACTGCGCGCCGGACCAGCTGGTGTGCAACAACGGCCGCTGCGTGGACACGGCGCTGGTGTGCGACGGTCACGATGACTGCGAGGACGGGAGCGACGAGACGTGTCGCGTGGTCACGGCCGCGGGCGAGGCCGAGGGCGAGGTGCCTCGTCACATCGAGGGCGCGACCGCCTCAACGCGGCCGCAGTGCGATGACACGCAGTTTGTGTGCGACGTCTGCCTCCCCGCCGAGGCCAGGTGCGGATGAGGGCTTGGTATTTTTTCTCTCTAAAATTAAGGAAACCTAAGTGATGTTAGTACTTAACATGTTAAAAGTATTTCATATTTGAAAATCAAGTGGAGCTACTAACCTCAATTTTAAAAAATACAATGAAACAATACAATTCAATTCAAAACCAACTTTAGTTGTACAATATGTTAAATATTACTGGTTTAAATATTACTGGGTAGGAGTTATTACTCGACTGTCAACATACCCAGTTTAAAAAGATGAATGACTAGAGTGGCTGTTTTGTTGACAATTCCAAATGTTGGGGAATCTGCTGGTCCTTGTAACTCAGCCACAAGTAAACCAATCTTTATTCATATTTCATTGCTCATGTATTACAAGCTAAAAGTTTGCAGCACAAGTCGTTCAAAAAATTTGAATTAGCTAAATGTTGTTCAAGTTAAAAGTAATGTCTGTGTTTTGTTTCCCAAGCAAATATAATTGAGAACCACGGTATTCCAGCATGTTTTATTGTTTTTATCAGTTAACAATGATACATCTTCTATTCATGAAGTCAAAAGTTAGTTTCTAATCCACCTATGTAGAGTTTGTTAAGGTTGATTGTAATTTACAATTAATTTTTAGCCCTAGCTGTTCTCTTGTTGCTAACATCATCAACAGTCAAATTAAACCATTTTCTCCGCCACAATTTACAATTTATTGTTTTTTTTTTACCTGAGTGAAGATAACAATAGCAAATCTATTCATAGCCTCAGGATGTTTTCATTCAGACCTCATTGACTTTGCTATTTAGTACTTGCTGAATTACCTCCTCTGCCTGCCCAGGTGTAACGGGACGGCGGAATGTCTGCACGGGGAGGACGAGACGGGCTGCGACGGGTGCCAGGAGCACCAGTTCCAGTGTCCGGAGACGGGCCGCTGCATCCCGGCCGAGTGGACCTGCGACCGAGCCAACGACTGCGGCGACAACTCGGACGAGGACCCGGCGCTGTGTCAGCATCGCACCTCGCTCTCGGCGGACAAGGCCCTCGGCCACGGTAAACATCTCCCACTCGACACTGTACACTTTCCCACTGCTCACTTGTAACACAGAGCATTGGACTACCGCAGACAAGGCGGTCGGCCATGGTAAACATCTCCACTCGACACTGCACACTTGTAGCACAGAGCATCGAACCACTGCGGGCAAGGTGCTTGGCCTCAGTAAACATACTTCACACTAGCACACTGCACACTTGTAACACAGAGCTTTGGACCACAGCAGACAAGGCCCTCGGCCACGGTAAACATCTCCCACTCGACACTGTACACTTTCCCACTGCTCACTTGTAACACAGAGCATTGGACTACTGCAGACAAGGCGCTCGGCCATGGTAAACATCTCCACTTGACACTGCACACTTGTAGCACAGAGCATCGAACCACTGCAGGCAAGGTGCTCGGCCCCAGTAAACATACTTCACACTTGCACACTGCACACGCTGCACACTTGTAACACAGAGCATTGGACCACAGCAGACAAGGCCCTCGGCCACGGTAAACATCTCCACTCGACACTGCATACTTTCCCACTGTTCACTGCACACTATGCAGCCTTAGAGCATTGGACCACCGTGGGCAAGGCTCTCTGGCATTGCAAATATCTGTCCACTTGTCTTTGCCAACTTGTTCACAAATTAAACTTACCTAACAGCAAAGCAAAACAAATTTTTTTTATACCTCAGAGAGATTACTTGATCAGTAAAAGTTTGTATGGGCAAACAGGCAAAAACATTTTTAATATGACTTGATATTTTAATTGACCTGTTTTTTTTTAAATCCTACTGAAGAATAACATGTATTCTTACACTATTTTTCAAATATAATTCAGAGCCACGCAGAGGCGGATTTGTAAATTTGCCGCCCCTGGGCTACACGGGGGCAGTAGCGGGTTTGGCCAGGCAGGGCGGGAGGCGGGATTCCGGCTCGCCAAAAGTGGTGACCTTTTTTTTTTCTTTTTTACTCGCGCGTGTACTATTTGGTCCCGTTGTGGCCCTTTGCCCGTTTTTACCAGTACCGCCCCGCTAAAGAACGCTATTTCGGCTACTTCAGGGGGGGTTGTAACTTCTCTCTCTAATTCTCTCTAATTTGCCGCCCCTCCCAAATTCTGCCGCCCTGGGCTATAGCCCATTAAGCCCATATGTAAATCCACCCCTGGAGCCACGAATAGACCTTACTGGTGGTTAGCGTCTTAATGGTAGTGTAAACTGCAAACTTGGTAGCAAATTGTTCTGCTGTGTATCAAACACATATCATTAGTCTATTTTTCCAATCAAATTTCTTAAGGGTCTAACTATAATGCTTTGAAAAGAATGCTTCAAAAATACAAAAATAGCAATCCTATCAAAATTCACCTGGAAAATTTGAATTCATGCTTTCAAAAACTGGCTTAGAGTCACAGTCACCACTGTTAAATGTAGTTTCTTTGTTTCAGGAACTGCTGAGTGCCTTGAGTTCACTTGTAAGAACAAGAAGTGTTTACCTTTCAAGAAAGTTTGTGACGGTAAACAAGACTGTGAAGATGGGAGCGACGAGGGTGGCAGATGTGGTCAGTAACTAGTATCTTGTTTGCTCTACAAAAACTAAAGTTATTTAAAATCACAGGTGTCTAGGCTACATATACATTTTAAACAAATTAAGAAAAATATTAATCCTATTGTTTTGAGCTGATTTCTTGGCACTTAGTAGACTTAAGTTGATAGGATATTGCCTAATGTTATGAAACAAACACAAATGTGAAGAACATTAAATATCACTTTCAAATTACATGTCCCTGCAGACTAAGATAGTTCTTGAAGATGTAAGAGTACAAAGAGTACAGCCACCCTTTTCAAAATTTCACTTTAGTGGAACCTTTGATAACTGATGGGAACCTTTTGTCAACTGATGGCATCATAACAACTCTTTGGGAAATCCAATCATGATTTTGTAACTCAACCTAGCATAAGAATTTCAATATTTCATCCGGTATTCAATCAAAAAAATTACGAAAGTGATGATCCTGTTTTAAAAGTATGCAAATTGTTTCATTAACCAAAAAGTATGCATTTTATCCTTTCCTAATCTTCAATCTTTTGTATTTAAAAAAATTCATAATAGCGAAGGATTTGTAATTATTATTTAATTTGTTGGACTTTTCCCATCGCTTCTAGTGTTTAAACTACTCTTCGTTTTGAGAGGTATTGAAACTCCTCTCGTTTTCAAGTGACCCTACTTAAAGTTACATTAACCTACTTATGTTTATTTAACCTACATTTTTTGGGGTTTTTGTTTTCTGACATACAATTTACATTCATCCAACATTCAACAGAAATTTCACTCACACAAAAATTCATACAAAACACATTTAACATACTTAATACAGAAAGAAAATTAAAACTAAAACATATTAAACATGATAAAAAACACAGATAGAAAATTAAAACAAAACATATACCTTACTGCAAGCAATGCCTCCAAGCTGGCAGCGGCACGACACGCACACACCTCCACCCACACTCACATGCGCAACTCAAATGAAAAGCGCCTGAGAGAGCAAGTGGAGGGGGAGCGGCCTTACCCCCACCACGGGCACAAGTTGACGTCAGCGGTCTAAGACCCGCCTCCATGGTATATCTCGGCAACATGACTCAGGCACCGGCTGTGCGTTTCCTCCAGGCACCCATATGGGCACAAGTACAGCAATTCCAAAAAATATACAGCACGCCTCCTAGCTACAGGTGGGGAACAGGACACACAACCCATAGCAAGAGTTTCCTCCAAGCAGATTCACGGGCCCATGGATCTTAGGACCATGTGATGGACTCTGGACGCGGGAGCTTATGCAACAGACAGGTCTGGAGTGGGTTTTAGGGCTATTTTTTGTTCAAAATGTGTTTTTATCAAAGGTATCCAAAGTGGCCTATCATCAATACTGCTCTGACTAATTGGGTTTTCTTGTAATTTTATTAACGCCCCTTCAACAAACTTCCTTTTGTAGTAATGAGATTCATGGTGTAATATATCTGCCCCTTCAAAGTTGAATTTATGTTCTTTCTCCCATGCGTGTTTGGCTAATTTCGACCTGGTTGTTTCGCCATTTTTGGTGTTTCTTTTGTGTTCGCCAATGCAAACTTTTAATGACCGTTTTGTTTCTCCTATGTATTCACCTTCACATTCACATTTAATACTAGAGACACAATTTTTTGAGGCTTGCTCTGAACATTTTGGTTTTACTTTAGTAAGATGTCGTCTTAATGTGTTTGATGATTTGAAGGCAGTTTTGAATTGGTATTTCCTGGCAACCCTTCTTATTTTTTCTGATAGTTTTGGGACGTTTGGTATACTTATGAAAGCTTTTGGTTTGTCAGTGATTGGGGATGTATTCGATTTTGTTTGCCTATTCTTTTTGCATTTACTGATAATTTTCTGTGGGTAACCATTTTGCTTCAGTTCTTGGGTAATTTTGTTTAGCTCCGTGTCTAAAACGTCACTGCTGAAACAAAACGGCCATTAAAAGTTCGCATTGGCGAACACAAAAGAAAAACCAAAAATGGCGAAACAACCAGTTCGAAATTAGCCAAACACGCATGGGAGAAAGAACATAAATTCAACTTTGAAGGGGCAGAAATATTACACCATGAATCTCATTACTACAAAAGGAAGTTTGTTGAAGGGGCGTTAATAAAATTACATGAAAACCCAATTAGTCAGAGCAGTATTGATGATAGGCCACTTTGGATACCTTTGATAAAAACACATTTTGAACAAAAAATAGCCCTAAAACCCACTCCAGACCTGTCTGTTGCAGAAGCTCCCGCGTCCAGAGTCCATCACATGGTCTTAAGCTCCAAGCGCCCGTGAATCTGCTTGGAGGATACCGTTGCTATGGGTTGTGCGTCCTGTTCCCCACCTGTAGCTAGGAGGCGTGCTGTATATTTTTTGGAATTGCTGTACTTGTGCCCATCTAGGTGCCTGGAGGAAACGCACAGCCGGTGCCTGAGTCATGTTCCCGAGATACACCATGGGAGCGGGTCTTAGACCGCTGACATCAACTTGTGCCCATGGTGGGGGTAGGGCCGCTTCTCCTCCACTTGCTCTCTCAGGCGCTTTTCATTCGGGTTGCGTATGTGAGTGTGGGTGGAGGTGTGTGCGTGTCGTGCCGCTGCCAGCTTGGAGGCATTGCCGGCAGTAAGGTATATGTTTTTGTTTTAATTTTCTATCTGTGTTCTGTATTACGTTTAATATGTTTTAGTTTTAATTTTCTTTCTGTATTAATTATGCTTAATGTGTTTTGTATGAATTTTTGTGTGAGTGAAATTTCTGTTGAATGTTGGATGAATGTAAATTGTATGTCAAAAAAACAAAAAAAGTAGGTTAAATAAACATAAGTAGGTTAATGTAACTTTAAGTAGGGTCACTTGAAAACGAGAGGAGTTTCAATACCTCTCGAAATGTAGTGTAGTTTAAACACTAGAAGCGATAGGAAAAGTCCAACAAATTAAATAATAATTCAATCTTTTGATAGGAAACTTGTTGTAATCTGTTCAAAGCTTGAACTTATATCTGCTGTTTTAGATTTTGAGATCTTATAACTTCTGTTTGCAATCATTGAGAACTTAATTGATACATTAAGGCAAAATCTATCTATCATCATTAGCATTTAAGTTAGCACTGTTTACATAGAACCACAGATGAAGAATCAAACAAATTATTAACCTAATGCATTTTTTCATGCTAGTTTTTTCTAGCGGTGTTTATTAAATTGGGCTGCTTTACCTCCCAAATTGCACTAGGAACAAAGTTGTTATTGGCTATATATTGGTTCTTTGGGACCTAATGATTTGCTATTCATGAAATCTCCTTTGACACCGATGCAATATGGGTGACAAAATAGCCTAACAAACTTGAAAAAAAAACAAAAAAACGGGTATGATAAAGTGAATTGGGTTGCCAATCTGTAATACTTCCTTATCTGCGATATAACCAATTAGTCATTGTTTATTTTGACGTTTATTATATTTCATGTGAGTTACGACAATATTCTTATTCTTCTTCTCATCGCCATCGCAGGGCGGGGGTGTTCGGATGCCGGCTGCATGGATCGCTGCCAGGAGACGCCAAGCGGGCCCAAGTGCGCCTGCCACCCGGGCTACCAGCTGAGCGGGGACAGCCGCAGCTGTGCCGACGTCGACGAGTGCCAGCTGGGCATCTACTGCTCGCAGTTCTGCCACAACACCCCCGGCAGCTTCACCTGCAGCTGCCGCTACCCGGACTACCAACTGCGCGAGAACAGGCTCACCTGCAAGGCCAAGGGTAGGTGGCAGTGAAGATTTGTTTTAGTCTAAAGCATTGGGACCTTTGTTTTTGTAAAATTATTTTTATAAACACAGTGTCACACAAAAATTAAAAAATATTATTAAAATAATCTAAGAAATTGTGTATACATATGACAATTTATAAGGTTAGATTGGTTAAGTAAAATCATCCTCTAGTCACTTAAACTTCAAGGAAAAAAACCACGAAGAAGTCCTTAAAGATTTTGGATTGTAATAAACATTGGTGGGTTTAAAATGAATATGCTTGCCTTGTTCGTGTTGTATGATTGATTTTCTATTACTTTCAACTTGCTTGTTGAATTTTTGTCTTTGGCTTGTAAATGCTAGCAAATAGCTGTGTTACTTTTTCCTTTCTTTTGTGGGCTACACTCACCTCAAAAAGATATCCTTTGGGGCTTTATCAAATGATAAAAAAGATGCAAATCACATGAAACAAACACACGTACATTAA
Source organism: Flexamia atlantica (assembly GCA_035578135.1). Taxonomy (NCBI): domain Eukaryota; kingdom Metazoa; phylum Arthropoda; class Insecta; order Hemiptera; family Cicadellidae; genus Flexamia; species Flexamia atlantica. Next base: position 58,672,602 of record JAQJVK010000006.1, read on the forward strand.
AGTGTCCCAAAGTCCTTCCCGACGTTTCGCGAGACCGTGGGTTTAAAAAATCGCCTTGCTTTATCAAGAGTTGAGTCGGTTTGATTGCTCATGCACTCCGGCAGAACGACGAACCACAACTTGGAAATAATAATAACCTCTTCTCCTAAACAAAATGTTATTAAAAAATAGAATAACTTTGTTTTTCTTGCCTTTTGATCTGTAGTTGATTAGGCAAACAAATCTCAAAAAACTTTAAATTGAGATTTAAATTAGAAAAATTATTGAGATTTAAATTAGATTTAGAGATTATTGAGATTTAAAAATTGAGATTTAAATTAGCCGTAGTTAGCAAACAAATCTCAAAAAACTTTAAATTGAGATTTTACTCCACAATAATTTAACCAGTTCTCCAGTTTTTAAGACAGTTAGTAATTAAAAATTAAGAATTAAGAAAAGTCTTGCAAACACCTTGACAACCACAGCTGTTATCGCGATCCAAAGGTTAAGAATAGAAACCACTCAAGGTAACTAGAAAACACCCTTATTAAGAATAATTTTTGATCGGAGTCCAGCAGGCACCAGACCCTTAGGAATACGAAATTTACAATTTCAGGATCAAATACTCAAAGACCTTAGAAGATTGGGAGTAACCTGGGAGCAAGCTCATAATAGGAATAGTAGAGAAAGATCGTTGCAAATGAGTGGACCGAGCGGTAATTTTTCTTTAGTACAATCATTGCTGAATTTGAATTTCTAATTAATGAATCATTAACTGTTGTACAGGTCATGAAATGGAGTTACTGTTCGTGACCAACAACGAGATCCGCTACATGACCGGGTCTCGGTCCAGGCTCGGAGTGATCCACAGGTCTCAGACCCGCAACTTCCAAGTCACCGGGATCGACGTGGACTCCCGCAGGCGCTGCGTCTACTGGAGCTCAGGTCAGAAGCTAAAATTCAGTATTTAGGGGTAAGAATAGTTAATTTTGTAACAAGGACCAAAAGTGAAGCTATTTTTTTCAAATGAGGATCGAAAGAAAAAAAGGTTATAGATTTATAGCTAAAAAAAACCTTTCACATACAGTGGACTCCCTCTCGTTCAGAATCGGGTGGTTCGGACATTAGATCATTTGGACAGCTCCTCGGATATCAGTCCGAAAATTTGCCCACAGACGAGTATCTCACAACAGAAATACATTGTTTGTTACGTCTGCCTCTATCATAGTAGATACTAAAAAACTTTATTTTTTGTATTAGATTAATTATATAATACGAAAACATGCTATTTATTTCATTTTAGTACTTTTGATAGGCCTCCGTATGGTTCGGATTTTTTTAGTTCAGACAAGGACCTGGTCCTGAGGTATCTGAACTATGTATTAACCTCCTAAAGTCCGGGTATTTTTACTACCATATACATGCCTGGTCCGGGTTATTTTGGAGATTTTTGGAGATTGTCAATCATCGGTGAAAATAGCACTTCATATTCATGATCACTTTCACTACACTCAGATTCGTCAATAAATCTATCATTAGTTATAAATTCCGCTATTTCACAATCGAGAAGAAAACGCCAGTCACGCGAAGCCATTTCGTTTTGTTTACAAAGTGAGCAACATCTGACAACGCAACTAAATATGCAGTTCATTTCGTTTCCCAGTGTCCCTACCTGGGAAAATAACAAAACCAAGTATACCATTAGAAAGCTTGTTTTCTGACGAAAAAAACATATATCTTGTGACCGAAGTTTGTTAGTCTGTGAAGTCAAGGACTGCTGAAACCGAACGATGTCTGATCCTGCCTATAGGCGGGCGTGGACCAGCGGTGGGGTGGGGGTCATCCTGCATATGTGTGGGCGTGGACTTCAAAAGGTTAATATATAGATATATAGATAGATGTTGAATTTGAAAATCTTTTCATCAGAACAATTGTAGCTAAAATCGGTACCGAAATATTTCGTCTTGCAGCTGCTGTGGGAACGCTCACGCGCAGCTGCAATAAGAACGAGACGTCGCTGACGCAGCTGGTGCGGCCGGGCGCACTGGCGCTGGACTGGGTCACGGAGAACGTCTACTTCGTGGAGCGTGGCCACACAGTGAAGGCGTGCAACTTCCACGCCGGCCGGTGTGCGGTCGTGGTGCGCGCCGCCCCCGACGTCTCCATCGACGCCCTGGCCGTCGACCCCATCCGGAAGTGAGTTAATGAGTTACTATAAAAGTATGTTATAACTCGGTGATTAGTCTATCACCGAGTTATAACTCTCAGCTAACAATTTTCAGTCATTTATTTTGGTTCTTTTTCTATCATTAAAACATCTGCTGCGGGCAGCGCCATGTGGCGCTAGGCAGGACTTTGCTGAGCTCAGAAGAACGCCATATGGCGCTCGTACATGCCAGTTTCTTTCATTTGCTTTGAAGCACTACACCTGAGTTGTTGGGGAATATTTTGTCCCTGTTTTGTATACCTGTTGTACTTGTATCTTGTTGAGGTTGGTACATGTTTAAAGAGGCTTCCTAAATGCATATTGGTCAATTGTTTTTCCCCAGTTGCCCTGATAGCCTGAATCATCTGAGAGATTCTGCTACCTACCAGTGACTAGTGGAACCAACCAACTTCGTCTCAAAGCAGTACAAAGCACTTAAATGTCGCTTTTACCCTTCAGGTTAAAATTTCCATTATTTGCCGCGCTTCACATTGGCTGCCCTTGTAGGTGCCACAGCGAACGTGTTTAGTCATAAATCCTGAATTGAAAACATTATTGTGAGTTCATGAAGATGAATAACTCATTGTGTATCTTTTATCATTTTGGTGAAGTAAGGACTCTAGGCCTAAGTTGTAGACATCAGGGTAGAAAAGGGGAGTCAGCAGGCTTACCTGGTGGTCAACACTGCTGAAGAGCACAAAAAAAGCATAACACACTAAAACAAATTAATTTTCAAAGCCGCTGGTTCTTCCCTCAGATAGACCTTTATCTTCATTGACTACTGGCCACTGTACAAGGAAATAGTTAGCGAGATGAGAAAAGAACCAATCAAATTAATTCCAAGAAAAGTAAATTAAGTTTGGAAATAGTACATAAATTACTAGGTAAATTTGCCAAGGAAGACTATGAATATAAATATAAAAGAAATAACTTCATCACACTGCAAGCGTGTGTCTGTGGCAGGGTGATGTTCTGGACGGAGAGCGCGGGGCTGGGGGAGGTGCGGTCGGAGCTGCGGCGCGCGGACCTGGCGGGCGGCCGCGCGACCACGGTGCTGGACGACGACCTGCGCCGCGTGACTGACGTCGCGCTCGACCCGCTGCACCAGCTCGTCTACTGGCTGGACGCCGACAAGCGCGAGGTCCAGCGCGTCTCCTACAACGGCACCAACCGACAGAGCCTGTTCGCCTCCCCGGTAATGTGCGCTTTTGATTTATTCCGCTTTGAAAATGTTTGATGTTGTAATTTTACCTTTTTGAATTTGTAACTGGAGCCAATCTGTTATCAGTTGCGCAGTATAGGGGTAGCATGCTCGCTTTGTGTTTTGAACGATGAAGGTGATAAGTGCAAAATTCTGAGAATATTTTATAGATTTAAAATTGAACTGGTTACTATTTGTCAATTACTTTTAGGTGCCTGCCAAAACTCAGTAAAATTAGATATTCTAAAGATCTTTGCTCTTGACGATGCCTTAGTGTACTTTTGTATTTTGAAGGTGAAATTAAGTCTGAGGTATGGTGGTAGCATTTGGACATTTACATACCAGTACACAAATAAAAAATTGTACAAGTTACCATCAAATATAAAAAAATTACATGATAACAAATTTAAAAAGTACATGAAGACATTCTTAACAAATCATTGTAATTATGATACAAATGAATTTTTTAAGCTAAAATTTTAAGATTTTAAAAAATATTGTTATAATATATATATAATGAAAATTTTGTAAAACATTGTAATGCACCAAATGGTGCCATAAATCACAGAACTGGAAATGTTTCTTACACCATCGTTTAACCTTGGAGTAGTTCTATAGTAAATGGTTCTCAGCGTTAGGTTGTTTCTGTGAAGCTAATGAATTTAATTTTTTAAGAAGTTTTCATTTTTGAGCAGAAATATAATTAAATTAAAATTTACTTGTTTGTTACTTATATTTGGTTACACTAAAAGTTATAACCAGTAAACCTACTGAAACAACAAAACCAGTGTGATAACAAATTCAATTGAGATAATCATTACAAATAGCGATACAATTTACATAAACTATTACTTATTCATACCATCATTTGGTAAGCATTTAAACAATCAAATGCTCAGAAGTTCTAAGTTATTTTTTTCTGTCAACCAGGACACTCCGATGAAGCTGGCTCTGTTCGAGCACTATGTGATGTGGTTGGTGGAGGCGCGGTCGACCGTCCGGCGGCAGCACCTAGACACCTACGGCAACGTGTGGCAGTGCGCAGTCAGCGGCCCGGCGGCGTGGCGCTGCGACGTGGTGCGCGTGCACGCCAACGCACCGGCGACATTCACCGTCATGCAGGAGGCCCACCAGGAGGCCGGTGAGTCACAGTAGTTTTGGCTTTTGAATGAAGGGAACATCTTTTCAATAAATTAGATATGTCGATCATGGCAGTAATTGAAATTGTTTTCCGTTCTTTGTGTTCAGTCAGGATTGAAGAATTTAAGTTGCTAGCTGTCAGTCTGTCTTGTACTGTCATTGAAGAGGTTGCGGGTTACCACAAATTTTATGATTTAAAGGTTTGGACCACTTTAATTTTATGATTACTCTTGTATTAAAATTTCACTGGTGTAGACACACAATAAAATACCTGCCTTAACTTGCCCTATCACACAAACTAAATGTTAAGCCAATTATGTATCTCAAAATTATGAACACAGGTCAGAGTGAGTGCGGGTCATCGTGCTCCCACCTCTGTGTGTCGGGCCCGGCCTGCCTCTGCGCCAACGGGTCCCGGGTGCGGCCCGGCCAGGACTGCCCCGACACGTTCCTCGGGTCTCCGATCTTTGTCTCCAAGGTCCCCGCGGCCCCGCCCTCCACCAGCTTCCTCTGGACGTTCTTCAAGCTGGTGATGCTGACCTGCGTCGTCGTGCCGATCGCTCTCGGACTGTTCATGCTGCGATACGACATCGTGGCTCTGTTCCACAGCTGCGTCAGCGCCACCATCAACGCCACCAGCAAGCCGGTCTTCTCCAAGTGGGTGCCACAAGAGTCCTGTTGAAATTTGAAATATATGGGGATTTAAACTAAAGTCTTATTACTTATTGATAGCAAAGTACATTGGTGGCCTCAGGGAGGATCATTATCCTTTTTAATATCCTTGTAATTGAAATATTACAAGTTACTCTGGATTTCCTTTGCGCAGGGTGGTTTATTACCTATTTAATTCATTCACAGTCACAACCTTCTTTTAAACTCATAAGTTATGAATCAGGGAAGAAAAAAAAAAAGTCAGATAAGTATGATTACTGGATTTGAATTTATTGAATGTTTTATAAATATTTAAGAAATTGTAGGAAATTGTTCATTTCTTTCATGGTAGTGTTATCATGAAAGAGATTGACCACAGTTCCTTCAAAAATCACATATTTATGTCTTAAGTGAATAATGGCATAAAAGGGCATTAAAATTTGTATGGCTGCCTGTTTACATAAATGTTGTTATCTCTTATGTACATTTAACAGTGTAGGAAGGAAACCAGAGAGATAATTGGCAGAATCACTGGTTTGCTAATCATTGCTGCAACAGTAATCATGAAGAAAAAAATCATAAACATCAAAAAGTTGTATACATGTAAAATCTTAAAAAATCAATTAATTGTCAACTATGAAAACTATTTTTGATTTGGATACCATTTGGATGAAGCACGTGTTGCTTTTGAGATTCCCCTTACTACTGTACTGTCTTGGCTTTGCAGCATCCACTTCAGCAACCCCGCGTACAACGTGAGTGCGAGTCACCTGGAGACCGTGTTCCACCACTCCCGGCTGACCCCCGGGGAGCACCAGTACGAGAACCCCATCGCCTCCGACAATGTGAGTAGCGGGCACCAATCCCGACACACTAGCAAATGCAAGACTTGTATTTTATGATGGGTGACAGCATAGAGGAAGTGTTTTACAAAAAATGTTTTGAATTTATTAGCAGTTGCTCTATAAAAATTTGATTATTCTTTTCTATCTCGATATTACATTATCACACAATATTATGCTTGTGTAGGATGAAATTTGAAATTGATATGGGCAATCCAGTCAGGGCCAGGGTTTTATGCATAATCAGAGGAGAGTTTGTGGATTGTACGGTACAAGAAGGGTTTGAGAAGTGGAATCTTCATAAGTGAATAAAATATACAGGCTCCTCCTTTGAAATAATTTTGTTCTGACCATTAATGTAATAATTTGTTAGAAATGCTGATCGGCACCTTCAAGGTTACAAGGCATTTACAAGGTTTATGGTAAATTTCATAATGTGTGCCCCCTTCAGCTCCTCACATCTCCCCTTGAATTCAGTAGAAGTATCCTAGCAAAAGATTGCTAGCAAAAAGTTTCTTGCTGTCAATAGAGTTCAATATGTGTTTCGCATATAAAATCTGGATTCAAGATCTTGATGATACTAGCCTAATTATCTTCATTAGTTACAGTAAATCCCATAATTTTACCATCACACTATAACAGTCAAACTTGACTGTTGTCATGCCACAGATAACATTTGGTTAGCTCAGTTGGGCGGGGTAAAAATTCCTGAATATTGGCCAAGTAGTCACACTGACGATATTTCCTTATGAGGTATTTAAGGGCGCCACCTTGTTGAGGGTTCACAAAGAGGATGATGTAACAAGGAACCAATCCTTCCCAGCAGGTGTGACTTCTTTGGTAAACAGGGAGTAACAAAAAAAACTACTATGTCAATAGGCCGCATTTACATAAAAATATGAAAACCCTAACTAAAGTTCCAATCTTAACTAATCATTGATAGTTTATAATACTCTTAATCTATATCCTTAATCTTTCATTTATTTCAATACTCTTGGAAACCCCACAGAATATTTATAAGTCAAAGCAAAATCCAATCTCAGCAAAAGAATGCAAATTATGTGAGAGAAATTTACTTTAAATTATTAACTGAACTCAAAGCAATAATCAAGGAAGATAAGTTATCTCAAGTATTCATCATTTATTTATACACTGAATGAAGGCAGGACTACAAAAAAAATTAACTCAAGTGAGCTGAGATACAATATTTATTAAGTATTGGTACCACCAAAATTCCATAATGTTACAGTTTAACAAGGTACTCTTGCTTGAAACAAACCAGCTCAGCAATAAAGATAATTAATAATTGATAATTAATAAAACTCCGTGTAAGATATTTACTTTATCCTCAAAGTCAGGGCTTATGACTTCAAACACCTGATAATAAATTCAGACTTAATTCAGAAAATATTTCCTTATTATCTACTTCTCTTCAATATTTTACTAATAATTCGATACTCAAAATACCATAGATAAACATTGATCAAAAATACATTTCGACGGTGGCCACCGGAACATCTAGACAAAACATAACAAGGCACAATAATATCTACACAATATATCAAGATAAATTTTATAACAACTACAATTAACTTCCACTCTGGTCCGGTGCGCTGTGCTGCGGCGACAGTCCCAAGAATGTCCGGTATGTCTCACTCAGGATGAGGAAAATATATAAGTCACTCACCAGTAGTAGTCTTCTGACACGCGCCCGTAAAAAAAAATCTAGCGGAAATCCGGCCGGAATTGATTGAAAGGCGGTGCAGCAACTACCAGCGGCGCGACAGATAGGCAGGCGGTAGGCGGAAGTGGAACGCTCCAGCCGGCGTCAGGGACGTGGGCCTCCAGGTCCACACGTAGCCACATCCAGATCGGTCAGTCCAGGGGAGCGGTGATCCCAGAGTGGTCGGGGGAAAATACCCTCAGTAATTTTCAATTTGAAGAAACTTTAGATCCACCGACGAGGTGATGAGGGTCTTGACTCTTCAAGGTCCTGGCCTGAACTACCCAGAGTCCTTCCACAATGCCCGATTCTCAATTGTCGTGGAAGCTTCTAAGGAATGCAGCGTGCACGGACAATACGCTAGCCAACATGATTTGGCGTTCACCTTTGGATTGGAAAGTTCGGCCGAGACTTAGGCTTCGCGGCATTTATTTAACTCCTGTAGGGCGAGGGCAGGCAAAAGCACAACATCACCGTCTAGAATTTGCCCAACATTGAAGGCGCGCTACTTCAACTGGTTAAATCCATTAATAAGGTGATCAGTCTCATTCTATTTGGCATGCATGGTAAACGGTAAATGTTACAAATACCCCCCTGCCAAAAGAAAATTTCCTCAAATTTCCTTCAATTTCCAAGGTTCACATTCTTCTCTAAATGTATGCCTTTAAGTCTGACACATGCCAGTTGCCAATTCCTTTGCCATCAAGATCTTTCAAGGCATAAATCAATGGGCATACCCTTTTTGCAACAACATACGGTCCTGCATATCTAGGTGCAAGCTTAGAAGAGAAGTAGTTGGCCGCATTGGATTGTGAAAAGTCTTTCTTCCATACAAGGCTTCCTTCCTTGAACTCTTGAGTTCGTCTTCGAAGATTGTAGTGTCGTGCATTCCTTTGATGAGCTTCCTTGAGAAGTTCATGGACCTCTTGATGTACTTGTCTCATCTCTTGCAGATACTCGCCATATAGTTTGCAGTCTTCTACTTCAGGGACTGTATCTCTATTTTGAAGAAGGCTAAATCCTGCACCAGAAATAGGAAGTTCTCTGCCAAAGTTGAGAAAGTTTGGAGAATAGCCGGTAGCTTCGTGGACCGATGACCTCAGTGCAAATCCCAGTTGAGCTATTTGACTATCCCAGTTCCTGTGGTTATTTCCTACATATGCCCGTATCATAGTTATGATGTTCTTGTTTACCCTCTCTGTCGGGTTAGCTTGGGGATGCCGACTTGCATTGAGCAAGAGTTTCGCTTTGTAGCGCTCTGCCAGTTTCTTGACAGGGTTGCCAATGAATTCAGATCCGTTGTCACAAATCAAGTAAGTTGGGACTCCATAAACCATGAATACCTCTTCTTCCAAAAATTTTGACACGGAAACAGCTGTTGCTGCTCTTAAAGGCTTGAGTAAGACAAATTTGGTGAAGGTGTCCGTGACGACTAGAAGATACTTGTTTGATTTCACTGATCGCGGGAAAGGTCCCATCAAATCCGCCGATATCATTTTCCAAGGTGAATCAACTCCACGGTAATCTCCCATCATGCCTGCAGGCTTTTGCTGATCATATTTGATACTCTGACAAACTCTACATTTGGCAACGTAGGAAGCCATATCCTTTCGCATCTTCGGCCAGTAGTAATTTAGTTGCATCCTTCTATAGGTCTTCAACACTCCTTGATGTCCAGAGGTAGGTGCATCATGGCATTCTTGTAAAGCTTGTTGTCGGAAATCTTTTGGCAAGACCAACTTCCACTCCGAATCTCCGGTCGGAAGGGGCAAAACATCAGATACTTTCTTCCAAAGTGAGTTATCTTTAATTCGCCACTGGCTGTAGGTTTGAGGCTTCTCCTCAACACATTTCATCATTTTTAGATACCATTTATCCTTAATTTCGCCAGTGAGTGCCAGGTCGCATTGAATGGGCGTCGCATCATCGGGCGGGACAGATCGAGACAGAAGATCGGGGACAACATTTTCCTTCCCTTTTCTATGAACAAGCTGGTAGTCATACGGCTTTAAACGCAAAGCCCACCTAGCTAAACGACCTTGGGGATCCTTTAAGTTGTTTAACCATAACAAACTGTAATGGTCCGTGATCACTGTAAATTTAGTTCCTTCGATGTATGGTCGAAATCTTTCAATGGCCCAAATAACCGCTAAACACTCGCGCTCTGTTGCGGAGTAGTTTTGTTCTTGTCTTGTCAGGGTCCTACTGCCGTATGCTATGACAACTTCTCCTTGTGGCGACTGCTGGCTAAGTACGGTGCCTAACCCAACACCTGACGCATCACATGAGATGATGAATGGTTTTGTGAAGTCGGGGCATGACAATATTGGAGCAGTAACTAGGCATGATTTAATGTCATTAAATGCCTCCTGAGCCTCGTTGGTCCAAACGAATTGTTTCTTCTTTTTCAGTAGTGAGGTTAGGGGATACACCCTGGTCGCAAAATTGGGTATAAAACGCCTATACCAAGACGCGGTCCCACAAAATTGTCTCACCTCCTTTTGACTTCTGGGAACTGGAACATCGACTATGGCCTTCACCTTCTCAGGATCGACCCTAAGTCCTTTCTCACTGACAACATACCCTAGGTAGCGAAGCTCTGGTCTGCAAAACTGACACTTTTCTTTGTTTAGGGTCAGCTTGGCTTCTCTAATTCTGCGGAAAATCTCTGAGAGGACCTCTAAGTGTTTGTCAAAAGTTTGAGTTACTACAATTATATCATCTAGGTAAACGAAAACATGAGGTTCAAGGGCTGGGCCAAGGACATTATCGACAAATCGCTGCCATGTCGCAGGCGCATTGCTCAAGCCGAACGGCATTGTCACAAAGTGGAATAATCCACGCCCTGGGATGGTAAAAGCGGTCTTTTCTTTGCTGGCAGGGTCTAGGGGTATCTGCCAATAGGCACTCTTTATGTCCAGACTCGAGAGATATCTAGCATCACGAAGGCGGTCAAGTATCGTGGTGACATGTGGTAAGGGATAGGCATCCTTCTTAGATAACATATTTACTTTTCGGAAGTCAACGCAAAATCTATGAGATCCATCAGGTTTGTCTAAAAGTAATATGGGAGAAGACCACTCGCTATGGGACGGTTCAACAACTCCAAGTTCAAGCATCCTATCAAGCTCTTCATTGACAAGTTTTTGTCGGGCAGGTGAGATTGGATAATAGCGTTGTTTAACTGCAGGGGCATCGCCAGTGTCTATCACGTGTTTAACTTTGTCAGTGCGGCCTAGAATTGAAGATTCTCCTCTGAAATAATTTTCAACTAGTTCATTAAGCCTTTTCCTTTCCTCAAAAGTCAAGTTTTCTTCTGCTTTAATGCCCTCAGTCGTAAGGCAAAAGTTTAAGTTGAATTTCTTAGCAAAGTCCCATTGACGGTTATGAACGTTAGCCACAATATTCATAATGTCCCAAAAATCTATACCAAGGATTAAGTTTTGTTGAAGCGTTGGAACTACAAGGATGGGTAAGTCTTCAGTTTTTCCTTTAAGGGTGATAGGTACATTAACATGACCTATTACTTGATGTCTTTTTGCGTCGGCAGTCTCTACATATTTTCCAGTGTCTCGATGTAAGAAGGCAGGAAACTCCTGTAAAATCCATAGCCCCTCCTTTCCAATCAGTGTTTGAGATGCTCCACTGTCTAACAAGGCTTTAACTTCTTTTCCGAAAATCCGAACAGTCAGATAAGGTCTAGGGTCATTATCACACTTTTCCAAAAGATAAGATACAACAGTTCTGTTTTCACTCGGGGTTTCATCGGCAATTGGTAACTGTAAATCACTACTATCCTGGGAGTCAACCGTATTCATGAAGTTGGCTCCCGGCCCTGCACGTTTTTTTGACATGCACTTCGGACAATTGACTTTGACAATATCAGGATGGCCACAACCAAAGCAAAAACGTTTCCGGTCCTGAGAACATTGTGAGAACCTATGCCCATTTATACCACAATTCCAACATTTAATGGTTGAGTTCGAACGACCCGAAGTTCCAGGCCTCATAGCTGCTACTTGAGGAGTTTTCCGCCGGGGTGATGCTCCCCAGGCCAAATCTGGTTCAAGAGTTGGTACATTTCTTGAAGATGAATTTTGGTAAGCGGAGCGAAGTTTTCCTAATTCAGCTTTACGTCCCATTTCTCTGAGCTCTTCCATATCTTTTATGTTAAACATACATAACTTTTCTTGGAGGTATGGGTTTAAATTTTTAAGAGTCTGTTGGAGTTTAATACCTTCGGGAATTTTCTCGGCCATCCGACCATACAGCCCACTCATTGCTGCTAAGTACATATCTATAGGTTCATTATCACCCTGAGTACGGTGTATAATTTCTTGAAGAAGCATGTAATCATAGTCGGGACTTTGAAAAACAGTTTTCATTTCTAGACACAGCTCAGGCCACGTTTTGACTCGGTTTATGGTGGATCGGTACCAGATTAAAGCAGGACCACAGAATAAATCTACTGCTGATTCGAATAATTCCTTTTCACTGAGGCCTCTGGCTCTCCTTAGTTCTTCTACGCGCTCTAAGAATGCTCCCACGCTCTGTCCGGGCTCGTTACTAAAACGAAGTCCCCACTTATACACGGGGATCGATTTGGGCCTATTATTTTCTGAAGAAGCTGCCTTTAACTTCCCAAGGGCTTGTTGTTGGTTGTCATACGCTGGTTGCGACACGTTGTAATTCAATGTCGAACGGTAGTTCGTTCTTGGTGGTTCAATGTTTTCTTGTTCTACCATCCTGGTTACAGGAGCTCCAGAAGTGCCGGTGATATTGCTGGTTGCGAGAAGTACTTCCGTTCTTATCTTCTTTTCAACTGGATGGGCATCTTCTTCTTTCTTATTCTTTTCATTTTCGCTTTGTTGTTCCTTATCTTGAAATTCTTCCCCTTTTTTGGTAACCTCATCTATTAATATCTTAGTTTTCTCGGCTAAGGTATTCCTTCTCTCTTCAAACTCTTCCATATCTGTTTCGCTAATTGGGATTCTAACGAGCCGCATATATAAATGTCCCAATCTACTAAGTAGTCTTTGACCTTCTGAATCCTTACCCTTTCCTTGATAGACCGTAATCAATGATGACAACTCCACCCACTTTTCTTCACACTCTTCAAGTTCTGTTTCAGGGTCCAGCTTAGATACAACATCCTCCTCAATATCAACATTGGAAGAAAAACACTGATTCAATTTTTTTCTCAATTCATTCGCGATTCCTTCTATAGGCTGACCTCTTATTTTGAGTTCATACTCTAGTTCAGATTTTCTCAAATGGTGAGAACTAGTTATTTTTGCCATGATGTACGACCGTAATATACCAAACAACTATCAAAGTTTCCACAAAGTTCAATAAATCTTCTCAATAATTAGACAAATTCAAAATTCATATCAAAATGTAATGTTCAGGATATATGGCAAAGGACAAATTCACAATAGACATCAATAAATAAACTTCACAATAGACAGCAATAAACAAATCAATATAGACAACAATAAACAAATTCACAGTAGACAACAGTAAGCAAATTAACCACACATGGGCCTTTTAAAATCCAGGATTAATTCATACACCTGAAAATTCTGTACATATTTCAAATAGTCGTCTAATTTTAGGAATATATATTAATTAATTTTTTTTTTCAGCAGCACTAAGTGTCATAGGCCCCACGTTGCGAGCGCCATTTATAACAGTCAAACTTGACTGTTGTCATGCCACAGATAACATTTGGTTAGCTCAGTTGGGCGGGGTAAAAATTCCTGAATATTGGCCAAGTAGTCACACTGACGATATTTCCTTATGAGGTATTTAAGGGCGCCACCTTGTTGAGGGTTCACAAAGAGGATGATGTAACAAGGAACCAATCCTTCCCAGCAGGTGTGACTTCTTTGGTAAACAGGGAGTAACAAAAAAAACTACTATGTCAATAGGCCGCATTTACATAAAAATATGAAAACCCTAACTAAAGTTCCAATCTTAACTAATCATTGATAGTTTATAATACTCTTAATCTATATCCTTAATCTTTCATTTATTTCAATACTCTTGGAAACCCCACAGAATATTTATAAGTCAAAGCAAAATCCAATCTCAGCAAAAGAATGCAAATTATGTGAGAGAAATTTACTTTAAATTATTAACTGAACTCAAAGCAATAATCAAGGAAGATAAGTTATCTCAAGTATTCATCATTTATTTATTTCATAATCACACAAATTAATACTTTTAATTATTTTATTAACATTTAATTAGGAACTGATAGAAACATATAACTTTTAAAAATCTCATTCCTTAAACAAAACAAAAACTTCCTTCATCTATATTGATTAATTATCACATGTTGTTTCATAACATGTGTTACATTTAATTTACAGACCTTTAGATTTTACTTTACAACATCTCCCTTCGACTTATATAAAACAAATTCTTCTTAAACACTTTTTTTACAAATTTAACATTTTAACTCTTTCTCTTATTTACTCTCTCTCTTCCAAAAATAAAAAAATTTTTTTTTTTAGAAACAAATGCCTTCATGAAAAGTGGAGAATTCTTGTTTACAAACACAATTTTTCAGGCGCCCTTCTTGTCCTTTGAGAACGTCTGAGAATTGTTTCTTGATTTTCTTGTCCTCCATTTCTTTGCAGTTGTCCTTCATGAATACCAATTTCTTGATTTGGCAAATTATTTGAAATCCGTTCAGGTGTGGGTATACCTATGCCTGGTGATTGTTGTTTGGTTCTTGATGGAGATGTCATGGTTAATTCTGGTCCTAACAATGGTTCTTGCTCCATCATATTTGGTCTAGATATTTGTACTTCACCATCATCTTCAATACATGATTTATTTTGTTTTAAATGATCAGCATGAACGAACCTAGTCCGGTTTCCTTCTTTAATCAAATAAGTCACTGGACTTACTACCTTAACTACAGTTCCAGGCAACCAATTTACCTTTTCTTGTCTGACAGAACGAACAAAAATCTTATCTCCAGTTTGAAAAACTCTGGGGGAACCTCTGTGAACGTCAACCTTCCTTTTGATATCTTGTTGTTTCATTTCCATCTCCCTTGACAAATTCGGTTTCAAAAGACTCATTAAAGTCCGGGGCTTCATCTTTAAAAACATTTCAGAAGGGGTACATCCAGTGAAAGTATGTGGCGTGTTCCTATAAGCAAACAGGAAACTGTCTATTTTGTGTTGAAGTGTCCGCCTATGTTGGTTTTTCTTGTCATGAAGAAGCTGTTTAAGGAAAATATCTTTCACCGTCTGAACCATCCTCTCTGCCAGACCATTCGAAGCCGGATGATATGGTGGAGTTAGAACATGATGTACTCCGTTGGCAGTCAAAAATGCATCAAATTCACTTGAAGTGAACTGCGGTCCCCCATCAGTTACAATTGTTTGTGGAAGGCCATATGCAGCAAAACAGGATCTTAACTTCTCGATAGTTTTCAGAGAAGTCGTATTGGTCATGTGAAACAATTCCACCCATTTTGAACGGCTATCAACTAGGATGAGAAAATCATTTCCTTCAAAGTTTGCAAAATCTAAATGTAACCGTTGCCAATTTTGACTAGGCCACACCCAAGGCTGTAATGGCACTACTGGCATAGACTTCCGAGTCGATTAACAGATATTACATTCTGAAACAAATTTTTCAATGTCTTTGTCCATGTTAGGCCACCACACGTAACTTCTGCCCAGCGATTTCATGCGTGATTCACCTGGATGTTCTGAATGTAGAAGTAATAATACTTCTTTTCGATGTGTCGGCGGGATGACTACCCTCGTACCCCACAAGAGGCAGTCTTGTTCAACAGACAGCTGATGAACTTTATCTGAAAATGGCTTTAAATCATCACTTACATGACTAGGCCACCCATATAGCGTATATTCAAGGGCCCTTGATAAAACTGGATCACATTTTGTTGCTAAACCTATCTCTTTGTAGGTAATAGGTAAACTGTATGTGCTAGAGAAGAAATTTATTTCTTCAGCTTCAGCTGTTACATCATCACAGGGCAAATGGGAAATTGCATCAGCATCTTCAGCTGTTACTTCATTACAGGGCAAACGGGAAAGTGCATCAGCATTTGATATATCCGACCCTTTTCGATAGACAAGATCGTATTGATAAGCCGCAAGAATCAGCGCCCATCTTTGTATGCGAGCAGCTGATAACGTAGGTACTGCTTTAGTGGGACCTAATATAAAAGTTAAAGCTTTGTGGTCAGTCACTAACTTAAATCTACGACCATATAGAAATATATGAAATTTTTTTACTGCAAAAATTATTGCCAGAGCTTCTCTTTCTACTTGTGCATACTT
Source organism: Flexamia atlantica (assembly GCA_035578135.1). Lineage (NCBI taxonomy): Eukaryota > Metazoa > Arthropoda > Insecta > Hemiptera > Cicadellidae > Flexamia > Flexamia atlantica. Next base: position 58,688,671 of record JAQJVK010000006.1, read on the forward strand.
CATTTCACATTTTGACAAAGTTCTGGACGCAAAGGCGATAGGCCTTTCTGAACCATCTGGCAACACATGAGCCATTACGGCTCCAACTCCATATTGTGAACTATCACAAGTCACCAAAAGTTCCAAATTTTGGTCAAAAGGCATCAACACATTGTTTTGCACTAACAGATTTTTACTCTTCTTAAAAGATTCCTCACACTGAGTATCCCATACCCATTTTACTCCTTTATTAAGCAACCGATGAAGAGGATAGAGTAAAGACGACAAATTTGGTAAAAATTTACCATAATAGTTCAATAACCCAAGGAAAGAACGCAACTGTGTGATGTCTTTAGGCCTAGGAGCCGTAACAATAGCTTTAGTCAAATCTGGACTAGGATGAATTCCACTTCCATCCAGAAGATGTCCCAAAAATGAAACTTTTGTCTTGAAAAACTCACTTTTTGCTTCATTCAATTTAACCCCATATTCACTTAGCCTAGTCAACACCCTATGAACCAAGCTTACCATTTCTTCTTGAGTTCGAGCAACTAACAGAATGTCATCAAGGTAGCAAAAAGTGTTATGTATTCCTGACAGAATTTTGTCCATCACAGATTGAAACAATGGACCCGCACTTGAAATCCCAAAAGGTAAACGTGTATATCGATATAGTTTCTTGAAAGTATTTACAGTCAACAAGGGCTGTGAAGATTTCTTAACCTTAACCTGATTGTAAGCTGAAGCCAAATCAAGCTTACAAAAATATTTTGCACCTGAAATTTGAGCAAAAATTTCATCCGGGTTAGGCAATGGATAGTGGTCCGTTCTGATTACCTGATTCAGTGTGATTTTATAATTACCACAAATTCTTACTGAATTGTCCTTTTTTGGAACTACAACAATAGGTGTGCTCCATTCAGTTTGTGTCACAGGGTAGATAACACCATTATTTACTAAATTATTCAATTCTCTTTCCACTGCTGGACGTAACGAAAATGGCACACTATGCGGTTTGCAGAACACAGGAGTCACATTTTCCTTAAGTACTAATTCAACTTCTACGTTTTTAATTTCCCCAAAAGATGTTTCAAATATACTAGAATATTGTTTCTTTAACTCTTCTACGCTTAGACTAGAATTCTGAACCGTCTTACCGTTTACTTCATTGAGAGTAGAATTGTATCCTCCTTTCGTAACCTTATTCCAATCAAGCTTTATAGCTTCCATCCAGTTTCTTCCCATGAGTGCTGGTTGATTAGCCGTTGAGCTTTGAACGACTACTAAAGGCAAACATTTTCTTTTTCCATCGATGTTGTATACACTGGCCTGAAACTCTCCCAAAACGTTTATCTTTTCACCAGTATATGTTTTTAAACATAACTTACTTTTTTCCAGCTGCGGAACAGATTTCTGAAATTTTTCAAAATAAACTGTGTCCGGTAAAACACTAACAACAGCACCTGTGTCTATTACCATCTGTAATGGAACATCATTTATAACCATATTTGCAACAAAATTATTAGACCTACTTTTATCATTCGAATAAGCTATAGTAAACAACTCCAAATCCTTCGTAATAAACTTATCATCCTCTGGTGAGCGATCCTCTTCTTGATCACCCTCTCCTCCACAGAAATTCACTCTGGAATCATGTCTATGATTTACTTGACCTTGCCTATTTTTGTTTTGAGAACACATCACAAACAAATGTCCCTTGCGCTTACATAAATTACAACTATATTCTTTATAAGGGCAGCTTCTACCGTCATGATCCTTACCACAACGAAAACAAGATTTGGATCTAGTATTCGACATGAACTTCTTAGGCTTCCCCCTTACTAAACTAATATCACCAGAATGCTGGAAACTTTCAGTATGTAGAGACCTTATATTATGATCAGCATTTTCTATTAACAAGGCACCCTCAATGGCTTTATCAAACGTCAATTTTTCCCCCTCTGATAAAAGTTTACTTTGAATATGAGTAGATCTTAACCCACACAAAAATCTGTCTCTGAGTGCTTGATCCAAAAATGAATCAAATTTACAAGTTGTAGCCAACTTCCTGAGTTCAACGCTATAATCAGAAATTGATTCATTCTCCTTCTGATTCCTTTTATTAAACACAAACCTTTCGTAAATAACATTTTTCCTGGGAGCATAATGTGATTTCAGAACAGTCAACAATTCATTAAAACTTTTATCTTTAGGAACAGCAGGAATTAACAGATTCTTTAATGTTCCGTACATTTTAGGACCCATTAATGATATGAAATAGCCCTTTTTATCAGTGTCATTAATAGCATTGACCATAAAGAAATTCTCAAGTCTTTCAGAAAAGTTTTCGAATGATTCAACCTCCGGGTCAAACTCAGACAACTTACCTATTATTGTTTTGGCAGCCATAATTCTTTTTTTTTACCTAGAAATAAACTTGTATTTACTCAATATTTTACATCACTGGTTTACAATTTCTCTCAATATGGTTATCACCATTTCGTCGCCAAGTTTTCATAATCACACAAATTAATACTTTTAATTATTTTATTAACATTTAATTAGGAACTGATAGAAACATATAACTTTTAAAAATCTCATTCCTTAAACAAAACAAAAACTTCCTTCATCTATATTGATTAATTATCACATGTTGTTTCATAACATGTGTTACATTTAATTTACAGACCTTTAGATTTTACTTTACAACAATTTATACACTGAATGAAGGCAGGACTACAAAAAAAATTAACTCAAGTGAGCTGAGATACAATATTTATTAAGTATTGGTACCACCAAAATTCCATAATGTTACAGTTTAACAAGGTACTCTTGCTTGAAACAAACCAGCTCAGCAATAAAGATAATTAATAATTGATAATTAATTAAACTCCGTGTAAGATATTTACTTTATCCTCAAAGTCAGGGCTTATGACTTCAAACACCTGATAATAAATTCAGACTTAATTCAGAAAATATTTCCTTATTATCTACTTCTCTTCAATATTTTACTAATAATTCGATACTCAAAATACCATAGATAAACATTGATCAAAAATACATTTCGACGGTGGCCACCGGAACATCTAGACAAAACATAACAAGGCACAATAATATCTACACAATATATCAAGATAAATTTTATAACAACTACAATTAACTTCCACTCTGGTCCGGTGCGCTGTGCTGCGGCGACAGTCCCAAGAATGTCCGGTATGTCTCACTCAGGATGAGGAAAATATATAAGTCACTCACCAGTAGTAGTCTTCTGACACGCGCCCGTAAAAAAAAATCTAGCGGAAATCCGGCCGGAATTGATTGAAAGGCGGTGCAGCAACTACCAGCGGCGCGACAGATAGGCAGGCGGTAGGCGGAAGTGGAACGCTCCAGCCGGCGTCAGGGACGTGGGCCTCCAGGTCCACACGTAGCCGCATCCAGATCGGTCAGTCCAGGGGAGCGGTGATCCCAGAGTGGTCGGGGGAAAATACCCTCAGTAATTTTCAATTTGAAGAAACTTTAGATCCACCGACGAGGTGATGAGGGTCTTGACTCTTCAAGGTCCTGGCCTGAACTACCCAGAGTCCTTCCACAATGCCCGATTCTCCATTGTCGTGGAAGCTTCTAAGGAATGCAGCGTGCACGGACAATACGCTAGCCAACATGATTTGGCGTTCACCTTTGGATTGGAAAGTTCGGCCGAGACTTAGGCTTCGCGGCATTTATTTAACTCCTGTAGGGCGAGGGCAGGCAAAAGCACAACATCACCGTCTAGAATTTGCCCAACATTGAAGGCGCGCTACTTCAACTGGTTAAATCCATTAATGAGGTGATCAGTCTCATTCTATTTGGCATACGTGGTAAACGGTAAACGTTACAACACATTTCCAAAAATACCTCACAGAACTGAAGGTTTTGAATCAATGCCAGATTTTGTGATGTGTCCTGTATTGAATTTAAATAACTACAATTTTAACAAAATTAAAAGTACATAAACGACAACATGAATAGGTAAAATTGATTTTTCAATTTATTTTTTATGACAAATTACAATTTTGAGTACAATTTAGCTTTCTAATAACCAGTTTCTTAAGTATTAACTATTTTAGTTGACCCTAATCATAATCTGAAAAGGGTAATGGTCACATGTACAAATTAGAGTTGTTTACAATGAGCAGGTTAACATACAAAATTGCACACAGACACAATGCTAAAAAGACATAGTTAACGGCTATGTGACTGACCTTGTTGCTAACATTCAGCTATAAATATGTCATCGTCAACATTATCAGTTCCCTGAACTTTTAAGTAGGCCTTATCTAAATTATTCAGGTTTGAAAGAACCTGGTATATTACTTACCAACGAACTTTTGCCATTTAAAAGTACAGTAATCCCTCTTACCCCGAAATAATGGGGGCAGAACCATTTCGGATAAGCAGAATTTTTGGACCTAGCAGTCCGAACTCTGCAGCACCCCATTTATCGTAACTAGCAGTTAGATTTTTTACAATAAATTACAAGGAAATGGATATTTACATTTGTACAGTACAGTACGTTCTAATGCTTAGCAAAATAATCCGATATTTTTTTCTGGACTTTTTCCTCACAACGTTTACGGGCCGCCTTGTCCCTCCATCTTTTAAGCAGCAACAAATCAGCAGGTGTTGCATCAGACGATTGTTCCACAAATCGAAGGGCAACCTGAAACAACACCATTTATGTAGACCTACTGTTGCCGCCTACCTAAAAACTACCGTAATCGTAAGACCTCAAGTCCATTGAATGCTTCCTCAACTGTCACTCGGCCTAGTGCAGGTTCCAAATCAGCATCTGCGTCGTCTGCTTCACTTGCCGCTGATGGGCCTTGCACCATTTGAACAATGTCTGCGTCTGTCAGCTCATTTTCATCGTCAGCTTCGATCCATTCGCCCAATTTTTCTTCGTCAATGGTTTCACAACCAGGCACTTTCTGCAGTAGGTCAAATAAACTTTCGTAGTCTTCTTCTTCCCAGCCATCCGCTGATACAACACCATCATACAGTTTGTTCCAGGCTCTCTGTAGCGTTGACCCTTTAATTTTCTCCCACGACTGCGCACACCAGTAAACAATATGCTTCATGTTGACACATTTTAATGATTCGGTCAATGTCTTATTTCCATTTTCACTGTCGTGTAGAAGATGTCTCAATAGGAAACCCCTGTAGTGACGCTTGAATGATGATATGACACCTTGGTCCATCGGTTGGATAAGGCTTGTAACTTTTGCAGGTAAGAACTCCACCTTTATTTCTCCATCACTCAGTTGGCTTGGGTGTGTTGGGGCGTTATCAATCAATAGAATTGCTTTAATTGGCAACCCTCTTTCATTCAAGAAGCGCTTAACTTTCGGAACAAACTGTTTGTGAAACCATTCTGAAAACAGCTTCGTTGACATCCATGCGCTTTTTTGAGCTCTATAATAAACTAATCATTTGGGGCAATATTTTTTAGAGCTCTTAGTTTTGCCGCTTTTCCGATACACATTAAAGGAAGCCTACATGTGCCTGAAGCATTTGCTACCGTTAACACTGTTATTCTCTCTTTTTGCATTTTATGACCCGGCGCGGAACGTTCCTTAACACACGCCAAAGATTTTTTCGGTAACATTTTAAAATTCAACCCTGTCTCATCGGCATTAAATATTTGATCCTTAGTGTATCCCTCGATCATAATTTCAAATTCAGTTTTAAAAACATCAACAGCATTGTAGTCCGCGGACATTTTTTCCCCACATAAACTAATTTGGCGAATGCCGTAACGGTTCTTGAACCTATCTAACCATCCGTTGCTAGCAACAAAATCCTTTCCATCTTCATCTAAAAGTTCAGCAAGTAATTTGGCCTTTTCTTGAAGAACTAGTCCGGTCAATGGTACACCTTTATCCCTCTGTTGAGTGAACCAAAGAAACAGCGCTTCATTAACTTTTTTGTGATCCGCACATTTCATAGTTTTCCTATTCGGAATTTTGGTTGAATGTTCAATTAGTTTGTCCTTACACTTGACCCAATCACTCACAGTCGATATCCCTTCATTAAAATCTGCAGCAACGATTTTTAGTAAAGTCCCACTCTCGACACGTCTTACTGCTTCTAGTTTGTCCTTAATTTCCACAACGTTACGTTTTCTTTTCGAAGACATCGCACAAAATTAAGTTTTTTTTATAGTACTATACAGTAATATTACAGTCCTCAGAAATTAAAACAGTCAATCTAAAGTTAACACTAACTAATGTCTCAACCGTCACTACACTCTTTCACTGACAACAGAACGCCAAGCACTACCGTATGCGTACGCACTATGAGCAGTAACTGGAGTAAATGACTAATAGACAAAGCAACGACAACCATCCCTCCACCCCCTCCCCGCAGAATGTTTGGCGCGTTGACCTATGAATCACGGGAAAGGCCGATTTGGCCGCCCGGGTCATCGACCAACCCTCTGGCGGGCGCATCGCGGTAATTTTCCATACTCTGCCGAGCGTTTCGGTTAACCCGGGTTTCGGTTAAGCGAAGTTCGGTTAAGCAGGGTTTTACTGTAGTTGATGAACGAACAAAGTGAAGTGAATCTAATGTATTAGCGGAGTCAAAGATTCCTTGTATCTCACTGTGTATGTGTGTGGGTGTGTGTATGTAACGTGATAGCTCAAAAACGGTTACACTGATCATTTTCAAATTTTGCACAAACATTTAAAATCTCACCGAAAAGATGCCATTAAATTTTGGCTTCTTCATTAATTTGATTTAAAAGGTCATTAACTTAGTATTGCATTTATTGAACAATGGGATGCAAATTAATATAATTTAAAATACAACAGCAGGCCTCCAAGTCGTCCTACTTTTCCTACTTTTGAGTAGGAAAGTAGGAAAAATCCTACTTTTGACAAATTTGTCCTACTTTTTCATATTTTTTTGTTAATTTGCGCGAAAACGACTCTAATTTGCACTGTTAATCAAGTTGACAAATTTATCTTCCACCACTGATGTTTTATCTATATTATTAGTAAAACATTTATATGATTGAATATTTATTTGCTAATTTAAATATTTATTAATCATGCTTCTGAAGTACCAACATCTCCTTCTAAGTTTAATAAATTGTAAGAAAAATATTTCAAAATATAGTACTGCAACACTTATAGCTCTACAATATAAAATACAGATTTGTATCATACAACATTTGTACAAATTATAAATAAGTCTGTTCATTTGGAATTCAATTCAATTGAAAACTTCTTTATTCCAAAAAATAAATGTACATCAGTTCACATACAAGGAATAGAGTCAAAAACTACCATAATAACATTATAAATACAATATTTGTCACTTAAATGTAAATATATTTAATTATTTTAAAAAAATCCTAATTATGATTAAATTCTTCCAAAGAACACAAAGATGATTTCATCAAAAAATCCTCTAACAATTTGAGAAATTTATTGCAATTTTAGCGAATTTCCCCTATAGGGAAGAAGCTGTTACCGTAGTACTCATGGTAAGACCTAAGCCCGAGACCATGATAACTTTTTGTTTTGGGGCCCCCAGAAGCAAAAAACACTATTCGTTCATTTTCATAAATATATATATATATATATCTATATATATATATATATCTATGTATATATATATCTATGTATATATATATCTATGTATATATATATCTATATATATATATATGTGTCTTTAAGCACGATAACTCGCGTAAAAATGGTCCAATCTTAATGAAATTTGGCATGGATGTGTAAAGTAGTAATTATTCGGACGAGTTCGTAATTCAGCCCAATCCGACTACCGGAAGGGGGGGGTAAAGGGGGGTAAACCCCCCCAAAAATGGGTTTTTTGAGTTTTTTACATAGAAAAATAAAAATAATCCAATTTTTGTTGGCACCACTGAATTCAGCTCAAAAAAACAAACAATTTAGTATTTTGAATCACTGCTCTATGTCCATTGGTTACCGAGATGTTGAAAGTGGTAAACACAGTACGTTGTCCCAATGTTAACCTTATGGGAAATAAGTAAAATTCTATATCTCGCTTATTTCTCAACACATCTTGATAAAACTTGGTAAGTGGCTTCTTCTAGTTCAGATCTACTTAATATTGAATTAAAACCACCCAGTTTTAATATACCCGTAGCAGCAAACCTGCATACTCATTCCCCATGTTATTCTTATGGAGCTTCCAAAAACCTCTAAAATCTCGCTATGTTGGATTGAAATATGTTGTTTTGTACTGGAAATTCGCTGAGTATGCAGGTCTGCTGCAACGGGGGTATTTTCTGATTTTATTTGTCTTGGTAAACAGTCAAAAATTTGTTTCTGCAAAAGTGGTTTTTTTATTAAAAAAATTCAAGGTTGTGCTTTTCAACAAAGCAGTGTGATCGGTTGTCATAAGTGTGAGTAGAATTTCCAATGACAATTTTGTTAGCCTATTTAAAAATGTATATTTAATGGTTTCATAAATTACCAAGCTAAAAACTGTTAATTTGTTTAAAAAAATGTTGTTAACGTTTCCCATGATTCAATTCTTCATAATACATTAAAACTGTTCCCAATTTAGAGACAATGATTTTGTTCGGTATTTTTGCTTCCAATTACTACTTGCTAATGGTAACCCGCTTCACTGGGTTTTTACCCAGTGAATACAGTAGAGCACCGATTATCTGAACTAATTGGGGACAAAGGCTGTTCGGATAACTGAATATTCGGATAATCGAACATAAAAAGACAAAATTTAAAAATTATATATGTAACTCAAGTCTTACTAGTAAAAAGGCTAAAAAATTATCAAACAAAAATTATTCACATAATTTTTTTATGAAATTGATCAGAATCTAAAATATATACAATCCGATGTGTAACTGACTGATTAATAGATACAAATTCAAACCATACTTCCCGATGAGATAGAGACTTGAAATTTGGCACGAATGTTCCTTGGAGGGTCAATGTACAGGAAAAATTATCAAAACTGCACATTTTTTATTTAAACCCCCTTAAAAAATTATTAGAAATTCGCCAAAAAATGGTGTTTCAAGAAATCTTATTTTGACCTCTAGTGGCCTAATGGATGGTCCTATCGAGAAACGGACTGCACCATGTGCCACGGATTTTTCACGATCTACAACTTTGGTTCAGTGACTTTTTGCCGTATCTGGTCTCCTTCACCCTTAGATAGCTCTAGAAATTTCAATTTTCGAAGATCTTCCCTAGGTTTTCCAGTTCCAATTCACTTAATATTATACGTAGAGGGTTGAAAATTGGCACACGTAATCTCTATAGCAAATATGTTACAAATCACCAATAATATAACTATTTCTTATTAATTAAACACAAATAAAGTTAAAAAATCTTTGAAATCTGCCACTTGCTAGTGATTCTACTAATCTACTTTATCACTGAAATATGCCATGCAGTACATTACAGTTTATCTCAGATCGATCTTCTACTAATCTACTTTATCACTGAAATATGCCATGCAGTACATTGCAGTTTGGACATACAAAAATAAAGTCCACTTTAATAAAAAAATACTTTTATGATCGAGATTCATGTTTTTGATACATTCTCATTATGAACACCTGTAATGAGAAGATTTTTTATTTTCCTAAATAGCTGCAGAAACATTAATGAACGTAAGTTTAATTTTTGGTTCTCGGTGTTAATATAGTGTACTTCTATTAACCGTACTCTAGCCGATATCATAACCTTCCTACTTGACTTTTACCGTCTGGAGTTATAAAGTTCAAGGTGTTTTAATTGTCATGGCGTTTTCGTGCGTTGCCCGAGGTACCTTTCACCAGGGTGACTCTCGGTTTGCTGATTTTTCAGCTAACGCTCAGTGTATGGCTATAAGTGCAACTGCGGCAACGTGGCAGGCTCTGGGGGGCACTTTTAGCTCATACACTATTGACCAGATTCTGATGGCTGGTGATCGTAATTACACGAGATCTCGTCATGAGAATCAGGTCCTAAACAGGTATTTGTATCCTGAAGATCTCGTCCGAAAGCTTGAAATTGCAGACAAAGTAGTTTTCATCGAAGAAATCGCCTTTGTCTGCAACGGGCTAATGCCTTCTTGCAGTGATAATCTTGCGGAGGCAGTAACCCTGCTATCGTCAACCTTGCAGGACATTCTGCGAGAAGATTCCATTAATGGAGGCTTTCTTTTCACATCACAACTCGTGACAGTCGCTTTTTGGCGTAACCAAGGGCGGTTCTATCTATTTGATTCGCATGCTGTAAACGAATACCGTCAACGAGACTATGATGGGATAAATAACCTAGCACGGCTCTTCATGTGTGATTCCTTTTCCTCGCTAGCGTCTTTATTACTGGCAAACTGCGCTTTTAATGGCGGGGAATATAACATCACAGGTCTGAAGTTCTCTCGACCTGATGGCCATTGTGAAGATAGCCCGTCTGTTATCCCTCCCGTTGCCCCTCTTTCCTTCATTCGACCACTCCCTGAAACAAACACCACTAATGATAAAAAAGGCCCAGGAAGACCAAAAAAAATAAGAGGGGCCGTCCTAAGATTCTTGAGACTACGAGAGAAGAGCAATTAAAAGCAGCAAAAAAGAAATACATTGAGTCTCACCCAGAGAAAAACAGGGAAAACGTTCGTAGGTCTACTAAGAAACATCCAGAGGCCCATAGAGCAGCTGTCGAACGCTACAGTCAACAGCATCCTGAGGTTCATAGGGCTGCAGTCCGAGAGTATGAGCGTAGTCACTCTGATGCTTCTCTTCACAGAGTACAGACATTTCGTCTCAAGAATCCGAAATTGTCGGAACTTAGACATTTACCTGTCAATCTTGCACGCATTATAATTAATGAGGGTCCCATGTCACGTTGGATGGGGGATTTACTAGATCATATAACACCTTTTAAATTAAAAACTGTTAGTCTTTGGGATGTGAATTGCCATAGATGTCCTCATTGCCATGCACGGCTCTTCGAAGAAGAAAAGAACAGGAAAAAATGGTGCTGCGGTGAAGGGTTGTACAACGTTCTTGAACTTCCTCCTCTTCAAGAGCGATTTTATTTTGATCGTCGTTTCATTGACAGAGCGCGGGCCTATAATGATCTGTTTGCCTTTTGCGCCCTCGAAGTGTCAGGTGGGTACCGGCATCCTTCCGGTTTGTCTTTTTTTAAGATTGAAGGTAGGATGTACCATCAAGTTCTCGACGCTCCTGGTCAAAAGTTCACTACTTCTGCTGGGAACGTCCAGTTTGTAAATCGGTCCCGCCTGTACATCGATGACGGGGAAGAACGCCGAAACATTGCCGAGGGCAGATCTCTTGACGGGGTCATTACCGACGATATTACTCGTTTTCTTGCTCGAGAAAATCCATATATCGAGCAATACCGTCGGTTAAGTAATGAGCCGTCAGTGAACGCACACTTGGATTTTCAAATTACAAGTAGAGCTACCCATGGCCCTGTTCTTGGTGACCGGCAGACAGGTATTGAAGTGCATGCTGTCCTCAGCACAGACGATTCATCAAATACTGAACCTCGAAAATTGACCATCTGGAAGCACGGCTCAGCTAGACCTACTTCCATTGACCTTCTTAGTCCCCTCATGGAGCCTTTCCAGTATCCATTGCTTTATCCGCAAGGCACGTTAGGTTGGCATATTGGCCGTACTGACAATCGTGGCAACAAATTGTCTCAGTACAATTATTCTCGATGCCTTTTACTTTCTGAGCCGCGCTTCTCTCATCTTGGCCGCCTTTCTCAAGCGTGGCATGTTGAAATGTTCGCCAGGTATGAGGAGGAGAAATTGCGTTTCATAAAATTCTCTCAGGCCAAGCCAACTGGGAATGCCTTGCGGGTAGGGCCTTTAGATGAACTCATCGGCGCACAACAGGGGAGACAAGTCCTAAATGACATCAATAATGATGAAACTGTCCAAGGTGAGGGTGGGGCGCAGCCTGGTAAAGTTTACCTCCCAAGCACATTCACGGGGGGACCCAGGTACATGAAAGTACATTATGAGAACGCCATGGCTCTGGTGTCTCGTCTGGGAGCCCCCACGTTTTTCCTCACTTTTACTTATAGTGCAACTTGGGAGGAAAACAAAAAGGCTTGCCCCCGCGGTGGTAGTCGCAGCGACCCGGCTACGGCATGCAGAGTCTTCCAGATCAAACTTTTGGAACTCCTTCGAGATCTGCGTAGTGGAGCCATGTTTGGCAAACCAATCTTTCTTCTTTACGTAATTGAAACGCAAATGCGCGGGTTTCCACACGCGCATATTGTTTTCAAAATCGAAGGAGACGGCCCTGTTCAGGCTACTGACATAGACTCTATCATCCGCGCGGATATTCCTTCGGAGGAGGAGGCCGGAGGTCGGCTCAGGATGTTGGTCCTGAAACATATGATCCATGGCCCTTGTGGTACAGATCACAGGACTGACTTTCCCTGCTGGGATTCCGCCAAAGGTTACTGTACTAAATTCTTCCCGAAGCCCTGCTGTGAAACCACCCATGTTGATGAAAGGGGGTTCGTCCAATACAAACGGGACTACAACAACAAAGGTTCAATTAACTGTCGTAATAAATCTATTCCTGTTCACGATGGATGGGTAGTCCCATACAACGCAGCTTTGATTTTGAAATACGAGGCTCATATAAACTTGGAGCTTGCTTCCACCCGCCGTGTGATCAAGTACCTGTTCAAATATCTAATGAAGGGTGGTCACTCCGTTCAGCAAGCAAGACGACGAGGTTGAACATTATGTGACGAAGAGAATGGTGGGTGCCAGCGACGCATGCTGGAGGCTGTTGGATTTTCCTATCTCCAAGTCTGAACCCAGCGTTGAATGTCTTCCTGTTCATCTGGAAGGAAAACAATCAATCTGTTTTCGTCCTGGCGAGCTGGAAAATGCAACCACTAGGGCAAGCTCCAAGCTTATTTTGTATTTCGATCGGCCTCTTGATGCTGTGTTTGAAAATCTGACGTATCCATCCTTCTTTGAAAAATTCGTCGTACACACTAAAAGACCAAACATTGTGGAGGTATTCGAACATCAAGATGGCCAACATTTCATCACGGCCCGCCAGCGTGGGGAAAAGGTATGCAGATTGTTTTGGGTTTCTCCCAGCCGCAGTGAACTATATTATCTGCGCATTCTTCTATCGTTCGTTCCTTGCCGTGGTTACGCCGATCTCTTGTCTCGAGGTGGGCCCGACTGTCGTACTTTCCAGGAGGTCGCACGTAAACTCGGTTTGATAGAAGATAATGATGAGTATGACTACGCGCTGAGTGAGGCCGCTCAGTTTATGACTGGCCCGAGACTTCGTTCTTTCTTCGTCATTCTCTGCAACATGGGAGCTCCTGCAGCACTTCTGTGGGACAAGTTCCGCGACTCACTTTGCGAGGACCACTTAGAGCGGAACCTCAATGACAGAGAATTTGCATACACAATCTCTCTCATTGAAATAGACCAGAGTCTCAGGCGCCAAGGATCGTGTTTGGCCGATCATGGCCTCCCTGATGTTCAGGATGACACTTCTGAGTTCGGTAGGGAACTGCTCACTTACGGTAAAAATCAACAGAGTGCTTTGGTGGAAGAGTGGTTCCCCAGGCTCTCCGAAGATCAGAGGCTTGTATTTGAGTATGTTCGTTCTCTCTTTCATAACCGTGGCGATATTGCTTCTTCGAAAGTAATTTTTCTCGACGGTCCCGGGGGGTATGGGAAGACCTCACTCATTCGTGTAATCCTTGCCTACGTGAGGAGTTGTCACCAAGTGGCTCTCGCCGTGGCTAGCTCAGGGATCGCTGCCGGAAACCTGCCCGGTGGTACCACAGCTCACAGCATGTTCCGCCTACCACTCAATCTCGGCGACGGCACTGGATTTTGGAACATCACCAACGGTTTCCAGAGGGCTGAACTCATCAGAGCTTCCAAGCTCATTGTTTTTGATGAGGCACCGATGGCTCATCGATTCATTTTTGAAATTCTCGACAGATCTCTGAGAGATCTCATGAATACCCGTGTGCCATTTGGTGATAAGATCTTTCTGTGCTCTGGGGACTTCCGTCAGATCGCTCCCGTCGTTGCAAACGCACGTACGCCAATCGACATTGCATCTGTTTCACTTCGGGCGTCCCATCTGTGGCAGTGTTTCAACATCTTTTCTCTCACGACGCCACATAGGACCAGTGGTTGTACTGACTGCTCCGAATTCCTGCTTGCAGTCGGCAATGGGACAATTCCTTCAGTGTCACTGGGGGAGGGGCGGGACAATCAAAGTCTAATACCACTGCACGGTGTTAGACATGTGACGTCTTTGACTGATTTGATTTGCTCCGTTTTTCCTCGTGATGTCTTGATGAATCCCGATTTGTGTTCTCGACGGGCGATTCTCTCAACTCTAATTGTGAATGTCAAGGAGGTCAATGACAACATATTGCACTTACTTGACGGACACCTCTATGAGTTGAGAAGCGCCGACTCTGTCGACAAGGATAATGATGACGGTCTGGATGTCGACGTTCAGTTGCTGAACCAGGCTACTGGCAAGGGTGTTCCAGATCATATTCTGCGTTTGAAGATCGGTTCTGTGTGCCTCATCATGAGGAATCTTAACATCGCTGAAGGACTCGTGAACGGCACCAAAGTCATTGTGACTGCAATTACCAATCGGTTAATTACTGTCAGACTCCCTGGACAAACGGAGCATATATGTATCCCTAGAATAACATTTACGTTTCCGTTTGTCGAGGGATCGCCGCTTCGGGTCCGCCGACGTCAGTTCCCACTGATGTTGGCCTATTGTATGACTGGCCACAAGAGCCAGGGTCAGACAATAGATTCAGTTGGTGTTGATCTGCGCACAGACTGCTTCACTCGTGGACAGCTGTACGTGTTGCTTAGCAGGGTCAGACATCCAGATCACATTGTTGTACTTGTCCGCCCTGACAGGATCAATGAAGGAGTCGCCTATGCAAAAAACATTGTGTATGGCGAACTCCTTCTATAAAACCGATTATGACAAGCAGTAGGCTAGGGGATCTGCTTAGTTAAAACTCCCCGGTGTTGTATATATTTGTATGTTATTTAGATTTTTTCGACGGCAGAGGCGAGGAGGACTGCCTAAACAAACTCTCCGGTGTGAAATAATTTGTTTATTAGTTTAATATGGCAGAGGCAAGGGGGACTGCCTTGAGAAACTCCCCATTTCTTTGTTTCTAGTATATTATTAAGTTTGTAAATATGGTTCCTGCGTTTCCCGGCCTCCCCGTTGGCGGAACTGGATATGCCGCGATGCAACTTAAAGCACCGGCTAACTGACAGGGGAACATTAACTACTGAATTACTTAACATTTAATATTCACTATAACATTCTTACATCGTGTTCATACAACTTCATTTTAACTAATACATATTTTACTACTACTACCATAAATTTTTGATCATACCTACTTAAATTTTAATTCAACAACATATCTACCTACTATCAATGTTAATTTATCCTCAAACATACTACCTTCGAAATAAATCTCATCACCAGTTAACAACGCAACGACAACATTAATACAAATTGTAAATTACTAATGCTCTAGTTTAAGTCTAATTAATTTGACCATTAACACCATTTCCATCCTCTACTTTAGTCAAATCTTTTTCATCACTTTAACTCCACTACCAAACATTACTCTGATGGAGATTAATTTTGAATACAATTTAGTCCTTGAATAATAATTTTAAAAAAAACTCTTCCTTTGCCGGGAGACATCATCGGGGGCCTGGGGGCGGAGCCCCCAGCGAGCCGTAAGGCGAGTACATGGGTATACATTTCTAAAGAACAATTTATCATACAGTACACTGCATACTTTTTATTTAGAGAAAAAGTCCAAAATTTTTTTTGCTTTAGCCCTGACACTTTTTTTGGCGTGGGAATTTGAATTGCTTGAGGATCATGTTCAAAATATGAATTATTATGGCGTTCGGTTAACCGACGGTTTGGATGACCGACGTTCGGTTAATCAGCGCTCTACTGTAACAGCTGTTTATTTACTTTACATCGTAAACAACTATCAAAGCAAAGTACCTTCTGTAGGTTCATATTGGAATTTAAAAAATATATAAAGGCAAAAATATAAAGGCCATACCCCATCCTGAGTTTTACTTGATTTGGTTCCAAATTCAAACCTGGAAAAACCTGGAGGAGTACTTTTTTGTTTAATGGCAATTAAATTTAAATGTAACAAAATTAAATTGGTTTACAGACCTGTTTTCAAGTATAATCCAAATTGTTGCTAGTGGCAACTAGTTTTAACTCCTGTGTGGAGTCAGGCTGTTTAAGGGTGTTTTTCTCTTCATTTGAAGATCGTCGTTGGTTTAAAAGTTCTTATGACTTCTGTATAGACAGACACGAACATTATGAACAACGAAACACACTAAACAATTAATAATACTCAAAGAACAGACACGCTACCCAATATGAGCGAGGAAGAAGTCTAGACTAGACTTCTTAGATAGTCCCTTGTATGTTTTAGCACCTTTGTTAATGAAGTCTTTTGTGATTTAGACCAAATGACATTTTTTGTCATCCTGTTTTTAAGTCCATCCTTTGTTGATTGCAGATCACTAATTTAGGCAGCTGATAAAGATATTTTTGTACCTTTCAAAAAGTGTGTAGTTTGTGAAAATCCTTGTTCTAGTTCAGCATTACAATGGGGAATCACTGAAACTGCTTTGATTTTCTAAGAAGTCTAGTGTAGTCTAGTGTCTTCGGTCTGATGATGACTCCATAAGGAGTTAAAACTAGTCACCACTAGCAACAACTTTATAATTTCATTTTGTAATATTAATTGCTTTATATGCAACTGAAATTTGATCATGAACAGAAAAAAATTTCTTACTTAAGCAAATACTAGAACACAAGTTAGGGCTGATTAACTCATACATTATTCAACCTGTCATTCATTACACTGCTACTTCCCTTAATAGTTTTATTGACATCTCTAAGTTTATTAATAAATCAGGTAATGATTTCCACTTTCATTATAATTGGAGTTAACAGTAGTCATTTTTTAACATCTCAACTGAAAATTTATCCGGGCAATTTCGTTGGGGATTTTTTAAATACAAAGTATAGTACAGTCCCGATTATCCGAGGTTGTCGGGACCGAGGCTGCCTCGGATAACGAGAATCTCGGATAATACGGAGGTTGCTTATATTTTGAGGTTTGAGAGTTACAAGACCACAATTGGAAGTTTCTTGTTGGTAAAATCTTGTTTTAATATATCTAGGCTGGTAAAACAGAATTTCTAGTCAAAAAATCATTTGAATACAATACCAATATTTAAACCAAAAATGAGTAACCAAATAAACTTCGTCAAGGAAAATCGTCATTCGTCATATTAGTGTCTGTATTTGTACGCACGTTTGTTTATGGTGGGAGTTCACTACTGAAAAACTCAGTATCGAAGGGTGAGTCTTGGCCAATGCGAATGTGGTGGTTCAACTGGTACGATGTACTCGTTTCTTGTCATTCTCATAAGGCCCCATGCGGCAAATAGTTCGCCCAATATTTGGGCAAGTCATACTCACCATTGTTCAACGATAGTGAACTCCCGCCTTGCATCCAGCAGAAGACGTCTCGGTCAGTTCCTCCACTAATGATTTTCATTCAAAACACAAATTTAGGTCATTGGTAGTATTGGTATCATAAAATAATAGGCCCTACTTTGAATGTTTATTTAAATTATAAACTTGAATAAACGAATAAACTTACAAATTACAGGTAATTTATTTTTACTTTACCAAAAACTAACAACAATCACGTTATTATTATGTTTCGATCGAACTTAAAAATAATATATTCTTTAGCTTAGAACGACGTCGGATAATCCGGAGTCTCGGATAACTGGGGCTCGGATAATCGGGAGTGTACTGTAATCATATTTAGAGTTGTGTTATATACACTACTGTATTTTGGTGAAACGATATTCATTAAAAGTTTCTGCAGGATTTGTGTTCTTTAGTTTCATAAAACAATATCCTACTATTTTAAGGATTTTTGTGATGTTACTTTGTTCTAAATCTTGCTACAATTCAGCAAGAAAGTTTGATTTTTTACATGGAAAAAGGTCCTTGTTTTCCTACTTTTTGCCAAAAAAGTCCAACTTTTCCTACTTTTTGGCTTCCAAAAACCACTTGGGGACCTGCAACAGAAACTAGGGACTAAATATACGGCAAATATATTTTCCAAAAATGCAATTCGCACCTATTTACCAAAAAAGGCACATCACAGGCTATTTGGTTAACAACCCTCCAATTACTTTGAAAAATGTTCCATAATGATCACTAGTGGGAAACCCTAAATTCCCACTGGAAAAATCCCGAGGAAATGTTCTCCCAATGTCTTTTACTAAATCGACATTGGGAGAAAATAGGATAAAATATTATGATGATACATATATATTCTTCTAGTAAATAGGACGATCACCAAAATTGTGTATTCGCCGAGTTCCAGCAGTTTCCTCATAAATAGGCCAATTTTTACCATTCTTCACCATTTTTTTGCGTGTTCACTCAATAAAACAGTAAAATGAGTCTATAACCTTTTAAAAAAGCTACATGATGTGAATACTTTATTTTTCAAAATAATTAATCAATAATAAACTTATGAGGTATTTTAAAAAGCCTTGCATTAAAACGAGATATCTCGAGGTTGTTAACCAATGGGTTTCAAAGAAATTCAAATAAAATAAATAGTACTCTCGCTTTGTACTGTTTAATGAGCTTGACTAAAAAATTGAAAGTACATACAAACTCAATAAAAGTAAAATGTAACCAGTAGGTTTTCCTTTCTGTTCAATCTAGATTAGAACTTACATTATATAATTTTTCATTGCAGATGTCAGGGAGCACTCAGAGTACGATCACGAATGAAATCAATGAAACGTCCAAGAAACCAAGAGTGATAGAGTTTCACGTCAACGACTTTGTTGACGACGACTCGGCAAGTCTTGAATACTCGGAGGCTCTTGGCGAATCACACAAGACTCCTCTTATCAGATAAAAACATTACTTTGTGATAAATTCTCTAGCTTTACACATTGTTATACACTGTTGTTTGTTGTATTATAGATATATTTATTTGTTTTTAAGTTTTACATTTTAGCTTAGGTATGAAACTAAATATTTTATGTTATTATTCTAGTTACTGATATGATTTTTGTCCGATATTTTGTGAATGACCAAGTAAGATTTCATGTAGACTTATTTGAGACATGAATTTTGACAAAAAATTTTTCTGTGATGTATTGTTTTTTTTAATCTCTTGTTAAGTTAGAGAATTTATTTGTGAAGAAATTTCCTTGGAAGCTAAGGAAAGAAAGCTTAAGCCATTAACTCAAATTTTTCTGTTTCTTTTTTAAATACTTCGTTTTACTGCATAAATCATGATGTGTACAATGTAATGATGAATTCATTTTGTATTTGGTACTTAAATTATGAAAACAGTGAGATCAATAGCTTTCAATCCAATAAAATTCCTGTAGATTGTATCATTTAGAAACTACTTCAAACTTATCATAAATGAAGAATAGATATTTAAAACGAGTATTGTTCATATTTCAGGACACAAATAATCATAGTTACGAGAACTTATTTCATGTTTTTATCTTAGCATAATACATTTTATCTTGTAATAGTAGCTCAACTAAAAATTGAGGCAACCAAGGCAAGAGCTAATAAGGAAACAATTTTGAGACACGTAAAATGACAAATAATTTGTGAAGACGTTTATTTGTTACCTTTAATGTATAACTAATATTTTATGTTTAAGCTCTTGAAGACTGGATATTATAAATTATTTATATGATATAGAGTTAGATATTTTTTATGAAATATTTAAGTGTATTATAATGTATGAAAATTGTGAACGTCAATTAAATTGATTTGTATTTAAATGAACTCATGTTTACTAGTTATTTTTAACCTTTTCATTGGCAAAGAGAAAGTCCTGTGCCATTAACATATCATTTTAGAATTATTTCCCTTCTCTTTGTTAATTATGTCTTTGTTTTTACTAATCAGAGATGGCAAATGCCCACAAAAATCAAAATCAAAAAATAAGATCGCCATCACCAGCAATGAATTTCAAACAAAGAATCATGTCTTATAATGTTAAGTTCAATTTTACTCCATTAATTTATTCTTATTATCATATTTTTGTTGTTAAATTGGTAGTACCAATTAACAACAAAAGGTAACACTCTATCCTAGAACAAATGAAAGCAATTTACAGTCAGTGGAATATAAATTCCTTCATTTCTTTGTTCTGAGTTTAGTTAGATATGTATCTCTGACAAGTAACGTAATATAACATGGCAGTAAGTGAGCCAATTCTTTGTTTTTGTGACCTTTTGTTCCAAAACATATAAACAAAAGGAACTTCTACTATTTTTACAAATTAAGTTATAACATGTACTGAATAAAAGTTTTGGTCAAACCTAAACTAAAATTAGGTTATTTCATAATAAGCCAAAAGACAATAATTACAACTTTTAAGCCTTCTACACTTTTAAACTGGATTATTTCCTCATTCATTCATTTTTGGTTTAACTATCTGGGCAAATTGCAATTACCAAAAGTAACAAAAGCCTGGTATCAGTGACAAGGAAAAGGAAGTGTCATAAATTGGACTGTATCACACAGGAAGATAAGCAGTGTTTTACGACCAGCATGGAGTACAGTTTAGCTGACAGATAGGAATATCTACAACAAATTGAACAATGTGAAACATGTATATTTACCGTAAGGGTTAGGATGGATGGATGTGCGATAGTGTGCAAGGATGGGGAGGATGCGGAGGAGGTATGTGTGCAGGACTGTTCGGACAGTGAGGAAGATTGTGACAGTGACTGTGAGGACTTCTCAATGGCCTGGTATGAGATATTCTGTGTCTTAGCAGTGCCAATGGTCCTTATTCCAGGAATTGGGACGTGTCTTGTCTACCTCAGTACATGTTTGTGCAGTTGTGATACGTGAATATAAAAACTTAAGTAGCTAAAAGCTATTTTCCTTAAAAACATTGTATTGTGAACATAACAAAAAAACTGATTTAATGTAACAAATGTAAGTGGACAGCAATGTATAATTGTATCTTCTGTACAGTTTTTTAAAGCTTTGTGTAGCAATCTTGATCTTTCCAACAACATAAACTTTTCTGTTAATTTTATTTTCAGTACCTATAAGAGATGTTAGCAATAAATTTTTCAAGTATTTTTTTTACAAAGAGAAACTACAGTACATATCTAAACAGTGATAACACAACTTAATAATAAATACTAGTTTTTTCTATTATTAAAGATTTAGTACCAGATTTGAGATTGCTATTCTAATTTTATTTATTTAATCAAAACTATATTTTCAAAATGGAATCTACAACCCAAAATTAAATTTTGTTACAGCACATGAACAAAATTGTGTTTTTCTATGACTTTTAATTCTTAAACTTTTTAGCATAACTAGTTTTCTTGGTTGCAGCTTCGCTTGCAAACACTGCACTCTGCGGTTTACTTGTAGAACTATTACAGAGCATATCCATGTGTACAGCTGTAAAAGAAGTGAAGTGAGCTTGGTCAGATGTCGATTGATAGCGCCTCTGTTCCGAAACTTCAGCCCTTTACTGTACTTAAGTGACACTCTTTTTTTTTTAAATTCAGAGAAATACTGACAAATCTACATAAAATCCCTTTAAATTGACCTCTCAAATGTTAAAACCCATCCAGCCGTTATTTAGCTTTAACTGTAAAACTAAAACCTTGAATATTAATATATGGATAAATGTAGTACGGTTAAATTTGGGTACTAAACATAAAATTTTTTTTAAATAGTTAAATATGGTTTAAAAAAGGTATTCTGTTTACAAATAGACTGGTACTAAAAATCACTTAAGTTCTATAGTCATTTTTCTAAAACAGGATTTTCAAATCTTTCATGATGTTGACGGCCCCTCAAACTCTTCTGTCAAAGATGTTGTATGAAAAAAAAATTAAAGAATAGTGAATTACTACTGAAAAACACTTTTTTGAGAAACTGTTTCCAGTTATACCTGTCACTACTTAGACAACTGTTTTGCAAATGAACCGCGACAGGCTAAACTCAGTTGACAATCAATTAACGGCTGTACGTTTCATTGCAAATTGGCATAGAATTTTACACCAAGTGAGGGAATTAAAAACAGAAAGAATTAGTATTTTTACAGCTAACACAGGCTTTTGTAGTGTCTTTACATGATTTGATTTAATACTCGGATGTGAAATAAGAGGAAAATTAGGATAAACTGAGATAGATGCAATTATTACATTCAATAAGTTAATAAAGCCTTTTAATAAATAAATAACATTACATTTTATTAATCATTCAAATATTTAACTAACAAATGTAGATAAAATTGTAACAAAGGTAAGTACTTTCCTGGTAAAATATAACATGACAAGGTTAAAAACTATTGTCTTTGTTCAGAAACAGTTATAATTGGCATCAATAGAAAGATGGTCAGGGGCCCAAAACCCTCCCCCACAAAAAATGTTGGAATTGCATTAAAGGCTATAACTTTTTTTCAATTTCATAGCACCCCAAAAAAACTTTTTGCTTGCTACGGCTTTTCTTGACCTCCAGCCTGCACCAAAACTATGTAATTAGAGTTGTCACCGTTAATTGTTTTATTTCATTCCAAAATATCTTAATTCAATAAAGTACAAGTGTATATGAATGGCGTCATATATGTAATACCATTGCTCTATAGTGTTGTTGATTGCTCTGCAGCAAGCAGGTTCCATGAAGCTCGCTAACCACCTGAGGCTTTTTCAGTGTCTTAGTGTCACCAGTTTTATTCCAGCAATTTTACAGGTATAGATTAAATAATAACAATAATGCATAGCTCTAATTGGAAATTTTTGAGCTGATTGTATCGTCATTTTACCACCTTGTACAATTGTTATATTGTTCTTTTTATAATAAGCAGTGGCTATTAAATATCTTATCTTTGCTCTCTCTCTCTCATTTGAATAAAGACTTGTTGCATAACCTGCCAGTATAATTTTTTCCCAATTTCATTATCCCTTGTACAACTCTCTTACTTGTTCCAAGATATATTGAAACGGTTCTTCTGTCTGTTCTTTTAGAACGGCAGTTACGTAGTCTTCTGTCAAAGAATCAAAATTTTCTTGTGCTGAAAAGTAAAGTTTATAGTTAGTAAAATATGTAGCATAATGTGTCCTTAAAGTGAAAGTTCATTCTTTGGAGACATGATTAAAGAAAAATTCAGATTTCGACTTATTCAGTTCACCTTAGTCAATAATGTCTTTCTAAAACTCATATGCTATGAAAAATTATATTAAAACTGATTTCCCTAATGATTGTTGATAAATTACTTGAAATGTTATTTCTAAACGATTTGTGAAAAAATCCTCAGTCAATATTGATTTCTATAAGTAATTTTAATAGGTGTAGACAGTAAAATATTAAAAATATTTACAACTTGTCTGCAGGGGGAAAATATAAATACCCCCGTTGCAGCAGACCTGCATACTCAGCGAATTTCAAATGCAAAAAACATATTTCAATCAAACACAGCAAGATTTGACATGTTTTTGTAAGCTCCATAAGAATAACATGGGGAATGAGTATGCAGGTTTGCTGCTACAGGTATATTAGAACTGGGTGTTTTTAATTCAATATTTAGTAGATCTGAACTAGAAGAAGCAATTTACCAAGTTTGAACAATATATGTTGAGAAATAACCGAGATATAGAATTTTACTTATTCCCCATAAGGTTAACATTGAGACAACGTACTGTGTTTACCACTTTCAATATCTCGTAACCAATGGACATAGAGTTGTGATTCAAAATATAAAATTGTTTGTTTTTTTGAGCTGAATACAATGGTGCCCACAAAAATTCGATAAACTTTATTTTTCTATGTAAAAAACTCAAAAAACCCATTTTTGAGGGGGTTTATCCCCCTTTACCCCCCCTTCCGGTGGTCTGATCGGGCTGGTTCACGAACTCGTCCAATTGATTACCACTTTACATGTCCATACCAAATTTCATAAAGATCGGACCATTTTTGTGGCCGCTATCGTGCTAACAGACACACATATATATATATATATATATATATATATATATATATAAATTCGAACGAATAGTGTTTTTTGCTTCTGGGTGCCCCAAAACTAAAAGTTATAGTGGTCCCGAGCTTAGGTCTTACCATGAGACCTACGGTAATAGCTTCTTCCCTATAGGGAAATTCGCTAAAAAGTAACATCACCGAGTATTTAGAGGAACAACCCTAGCAACAAATTTGTTGAAGATTAGTTATCAATGAACACTGTAGACTCAATAATTGATATAATAACAGATAAATTATTCGTCACCTATTAAAAAGATGTAAGTCATTAATTTTGAGGATGACTGCCCTGACACTAATGCAAGGCCTCCCGCATATTCATTTACTTTGCTTTTCACTCTTACGTCAAGTAATTAACTACCACTTCGCTTCCAGTCTACCTTTGACTCAGCCATCTTGATTAATGTATTAAATATATTGCTATTCAGGGCCTGATTAACCACTTGGCTGACTAGGCTGTAGCCTAGGGCGCCAGCCATCCAGGGGCGCCACAGGATGGGGAATAAAAATTGTTTATATATTTTAAAATTAATTTAAAAAATAAAACAAAAGTCCCGCGCCCCCTTTTGTGTAAATGAGGCCTGTTTAGCAGTTTTTATCAAACCTAATTGTACATCATATAGTTTTACTGAGCAATGTTTGCTTGATTGCTTACTTGATCATGCTTGATTGCACAATTATCGAATTATCTTGATTACGGCTCCGAGGATTTCCTTCAAAGTCAGCAAATAACTAATTTCTGACTGAAAAACGTGTTCTATGCAGGTTACTTGGTCAGGGAAAAACTAATAACTCAATAAAATCACTTTTTTAGTGGAAAAAATTACATTATGAGTATGAGGGCCTCATCAGTTGACATGTACAAAAACAATGAAATGACGAAAATGTAAAAAATAACGTAATCAAATAAAGATTCTCCCAGCCTTAGCCCATGTGAGATCGGGATGTGAGCGTCTTTGTTATCCTCCAGTTGGTTCTGGTAAAATATTATAGTAAGCTGATGAGCTACTAAATATGAAATAATATTCTAATGAAGACTGTTACAATGAATCGATAGTATCTATACCTATAAAAGGCAAAGCCCTCACTCACTCACTCACTCACTCATTCACTCACTCACTCATCACTAATTCTCCAACTTCCCAATAACCCAGAAGGCTGAAGGTTCACTGTTTCTTTAGGCATTAAATAGGAAAACTAAATGGTTTTCATCCTAATCTGACCCTCGGACTCCGCCATGGACCCTCTCAAAGATCCCATATTATCCTTATGGCAGAATACAAATTGGTGAAATGTTTACATTTAAACAGATGTAAAATGCAAGAAATTTAGTGGAATGTCAAACCAGCTGTCAGGAATAGAACATAAAATAAATCACTGACTAGAGATACTTATAAGACCTTTCTTCCCCGTAACAGCTGTTAATGAAAGAGCTAATTTAAACCATTTATTTTATCTACATCATTAGAAAAAAATACTTTGCCTTTGTCTTTTAGAAAATTTCATTGATGGAATTATTACCATAGGTCTCACGGCAAGACCTAAGCGTGATACCATGATAACTTTTCATTTTGGAGCTCCCAGAAGCAAAAAACACTATTCAAACTATATTTAAAGCTGAAAACACAGTACATTGTCCCTATAGAAAAATTCTATATCTCGGTTATTACTCAACATATCTTGATAAAACTTGGTATGTGGTTTTTTTGGTTCAGATTCACCTGATATTGTTTTAAAACCACCAAATTTTTGAATGACTGTTGCAATAGACCTGCATACTCATTCCCCATTTTATTCTTATGGAAGAAATGAAATAAGGTCCTGCACGTAGTCTGGGGGTCTGCTGCAACGGGGGTATTTTTATGTTCAAGATAAAAAACCTTAGAATTTTTTGACATTAAATCAAGGAAATTTCTACGTTTTACGTACATAAACTTTCATGAAACAGAAAACTGCTTTAGGATTCTCTAAGTACGCAAGGTCTGCTGCGACGGAGATTTTATATTCCTGCTTAAGGGCCACTATACAGTATACCATGCATGCGAGCAGATTCAACGATATTGGGCATAAGCCTTCCCAGGGCAGTTGCACCCTTGAGGCCTTTATCGGTGGGACGCTGAATCAGCTCATATGTATAGTACAGGAAGGCCAAATAGAAATACCTCCTGCGGGGGGGCAGCAATAGAATAACTCCAGTCGCAGCAGACCTGCGGACTTTGAGGATTCCTGAAAACATCTTTCTGGTTAATGAAAGCCCATCTTCTTTATATTTGTCCAATACCACTTACCTATCATTGCTCAGCCCAAACTACAAGACTTAGAACCTTCGACCTTTGCATGGACGATCTTAAGGGCATAAGCATCCCCTAAGAACGGGTTTTTTAATTCAAAGTTTCAAGGGTTTTGGCGGGGTTGAAGTTTATAAATTTTCCTACGCAAGTGGAATGGATGATCTTTTGTTTATTTTTCAAAGTTCATTTAACAGGCAGGTGGTTTAACAGGCAGCTTCACATATGGATACGATTTTACAGCTGATTTATGAATTTGGTTACTTTCATAATGGTTTTATAGTTGTTTTGTTGATTTTTTAGGTGACATGTACTATGTTAAATATATAAAAGTTAAATTTAGTTTAGTTAGTTAACTTAAAGTCGTCATTCGTTTTTGTACCTCATCTGTTTAATCATAGACTCAGTATGTGGCCCTATCTTCATTTAGGCAGCGGGAGTTACAGTTTTTATCGTGAGCAAAGCCATGGGTAACTGCTGCTAGTAACCTATAACTGAGTCAGATGTGGGAGAAGTCAAAAGTAGAAAAGAAGAGCAGTGGGGGTGTAAGTTGCGAGAGTGTCAGTTGAATAGTGTCACAGGCAGAGGTGACTTATCCGAGAGAACCGTAGCCAAAACTGATTAGAATTAAATGAAATAAAATGAAAAATGACTTTATTAAAGAAGCGAAGTTAGGACCTGCAAGTCCTCTGTACCAAAGAATGGACTTATATTTGTGATAATTTTTGTCTGCGCTGATCATGGTTCAGTTATTTTTTAGGTTGAATGTAGTTTTTTAAGCTATTAGTTCTGGAGGAATTAAATCGTAATTTCATTGTATGTACGATACAACTGGCGATATATAGGGGAATAAGGGGGGGTGAAGGGGAGGGGGCGCCAAATCAACTCAAGCCTAGGGGCGCCATACCTCTTAATCAGGCCCTGTTGCTATTAATGTTAAAAGCTATTTTTTATTTTGAATTTGTGCTTCATTATATTTTAGGAAGTACCATTTGCTATAAAAACAATGGAATGAAAATTCCTTCTCCCTCTTTGAATTAGGACGAAATAGAGGGTTGTACATTATTTTACCTCAAATGTGCGGAGCCTTGCTCCTTGACATTTCACACACCATGCTATATTCTCTTTACAGTCAGCTGAGTTTACAAACAGCTGTTATGATTGTTCTGTTTTATATTTTAGAGTTAATTTTGTTGCTAATATAGCAACCCAATTGACTCAATGTTAAATCTTTTCGAATTTAAATTTTGTATTTATGGGCCTTTTCACATTAGGCACGTTGGCTTCTCTTTGCTGAATCTTGTGGTTTTCATTGTTGACACTTCTAAGCCACGGTCACCAGGTGTGAACACGTGCAATTGAAGCAATATTATTGAGAGTGCAGTGAGTCCGAGTCACTAGCAGCGGGCGCCTATTGTCAAAAGGCTCTAACTCTTAAATTTGTTTATTTTACAGTTACATTTTAAGTATTTTTTAGTACTTAATTAGATTATTTTAGGCCAAGTAACCTACAAAGAACACACTTTTGAGTCAGAAATTAGTTAATTCCAGATTTTGAAGGAAATCCTCAAAGCCAAGTTGTGCAATCAAGCAAACAATCAATCAAGCATTGCTCATATAAGATTTTACTATACATATGAGAAACAAACCAAGTAACCAATTGGCATATTTTGACAGAACAGTTCCGTCAAAGGAATTCTATGACCTCAGGGCGCTGTGAGAGAGGGATTGGTCTAGTAGTTCACTGGTTTGCTGCAAAAGGGTCGACTGTAGGCTTTATGCACCAATCGTTCTCTGGGCTGATGGTGGCACCTTAGCTCTGTTGGCTAGTGCGCTATACTGACGAGTATAGCATTGAAGTCATTCAGAGGTACATGGGTTCGATTTCCGACCATGCCCAGTCCCTATTAGGCTAGCAAATGTGTGGTAAAGTTGGTGTGAGGGCCCACCTAAAATAAACGGTGACCGGCTTGGGTGGAAGCTGACGACATTTGTACGTTTAATAGGGATTGCAGTGGATAACTGTTTTGCTTCTTTATACCCTTGTTTTTTTAATTTTTAATTAATTAATTCAGCATATTGTCAATACATACGGACGATCAAAAAGGATTTAACCAAAATATTAGACCAAATACAGACAAAATAAACATATTAAAATTAAAACTTCAGAAATAAAAAAAATAGTGGGTCAAAGGGTTAAACAGCTTTATAACCAATGAAATGTACACTTACTTTTGATCATCAAGTGCCCAAACAATTCACACAGAGCTGGACCCACAAATTTATACACATCCCTACCTGAAAAAGACAAAAAATAGAAGTAGCATTGGGTGGCCTAGTAAATCCTGCTTGCACTGTTTTCAGGTGTGCCAGATATGAGGATAATTAATCTGGATAGCCCAGACTTTTTAATTATTCTTTGATCGAAAAAATCCTCAACCATGAAAGATGAAAGTCTTCCCCCTAGCATTTGTACGGAAAGTAGGAATATTTTCCTGGCTGTTTCACTGTTGTAAGTGTCACTCTCGTGATATTCTCATCTGCAGCTTGCTGGTTAAACACAATAATTTTTTGTCTTATTTGTAACTGTTTACAAAAACAATAGACAAAGTTAAATCTAAACAAAAAATTGTCATTTGAAACAGAATTTGAATAATTCAACTGATTAGCTGTGAGAGTGGAGCCGGCTCCAGACATGCATCTTTGGAATGCACCGAATGTTTGGCGTTTGGCAAACTATAGATCTTGCTATTTGCCTATTAACGAGCATGTCTACACACATGTGGGGTTTTCCGAGCAATACACTGGGTTCTGTTTCCCAATTATTTGACCACTTTGATGTGTGCAAAAGACCAATACTAAATGGGAAACAACAAGCACGAATGTTTGCTGCTTGCCAAATAGACACACACCCATCCACACTACTCGCAATTCGGCAAGTCTCTGCTTGCTGCATGCCAAATAACACGTCTGGATCCAGCTTTGGAAGAGGGGGAAAGTAAACATACCCCTTTTTAACTGCATATTTTGACTGAACAAAGATTAACAAATGTAAGCAAACAATATTCAAATTGTTATTCAACAGCCGTAATTTGACGTTTAGAGTTGGCCAACATCATACTAAATTATAAAACAGCTGACACAAAACTGTTGAATAATAAAGCTCTTTCCCAACCTATGAAAGGAAATAGTCAACTTGCGACGAGGTCATTACCTTTCCAGATTTGTTGTATTAGTCTAATCACAAAGGTAACTTGAAATCAACTGATTATTTTCAATAGCGAGAACAAAATGGAAGCCAAACTCTTAAAGGTGAACTAGTTGTAAAATCTTTGCTATGTGAAGTAATTAGCTTATTTTTTTTTGTTATATTGAGCTGTATAACAAAAAATATACTTCATCAAACAGATCCTAGGTTGCTTCTATAACTCTGTAATTTTCTGATCGAAATGCGTCACTTTTAGCCCTATTGATAAAATATAATTGCTTCAGCCAATTGTGATTTTGCATGTCACCGTAAAGGACATTGGTTATCCTCCTCCCCCAAAACATTTCTCCATCCACTCCCAAAGTATCTCAGAAAGTAGTCCTGTTAAAAGAAAATCTGTCTATAGGCAATTGTTTTTATTCATAAGTTTATTATCAACAACTTACATTCCATTGGTTTACGAGCCCACACGTAGACTCTCACACAGTCTCTCACAGGTCCTGGGCTGTTATTGTTGAATGCAGACCCTCTGGTAACTGTCATGTTGTGTGCCAAATCATTTTCCTGAAGTAAATTAACAAGTTTGAATACATCCCTGAAATGAGAACACAAATTACACTCATTTTCCATAAGTTATTTGCTGCATATACTCTGAGAGCAAAAAGATAAATATGATTAAAAAACAACTTAATATAGCAGAGTCCCGATAATCCGAACTTTGGTAATCCAAAATTCTGCTCAATCTGCACCGCTAATGGAATGGGAAACTTTCTATCGTGGGTAAAAAATGGATGAACTGTGCAACAGATGTAAACGGCCTTCAATTTTACGGTGCGCAGACAGCGGGAGTAATTTTACGAAAGACGATCGCATACGTTTATTGTCCTTGGATGGGTAGGTGAAACATGTCAATTGTAGGTAATAGTATGAATAACTTTGGAAAAGAAGTGAACGACCGTGAAATTTAATTGTGTGTACTTACTGATCGCAGAAACAACTTTGTTAAGTAACTAAGCAAAAGGCTATTTAATTCCATCGTACATATTTACTGGTTACGGGTTTTAAACACGGCAGCAGCAGAAGTAGATTTGCAATAGATGATTGCGCATCTTCGTTAATCATAGAAAAAGGACAATGTAACTCGCAAATACCTTTGGAAAATTTAATCAAGTGTATTTTGATCCTGATTGCAGATGATTAGCAAGAATAAATTAAACATTATATTTAATAAATATTTTTATATTAGTTATAGTTCTGCTTAATCTGGAATATTTGCTAATCCGAAATGGGCCCCAATTAATTATTTCAGATTATTGAGAATTTTACGGTCTTTTGATATATATTGCAAAGGTATTTGCAGAATTGTATAGTTGTTTTTCCACAATCAATAAAGATGCGTGATCATATTTCGCAAATCTACTTCTGCCACCGCCACTGTACCCAATTTAATGGCAAATGAATAAACAAATCTTAATGATTGAAACAAAATAATCTTTCCAGTAAAATAGTGAACTTTGAAATTCTAACCAAAAATATAAACATAATAAGTAGGCCAGCTAGAAACTAACAGATATTATGCTGCTAGGTCTAGTCCTATTGTCCCCCCCCCCCCCCCCCCCAATGAGTGTTGCGGCCAAAAGCTCCACGCTTGGTCTCAAAGTGAGCCGAGTTTTACTGCTGATCTACCACAGATTTCAGTTTTTTAGCGTTTTATAGTGGCAATGTCCATTGAAAATCCCAGAGAATGCGAACTGATTGCTGTAGTGTTTGGATCCGTACAAGTTTACTACAAGTTGAATTAATGCCTTGACGAGAAAAAAACTAATCTGAGCCTAGAGTGAGACCCTAAGTACTCCCTTCCCCCCTTGGACTTGACATTCCATACATAACAAGCGATGTGGGAAAATCCCATCACAGACAATGAGTTTCTGATCCACGACGACATCCACCCCCATGCAGCTACCATGTCCATACAACTTTGTCACCTTGAGTGGGAGATTTCTGGACAAATCTTGTAGAGCTCTTACCTGGTCCCAAGGTTATAACTTGGAAGGCTACAAAAGGTAAATACCACCTTCTATTGTCTAAGTTAACAGTGAACTTTTAGACAGGAAAAGTTTGCAAATGATAAGGATCTGTAAGATGCAAATTTATCAGTTCCTATGCACTCAGCGGGATTTGAATGGGCACCGCTATTTTTAAATGCTGTAAAAATAAAATAAGTGTTTGGTCAGCAGAGAGACTCAGCTCCCAGTTCAGCCATGAGCCCAATTTATAGCCATGCACTTAGTTGCTGGGGAGGAACAACAATACTAGAGATAGCGGGAAAACGTCTGTTTCTTTCTGGGCAGCCCTCATATATGGCTTACCTAACAAATAAGTCAATTTTTTTGTCTCTGCTCAGCTGAAACACAAATCCTTGACTGGGGAAAGACAGCAGCATGTAGCAGGGACCAGACAAATGACTTACTTCCTGCAAACAAAATCAACATTTTCCTTCGTACTTATACAATAAAAAAGAGAAAATGTAAATGAAATTGAAATATTAAGATATTTAATACTTTTTAAGACCAAACTGCACTCTCCAATTACTGTATGAATTTAGTACACCAAACAATAGCCACATTATTTGTTGCATTGAAAAATGTTCATGAGATAGAACATTCTTCATTTTTTTAGAAGAACATGTATATCTTTTTAGTATCCTCAATAAGAATAAAATCTGATTAACGATACATTGACCGACTAGCAATAAAAAGTATAAAAAATGTTTTCATGAAATAATTAGTGGGTTAGATTTTATACATTTTACAGTCATTGATATCAAGACGCTTATATTATCAAGATGGTAAGACTCAAAAATCCAACTAAGGAATTCAAAGTATTTTGTTAATGATAGGTACTTTACTTACAATTGTTTCAAGCAGCATTTGCTCCTCTAGGTAGTAAAAGTGGAAATGGAGGTGATTGACAGAAGCATTTGCGCACAAACCGTTGAATCCCATTCTCAATGCCCTACACAAGCACATTGATGATCAAGTGTTTACTTAAAAAGGAATTTTGTACTGTTATTAATGGCCAATTGACATTGGTCAAATAACTCGGCTGAGTAAAGTGCTGAGCTGCTAGGATTTTTTGAATTGGATTTTCCGGTCAACTCGCCCGCTACTCAACTAATTCAACTATTTACACTTGGCATGTAGAAAGTCAACTACTAACTCGCCTTCTTGCTCAGCCTTCTACTAAACCAATGTAAACCGGTCTAAAAGACTTATTTGAAAGTGATCAAAATTAATCACTAACCCTTTAATTGCAATATTGCAATACAGGAGAACTTCTCAATCAGTTTTCACAAATTTTCATAAAAAGATTTCCATGATATAAAATTTAAAAATATAAAAAAATCATGGAAAAAAGTTGTGGGCGAGTCCAGATATAACTTCAAATTATTTGAAGTCAATTAACTTGTTGAGATTAAGTGTATTTTAGGAGTGTTACAAATAAGTACTGATACTTCATATACTTCACTAAGATATACTTCATATACTTCACTTAGATACTTCACTAAGAAAGATTCAAACAATTTTGTACCTTTTATGAAAATAATTTATTCTCTATACCTACTTACGGTGACTTGCTCAGAAGAAAAACTTCCATAGCAGTTACGAGGCTCTCTTCAGTCATAATTTGAGGGAGACAATCGTATAAAGATGGCAGCAGTAGAGAATGGCCAAAACCCAATGGGCTCACATTGATTGCTAAGTAATTCTCTGAAAAAAAATAGCGAAGATTAAATTGAGAAAATAAAAGAATGTGAGAAAATAAATAAGAAGACGGCAACTTATCATTATTGATTCAAAATAATGAATCAATGATTAACTAATATTGATTTGCCCTAAAGCAATTAAGTTAATTGAAAATTAAAATAAAATGGACATAAATTCATTCACTATAGAGTCAATAATTGAATGTTGTGGGTTGGAGGTGTTGACATTTGAACCGATGTTAGTATTATGTATCTATAGACCCCCCCCATAATAATAAGAAAAGTTTTAATATTTTCCTACAAAAATTCAACCAATTGTTAAAGCATGTAGTATTGAAATACCCTAAGCATACATTGTTCTGTGCAGGAGACTACAATTGTAATTTTTTGAAAAATGAACCTAACACACAGAAACTTAGAGAATGTTTAGAAAGTTTTAAACTATGTATTCCTATTACCAAACCTACTAGAATAACTAATTTGTCTAAAACCTGCATAGACAACATTTTTACCAATTCTGACCTCAAGCACTGTATGATTCAAGTTCTTGATTTTGATTTGTGTGACCACACAAATCAATTTTTATCGTATCAAGCACAATCTAGTATAGAGACTGAAAGCAAAATTAAAAAATTTAGAAATTATAGCAGACAAAACATAAACAATTTTTATAAATTTGCAAATAATGAGACATGGGATTTTCTGTATTCCACCTTGAATACTGATCCCAATATTTTATATAAAATGTTTTTAACTGTATTTAAAGAATATTTTGATTCCGCCTTTCCCATTAGAACCAAAAAAATTAAGACTAATTGCAAAGAAAAGATTGGGTAACAAATGGTATTATAGTTTCTAGCTTAAGAAAGAAAGAACTTCATTGTTTAGCTAAACATTCTAGGGATGTGCAATTTTTAAACTATGTAAAGCAGTATAAGGTTACTTTTAAAAAAGTAGTAAATGCTGCAAAAATGCTCAGCAATTCAAAGAAATTGTTAAACTCCAATAACAAAGTAAAAACAGCTTGGCAAATTGTAAAATTAGAGACTAATAAGAAAGAGTTGCCCAACAAAATAGACGAAATAGTAACAACCAAAGGCGTTACTAAAGATCCAAAAGAAATCGTCCAACTGTTCAATTAATTCTTTTTAGGTATAAGCAAATGTTTAAAACTAAATCCTAATACTGAAAATGCTTTGTTAATGTTAAGTGATTGTTATGCTTACAAAACCATTGATTGCATGATTACTAACTTTAAATGTGTTCAGCCCAAAGATATTGAAAAAATGTTAAAAGAAATTAATCCTCCAAGGTCAGCTGGATGGGATGACATACCACCGTTTATAATTAAGAAATGTTCTAAATCATTGAGCCATCCTCTTGCTTTTTTAGTGAATTTGTCATTCAAAAAAGGAGTTTTTCCGGAACTTCTGAAATACAGTATTGTAAGGCCAATTTTTAAAAAAGGGAATCAAACTCAGCTAGAAAATTACCGCCCCATATCTATTTTGCCTGCATTCTCAAAAGTTTTTGAAAAAGCCATTCATGATCAAATTGTTAACTTTCTAGATAGCAACAATATTCTGAGCAATGAACAATTCGGATTTCATAAAAATAGAAGTACAACCGAAGCTATGTTTGAGTTAGTTTCAACATTAACAGATGCTGTTGATAGGTCACACTATGCGGTTGGCCTCTTTTGCGACCTTTCAAAGGCCTTTGACTGTCTGAATTTTAAGATTCTTTTGGAAAGCTTTCTTTTTATGGCATTAAAGGGACCAGTTTGAATTTAATAAAATCATACCTGAAAAATATAAAGCAAAAAATAAGACTGACTGACCAAAGTGAAGAATCTATTTTCCAGGAAGTTCTGGAAGGAGTTCCTCAAGGGTCTATTCTTGGCCCTCTTCTTTTTATTATCTATGTGAATGACTTGCTTAAGATGAATCTTCACTCAAAACTCCTCATGCATGCCGATGATACAACAGCCCTTATTCAAAACATAAATTCTAATTGTTTGGAAGAAAACTTGCTTGATGATTTGGAAATTTTAAAGAATTGGTTTACAGCCAACAATCTTCACCTCAACCAAAATAAAACTCAAATATTGAATTTTCACACAAATTATAAAAAAAGTCTCAAGTCAAATTTCCAGCCTCTGAATGGATTAATTCCTCAATCAAAATCTTGCAATTTTTTGGGAATAAAGTTGGATTCTTCATTTACATGGAAGGTGCACATTGAACAGTTGATAGGGAAATTAAATAAGTCTTTTTATGTTACTCTTACTCTTTCAAAAATAGTTAACTTTGAAATGCTTAAAATGATTTATTATGCCTACTTCTACTCTAATCTCATTTATGGCATAGAATTCTGGGGCAACTCTTCAGACATAAACAAAATATTTTATATTCAGAAAAAAATTATTAGAGTTATTGCAAATGTAAAGCCGAAAACATCTTGTAGGAATTTTTTTATTGTACATAAAATCTTAACTGTTCCATGTGTATACATATACAGATCATTAGTTTTTGTTAAGAAAAATGTTGACAAATTTGAAAATAGATTTAACTGTGCTTACAATTTCCGAAATACTGACACGCTGCATTACCCAATCCACAATACCAGTCTTTTGGCAAATAACTTAAACTACATGGGGAGGAAGTTGTACAATAACTTACCTAATTACATCAAAGAATCCAAAACTGATAAATTGTTTGAAAAGAATGTTCAATCCTTTTTAACTCAAAGATGTTTCTACAGTGTAGAAGATTACTTAAATGATAAGAATCTTACTTGACTAAGATAATCTCATTAGCCTATATTTGTTTTTATAGTATTTTTTTATAACTTTGTAATTAAAATTCATCTTAGAACTGACTAATCACCTGCCAATGTGAGTGTATTACTCTAGTATATCTTGGTGTAATGTGATCATTGTATAAATAAATAAATAAATAAAAAAATTAATTAATTAAAATACAAATGCAGACAAAGACAATGGGTACATCCAGTGCTTGATTTGCGGCGGAACGGGGCGGAACGGCGTTCCGGGACCTCTTTTTGCCACAAGAGTCGATCGTGTATAATCGGCCGGAGAATTTTTTGCAAGAGACAATTGTGTGTAATCGGACGGATAATTTGCTGCAAAATACAATCGCGTACAATCGGCCTGAGAATTTGCCACGAGAGGCGATCGCGTGTAATCGGACGGACACTTTGCCGCACAAGACAATCGCGTGTAATCGGACGGAGAATTTGCCGCAAAAGACGATCGCGTATGATCGGCCGAAGAATTCGCCGCACAAGACAATCGCGTGTAATCGGCCAGGAAATGTGCTGCAAAAGTCGATCGCGTATGATCGGCCGTAGAATTCGCTATAAGAGAGGATTATGTGTAACTGGCCGGAGTACCGAAAATAACGATCGCTTAAAATTACGGAATTAACGCACGGAATTTCGGCCTGAAATTGGCGCTCTCTCTGTAATTAATGCTCTTTTGCTAAGCCGAATCTCTTTTGCTTGTGCTAAGCCGAATCTTGAAAAAGCCAAAAGACTCTCACAAGGCGTCTTAAAAAAATTAGATTTTTTAAGGCAATTTATTTTTTAGTAAAATAATGCTTTGTTGGTTTTTAATTTACTTATCAAAAATTTGAGTCGGATAAAATGTGACTTTTTAATTCAACCTAATTAATCACAGAACCAAACAATAGGCTACTTTATTAAGGGAAACAATGATAAGGAGGGGGGGGCTATGTAAAAATTTTCAAATTACAGTTCCGGTACCTCAATTTTTACAAATCAAGCACTGGGTACATCACAAAAATAGTAGGTACCCGTAGTCCTTAGAACTGGTATGTCAGTTTGGTTACCAAATTTGAATTTTCTGAATACAAATTTATTCTGAAATTTGAATAAATTTGCTACTTACTAAGCTTCATGAAATTGTAAAGTTCAAAACTTTAAAACAGCTGAGTTTTCCCAATTGTTGCAATTATCATAATGTCTAGTACTGTATAATTTTGATTCCTCATTGCATCTCAGGGAACTTCAACTCCCAGTTTAGCTCAAATACCTAGACAAGGTCTAAAAGCTCTGAAGGAGTATTGGATCTTCCCGGATTGTCCAATAGGTAAGGGTGTCTTGGAAAAGTCCCTTGACCCAAAGCGGGATTTACAGACATTGAGGCTCTAGGCCAAGCCTTATCTGCAGTTCCCATTGCTTCGAATTAGAAGTTACTCTGTAATTATTTGTTTTAGGAAATACTTGGTGACCAATAAACTTAACTAAAATTGGAAGTTAAGTCATACATTTTTGATACCTTAAAAAGTACAAAGATATTTTTTATAACTTTTGCGGCCCCCTCTAAGCCTAGCAGGCACAGTGGTAAATCAGGCACTGCCCTTACCTGACTGGACTCTTTTAAGATTAGTTTTTAGCAGTACCTGTCATACACATGAAGCCCTTCTGGGTGGCGGTCCATGTCTGGCAGGGGCATGGAAGGACATCGATAAGAGAATATGGCAGTATGGTAATATGGTTTGAATCGTCTGAGGATTCCAGAGCCTAAATGTTGATGGTAGTGTTTTCTTCCTCTTGAGGCAAGGCTAAACTAAGCGGTAAGGCTTTTTAACATTAATACTTACACGTCTTTGAATCTTTATATTGTCCCTGTAATCCAGCTACTTGTAGGTAACGAATTGTAGATGGTATTAAGCAATTGCTTTGTGGATGCATTATTCCCCAGTGGGGATTAACATATTAGTGGGCATTGAGTATTGTGTTCATAATACGTTTCTTCTAATTAGACCAGTTCGTAAGCTAAGTTGGCGAAATTGTCCGACATTAAATGGTGGTCCTTTAGTTGCCTTTGGCTGTTGGGCTATTGATTAACAGTCCTGTCTACGGAACATATCGGCCTTGATCAGTAACAAGACTACAAGATCGCGCCAAAATTTTTCTTCTTCTTTCTTTAAAAAGAAAACCTCAACTGCCCGTCGCCATGGGCCAATAAGCCTGTGCGGCGATCTAAAGACAGCGAGGTACCGTAGCGGTAATAGTCACATAGGCCAGCCAGAGGTGACCGCTCATGATGGAACAGGAGTCGCCCGCCGCTGGGATCGAACCAGCGACGTTTGAAACGTGAAGCTAGCGCTTTACCTCTGAGCTACCGCCTCGGTGCTCAGAGGTAAAGCACCGCTCGGTGCTATCATTCTTCACTCATCTCTCATTCATACTTGGCTTAAAATACCTACCTGGATAGGTAGCCATTTCAATTAGTATAAAAGTGCAACTCTATTTTGTATTATATTAAACTTACATACTTGAATCAATGGATGTTTCAACTTACTTCTGATCCCTCGATCAGTACTGCACATTTCAAATAAAATTTCTCCTTCGTTCATCTTAGTGAAATTAAATATTGTTGGATCAAACTTTTGTTTCATAGTTTGAACTTCAACTGGTTTCCGCCTTTGACTTCCCCTGGCCACATTAAGCTAAAATATCCACAGATACATAAGAAATAAGAATTGTAATCAACTTTATTTAGTTGAAACAAAATACAGTAGAACCCCTCATATCCGGCCTCGGATTTACCGGTCCTCGGTTTATCCAGCCGCTTCCTGGAAGTAAATACTAAAATATATTTCCCACGGCTTCCGTACGCGTAGACGAACGCGATAACTCGTCGCGATTTGAATGCTTTCACGGTACATCTGTTTACATTGTATTTTTATGAAAATAACTTAGTTAGTTGAGATAGTAACCTGTGAGCTGAAAATTATTGACTTTTAAGGCCTAATAATCTTTAAAACCAACTTATTGTAAGAAGCTTTTTACATTCATCTTTATTTAACATCAATATGAGTTTTCTTTATTCATAATGTACCACAATTATAATGAAGCCTACAGTACTAGTACTGTACTGCAGCGAATATTTTTGTGAACTATTATTCCGTAATTTAATTTTGTTTTACAGTAAATAATTTTCTATTGGTTTTACAAAGTGTGTGTACTTAATGACCCTAAGTGAGTATTTTACTACTTAAGACTTCATTTATCAGTTACGTAAGATTAAATTGGTGCAAATGGCCGTAATTATAGTAGGTTGGTTTATCTGGCCAAATCGTTATCCGGCCAAGGCTCGGTCCCGAGGTGGCCGGATATGAGGGGTTCTACTGTAACATTTCTTCTTCAAAGTTCTTTAAGGAACATGATGGGATTAAATATAGCCTAATTAAGTAGTTGGAAAACATATTTTGTCTCATTGTGTTAACAGAATTGGCATTTTCAACTTCAAAGTATAAAAGCAGTTAGCTATATCATGTGAGTCTTTTAAGTAAGGTCTTTA
Source organism: Flexamia atlantica (assembly GCA_035578135.1). Lineage (NCBI taxonomy): Eukaryota > Metazoa > Arthropoda > Insecta > Hemiptera > Cicadellidae > Flexamia > Flexamia atlantica. The sequence goes on from JAQJVK010000006.1 coordinate 58,728,460, forward strand.
ACTTACGGTAACTTAATGCAAACCGGGGCTTTGTAAGCGATCTATTTACTTTTCTGTAAATAAAGAAAGCTGCATTTTTTATATTTTCCTTTAAGGAATCACTAAAATTATATCACTATTTTATTTGACGTTGCAAGTACTATCTCAGCATATTTTAAGAGGCTCATGAATGAAGTAAAAATGGGCGAAAGTTTCTGTGTGAGTGGCCACAAGATAGACAGGTTGGTGGAGGAAAGGGTCTTCTATAAAAACAGTTTCCTCCCTACTACCAATTGTAAATAAGTATTTTGAGTTGCTCTTTCTTACTTCCAGCATAAAAATAAATCATTAACTGGCAAGCTCTTTAATTTTTTCATAATGTAAAAAAAATTGTCACTGACAATATAGGCTGCTACAACCCAGTATTTAAGAGGAGGTTGGAGTTGGCGGCCATATTGGATTATACTCCATAAGAACCAATGTTAATTGGTATGCGGGATTTCTCGTTTATTTTTGGACGGAAAACTAAAGTTTGTATGTCAAATTAAAGCTCTTTTTAAACTCTACCGGACGTAGGAATTACATTTTCACATAAACTAGCCATTTTTTGTAAAATTGAAAACATAACTTTTGATAGTGTTTTTTTTACGTCATTTATCAAAGTTATCGAAAATCGGCTTCCTACGTCCGGTAGATAATTTAATTAAGATTTCTAATATTCGGCTTTATAAATTATCTAATTAATAACAACGACAAATTCTGGCATACCAAAAAGCATGTCAAGCGAAAATTCAAGGTAAATTTGAGCTTCTGTTCTCGCTGATTTGATGGAATTGCTAGCTATCAGCTGACTTGTGATGAAAATTAGCCATTCAACACACGGCAAACGGCACTATTTCGTGCATTATATACGGCGGAGCAATACAGTTTCAAGCTTCGCCGCATCTCGCATCATTCTATTAGCAGCATCCGTCTATCCAACCTCCTCTTAAGTTAGGTATTTCTCCGAGTTTTATCACATATCTCTCTCAGATGCAGAAACATCGTCCAATCTAACAGCCTTGTTACTGGATTAGTTTTGTTACACAGATCAGCTGATTAAGTGTTGTTACTGACAAAGATCAGCTGATTAATTCTATTTGTAAAATTGTTAAATGATGAGATTGTAAGTTACTGTTTGGGCAACAGGCTTTATCTCCAACTAAGGTTTCCTTAGGCCCTACTTAGTTGCGTCCCCCACAGGGGGATTGGAGGGAGAACTTTACTGAAAACATTGCTCTACAACCCTGCTGCTTGTCAAATTTTGTGTTAACCAATATCAAATTTTGAAAATCATATGAAACTGTTAGTAAGCATATTTACCATATCCGGAGATAGGCCTATATTGCATGAACTGCGAATGGTTTTTGTTTATATACCAACCTGAACTAAAAATTTAAATTTTCCTGGTAAGATTTTGGAGTCATCCACTTTTAACTTGTACTTGAAAAACTGTCCTTGATCTTGCAATGCAGTCCACTTTGATATCAATGCTTCATCAAATGGAGAATTTTCTTTCTTATTCCATTGGGTTTCAAAAGAAAAATTATTTTCTGAATACTCAAAAAGAATAGGACAAGACATTGCTCTGAAAATGATAGAAAATTTTAAATAGGCTTTAAAGAATAAGTAAAGAAATGAAAATTACCTTTTACAATCATTGTTAGTCAAAAAATGGTGATTGGTGGCAATATTTCATTCCTTAGTACTTCGTCAAGTCTTAAAAGTATACAGCTAAATCAATCAGCCACTAGGCGTACGCACTTACATTGTGGATAATCAAATGATTCAATAACTAACTAAATAAATAAATTTGGTGGCTGAAATATACTTAATATGTTTTAATACCTACCCAATTAAATGGTGGCTTTGCCCTCCAGGTGAAAACCACACATATATATAACTTTTGATTCTTGAGCCATTCTAAACATTTTGTCCAATTTTCTCATCTATTGATTTAGTTTTACCTACAGAATTCGGAGCCAAAAAAACCCTTCTCTTTGGACTATTATGCTTCTTTGGACTCTTGGCTATTATGGGTATAACAGCACTTAACCAAGCATGGTCAAAGGAAGGCCAAGTCATCAGCGGTGTCCCACAAGGTTCCGTATTAGGACCAATCCTATTCTTAATCTATATAAATGATATAAATAACGTAGTTTCTGAAGTAACATACAAATTCGCTGATGACACAACAGTTTTCATCAAACACAAAGATGTTCATAACTTAGAAATAAAGTCAATAGAAGCAGTAAACCAACTCTCTCAGTATTTTTTTAAAAATAATTTGATTCTCAATCCCGCAAAAACTAATTTCATGCTCATTCAGGCTAGCCAAAAAAAGCTAGGGATGATACCTCTCTTGAGCTGTACCTAGAAAATCAGGATAGGCAAGTAATTTTACAACAAACCGATCATACTACATTCCTTGGAGTGATACTGGACGACGAGTTGAGATGGGACAATCACATAGACAGCCTGGAGAAAAAACTTGCAAAAAGCCTTTTCATAATTAGAAATATAAACAGATTCAACAATAAAGAACTCAGCAGAATGGTATATTACAGTTTCTTTGAAACCCACATAACATACTCTGTTGTGCTTTGGGGGGCGTACAAGGGTAATTTAGATAAAATATTCATCTGGCAAAAAAAGGCCTTAAGATCTCTAGCCAAACTTGCCCCTCAAGCTCACTGCAGACAAACTTTTAAAAAACTTAATATTTTAACTGTTCCAAACCTTTTTATTTTAGAGTCAATCTGTTACATTAAGCAGAATAAGATAAATGAAATAGCAGAAAGTAATAATATCAATAGACATAAGTATAACACTAGGAACAAGGCTTTCTTTGCCCAACAACAAAGGTTAGCTATATATGAAAAGAAACCAGAATATTTAGGTTTAAAACTGTACCAGGCTTTGCCACTGACGATTAAAAACACCATTGATTTTTCCAAATTTAAAACCAAATTAAAGTCATTTCTTTTAAAACATAGTTTTTATTCAGTTGAAGAATATTGGGAGGCTTGTAAACCCCCTTAACACTCCCCTGGAGGGAGAGTGGTTCCTTGCTGAGAACCAAATGACAGATCCTACGCCTTATGGACACAGGATGCCGAATATAAGTCAGTAAGTCAAGACATGGAAGAATTATAGAGTTTTGCGACCTCTAATTAATGCATTTTTTGAGCCAGTTTTGTCTGGTGGCATCAAGTTTGATCTGGTCTGTATTGCCACCCGAATTGCACTGAAAGCAAATTAATTATCAGCTTGTTCTTTAGAACCTAAAGATTTGATATTGACAAAATTTACATTGATACTAGAGCAATGAATCCAAGTAGCCCAACGGAATTAATCAAAATAAATGGGCATGCACACATTAGCCCAACACAGTAAGAGTGCATTAACACAGTAGCCTAACAAAAACAGTTTAACAATTTCTCACTGAGAGTTTGTTAATGAAAATAGTTAAAAGAGTAAGTTGGTCATAATGTTTATAATTTGAAAACTTACTAAGTAGGGCCTAGATTAAGAACATACCTCTTGAACCTGGTCAGTAAGGTATCTAAAATTGTAAATAAAAGTTGTAGTCAATTAAATTTAGAATAAAATTTTATAATGCACATAAGCCTAAGCAAAATAAAAGCTGATAGGAATTGATAGGAATTAAATACCTAAATTCATTAATATTGCTAGTTTTAGGATATTTCAGTAATGAACATAACCTAAATTTCTGTTTGTTTACTAGCTCGTTGACGCCCAGCAGACAACACAAAGTCACAAAATCCTTCTGCTATGCTCCATAGAGGTGGAGGAAATAAAAATTTTTTATATGTTGGTGCAAAAATATCTAATTATTCGATATACCGCATCAAGGAATAACACCCACCCTCTAGTAAAATAACGTAAAATGCATTCAAATTATTTTATTTTAAGTAAAAATCACGCAGCTTATAAGAGTTGAGAATATGTTTTTTTAAACATGAAGGATTACTCAGTTGCATGATAAAAAAAAACCTGCCTGCTTAATGCTTCAATTAGAATGGGAATGCGAAATTGAGGTTAAGGTGTTGTTGTGGTGGATATTTTTTATTATAATCGTAATAGAACTAAATCAATCATGTCGTAAAAACTATGGTTAAATTTATGGAGTCCAGGCCTTGTATAGACTTCAAAAACGTTTCCCATAAAAGTTATGACAGGCTCTAGGCCTTGTTTGGATTGTAAGAAGAAGCTCTACTTCTGGAAGATGTATTTGTGGGTAAGTAGAATCAAGTATCAGGTCAATTAATTTTTGGGCTTCACCATAGCCATCTCCAGTTCAGGATTTGTAGACGTGGAGGCCCTAAGCATAGGGTGACCAGATTGTTTCCAAATAAAAACGGGACACTTGAACAAAACTCACCCCCCCCCCCCCCATCACCAATACAACACACCACACACCAAGGTGTTAAATTACACGGGGGTCTCTGTAATTTACAAATCTGTAAGTGAAGAAACAATGTATCAAACTGTTTTCGAAGCCTTTAGACTATGTTTTTTGTTCCACTGTCGTTTTCACAAGATGTTAAATTCTTGTCTTCTGGGTTAGACCGCGTTGTATTGTTGAAGATCTCTGCCAAGGCCGTAGCCAATGGGGGGGGTTAGGGGGTCAGAACCCCCCGAAATATTAGAAACAGCATTGAAAACGTAACAAATGGGGGTGAAACCCCCCCCCCGAACTAGTTGGAACCCCCCCCCCAAAACCGGCCGAGTAAACATAGAGGGGCCCGGAGAGAGTTGAAATGGGCTGAAAACGACGATAATGACGCCGAAAAGCACACACGCGAGTAGAAAAAAAAAGGTCACAACTTTTGCCGAGCCGGAAATTTACCCGCCGGCCCTGCCCAAACCCCCCCCCCCCCCCGAAAAAATTTCCTGGCTACGGCTTTGATCTCCGCCGACGTTTCAGAGACATTACAGTACTCCATCTTCAGGGCGAAAGCGTAGTCGCACACAACACAACAACTACTATGTTCCTGATACTCCCTGAAGATGGAGTAGGCCTACTGTAATGTCTCCGAAACGTCGGCGGAAATCTTCAACAATACGATGCGGTCTAACACAGAAGACAAGAATTTAACTTTATTTTACATTAATATAACTTATTACAGCGTAACATTTGCAATGATTGTTACAGTTTTTCTTTAGGAATTCAATAAATGGCATCCACCATGATAGGTAATTTTTTGAATCGCCACATTTTGAGGATTAAGAATAATCAAGTCAAGTCAAATTTTTAAAATCTTAAAATTTTATTATAAAAGAAAAAAGATTTTATAACAATAAATTAGGCTATATAGGCCCAGATGGTAATACAATACAAAATAGTAGGATCAAAAATTATCATTAGGCTACTATCTTAAACTTTAAGTTCTTATCGTTAATTGTTATGCTGGGAAAACAGCTATACACAAACTAAACATTAAGTTCATTTTAAACGTTTCAAGTTTTGTTATACTTGTCACTTGCTCCAGTCCTTTTCTTCTATTACACAGTGTTATAACTGGCAACAATCCATTTGTAAGTCATATGATACTTGAAGAAGAGCTTCAAGTAGGTGGCGTAAAACTAAAATCTTGTTTAGCGTTTGGTAAAAGTTCACATCGATGTTACACTGGCAACATTTCAGCAACAGAATTTAGTGGGTATTTAAATAGTGGGTATTTAAATGATGACATCACTTCCACAGCTGACAGCCAACATGGCTGCCACAGCAGATAGTTCCTAACCTGAAAACCCCAATTTCCCGCCTTTTTTCATCATTCTAAGACTTGCGATCAGTTCGGCCCGAGAGCGCATGCGTCGCAGAATGGCGGCTAGTCGTGACGTCAAAAACGGACACCTGTCATCGGCGCCTCCACGAGCGACCGCGATTCGTTACAGTTGACGTCACAGTTGACGTCACACGGGAAGAGCTGTCAGCTGGCCCAAACAACCGCGTCGGCCGGCGTGTTATGTTTATTACGATAAAGATGTTTAATACGTAATTTAATTAGGCCAAATTGTATTCAGGGTATTGTTAACATCCCCTATGAAGGTTTTTCAACGAGACTGAATACAAGGGGTTGTTGCTGGGGGTTAAATACTACCATGCTTATTGCAGTATTAACCTAAATGCATTATAAAGGTTGTATCTCTAATGTGTGGGTTTTCCAAGCATCCCCTAAAGGTTTTATATGATCTTTGGGGCACAGTTAACATCCCCTATGATGGGTTTTAACTGAATACTAGTGGTTGTAGCTGCAAATTACATATTACCATTAAGACTTGGGCAATATTGATCAATATGCTATTAGGGGTTGTATCTCTAAATTGTAAGGAATTCAAGCAACCCCTATGGGATATATATATTCCTTAGGGTATTGGTAACATCCCCTATGATGGGTTTGGAAGGACACAAAATACAAGGGGTTGTTGCTGGGGGTTAAAGATTACCATGACCACGAGCGCTTGATATAGAATATACTTTTTTAGGGGTTGTTTTGATGTTTGGGGTTTCCAAGCATCCCCTAAATGTTATATATGATCTTTAGGGCACAGTTAACATCCCCCATTATTGCTTTTAACATAATACTAGGGGTTGTAGCTGGAAATTACATATTACCATGAATACTTGGGCAATATTGATCAATATGTTATAGGGGTTGTATCTCTAAATTGTAAGGAATTCAAGCATCCCCTATAGGATGTATATATTCCTTAGGGTATTGGTAACACCCCCTATGATGGGTTTGGAAGTACACAAAATACAAGGGGTTGTTGCTGGGGGTTAAAGATTACCATGACCCCGAGCGCTTTATACAGAAAATACTCTTTCAGGGGTAGTTCTGAGGTTTGGGGTTTCCAAGCAACCCCTAAAGGTTTTATATGATCTTTATTGCACAGTTAACATCCCCCATTATGGCTTTTAACATAATACTAGGGGTTGTAGCTGGAAATTACATATTACCATGAGGACTTGGGCAATATTGATCAATTATGCTATTAGGGGTTGTATCTCTAAATTGTAAGGAATTCAAGCAACCCCTATGGGATATATATATTCCTTAGGGTATTGGTAACATCCCCTATGATGGGTTTGGAAGGACACAAAATACAAGGGGTTGTTGCTGGGGGTTAAAGATTACCATGACCCCGAGCGCTTTATACAGAAAATACTCTTTCAGGGGTAGTTCTGAGGTTTGGGGTTTCCAAGCATCCCCTAAAGGTTTTATATGATCTTTATGGCACAGTTAACATCCCCCATTATTGCTTTTAACATAATACCAGGGGTTGTAGCTGAAAATTACATATTACCATGAATACTTGGGCAATATTGATAAATATGTTATTAGGGGTTGTATCTCTAAATTGTAAGGAATTCATGCATCCCCTATAGGATGTATATATTCCTTAGGGTATTGGTAACACCCCCTATGATGGGTTTGGAATTACACAAAATACAAGGGGTTGTACAAGGGGCAACAACGCTGGGGGTTAAAGATTACCATGACCACTAGGACTTTAAACAGAAAATACTCTTTCATGGGTAGTTCTGAGGTTTGGGGTTTCCAAGCATCCCCTAAAGGTTTTATATAATCTTTAGGGCACAGTTAACATCCCCCATTATGGCTTTTAACATAATACTAGGGGTTGTAGCTGGAAATTACATATTACTATGAGGACTTGGGCAATATCGATAAATATGTTATTAGGGGTTGTATCTCTAAATTGTAAGAAATTCAAGCATCCCCTATAGGATGTATATATTCCTTAGGGTATTGGTAACACCCCCTATGATGGGTTTGGAAGTACACAAAATACAAGGGGTTGTTGCTGGGGGTTAAAGATTACCATGACCACTAGCACTTTATGCAGAAAATACTCTTTCAGGGGTAGTTCTGAGGTTTGGAGTTTCCAAGCATCCCCTAAAGGTTTTATATGATCTTTAGGGCACAGTTAACATCCCCCATTATGTCTTTTAACATAATACTAGGGGTTGTAGCTGGAAATTACATATTACCATGAATACTCGGGCAATATTGATAAATATGTTATTAGGGGTTGTATCTCTAAATTGTAAGAAATTCAAGCATCCCCTATAGGATGTATAAATTCCTTAGGGTATTGGTAACACCCCCTATGATGGGTTTGGAAGTACACAAAATACAAGGGGTTGTTGCTGGGGGTTAAAGATTACCATGACCACGAGCGCTTGATATAGAAAATACTTTTTTAGGGGTTGTTCTGATGTTTGGGGTTTCCAAGCATCCCCTAAATGTTATATATGATCTTTAGGGCACAGTTAACATCCCCCATTATTGCTTTTAACATAATACTAGGGGTTGTAGCTGGAAATTACATATTACCATGAATACTTGGGCAATATTGATCAATATGTTATTAGGGGTTGTATCTCTAAATTGTAAGGAATTCAAGCATCCCCTATAGGATGTATATATTCCTTAGGGTATTGGTAACACCCCCTATGATGGGTTTGGAAGTACACAAAATACAAGGGGTTGTTGCTGGGGGTTAAAGATTACCATGACCACGAGCGCTTGATATAGAAAATACTTTTTTAGGGGTTGTTCTGATGTTTGGGGTTTCCAAGCATCCCCTAAATGTTATATATGATCTTTAGGGCACAGTTAACATCCCCCATTATTGCTTTTAACATAATACTAGGGGTTGTAGCTGGAAATTACATATTACCATGAATACTTGGGCAATATTGATCAATATGTTATTAGGGGTTGTATCTCTAAATTGTAAGGAATTCAAGCATCCCCTATAGGATGTATATATTCCTTAGGGTATTGGTAACACCCCCTATGATGGGTTTGGAAGTACACAAAATACAAGGGGTTGTTGCTGGGGGTTAAAGATTACCATGACCACTAGGACTTTAAACAGAAAATACTATTTCAGGGGTAGTTCTGAGGTTTGGGGTTTCCAAGCATCCCCTAAAGGTTTTTTATGATCTTTATTGCACAGTTAACATTCCCCATTATTGCTTTTAACACAATACTAGGGGTTGTAGCTGGAAATTATATATTACCATGAATACTTGGGCAATATTGATCAATATGCTATTAGGGGTTGTATCTCTAAATTGTAAGGAATTCAAGCAACCCCTATGGGATATATATATTCCTTAGGGTATTGGTAACATCCCCTATGATGGGTTTGGAAGGACACAAAATACAAGGGGTTGTTGCTGGGGGTTAAAGATTACCATGACCACTAGGACTTTAAACAGAAAATACTATTTCAGGGGTAGTTCTGAGGTTTGGGGTTTCCAAGCATCCCCTAAAGGTTTTTTATGATCTTTATTGCACAGTTAACATTCCCCATTATTGCTTTTAACACAATACTAGGGGTTGTAGCTGGAAATTATATATTACCATGAATACTTGGGCAATATTGATCAATATGCTATCAGGGGTTGTATCTCTAAATTGTAAGGAATTCAAGCAACCCCTATAGGATGTATATATTCCTTAGGGTATTGGTAACACCCCCTATGGTGGGTTTGGAAGTACACAAAATACAAGGGGTTGTTGCTGGGGGTTAAAGATTACCATGACCACTAGGACTTTAAACAGAAAATACTCTTTCATGGGTAGTTCTGAGGTTTGGGGTTTCCAAGCATCCCCTAAAGGTTTTATATAATCTTTAGGGCACAGTTAACATCCCCCATTATGGCTTTTAACATAATACTAGGGGTTGTAGCTGGAAATTACATATTACTATGAGGACTTGGGCAATATCGATAAATATGTTATTAGGGGTTGTATCTCTAAATTGTAAGAAATTCAAGCATCCCCTATAGGATGTATATATTCCTTAGGGTATTGGTAACACCCCCTATGATGGGTTTGGAAGTACACAAAATACAAGGGGTTGTTGCTGGGGGTTAAAGATTACCATGACCACTAGCACTTTATGCAGAAAATACTCTTTCAGGGGTAGTTCTGAGGTTTGGAGTTTCCAAGCATCCCCTAAAGGTTTTATATGATCTTTAGGGCACAGTTAACATCCCCCATTATGTCTTTTAACATAATACTAGGGGTTGTAGCTGGAAATTACATATTACCATGAATACTCGGGCAATATTGATAAATATGTTATTAGGGGTTGTATCTCTAAATTGTAAGAAATTCAAGCATCCCCTATAGGATGTATAAATTCCTTAGGGTATTGGTAACACCCCCTATGATGGGTTTGGAAGTACACAAAATACAAGGGGTTGTTGCTGGGGGTTAAAGATTACCATGACCACGAGCGCTTGATATAGAAAATACTTTTTTAGGGGTTGTTCTGATGTTTGGGGTTTCCAAGCATCCCCTAAATGTTATATATGATCTTTAGGGCACAGTTAACATCCCCCATTATTGCTTTTAACATAATACTAGGGGTTGTAGCTGGAAATTACATATTACCATGAATACTTGGGCAATATTGATCAATATGTTATTAGGGGTTGTATCTCTAAATTGTAAGGAATTCAAGCATCCCCTATAGGATGTATATATTCCTTAGGGTATTGGTAACACCCCCTATGATGGGTTTGGAAGTACACAAAATACAAGGGGTTGTTGCTGGGGGTTAAAGATTACCATGACCACTAGGACTTTAAACAGAAAATACTCTTTCATGGGTAGTTCTGAGGTTTGGGGTTTCCAAGCATCCCCTAAAGGTTTTATATAATCTTTAGGGCACAGTTAACATCCCCCATTATGGCTTTTAACATAATACTAGGGGTTGTAGCTGGAAATTACATATTACTATGAGGACTTGGGCAATATCGATAAATGTGTTATTAGGGGTTGTATCTCTAAATTGTAAGAAATTCAAGCATCCCCTATAGGATGTATATATTCCTTAGGGTATTGGTAACACCCCCTATGATGGGTTTGGAAGTACACAAAATACAAGGGGTTGTTGCTGGGGGTTAAAGATTACCATGACCCCGAGCGCTTTATACAGAAAATACTCTTTTAGGGGTAGTTCTGAGGTTTGGGGTTTCCAAGCATCCCCTAAAGGTTTTATATGATCTTTATTGCACAGTTAACATCCCCCATTATTGCTTTTAACACAATACTAGGGGTTGTAGCTGGAAATTATATATTACCATGAATACTTGGGCAATATTGATCAATATGCTATCAGGGTTGGTATCTCTAAATTGTAAGGAATTCAAGCAACCCCTATGGGATATACATATTCCTTAGGGTATTGGTAACACCCCCTATGATGGGTTTGGAAGTACACAAAATACAAGGGGTTGTTGCTGGGGGTTAAAGATTACCGTTACTACAAGCGCTGTATAACCCAAAATGTTATTGGGGGTTGTACCTCTTAAGTGTACTTTGTCCAAGCATCCCTTAAAGGTTTTATATAACTGTGTATAATTTATGTGGCCACCCACACAGAAAACAATTATTATGGATTATAATGAATTATGTACTTATTAATGAGTAATTATTTGAAAAATAACTATTAAAATAAGTTACAAAAATGATTGTACCTTTGTCATTGTAACAATAAAATCTACTTTTCTCAAAAATGTGTGTTTACTTTCTTTGCACCTGTTAACTTTTTGGTGCCATCAATTTCATAGTGATGGCACTGTTAGGAAGGGGCGCCGTGGGAATCAAAGCGGAATGTTAGGGAAATTGGGGATGGTACACGAGATGGAATAAAACATTGTAGGGTAGGGATTTTGATGGGAGGGTATATCCCTCTCTCCTCTCGTCCCCTATTGACTATTGTTATAAATCGTAAATTACAGTATTGATGTTTTTTAAAATCTAATGTTTGATGGACTTTCTTTAATTTACTGGATAGTCGAGTGGATATAGCGCTCACCTCATAACCTGAGGGTCGCCGGTAGGATTCAAGTTCAAAGATTCAAGGAAACTGGAATCCTACCGGCTCCTGGAATCTAACTTATAATTCATAGCCCAATAACAAATGGCAACTGGACTTGCCATTTGTTATTGGGCTATGAATTAATGATGCTATCTAACAAAAGGTCACTGTTAGATAGTAACAAGACCCTGGTTTGGACTGTTCCCTATTGAAATGAAAAAAAATGCCACTGGTGTTGAAATACACATAATAAAACCACAGATTTTTTTTATTTTAAATTTAACTGTAATACAAGTATTGTAAAAAAAGCAGATGGTAGTAAGTAATTTTAGAGATATTAAACTTTTCAAGTATTCGAATATTAGTTAAAGCAAGATAACAAGAACTTACTTGCGTAACAATTTTGCAGCATTATTTTAAGATGATTGAAAGATATATATAACTATTTAGTGCAATTTCATTAATTAATTTGTCAAAGGATTAACTTTATTCAATGTTAAACTTATAAAATGTGCTTCTGGTCAAAGTTAATAGCAATAATACTAAATTTGCAGAGCTCCTGCTTAATTGTAAATACTTAAACAAATCATGACACAATTTTCTTATCATCAATAACATGGGAAGTGAATACACAGGTTTGCTACCAAGGAAATGTAAAATTCAAATAATTTGGTTAATCAGCCAAAAATCAAAGTTGTCAGCCATATTGGAAAATGCAGGCCATATTAAAAAAAAAAATTAAAATCAATCCAAAAATTAAGTTAAAAAATAAAGGGAAGTTTCCCATAAGAAGTTATTTGTCACATTTATAATAAAAAAATTTACCTATTGGTTAACTTAAGGTGAGACACCCGTTATACCTCCTGTGTTAAAAAAAGTCCCGGACCGGTTTCGTAATTTTTATAACATTAAATATTTACCTACAAAACTTAAAACAAATCTGTTGGACACATAACACTATTTTAGCACGTATTTAGTGACCCCCTACCTCCTCAGGGGGACGGCCCACTAGGAGTCTGAAGAAAATCTTAAATGTAAGCATTGATTGATACCTATATCAAATTAAACCTCTTTTTTAGTAGAGTACACTGCCGCAAATCCGAGCTCAATTTAATCACCCAATCAAAAACAGCGGTTGTTCAAACTTTTTTCATCTGCAATTGTTTTCTACCTTAAAAATTATATTTCCCACATTCTAAGCGCCCGTTTGAGATGCGGTTTGCGGCATTAAATTATGATTTATTACCACTTTAAAATTAAGTACATATTGACCTATGCACAGCCTACGGCATAACCTACTTCCATGAGGGGACGTCCCTTAAAGGATGTCTTGCATAGATTATGATCAGCATAGGTTGAGCTGGGTATAATATTGAAGGGCATGAAATTCTCAACAAAAATGCCGCAAACCTAATCTCGAAAGGATGCTTATATCCTCTAGAATCAAACTTCTAAGGAGGTTAAAAATTGCAGTTGAGAAAAGTTTGAAGGGCCGCCATTTTTTATTGGGTGATCCGTTTGGGCTTGGATTTGTGGCATTGTACTCTACTCAAAAATATGTTTCATTTGATATACATATCAACTTATGCTTACATTTACAATTTTCTTCTGACTCTTAGTGGGCCGTCCCCCTTAGGAGGTAGGGGGTCACTGATTACGTGATAAAATAGTATTTTGTGCACAAGAGATACTTTATAAGTTTATAGCTTATGGTAATAGCTTCTTAACCATTTAAGGAAATTCGCTAAAATGAACTAATGGTGTTTGTTCGGTCCACGGACCTCATAATGGTAAGTAACAGAGGTCCCTCGTTTAATTCTTTCCGTACCACGTACAGTATATCACATATTTGATTGTCATGCAGTAATATAGGTAGAATATTTTCTAAATATAAAAACAAAGTAGATGTGTGAAAGAAATTTAATAAAAAATCAAAATTTAACAAAAAACACAACAAATGAAACACAAAATTGAGTAGCTGGGGGTCTGGTGAAAAATTGGGGATGTATTACATTGTGATGGCACTGTTAAAAAGGGACGCCATGGGGATGAAAGCGCCCAATGTTAGGGAAATTGGGGATGGTACACGCGATGGGATGGGATGAAACATTGTATCTGGGTAGGGATTTTGATGGGAGGGTACATATTCCTCCCTCCTGTACCCTAACTCCCTGTAAGGGGAGTGTTTTCCCACTCTGGGGCGTGGACCCTCGCCGGAGTTCTCCCTTGCCGGAGGCTGCTTCTTTAAGACCCCTTAGATGGCGTCCTTTGATCACCTGTCGAGTCCTCTCCCATGTCTCCCGCATTCTCTACCTGGCCCCCCATTTACTCTGAATGAAAACTCAATACAAAATGTAATCGTCTATTAAAATAAACATAACAGTCCATGTAAAATGTTCTGGAAACCACAAGAAAAGTTATTAAATCTGAGAACATATTTTTTACTAATTTAAGATGAGTTTTTTTGGATAATTTTACATTTATTTTCATACATTTTATTTAGTACTACTTATCAAATTTAACCTCCCCTATAATGGTCTTGGACAAACACGAAGTTCAAGGTGTTATTGCGATCTGTTAAACATTACAATAACGATTAGTGCAATAATAACGATATGTTTTTTAGGGATGTATCTTTGATATAAGGGTAGCAACAAACAACCACTAGTTTGTCTTCCCAGGATGTTATTATCTTGATTTTTAAACAATTATATGCCCTTAATGGGGGCCTTGGCAGGATGAATACAAGGGGTTGTTAAAAGAATTTTTTTAATTTTCCCTCTTTAGGGGCTTTCACCCCCTTCAAACCACTTTTGCTATAAATACCTGCTTCTCATCTAAAGCCTATGTGGCCTCCTCCTCCCCTAAAGCCACCCTTTCCACTCCACTAATTAATCATGTATCATGCTATTAATATCTCGTTATTTTCTGGTATATGCGCCATCCTTCTCCCCGTTGTCTAACTTTCCGCAAAAAAAATATCATGTATTGTTTTATAAATGCCAGTATTTCCTATTCCGTAATGAATATTACAAATCGAATTAATATTGTATTTGTTTCTACTTTCATCACACCTACATTACTGAACCAACTTATATTATATTTGGTACGAAGACAGCCAGTTACACTTAAGAGGATGTAGGCACGTTTCAGTGTATAAAAATGTATTGAAAATTTATTTTCTTGCATCTTAAGCTTCATTATAACGGTTATTACGTACCTATTATGTTCAACATATGCAGAGCTATGGGAACCTTGAGTAATATATATATATATATATATATATATGTGTGTGTGTGTGTGTGTGTGTGTGTGTGTGTGTGTGTGTGTGTGTTTGTTTGTTTTGTGGCCTCCTCCTCCCCTTTAGCCACCCATTCCACTCCAGCAAAATACATCATGTATTTTGCTATAAATACCTGCAAACAGTACCAACTTGTACATAGCCGCCTCCTCCACTTCCATCCATCCAAAAGGTGACACCTTCTCCCTCAAATCCATTAAGTTATTGGTTATTTAGTTAATTGTGATCATGACTTATTATACTTTTATGTTAATGATAAGCAATATTTGCTGTTGTTAAACAGCTGCCATTTAGATTTTATTAGTTGTTAAGTGCCAATAAACCCTCCGAACAGGCTAAACGCCTTGGAGGAATAATTATTTCTCTGTTACATCTAGAAAGGTCAGACTTGGCATCTTAAAATGAATTTAACAGTAATTGTGATATTTGTACCTTTTGTATTTGTATCTATGAGCAAAAATGTAATGAACTGTAATTGGAGAAATAAATTCTTTCTTTCTTCTTTCTTTTCTTTCTTTTATTTATTCACTATATAATAAGTGCCCCTTATTTGTATCATACTTCCCCTTAATCATACTTTTAATGAGCACATTTATAAACATACCATTGTACCATAAGAGAAATGAAATTGGTTTCAGATTTATTAATGTTCAACATTAACTTTGTAA
Organism: Flexamia atlantica; assembly: GCA_035578135.1. Lineage (NCBI taxonomy): Eukaryota > Metazoa > Arthropoda > Insecta > Hemiptera > Cicadellidae > Flexamia > Flexamia atlantica. The sequence continues at coordinate 58,744,345 of JAQJVK010000006.1, forward strand.
GCCTTATTTATATGTTTACTCGGAATAACGTTCTTTTGAAATAAAATTATGGTAATTTTTACGTGCAAGATTACAAATAAAGATTACAGTCAATAAATCGAAAAAAATTACACCCGAACGTATTGTCATACAGCAACACCTGTATGAATAATTTGAATAGTTAATAATTATCTTATGTTTAATTTTTGGTCAATATATTATTAATGTGTAATAGTACAATAATATTATTGATATTCCTCAAAGGTAGGGTGGTGCCTTATTAAATTTAATACTACTTTAGGCATTACACTCATGTATAACAACAAGTATCTCAAGAAATGCAGGCGTTGTGGTCTTTAAAGTATAATACATTTATATAATGTATATATTTTTTTACTGTGTACCCCCAGTACATAAACTTGCGAGCCGCCACTGTGTATGTGTGATGAATAATGTATGGTTGAAGGTGATTAAGAGAAAGAAAATGTATATGTGGTACTCAATGGTTCATTTGTAAATCTTTAAATTAGCATTCTAAATGTATACATTATGTTATTTATATCTGTTAGGAAAAAATTGTAAATATTATCTCCCTCCTCCCCCCAGTTACTTCCAATAACTGTTGTATTTATCATTGCTGGTACAGTATATAAATACTTTTTTATGTCGTTTTATGTCATTACCCCTCCCCCAGCCAGGGGGATTTTCATTTTTATTTGAATTATATGAGGTTTTCCCCTCACCTCCAGGAATTATTTCAACTACAATATAATACCGGTATTTCCTGAAAAGGCAATACATGATATATTTGATTATGTATGTAAATAATATTTCGCGTTATTTCCCATGCATCAAAGACATTATTCCATATAGCCAGAGTCAGACTATGACATACAATATTATTTTGTTACTGAGCTTGAAGTATTGAATGGGAGGTAATTTCGATTATTGCTCATCGATGTTTAATATACGAGTTGTAATAATTCCTGCATAACATGCAAAAGAATGCAATATTATTTAGAGTTTTCATATCTGCAGGAACATCAGGTGGTAAACAACCTTTTTTGAAAACATGGAACCATCTTCCACATGAAGTGCATTCCACAGAATGCTCTTCTCTACTTTTTGGAGCATCTGGTAGGTAATTTCCACACATGTAGCAAATGTTTACCATGCTACTGGAATGAGACAGTAAATCCTTCAATATTGTTTTCCTATAGTTATCTGCATTACATGAGGAAATTTCACTAGTCCCATTTAACATTAGCTGTTCCATAAAGAATGTGACAAAAATTCCACAGTTGTAGCCATCATGTTGCTGTGGATGTGGTAATGTACTAAGAGACCAGTTGTCTCGAATATCTGAGATGTTTTCCTCTTTGATTTCTGCATAGAACATTAAAAAATTGTCAAAGATTTTTGTCTTTCGATCATCATTTACAAAAGATTTTGCAGGGTCTAGGCAATAAAACTTATGCTCTTTAAGATCTGCATATCCTAGAACCCAATGGAGGTTATTAATATTCAATGGGAAAAAGATTTGTTGTGCTTCATCAAGATTTTTTAGGTCTCTTTCTAGCATCCAGTGTGACCGTTCCACATGTATTCCTTCGACAAGTGCGTTTGTAGCAATATTATCATGAACAATAATACTTGTGTTACTCACACCCTTATTAAGAAGCATGTAATTAATTGCCTCAAAATGGACAGTGTCAAGCCATTCCTTATTCCTTAGTTTAAGTATGTCATCAATTTTAAGAGAACATTTTGTGCCATTAGGGCTTACTAGTGTACAAACAGTGTACAGTGCTTTATTTTGTAACTGTGAGTAATAATTAACATCACTCATTAAACCATTCTCCATGACTAGATCTTTGATCTTTCTCACATCATTAGGCTGCATAGAAAAATGGCCTTTGACACTATCTTGTAGGAACTTTGAATCAAAATAAGTAGGGCGGTACTTTTTAGATGGTTTTGCCCAGGATTCCTCAATTGAATCCATGTCATCATCTGATAGCAAAACCATTCCAGGTACATTTCTAGTTACCTGCTTTGATACAGGTTGGCTACCAGACTTTACATTGGTTTTCAGTTTCAGTTTGGTCTTGTTTTTCCTTTTTTTTCGAACACAGCAACCTTCCTTAGGAATACTCAGTGATATCTCTTTGCACCTAGCCTTAACTACACCTCTGACCTTTCTAACAAATCTGTTAGCCCTGAGGTTTGTTTTACCTTCTAGAATAACATTTTTTACCTGCCCAAACCAATTTTCGACTGGTGCATTGCTCATTCTATGTAATACCATGTTATGATCATCGCCACTCAATAAAATACCAGACCACAGTGGTAGATATGGCACATACCTCTTGGCTAAAACTTTAGCCATGGCTGGACAGTGATAAGGGTTGTTTTTTTCAGGATTCTTATCTATTGTTGTGATGATTTTTGATGATACCTCATCATCACTGTTACATTTTGTTTCCACAGAGCATTTTTGTTTGCTTGGCTTGACTATACCATATTTCAGAAACAGATCACTGTTCATAGAGAATACATCATTGAAAAATGGACTTTTCATGTATAACGATTCATTGTCATGCTTCGGTACTTCAACAGGAAGTGACTCCTCATTAACATTGTCTGTGTTGGCCTCAAACTGGTCTGGATCAACAGTGCACTCAAGTGTTAACTTAACAAGAGCTTGCTGCACTTCGGCACTGTACATGGGGGTGACCAGCAATGTAAAACAATGTTTAAGTATTGCGAGTATTTTTTCATAACAAGTGCAGTTTATAATGAAGCAAATGACTTGTAAGATCATTTGCTTTAGGGATTTACGTTCTTTACTCGCCATATCATGTGATTTTGAATGCACATTGTTAACACACATCTTAACAAAGTGGCAGCAGCAAATATGCAATGTTACTGTTAGTTTTGTCATGCATGGTTCAGCCAGTACAATATTATGACAATTTACAAGGTATGACAATATATCCATTTTGTTCCACTGAACATTAATTGCTTCAATCATTGCCCAACTGAAGTCTGTAACAATCCTGTTACACAATGGCCAACAATTTTGTCCTATTAGAAAATCTTTCAGCTTGATCAACCATACGCTGATAGACAGTGCGTTATGGTTGCATGAAATAAATTCAGAAAGTGGCAAAATGTTATTATTCATTTGAAATACTAAACAATAATAAAATACTCTTTTGCCTCCACATTGTTTGACTGGTCGCACTACTTTACCAGTCGCATCTAAATGTAGAACAAAGTCTCTCTTTACTTGTTTACACTGTTCTTTAGCTAGATTAGCTACATGTAACACATCTGAACTGTAAATTACCACTTCAAAAGGATGACTGACATGCTGAATATATCTATTGACTGAAATAGTTTGCTCGTCCCTCATAAGGAACAAATCTGTCATACAATCCTTATGTAAGTCATCAATTGCTAATGCCTCACATTTAGCCTTTCTTAATACTGAATAAGATTTTGCATCTTGGACGTTGTTTAACTGTACGCCCTCTTTATCACAAATATTAACATTTTCCAATCTTACAATAGATGCACTAGTTTTCAAAAGTTTTTCTTTCATTAGATCACGTGCAATACCACTTAACTCCCTTGTTTTTTTACAAGGGTGCACACACCTTGTGGTATTTGTAAACACATCTACTTTAATGTTTTTCGATTCATTGTCTTTAAAACAATCGAGGCGAAAAGTAGTTACTGAGTTATGACCACAGTAACAATAAATTGAAAGAAATTTTTTACCCTGTGCTTTAAGGTAGCTCACTTTTTTCATTTGTAAAACACACCCTTTACTTACTCCAAAAAAACAATCAGATATAATCTTAGGATACACAGATGTTATGAGTTTGCCATTTTTGCCAACCATGATTGACCATGTTGATTCGGGTATATCAAAGGACATTAAATATTTCGTACATGAAAAATTTCTTTTCACATCACCCTGTACATTTGTTGTTTATAACCCTAACATCGATCAATACTTTACGCGTAATGTTATTGCTACCGTTACCAGCGATCAATACGTTTCGTGTTTACCCACCCGCAGCGGTAATACACAGTTAGTTGCACGTGATACAGTAATTGTTCATCTATCACATCAAAGACGCAAATTATAAATTTGATAGAATTTATTGTTTGGTGCCTTGTGGGGGGGGGGGGGCGCCGAACGCCGATTTTGCCCCGGGCGACAATAATTGTAGATATCCGTCACTGCCGCGCCGAATATACCCGCGAACGAAAACTACGCGCAATGAAACTAAACGGCTCTTTGGTTATTTGAAATTTGTTGCAGCGATATGTAAATACGCGTGATCAAATTTCACGGGCGCTCACATGTTTGCTAACTTATCGCCACATTTATACCTGCGAATCCTGCGATAGATACGTTTCGTCGGGTGTATAGACGGTATGGTTATAGTTGCACGCGATAATTATTGCTCATATACCATATCAAAGACGCATTACAAGTTAACACATTCCTGTATTGAGCCGGGGGGAGGGGAGGGGGCGCCGAGTGCAGATTTTTCCCAGGGCGACTGTTTATCAGTTTATGTTACCTTCACAGTAATCAGGTGAACATCGAGAAACTAAGCGTATAAGATTATTGCAACAATCACTTTATCACAGGTGCATGAATGGTTGCAATAATTTTAATGTAGAAAATTGTTTTACGCTCAATTAACATGCTACAACTGGGTTATTTAAAATGTTTACGTCATTTTTAGAACATTGTCAATGTTACTACCATTATTAGTGTAGTGATAAAGTTTGTGGTTCTTAAACATTTTTACTCCCTCCGTCTAGGAAGTGGGAGAAGCAACTTATAAACATAAACTCTGTAATATGACATATCATTGTAAAGGGGAAGATAAAACAATATGATTGGTGAAAAGTAGGGGTTTGGAGGTTGATCGTACGTAAAGTTGGAAGAAACCAAAGTTTGAAATGTAAAAAAGGCTGTAACTTAACGTTGCATGTATGTAGAGACCTCTAGTTTTCACCAGTTATATTATATTTTTAATTCCTTTAAAAATGTCAAACCAAACCAAAACAAATGTCATTATTAAAAAAAAAATTGTAATTATTATAAAATTTTGTTTAATTTGAGAGATCGGCTTGAAAACTTTTCTTCCCTTCCATGGAACTTCGTTCCAAAAAACTTTCGTGTCAGGCACTCCCTGACACGACCGGCGCGTCGTTGTTATTGGTCCACTGATACGCAATAACTTCAGATTCGTCTTTGCGTTATCTTCGCGTGGCTGTCATTGGTTATCACGACACCTGCGCCGAGGCGAATGCGCACTGATGAACAAGGGATGATTTCCGCACTTTGAAACTCATTTGAAATCTAAGACTGACACGGTGAAGGTAAGTAAGAACACTACTTTGATGATATTATTTTGTACTATTAAGATATGTTTACTTGAAAGAACAAAAAAGATTTCAACAACTTTTTAAATATGCTGCAGTGTTTAAAAGCTTAAGGTCTTTAACATATGTTATCCACTTTTAAATTTAACCCTTTTGTGTTTTTTGTTTTCACAATACAACTTTTTTTATAAAAGAGTGTCCCGTAAGTCAAAAAGTTTGGGAATAGGTTCTATTGGTAAAATAAAAAATAAAATAAAGAATAAAAATTTTTTTTTAACGCTTGTTACCGAGATAACCGTCAATTAATATTTTCCATGAAATAATTCACTTCTCAAAAACCATTAAAGATAACTTTATGAAACTTGGTATTCTGTTTACAGTATGTAAAAAATTATTGCAAACAAATTTCCGTTAAAAAAATATGTTTGCGTTTCCAAATGGCGGCAATTTTAATTTTTCAAACTAAAATTGATAAAAAAACAGCTTATGATATGGAAAAACGACATGAACCCTTTTTTTGTATTTTTGATTTTTTATCAAACGACACCAATTTCCAAAGGATCGGACAAGAAATAGCTGAGGAATAATTTTAATTTCAATTTTTGTTTCATGTATTAATTTATTTTTCTAATTATTTAACTATACATTAAATTTCATCATAAAAAAACAGTGTAAACACTTTTTTTGTTTCTAAAGTAACAAAAAGTGCCAACAAAATTGATGAAAAAAAATGCTACAAAACATAACATTACTTTATGCAAAATAATATAAAATTAAATTTGAAATATTCCAGAGTTTTGCCGAACCTTGTATGTACCAATTGCCAAGAGTATTTTTTCTCTCTTCTTTACCTCGATTATTTCCTTCTCAGATTACATATTACTTCCAATGTTAAACTAATGAGAGATGGCACAAACTAAGAAGATTTTTTGTTTGTTTTTATTTTTCTTAAATTGATTGTTGGTGATGAATGATCTTGCTTTGCCTGTGTGGCTTTGCCTTGTTAATTGTTGCCAGAAACCGTCATATTGTACATTTCTTAAAAATTATTGAAACAAAATACAGATTCAATGACATCTGACAAGGTGTCTATTGTATTATCCAAGGAAACTGTCCAGTAAGTTTATAATGTAATTGTTTGATTTTTAAGAAATGGACGCCCAAGGCCTGGCGAGAGTGCTTTTACACGGCGCTTCATGGCAAATATGCCAAAACATTAGGACGATTACGGCGAGGGTGCCATGGTGCGATGGGGGCCTGGCGGGTGGTCTCCTTGGTGAGTAAAAATATGAATGTTAATACCAATAATGTAATATCATATAACATTTGACTGTAATTTAACAGCTATTTACCTTGAGACAAACTTTTAACCAGTCTAATTATTAAAAAAAATAATTGAATATCTGATACATCTTAGAAAAATGTATTTGGGCCTCTGTCATCGAAGATTTAGCAAAATTGAAAAATTTTAAATTAATTCAATTCTGCAATTGTTATGGTGAGTTCAGGGTCGCACTTGGATGAGTCTATTGGGTGGTCTATAAAATTTTCATATTTCTTGAACATTGTTATCACATAATAATTACCTTATTACCGGAAGAAAGCGTAATCTAAATTATACATAAATGTACAGTTTGACATAAAAACTGCAACCGAACATAGGCGGGTGGAGATATGAATGAAAACCTTTGAAATACATTTAATGTTGGAAACTGAACTTTATCCATTCGTTTAGAACTTTAAAACAATAGCAGACATATATATGCCATGAGTCATGAGAGAATGATGTCTGTATGACTGTCTTTGCGTAAACGAAAATTTTGATAAGATAAAAAAATATTACAATTACTACAGACGTTGCTGTCATTTTCCGTGCAAGAGATGAACAACTTAAAGAAAAAGGAATTGGGTTGTTTTGCTCGATTTTGAGCAACGGGTCCACTAGTACTTAAAAATAGTCTAATAATACCCCCATTGTTTTTCCTCGCAGTAATAAAGCTAGTTTATATTTGTTTTAATTTATAATTATTGTAATGCCGTCTGTGCCTGGGTAGGATAAGCGAGTGCTGCATTAAGTAGATAATTGTATATAACGGAATATAAATTCACTTTTTTTTTATCTGTAAAAACATGTTGATGTTATGAATACACTAGATAATTCCCAATTTCCCAATTTTCTTTATCATGGGTATTTTGAATTAAACAATTCAATTTGATGTTTTCTCCGTTGCAAAACTGTGAGAGGACAGCCAATAGCCAGAACACTGAATTTAGAAGTATAACTGTCGGAGAAGTGCCTTTCGATCTAGTGGCTGTCGATCCAGTGTCACACCATGTAGATACTGTCGATGCAGTGCCTTTTTATTCAATGCCTGTCGGTCCACTGGTGTTTGACGTGAAAACTTTGAAAGAAAAAAATTGCTCACTATAATTTTTAAATAATCACGATTTCCAAAACTTAACAATATATCTATTTCCAAAACCAAAACATATATATATATTTGCAGGTCACTTTAACGACATTAACTAGATCGAAAGGCACTGCTCCGACAGGCATTATATCGACAGGGCAGTGGACCGACAAAAGTGTCGATGCAGTGCCATTTGATCTAATGACTTTCGATGTAATTCTGGCGCCCGGGCCGATGATACGCGATCGTCTTGCGCGGCAGCCTGTGTCCATTGCCTCTGGGGAACGTGCCTATAGTATATGGCCTTAAAAAATAAGCTACATTCCGCAATGGGCAAAAATTAGGTCAGGTGCATTGATGTAAATAACATCGATGGTCAGGTCTAATGTATTGTACATGTTATTTAACATGTTTAAAGAACAGACTCTGTTGTTGTGCCTTCTTTAAGGTTTTTGAAATTTAAAAATAATAAATTTTAAAAATCTGTTTGTGGAATAATATTATTACATGTAAACATGATAAAATTTAACCATCATTCAAGGAATCATACTATATGATTCGTTGATAAGGTTTTAAGTGAAATAAAACTTTTTTTACACAAACATTATTTGGGTTTATATGAGGTATGTTCGGAAAGTAATTTCCGTTTGGAAGTAAGAAATTTCTGAATGCATTAAGAATATTATTATTATATACATTTTAAAGATCGTACCTTCAACTACATTTTACATTGTTCCCTATATATTTAGGCACTTGTCATATCTAGGGAGAAGCTTTTCAATTTGTACTGAAACGAATTATGCCGCCAGTGCACGCAGCCGCCAGTGCTTACGCCATCTCTTTAAGTTCCTCGTCATTCCAAAACCGACAAAGGTTACAGAGGAGTTAGTTAAAAATAGTGGTAAACACTCAGAGAGATTTCCTTTTTTCCCAAACTGTAAAGATGGTTGCACTAATGTCCACGATGAAGAGAGGAGTGGTCAACCATCTGTCGTTACTGACTATCTCGTTGCCAAAATCAATGATACATTTCGGGACAAAAAGGAAATTCCAAATTACTGACCACTAGGAGTGTTTCCCACAAATAAGGGCCGCAATGGTTGGAAATAAGGTATTTTTAGTGAATATATGAGGCCATAATTAGGCTGGGAACTTGGAGCTAAGAAAAGGCCTACCTTTTGACGAGGCCGTTGGGGTCCCCAAGGGGGCTGCACAGTAATCTGGAATTAGGGCCGCGCGGCCGTAATTCAAGCACTGGTGCCTGGTGCTGCGGCCTCTATTTTACAGTAACTTTTATCGAAAAATTCATTGGATGGGCCATCGGCCACGTAGTTCCACAAGGGCCAGCCTCAGCTCAGCAACAACAGAGGCTGATTTTTATTTTGGTTTAGGCCCACTTTTTTTTTAATCCACCGGCCCTTTTCTAACCAAAAGCATTTGCCCGAATGCCCAAATGGCCTGTCCGCCCGTGACTATAAGCATATAGTAGAGTTAGGTATACATTTATGTATATATCTGTAGTACAGTGGCGACGCGTGACATTTTTGAGTGGTCATCGCTGATAGTGTAGAAGTACACGGGACTGCGCCGGCGCCGTGCTGCGGGACGGCTATATTGCTATTTATAGAATAGTCGCGACAGACCTGCGCTTGACCGGCCCGGATATCCGTCCCCCAGCGTCATTCATAGACCCCACGACCATAGATAACAACATCCATGACTCTACTGAAAAGGCGAATGGAATAATACTGATACTTAAAAGCTCTCGGATGAAAGTTTAACATTGAAAAATGCAGCTAGCTATTTTATTAAGCAGTTTATGATTTCATTTTTATAATTTTTTAATCAGTTTAGTTTTATTTTTATAATTGTTTCCGTTGAACAATTATATCACCTTCTCCTTCAGTCATTGTTGTTCTCATCGATTAATAATAAAACATGTTAAAAATTTAATTAAAGCACTGCAACTTCACTCATTGAAACTACACAAACACAAGCACAGCGCGCGGCGCGAGACCTGTGCGCATGCGCGAGTAGCGGAGCAGGTCTCTCTGCACTGTGAAGTGAACTATTTTAGGTCTCTTTGCGCATGCGCGAGTAGCGAAGCAGGTCTCTCTGCACCGTGAAGTAGCACTGACAGAAGTCGAGAGTTGCTCGTTACGTGGCGAAGGCTGCCCAGTACAACCGAAGGGAGCCGGACGCCAACCGATTCTCCAGCGACAGAGAATCGCTTGGCCGCCTGTACAACAGCGGTGTGAGTGGTGGGGATGGAGGCGGGGAGGTGGGGGCTCCACTATATTGGATTCTCCAAACTCGGAGAATCGGTTCGGATTTAGTCAATAGAGAACTACGGACGCGGCGCATCTGGCGCGCAAAGCAAAACGCCGTGCATAAAAATAGCCTGATACTCCGAAAATGTATGATTTTCTTTTCAAAATAATAGACATTTAGGCTTCTAACATTATGTTATTTGTACTTTTATCTAAAATATTTACTTTTAAAATTGAGTTAGTCATCGGCGAATCTGTAGATGACCGCACGCCTCGCCACTGCTGTAGTAATACATAAATCTCTTTGTCAAGGGGAATATCATTGCTGTAGGTTGGGGGATGATATGGAATGCCCCCTCACCGCGAGAGAAAAGGGGAACTGGAAGCGAAGTCTGGAGAATTTTTTGAAAATTCAAACTACAAAGTCACATTTGAAGCCAATAAAGAAACAAAAACGACATGAAACTCCATAATGCTAGCTAATAGACAAATTGATTCTTAATTCATATGTATTGGTTTCAGATCAATATGGAGAAGTTGAAAGGGTGGTGGAGGTCCTCCGCCTCCACGCCATGGTGAGGGGGAGGAGAGGAGGTCAGCAACGGCGAGGAGGGGGGCGGCAGCAGAGACGAGGAGGGGGGCGGCAGCTAAGGCGAGGAGGGGGGCGCCAACAACGGAGAGGACGAGGACAGCAACCAGGTATGGACAACCCCCCTCCTCAAGACCTCCCACCAAGGGCTGAACAGCAAATTGAGCAGTCACCGAGGCGGGACACCCCTCCACCCTCGAGGAGCCACTCCCCTGATGGCAGGGAGTTAGGGGGTGAGGGGTGGGAGGAATACGGGGGTGAGGGGTGGGAGGAATACCCTCAGCAAGAATATCCAGACCCAAACCCCTACCCCAATCAATTAATTGCTAACCACCCCCCTCATTATCTAAACAACCCACCCGTATTCCATCCCAATCAGTTAGGGTTTCCTGCAGCCCCCCCCCCTAACTACCACCCAATGTTATTTTTTCACCCCCCCCCTCCTCCACCCCCCCTTCCTAGAGGACCTCCTCCCCCAGACGTGTAGGCAGACAGAAAATGATTGCCAAAAGGAGAAATTTAAAAATGAAAGGACTTTTTTAATTTAAGTACTTATTTATAAGAGAATGTTATTTAATTTTCATTTATGGGTCAAAATCTGAAAAGGGTACAATTGCAAAGTAGGAAAAAACTAAAAAGTTATTACTTGGTATCTAAATGACAGTTACATTTTTTAATACTTTGAACCCTATAGAATATGAGAAAATATAAAGAAAGCACCATTACCCATGTATGTCAATGAGAGAGGCAGTTTTATATCGGAAACTCCCATTTTTCGTAATAGAGGTCACACCCAGATAAATCAATATTACATAATGAAATAAAAGGGAAAACCCATGGTATTTCATATTTTTTGTTGCTCACATATACTGTTTTTAAATATATTACAGCCCTCTTACTTTTGATTGACCTATATCTTAATAATAGCTTAGAACATAGTTTCATCCGTAATAAGCGCTATTTAATTATCTCCCTGTATCCGACAATATAAACGTGGGTTTTATATTCACTTATTTGATTGGTGAACTTGTTTAAATCGTATCTATAGCGGTAAAACTGGGATTGGGGACACGTGACCGTCACTACTTTGGCCAGTTTTTTCTCAGAATTTTGCCCCAACCTCTTCTTAATTCATGATTTAAACAGTATAGACAATAAGATTAAGACCTAAACTTCAAAAATAAAACATTTTTAACAATAATTATAGTAGGCAACATTATTTTTTTATGAAGGGACAGTGATTGTACCCTTTTCAGATTTTGACCCTTATGTATTTTTTCAATTTTTAATTTTAGTTTATTACAGGAGTTTATATATTTAATTTATCCAGGGATTTTAATTTAATTTTGATATATTTATTTTGTTTAGCCCTTATTTTAAAATGTATTTTGTATTTTTATTAAAATTTGTTTTAAAAACCTTAATTTGTTTTTATTTATGTTGAATATTAATTACAGGTTCACATGATCCAGTTAAATATTTAATATTATTGCCATTTCAATTTCAAAGTAAAATCAACTTAAACTCTTTTAATTCAGTCCTGAAGGATCGATAATTGCATTATCCATTTTAGGTAAATTATTTACAAAGCATTAAAATTTGTACAGGATAAGATTTTTCTTTGCAATACATTACGTCCTTGCATAAGGATGTGTTGCTCTCTAATTAAAATTTATTCTTTGTCATACTACCTTTGAACTATTTAAAGAGAACTTGTTCATGGAAAATATTAAATAGAAGCATATTATATACTAGCAGTTGCCTATGACTTCGCTCACGATATAAACAACAGCTGATCTTACTTCTCCTCTTTGTACTGTAAAATTTTAGTACTCAAAGCTGTTTAGAATTCTGTACTTGAATGTTTACATATTCACAGGTGTTAACAAATCAGTATTTGAATGTTTACATGCTTATAAATGTAAACGATGAAGCTAAGGACGTTCACGGGCCGTAGTCCGAGAGAATTTTAAGGAAAATAGGCTTATTGTGTTTCCCAGGTTCAAGATCTACCTCTGTGTAAAATTTCAACCCAGTCAGTTCGGTATTTTTTGAGTTCACTTGCCAATTATTACTGTAGCACTGCCTGAGTATTTTAACCAGAATATGACTGAAGGATGAGTGTGATAATCGTGATTGATTTATTAATAATTTATTTATTTCTGAATACTATTATAAATAATAATCATGATAATCTTTACCCACTAGCAACCACCCCTCTTATAATCATTGCAAACCCATCATTGGGGATGTTACCTGTACCATTAACAATATATAGATTTCCTATTGGGTATGCTTGAATGCCCAACACTTTAAAGATACAAGCCCTAATAGCATATTTGTCAATATTACGCTAGTCTTCATGGTAATATGTAATTTTCAGCTACAACCCCTGGTATTATGTTAAAAGCAATAATGGGGGATGTTAACTGTGCCATAAAGATCATATAAAACCTTTAGGGGATGCTTGGAAACCCCAAACCTCAGAACTACCCCTGAAAGAGTATTTTCTGTTTAAAGTCCTAGTGGTCATGGTAATCTTTAACCCCCAGCAACAACCCCTAGTATTTTGTGTCCTTCCAAACCCATCATAGGGGATGTTACCAATACCCTAAGGAATATATATATCCCATAGGGGTTGCTTGAATTCCTTACAATTTAGAGATACAACCCCTAATAGCATATTGATCAATATTGCCCAAGTATTCATGGTAATATATAATTTCCAGCTACAACCCCTAGTATTGTGTTAAAAGCAATAATGGGGGATGTTAACTGTGCAATAAAGATCATATAAAACCTTTAGGGGATGCTTGGAAACCCCAAACCTCAGAACTACCCCTGAAATAGTATTTTCTGTTTAAAGTCCTAGTGGTCATGGTAATCTTTAACCCCCAGCAACAACCCCTTGTATTTTGTGTACTTCCAAACCCATCATAGGGGGTGTTACCAATACCCTAAGGAATATATACATCCTATAGGGGATGCTTGAATTCCTTACAATTTAGAGATACAACCCCTAATAACATATTGATCAATATTGCCCAAGTATTCATGGTAATATGTAATTTCCAGCTACAACCCCTAGTATTATGTTAAAAGCAATAATGGGGGATGTTAACTGTGCCCTAAAGATCATATATAACATTTAGGGGATGCTTGGAAACCCCAAACATCAGAACAACCCCTAAAAAAGTATTTTCTATATCAAGCGCTCGTGGTCATGGTAATCTTTAACCCCCAGCAACAACCCCTTGTATTTTGTGTACTTCCAAACCCATCATAGGGGGTGTTACCAATACCCTAAGGAATATATACATCCTATAGGGGATGCTTGAATTTCTTACAATTTAGAGATACAACCCCTAATAACATATTTATCGATATTGCCCAAGTCCTCATAGTAATATGTAATTTCCAGCTACAACCCCTAGTATTATGTTAAAAGCCATAATGGGGGATGTTAACTGTGCCCTAAAGATCATATACAACCTTTAGGGGATGCTTGGAAACCCCAAACCTCAGAACTACCCCTGAAAGAGTATTTTCTGTATAAAGTGCTAGTGGTCATGGTAATCTTTAACCCCCAGCAACAACCCCTTGTATTTTGTGTACTTCCAAACCCATCATAGGTGGTGTTACCAATACCCTAAGGAATATATACATCCTATAGGGGATGCTTGAATTCCTTACAATTTAGAGATACAACCCCTAGTAGCATATTGATCAATATTGCCCAAGTCCTCATAGTAATATGTAATTTCCAGCTACAACCCCTAGTATTATGTTAAAAGCCATAATGGGGGATGTTAACTGTGCCCTAAAGATCATATAAAACCTTTAGGGGATGCTTGGAAACCCCAAACCTCAGAACTACCCCTGAAAGAGTATTTTCTGTTTAAAGTCCTAGTGGTCATGGTAATCTTTAACCCCCAGCAACAACCCCTTGTATTTTGTGTACTTCCAAACCCATCATAGGGGGTGTTACCAATACCCTAAGGAATATATACATCCTATAGGGGATGCTTGAATTCCTTACAATTTAGAGATACAACCCCTAATAACATATTGATCAATATTGCCCAAGTATTCATGGTAATATGTAATTTCCAGCTACAACCCCTAGTATTATGTTAAAAGCAATAATGGGGGATGTTAACTGTGCCCTAAAGATCATATATAACATTTAGGGGATGCTTGGAAACCCCAAACATCAGAACAACCCCTAAAAAAGTATTTTCTATATCAAGCGCTCGTGGTCATGGTAATCTTTAACCCCCAGCAACAACCCCTTGTATTTTGTGTACTTCCAAACCCATCATAGGGGGTGTTACCAATACCCTAAGGAATATATACATCCTATAGGGGATGCTTGAATTCCTTACAATTTAGAGATACAACCCCTAATAACATATTGATCAATATTGCCCAAGTATTCATGGTAATATGTAATTTCCAGCTACAACCCCTAGTATTATGTTAAAAGCAATAATGGGGGATGTTAACTGTGCCCTAAAGATCATATATAACATTTAGGGGATGCTTGGAAACCCCAAACATCAGAACAACCCCTAAAAAAGTATTTTCTATATCAAGCGCTCGTGGTCATGGTAATCTTTAACCCCCAGCAACAACCCCTTGTATTTTGTGTACTTCCAAACCCATCATAGGGGGTGTTACCAATACCCTAAGGAATATGTATATCCCATAGGGGTTGCTTGAATTCCTTACAATGTAGAGATACCAACCCTGATAGAATATTGATCAATATTGCCCAAGTATTCATGGTAATATGTAATTTTCAGCTACAACCCCTGGTATTATGTTAAAAGCAATAATGGGGGATGTTAACTGTGCCATAAAGATCATATAAAACCTTTAGGGGATGCTTGGAAACCCCAAACCTCAGAACTACCCCTGAAAGAATATTTTCTGTATAAAGCGCTCGGGGTCATGGTAATCTTTAACCCCCAGCAACAACCCCTTGTATTTTGTGTCCTTCCAAACCCATCATAGGGGATGTTACCAATACCCTAAGGAATATATATATCCCATAGGGGTTGCTTGAATTCCTTACAATTTAGAGATACAACCCCTAATAGCATAATTGATCAATATTGCCCAAGTCCTCATGGTAATATGTAATTTCCAGCTACAACCCCTAGTATTATGTTAAAAGCCATAATGGGGGATGTTAACTGTGCAATAAAGATCATATAAAACCTTTAGGGGATGCTTGGAAACCCCAAACCTCAGAACTACCCCTGAAAGAGTATTTTCTGTATAAAGCGCTCGGGGTCATGGTAATCTTGAACCCCCAGCAACAACCCCTTGTATTTTGTGTACTTCCAAACCCATCATAGGGGGTGTTACCAATACCCTAAGGAATATATACATCCTATAGGGGATGCTTGAATTTCTTACAATTTAGAGATACAACCCCTAATAACATATTTATCAATATTGCCCGAGTATTCATGGTAATATGTAATTTCCAGCTACAACCCCTAGTATTATGTTAAAAGCCATAATGGGGGATGTTAACTGTGCCCTAAAGATCATATAAAACCTTTAGGGGATGCTTGGAAACTCCAAACCTCAGAACTACCCCTGAAAGAGTATTTTCTGCATAAAGTGCTAGTGGTCATGGTAATCTTTAACCCCCAGCAACAACCCCTTGTATTTTGTGTACTTCCAAACCCATCATAGGGGGTGTTACCAATACCCTAAGGAATATATACATCCTATAGGGGATGCTTGAATTTCTTACAATTTAGAGATACAACCCCTAATAACATATTTATCGATATTGCCCAAGTCCTCATAGTAATATGTAATTTCCAGCTACAACCCCTAGTATTATGTTAAAAGCCATAATGGGGGATGTTAACTGTGCCCTAAAGATTATATAAAACCTTTAGGGGATGCTTGGAAACCCCAAACCTCAGAACTACCCATGAAAGAGTATTTTCTGTTTAAAGTCCTAGTGGTCATGGTAATCTTTAACCCCCAGCAACAACCCCTTGTATTTTGTGTACTTCCAAACCCATCATAGGGGGTGTTACCAATACCCTAAGGAATATATACATCCTATAGGGGATGCATGAATTCCTTACAATTTAGAGATACAACCCCTAATAACATATTGATCAATATTGCCCAAGTATTCATGGTAATATGTAATTTTCAGCTACAACCCCTGGTATTATGTTAAAAGCAATAATGGGGGATGTTAACTGTGCCATAAAGATCATATAAAACCTTTAGGGGATGCTTGGAAACCCCAAACCTCAGAACTACCCCTGAAAGAATATTTTCTGTATAAAGCGCTCGGGGTCATGGTAATCTTTAACCCCCAGCAACAACCCCTTGTATTTTGTGTCCTTCCAAACCCATCATAGGGGATGTTACCAATACCCTAAGGAATATATATATCCCATAGGGGTTGCTTGAATTCCTTACAATTTAGAGATACAACCCCTAATAGCATAATTGATCAATATTGCCCAAGTCCTCATGGTAATATGTAATTTTCCAGCTACAACCCCTAGTATTATGTTAAAAGCCATAATGGGGGATGTTAACTGTGCAATAAAGATCATATAAAACCTTTAGGGGATGCTTGGAAACCCCAAACCTCAGAACTACCCCTGAAAGAGTATTTTCTGTATAAAGCGCTCGGGGTCATGGTAATCTTGAACCCCCAGCAACAACCCCTTGTATTTTGTGTACTTCCAAACCCATCATAGGGGGTGTTACCAATACCCTAAGGAATATATACATCCTATAGGGGATGCTTGAATTTCTTACAATTTAGAGATACAACCCCTAATAACATATTTATCAATATTGCCCGAGTATTCATGGTAATATGTAATTTCCAGCTACAACCCCTAGTATTATGTTAAAAGCCATAATGGGGGATGTTAACTGTGCCCTAAAGATCATATAAAACCTTTAGGGATGCTTGGAAACTCCAAACCTCAGAACTACCCCTGAAAGAGTATTTTCTGCATAAAGTGCTAGTGGTCATGGTAATCTTTAACCCCCAGCAACAACCCCTTGTATTTTGTGTACTTCCAAACCCATCATAGGGGGTGTTACCAATACCCTAAGGAATATATACATCCTATAGGGGATGCTTGAATTTCTTACAATTTAGAGATACAACCCCTAATAACATATTTATCGATATTGCCCAAGTCCTCATAGTAATATGTAATTTCCAGCTACAACCCCTAGTATTATGTTAAAAGCCATAATGGGGGATGTTAACTGTGCCCTAAAGATTATATAAAACCTTTAGGGGATGCTTGGAAACCCCAAACCTCAGAACTACCCATGAAAGAGTATTTTCTGTTTAAAGTCCTAGTGGTCATGGTAATCTTTAACCCCCAGCAACAACCCCTTGTATTTTGTGTACTTCCAAACCCATCATAGGGGGTGTTACCAATACCCTAAGGAATATATACATCCTATAGGGGATGCATGAATTCCTTACAATTTAGAGATACAACCCCTAATAACATATTGATCAATATTGCCCAAGTATTCATGGTAATATGTAATTTTCAGCTACAACCCCTGGTATTATGTTAAAAGCAATAATGGGGGATGTTAACTGTGCCATAAAGATCATATAAAACCTTTAGGGGATGCTTGGAAACCCCAAACCTCAGAACTACCCCTGAAAGAATATTTTCTGTATAAAGCGCTCGGGGTCATGGTAATCTTTAACCCCCAGCAACAACCCCTTGTATTTTGTGTCCTTCCAAACCCATCATAGGGGATGTTACCAATACCCTAAGGAATATATATATCCCATAGGGGTTGCTTGAATTCCTTACAATTTAGAGATACAACCCCTAATAGCATAATTGATCAATATTGCCCAAGTCCTCATGGTAATATGTAATTTCCAGCTACAACCCCTAGTATTATGTTAAAAGCCATAATGGGGGATGTTAACTGTGCAATAAAGATCATATAAAACCTTTAGGGGATGCTTGGAAACCCCAAACCTCAGAACTACCCCTGAAAGAGTATTTTCTGTATAAAGCGCTCGGGGTCATGGTAATCTTGAACCCCCAGCAACAACCCCTTGTATTTTGTGTACTTCCAAACCCATCATAGGGGGTGTTACCAATACCCTAAGGAATATATACATCCTATAGGGGATGCTTGAATTTCTTACAATTTAGAGATACAACCCCTAATAACATATTTATCAATATTGCCCGAGTATTCATGGTAATATGTAATTTCCAGCTACAACCCCTAGTATTATGTTAAAAGCCATAATGGGGGATGTTAACTGTGCCCTAAAGATCATATAAAACCTTTAGGGGATGCTTGGAAACTCCAAACCTCAGAACTACCCCTGAAAGAGTATTTTCTGCATAAAGTGCTAGTGGTCATGGTAATCTTTAACCCCCAGCAACAACCCCTTGTATTTTGTGTACTTCCAAACCCATCATAGGGGGTGTTACCAATACCCTAAGGAATATATACATCCTATAGGGGATGCTTGAATTTCTTACAATTTAGAGATACAACCCCTAATAACATATTTATCGATATTGCCCAAGTCCTCATAGTAATATGTAATTTCCAGCTACAACCCCTAGTATTATGTTAAAAGCCATAATGGGGGATGTTAACTGTGCCCTAAAGATTATATAAAACCTTTAGGGGATGCTTGGAAACCCCAAACCTCAGAACTACCCATGAAAGAGTATTTTCTGTTTAAAGTCCTAGTGGTCATGGTAATCTTTAACCCCCAGCAACAACCCCTTGTATTTTGTGTACTTCCAAACCCATCATAGGGGGTGTTACCAATACCCTAAGGAATATATACATCCTATAGGGGATGCATGAATTCCTTACAATTTAGAGATACAACCCCTAATAACATATTGATCAATATTGCCCAAGTATTCATGGTAATATGTAATTTTCAGCTACAACCCCTGGTATTATGTTAAAAGCAATAATGGGGGATGTTAACTGTGCCATAAAGATCATATAAAACCTTTAGGGGATGCTTGGAAACCCCAAACCTCAGAACTACCCCTGAAAGAATATTTTCTGTATAAAGCGCTCGGGGTCATGGTAATCTTTAACCCCAGCAACAACCCCTTGTATTTTGTGTCCTTCCAAACCCATCATAGGGGATGTTACCAATACCCTAAGGAATATATATATCCCATAGGGGTTGCTTGAATTCCTTACAATTTAGAGATACAACCCCTAATAGCATAATTGATCAATATTGCCCAAGTCCTCATAGTAATATGTAATTTCCAGCTACAACCCCTAGTATTATGTTAAAAGCAATAATGGGGAATGTTAACTGTGCCCTAAAGATCATATATAACATTTAGGGGATGCTTGGAAACCCCAAACATCAGAACAACCCCTAAAAAAGTATTTTCTATATCAAGCGCTCGTGGTCATGGTAATCTTTAACCCCCAGCAACAACCCCTTGTATTTTGTGTACTTCCAAACCCATCATAGGGGGTGTTACCAATACCCTAAGGAATATATACATCCTATAGGGGATGCTTGAATTCCTTACAATTTAGAGATACAACCCCTAATAACATATTTATCAATATTGCCCAAGTTCTCATAGTAATATGTAAGTTCCAGCTACAACCCCTAGTATTATGTTAAAAGCCATAATGGGGGATGTTAACTACATAACTACATAACTGGGTAACGTATTATCACTGTTGTTGTTATAGGTTTAAAAATAAACATCGTCAATCGTCATGAAACAGAACTCGGCGGGTAGCGCACATGCTAGTTAAGCCCGGCTGACAGCTGTTCCGGTGTGACGACATATCGTACACCAGTCAGCAGTGCCTCTCGAAGCGTATTCGCTCGTGGAGGCGCTGCTCAGTGGTGTCCGTTTGTGACGTCACGATCAGACGCCAGTCGGCGGGCCCCCGGCGACGCATGCGCTCGTGGAGCGAATTGACCGGGAGATGCCAGGAGGGGATAGTTAATGTACATCTGCAAACCTAATAGCAACAATAAGAGATGGACTTGCGTCAATAAATAAAATTGGTAGAAATAATTAATTACATTAGTTTTTATCATTTTAAAAAGGCGGGAAATTAAAGATTTGAGGTTAGGATAAATGTGATGTGGCAACCATGTTTACTACGTCTGCTGTGGAAGTGATGTCACCATTTAAATACCTCCTTCATTCTCTAAAAAAAGGCGGGAAATTGAAGTTTTGAGGTTAGGATAAATGAGATGTGGCAGCCATATTGGCTACATCAGCTGTGGAAGTGATGTCATCATTTAAATACCCACTACATTCTCTGTTGCTGACTTGTTGCCAGTGTAACATCGATAAAGTTCACAATATTCTTTTATAACCATAGGCTAATTAATGTGAGGTACCTCTCAATTTATAAGATAACTTTAGGTATGTTTATATATATGGCCTACTTTAAAAAAAAACGGGACATTTTGACGTCTCGATAAATTTTTTTGGGACAACGAAACGCAACGTGAAAAAACGGGACTTTTCCGTTTTTTACGGGACGTCTGGTCACCCTACCTAAGCAAGCCCAAACTATAGTGTGGCCTTGCCCTAAGCCAAGCTCTCTGTGTGACCCCTACTCGGCCAAGAGGTACTGATAAATATAACACTGGCCATCTCTACAACAAACCAGGCTGCGGCTTTCAAACTAATAACGTCTTTTTGTCAGGGTGATTCTTGCTGAATAACATGTCAAAGGGCCATTTGGATATCAAGTAGGAATAGCTTACCGATAAGTTAAGCAAACAGGGATAGGTGACAATTTGTTTTCCATCGGGCACATCGTTACCTCCATACTTTAAATTTTAAGCTTATCAAGTTTGAATCGCTGTTTTTCAACTTGACCTTGGAATTCATCTTCAGGCCACTCTTGTAGAACTGTGAAATACCCTATTTTTAATTTAAGCCAGTGTATAGATTTTATAACCACATCCGTAAGTACTCGGAGGTAGCTTCTGTGGTGGCCCAATAGCTTCTGTGGGTTTGGGTCAGCGAGGACATAATAAAATCCAGTCCGAGCAGTGCCTCCCCAGTCTGAGCATCTGTCACGTCTTTCACAGATAATTTAAAGTACAATAAGTTACAAGGACAATAATTTAATTGCTTATTTGCAAAATATATGGTCTAATTTTAGTTTATCATGATCATACGTCGTAGTAATATTATTTAAAATTTAAAAATTAGATTTAATAAAATATATCTGTTATTTCTGTTAATCTAGGCCTATAGCTATAAAAGGCTAAGCCCAGTTTCACTCATACCATCATTTTTTTTATTAAAGCATTTGAATTGAATTATTTAATACCCATAATCATCAATAGTAAAACTTCAAGGATGTTACGAACATAGATATATTCAACCAAAACTAGTTGATTCTTTAGTGAAATGTGATGAACTATTCCTTAAAAAAATAGGTAAATGTTCACTTTACGGTACTACCTCCGAAATTGAAAAATTTTTTTTTCAAAATGTAGGAAATAACGCGCTGATTCTGAAAATAATAGTTTTTTCCCGCGGAAAACGTCGGAAAATGCCGGAAAATCGGAAAAACCGGAAAAAGATTTTCACCCAAAAAATGGGTCATGTGGGTACTCAAATTAATCGGGAGAACGAGCAGAACAAGAATATGTAAGAATTTTCAAGATACGTTGGATACTAACGGAGATACGGCCGGAAAAGCGTCGGAAAAGCCGAAAACAAACTTTGTCTAAAACATATCATGTGGGTACTCAAATTAAAGGAAATTACACGCTGAACAACATTCTGTAATAATTTTCATGATATGACGTACAATAGTCGAGATAAAGCCAAAAAACATAAACATTGATAAACCAAATTTTGTTAAAGTTATATGAAGATGGATTTGGCTGGAATAAACTAGATAGGGATTGGTTATGTTAGTTTAGGTTGTATTTGGTTTGGTTAGGTTAGGTTAGGTAAGGTTAGGTTATGTTAGGTTGTAATAAGTTGCATTATTTTATGTTACATTAGGATTGGTTTAAAATGTTAAAGTTAGGTATGGATAAGGTTGGTAAAGTAAGAATGTGATATTATAATCCTAATCTAACAATACCAACCCTAATTTAACTTAACCAAACCTAATAAAACATAACCAAATCCAATAAAACCTAACCAAACCTAATCTAACCAAATCAAACCAAACCTAACATAGTCTAACATAACCTAACTAGACCTAACATAGTCTAGCCTAACTTAAACTAACATAACCTAACCAAACCTAACCTTAGATCCCACAGTTTAGCGTAACTCACCTAAAACTAACCCATTTTGTGCAAATCTATGACTTTTCCGGTACTTTTCCGGCCATAACTCCGTTATTATCCATCTGAATTTGAAAATGCTTGCATATTCTTGTTCAGCTCATTCTCCCGATTAATTTGAGTACCCACATGACCTACTTCCAAGCCAAAAAATATTTTTCCGTTTTTCCGATTTTCCGGCATTTTCCGACGTTTTCCGCGGAAAACGACTATCATTTCTGGAATCAGTGCGTGATTTCCTACATTTTGAAAAAAAAAAATTTTCAATTTCGGAGGTAGTACCGTAAAGTGAACATTTACCAAAAAATATAATACCAGTACTAATCCCAGGATAAAAACTGAGTTCTCCTTAAAATTAATTTTATTTACTACTTGTTTTAACCTAAGGCAATTTAAAACATTTAGCAAAAACATATATTTATATAAATTCAGCGTAACCCATTATGCAAAGGAAATATAAAATAAAAACGAAAATAACGTTGTCGGGACAGACAAACACTGCACTATTTATGCTCGGCGGGCGCGCGGCGGCGACGGTTGTGGACGTCAAAGACACTTTTACCGCATTATTATACCTTGCTTCCTGATGAAACCAAACACGATAGGAAAAAAAAGTATCAGTAAAAAATTTAATTTGGTTGTTTATCTATAACTTTCCCGTAGACAAAACGTCTCTGACCAAAAAATAAAAAACTTTCTCACAGGCCAACTTTTTCATGTCTGGTTTTGAACAACACAGCCTACAAGCGTATAATAAAACATTTGTAAACAGCTTAATACAATTATTATTAATTTTTAACTATTACTATCGCAGTCCTCAGATTCTATACTATAATAATGCAAAATTTCAAAAATATTCCTCAAGTAATACTATTTATAATGACCGTGTATTTGTGGCGGGACTTGACCACGGACAGAGCTCGCACACCGGAGATTTCAGGCTGTTGATCGGTCCAAGATGGCGGACTTGGTCCCACTTTTAAAGCATTGGTTAAAAGCACTTGTCTTCTCTATTTTATTATGTCCTCGCTGGTTTGGGTGTGTAGATTTCTCCCGCCTGCGTCCTATCGTACTGTAAATCAATATTTTTCCTGTTTGGTAAAACTTTTTTACTACTAACTGAATGCTGTATGTGGTAATTTTTAGGAAATGTTTAGGAAAGCAGGCTTACCTTGAAATAAGTCCACAGCAGTGGCGGATCCAGAGCATGAGTTCGGGGGGGTGGAGGGCAAGTAGGATTACAAGGGTATCCTTCTGGAGGGTCTGGGGGGTATTCCATACCCCCCAGTAGAGAAGGGGTGCGGGGTCCTCCCCCGGAAAATTTGTGAAAATTTGAACTGAAAACTCGTGTTTTTAGACAATCTAGAGACAAAAAACATGCTCAATTTCAATTTTAAAACTATAGTTTTTATTGAATTTATTTATTAAAGTATACTTGATTAGGTAATTAGGGAAATAAAAAAAGACTTGTTTGAGGCTCAAGCCATAAATTTACTATTTACAATACTTTTCCCAGAAAACTTAAACTAAACCAATAAATTCAAAGTCGGGCCTTCTTTTTCCTTTCTTAGCATAACGCTCGATTACAGTGCCAACATTTACCTCAATATCATGATCTATGTATAAAAGACATAGTCCGTTCAACCTGCGATTCTTGTCCGGGGCCATGATTTAACCAGCTTTACATTTACCGTTTATCAGCGATCGGCAAATACTCGCGATTGTTTTTCACGGCCGATCGCGAGTTCCGCAAAGCTACATAGGCCATTTATCCGTGATCGGCTGCTACGCGCTATCCTATTTCCAGGGCTTGTAATGGGTTATTTTTTTATTTTTTTCGCTCTTGGTTATTTTTTTATTTTTTGGAATTTTGGTTATTTTTTCATATTTTTCAACCTCAAGAACTGCTAAAAGCCCTGTTCACACTACTCGTCTGTCAGATGATCTCGTAGCAGCATCGCGGCAGACAAATCTCATCATCCTATATTGCGTGAAAACCAAGTCTCGCCGTCAAATCTAGGCAGATTTGTGATTAGTCTGTCGAGATTTTATTTTTTACCAAGGTTAAGAATGTATTATCCCCAATATAACGCCGGTTTTCTAATTTTTAGCAACATTTTTTGTTTCCAAAAGGTTATTTTTTTCTTATTTTAGTTTTTTATTATTTTTTTCAACCTCAAGAACTGTTACAAGCCCTGTATTTCGCGACCGTTCACGAATTCCGCAAAGTTTATTTAGCCGTTCACCCGCGACTAACAAATACGCACGATCATTATCACGGCCGTTCGCGAGTTATGCAAAGCTATGTTGGCGTTTTTATTCGCGATTGGTAAATACGCACGATACTTATTGCGGCCGATCGCGAGTTTCTTAAAGCTGGATTTGCCGTTTATTCGCAAATACGCGCGATCGTTTTTTGCGGCGGTTTACAAGTTTCGTGAAGCTACACTCTTAAATACATATACACTGATTTTTCCCAAATTCTGGGGGGGGCAATTGCCCCCTTTGCCCCCCCTTGGATCCGCCACTGGTCCACAGAACTCATAATGATCACAGATTTGGAAATTTTCGTGGCCACTAACCATTTTAAAATGAAAATCAAATTAAGTTTCAGGTTTTATTTATGAAGCACTAGAACAGACATGAGTATATTTTTCAAAAATCCACCATGAACAATTATAAAAATGTATATTTTTCAAAAATCCACCATGAACAATTATAAAAATTTCTTAATTTTCAATTAGGCCTAGCCTACAAATTTGTTAACAACTCATTATCAGGCCCGGCGAGAAGATTTTCGGGCCCTGTGCATCCTTCGACCTTGGGCCCTACGACCTTTTTTTACTTGTTTTGTGTATTTTGGGCCCTTTATTGTGTTTCCGGGGCCCCCCTGCTAGCTCTAGCCCCTATGCATTTGAACCCCCCCTGCCTGCCCTGTCACTGGCCCTGCTCATTATATAAAATGCATAACTGGCAAGTGTGTGGTGTAAGGAGGGAGTGACAAAGTTCTTTGACACTAAGGCAGGGCTGCCCACTCTCACCTTTGGGTTTTGTTTTATTTCTTACATCAGTACCTGGTGGACCGAGCCTTGCTCGGTGTTATTTCATGTTTACCAGTGCATCCAGTTACAATAAAATATTTCAATGTCATAAATTTGATTAGCCTAATAGAAACCTTTTTTATTGCTCCATGAACTTTTCATCCCACTCACTGTATTTGTCTTTGATGGATATAGATTGCAAACAGCTGTTATGATTACTTAATTTGTTTACTCTTTCCTTGTTTATTTTCGATGCTATCATGGCAACTCATAAGGCCAATGTTAAAATTTTACAACTTTAAAATTTGATTTATTACGTTATGTACGATTTTCTCTGGCCAAGTAATCTGCATAAAAGACGTTTTTGAGTCATAAATTACTTATTTCCAGACTTTGAAGGAAATCCTCAGAGCCGTTTTTGAGATAATTGTGCAAACATACAAGCAAGCAAGGAAGCAAGCATGCATGCACGCACACAAGATAACATTTCTCATATAAGATTTTGTTGGATACCTGACGGAGATGTTAATGTTGGTGGAATCATATTGTTAACATGTTGCTTTATGCAGGCAATGTAGTTCTTCTCTTACCCTCTTCTACTGGCCCACTAATAGTGATTAAAAATTTAGATGCATTGTGGAATTTGAAGGTCAAATTTAATAAAATTAAAAATTGTAGTTTGTAGGAAAGAAGGTAAATATTTGTTCTAGTGTTTTGTGTTAAAAACTGTAGAGTCCAGTACAGCCACATTCTGATTGGCAACGATAAAAAAATTCAATCCCAAGAACAATATCAAAGCACCGAACAAATAATCTAATAACATAAGAACAAGAGTTTTAAGCATCTAAGAAAAACTAAGTTTACTTACTTATGAGTTGAAATGTCCTGTTTCAGATCTTATAAGATGGGCAGTGAGAAGGATTACTACAGCATTTTAGGTTGTGAAGAGAATGCCTCAATTGAAGAAATAAAAAAATGCTACCACGAGAAAGCCTTAGCGTATCATCCTGACAAAGGAGTAAGTGGTGAGAAATGTGTTACTGGTGCCAGTTTTGACATAGTAAACAAAGCATGGAGAACTTTGAGTGATCCATTGGAAAGGCAAGTGTACAACGCCAAGTTGAATCAGCAGAGATTGGCTCAACAGAATCTCGTGTTCGGAACATTTAGCCTCGGAGAGTTGGTGTTTGACAGCAGCAGTAATCTGTACACTCACACTTGCCGGTGCGGCGGACTGTTTGTGGTCGATGCAGCTGACATTGCTCAAAGTGATGGTTGTGACTTATCTGTCGAATGTGATACATGCTCTTTAGTGATCTATATTAAAATAAGATAAAATTTATAATAGTGTTACAAAATTTTTCCCCTCAACATAGGTCAACATTTTTCCCGCCTACTAGTCATGGGCGGATTTAGGTCATAATAACTGGGGGTGCCATCTCACCTAACGTATGAAGTATTTTATGCTCAAATTCAAATTCCTATTTAAATGGTCTGTTTTAAGGCCTCTTCCAAGTAGTTACCTATTTTACTTAACATCAAACATTTGTAATTTATGCAAATACCTCAATCAAAGTTGTGTTGAAAATATTTTCTCCCATCACTGCCAACAAATCCACCAAATATTAGGGGGTGCCAGGCACCCCCAGAAGTCCGCCCATGTAGTAATGAGTATAATAAATTACACTAGTAAGTGTAATTTATTATACTTTAAAACAAATATTGGTAACTTTATTTTATTGTAAGATTTTAAAATTTTAGTTCAATTCTGATCTAAACCGCTGAGGCATGGAGCCACTGATTATTTAGGCCTACCTCTTTCATGCGTGATTTCAGTAGCCTATTTATTTGTGCAAGTTTTTTCCAAGCACAGAACCTTACTGTATACACTAAGTCTCCCCTCAAATTAACCTCCTTATACTGTATGCACAGTTTTTCTTCCCTAGTGATTTATAATAGTGCCTGAGTTAGGTTTTTTTTTTTTGGTAAAAATTGTAGTAATATTTGAAATATCAAAAAACTAGTTCTTCAAAATAATTTTTATGGGGAATTCCAGAGCGAGGTAGGGGAGGGAGAGGAAGTTCCTCCTATCCCCCAGAATCCTTTTATCTCTGTTAGGTACCATGTCATTTTGTAATGCTGTACTTATATTGTGTTTTTTTACCTTTATCAATAAATGTACACACATATACAATGAATAGCTTCAACAAATCTACAAAGAATGATAAAATTTACAATACAGGGTTAGGCAGACCACCCGTGCACATAGTTTTACGGGAGTAGGGTTTAACCTAGAAACGCCAAATAAAATTATTCCCCGCTAAATCACATATGAAGAATTAATTTAAAATATTTACAACATGATCTGAGCACAGGGTGTACCAGAAATGAAGGTCACGAGTTCGAATCTCGAAATTTTCTAATGTAAACCTATGACACATTGTACATTTTCAGAAAGGGCTTGTTTAGAGGAACATTTTGGTGAAAGCAGAACCTAATTATCTCAATCCGTCTTAAGATGGCGGCCATTTCTTTCAATTTTTTGCCCATTGACGGAATACCCTGCATTTTCGAAACCGCTACACATTTTTCAGTTCTGATTGAAAATTCGTAATCCTGTAAACTCAGTTACAATGATGTGTTACATGTCATAATTTTCAAAATTATAAATTTTTACCAGAATTGTATTTTTTTGTAACGTTGATAGCCTTGTAAATCAAAAAAGTCAAATGGCACCATATGGCAAATAGCATATAATTTTAAGCGTCTTTCAAAGACGAACAACTTTTCAATTTACACCAACTGTCTATTTTTTGTACTGTTGTAGTAATAAGCCTAAAACTTAATTTTTCCATATAAAATGCATTTTAATTGCATTACGGAACAGCATAGGATTTTTCCCCAGCTTATTATCAAGCTATTCTTTAAGGAAATGTGTAATAGTGATATTTTTCGTTAGATTTTTTAATTTATAAAAAGTCCTCAGATCCGAAGATTGTAAAAAAGCCTAAAAGTCAAAATTCTAATCAAAATAGCAAGGTATAATAAATTTTATGTAAAATAAAATTTATTTTTAAAATGAACATTTAATGTATTTCAATTTTTTATCTATCTCTTACGTCAGTCGAAACCCCTTATTATGCCAGTTTACGAAATTTAACACTACTTATTTTTATTTCAACAAACAGGTTTTTAAGATTAAATTAATAGTCTTTGTAATGAAAAAAGAAAAAAAATACAACATGCAGCAATTTATCAATGTGGCTTTATTCTTTTTTGGTATTTATTAATGTTTATCAATGATTCCAATAACAACAATTCATGCTTTTAGGATTTTTTACAATCTTCGGATCTGAGAATTTTTACAAATAAAAAAAAATGTAAATGTCACTTTTACACATTCCCTTAAAGAATAGCGTGATAATAAGCTGGGGAAAAATCTTCTGCTGTTCCGTAATGGAATTAACATGCATTTTATATTGAGAAATTGAGTTTTTGGCTTATTACTACAAAATATACAGTAGGTGTAAATTGAAAAGTTGTTCGCCTTTAAAAGACGCTTAAAATGATATGCTATTTGCCATATGGTGCCATTTGACTTTTTCGATTTACAGCACTATCAAGATTACAAAGAAATTCTGGTAAAAATTGATAATTTTAAAAATTATGATATGTAAACACATCATTGTAAAGCTGAATTTACCAGGATTACGAATTTTCAATCAGAACTGAAAAATGTGTAGCGGTTTTGAAAATGCAGGATATTCCGTCAATGGGCAAAAAATTGAAAGAAATGGCCGCCATCTTAAGACGGATTGAGATAATTAGGTTCTGCTTTCACCAAAATGTTCCTCTAAACAAGCCCTTTCTGAAAATGTACAATGTGTCATAGGTTTATATGAGAAAATTTCGAGATTCGAACTGTGACCTTCATTTCTGGAACACCCTGTGCACAGATCACGTTGTAAATATTTTAAATGAATTTATTCATAAGTGATTTAGGGGGGAATAATTTGATTTGGCGTTACTAAGTTAAACCGTACTCCCGTAAAACTATGTACATGGGTGGTCTGCCTCACCCTATATAATACATTTATGCTAAAAAGATTACAGTTCATGTTTGAGTAATCATTCACCCATAAATCATTGATTTTAGTAACTTTATAGTAACTATTTCCCACCACTGTTTCTAATATTAAAAAAAAATCATCTATTGAATAGAATGCTGCATTCACTAAGTTTTTTTTTAATAATTGAAGAAAGTTATTACTTTTTTTCTCTTTTTTCAGAAAGACCGGCAAACAGTCAAGGAACTTATTACCCTGATAGGAAGGTTTTTTTTAAAAAAGTTTCCAGTCTGTGGTTTTCAACATGTCTTTGGGTCCGTGTATTATAGGGATGACTTTTATTTTCTGGTGCAGGGTTTCGTAAATATAAAGTCCATAAACTGTAAAAACTTCAAATTCAGAAAAAAATTTGCTGAACAGAGCCTTTATTTTTTAAGTTAAACATGATTCTTAGAGCATTTTTTGTTGTATTAAAATTCCATCCATGTTTTTCTTTGTGGTTGCTCCATAAATACATATCCCATAGGCTACGTGTGAATGTATGAGAGCATAATAAATTGATTTTAATGCAGCTGTCGCATTGTCTTGCCATACGTCTTAGGGCGAATAGCCCACGGGAAGTTTTACTTAATATTAGATCTACATTTTTGTCCCATTTCAGATTTTTGTCAATAGTCAAACCAAGAAATTAAGTGTCTTGTACTTTGTCAATAAAATCCATGTCACTAATAAAAATACTTGGATTGAAATTATGTTTTGCATGATTGGTAGAAAATTATATGAAACTAGATTTTTTAGAGTTAAGAAGAAGATTTTTACTATTTAAGAATTCTTTGATTAGTGACAAACCAATATGAGAAGAAATTTCAATATTCTCTCCAGTTTTTTCCAGAAACTACGATATTTGTGCGTTCTAAAACTATACATTCATAACCAATCAAATTCCTGATAAGATACTCAAAAGCAAGACATTTTTGTTTATTTTCATTCCCTTGCCCCTTTTCACTCGGATAAGTCAATTAATATATACTATATTATATATTCCTCCTTTACGGTTGGACATCACCATCTTCGCTTCAGCTAGGATTTATTTAGGAACAACAATATGTCTCAGGTCTCAGATGGCCAGCTGTACTGGCCAAGATCAATTTTGTTTTCCGATTGGATGTCTAGCACAACTGACCAAAAAAACATTTACTCTATTTTCCAGTAGAATTTTCAAAGAGCAACACAAACCTATCAACTAACTCTTCCACTAAATTATTGGCAGTTCCTGTGTTTTCAACATCGATAAGAAGTCATTTATTTAGTTGGTTGCCATGCTGAATCACCTGCCAGTGCTACAAGTTATTCAAGTGCAAAGCCAAAATTATCAACATTGATCGAAACAAATAAAATATGCATTTTCTCTCTGCTGTAACCTATTACAAATGTTATTATCAATGCATTAATATTTCATTAATTTATGATTTATAATCACAAATTTTAATTTAATAAGGTTCAGAGGTTGTTAAAATATGTATTTAATCAAAAAATTAGACAACAAGTTTCTTTTAGCGAATTTCCCCTATAGGGAAGAAGCTGTTACCGTAGCACTCATGGTAAGACCTAAGCCCGAGACCATGATAACTTTTCGTTTTGGGGCCCCCAGAAGCAAAAAACACTATTCGTTCATTTTCATACACATATATATATATATATATATATATATATATATCTATGTGTCTTTAAGCACTATAGCGGCCGTGAAAATGGTCCAATCTGAATGAAATTTGGCACAACCATGTAAAGTAGTAATTATTCGGACGAGTTCGAAAACCAGCCCGATTGGACTACCGGAAGGGGGATAAAGGGGGATAAACCCCCCCAAAAATGGGTTTTTTGAGTTTTTTATATAGAAAACTAAAGATAATCCAATTTTTGTTACCACCATTGAATTCAGCTCAAAAAAACAAACAATTTAGTATTTTGAATCACTGCTCTATGTCCATTGGTTACCGAGATATTGAAAGTGGTTAACACAGTACGTTGTCCCAATGTTAACCTTATGGGGAATAAGTAAAATTCTATATCTCGCTTATTTCTCAACGTATCTTGATAAAACTTGGTAAATGGCTTCTTCTAGTTCAGATCTACTAAATATTGAATTAAAACCACCTAGTTTTTTAATATACCCATAGCAGCAAACCTGCATACTCATTTCCCATGTTATTCTTATGGAGCTTTCAAAAAATGTCAATTCTCGCTATGTTGGATTGAAATATGTTGTTTTGCATTTGAAATTCGCTGAATATGCAGGTCTGCTGCAACGGGGGTATTTAGTTTTGATTATTGAAGTATAATGTATGTCATATTGATGTAGGGGCTAGAAGTGATGAGCGATTCCTAGCTGTTCATGCATAACTGGCAAAATGGCCGCCAAGTTGGCTGTGGAATCTGAGTGGCCTGTAGACCTGCAGATGAATTAAATATTCCTATCTGTCTGCAACGACTGTGTAATGACCAGTAATACTGGATTTGTGAGCGCTAACGGTTGAAAAGGTTTCTGTGAAAATTATTTGACTAATAATCAAATTAACCCTGTATGCTTAGCAGTTTAAAATGTTGCAATAACAATATTTATCTTGAGGGCAGGGGGAGCCAAAAAGTTGCTAAACCCACGTGAACAATTGGGAGACTAGTACTTGGCTTAAAAAATGCAATAACGTAATAAAAAATAAAATTTTAAAAATTGTCCTTTGATAGTGATTTTATAACTTGTCAACTTTTCATTGTACTAAATAACTAACCTAGTTGAAGGTAACTTTTCTATTCAAGACATCCTTTATTTGCCAGTACATTACATACATAAATAGTGTCACAGTTAATGAACAATAGTGTGTCCTTAAAAATAAGCTTAATTGTAAAGATCATTAGCCTTGTAACTAGGGGTGGGCGAGTACTCGAGTAGTTGCTACTACTCGCGGCCGAGTCGAGTTTGTAGTTACTCCCGCCGTTTACGCAGTGGCCGAATTTACGTGCGATTTACGTTTGTGCGATCAAATTTTACAGACGATCGCGAGTTGCGCAAAGCTACATCTGCCGTTTATCCGTGATCGGCAAATTGTTTATCGCGGCTCCTCGCTAGTTTCACAATTAATTAAGCAGCATTTACTGTTCATTTTTGGCCGGCAAATACGCGCGACTGTTTCTTACGGCCGATCGCTGGTTTCGCAAAGTTGCATTTAATTTATTTACGATCGGCAAATATACGCGATCATTTTTCGCGGCTGACCGCGACTTTTGCAAGGCTCATCAAATCAAAAATATCTTCATTCATCTTTGCAATAATACAAGAATAGCGTCAAAAACATAAATTCTTACTAACTAATCACATGAAAGGAGCAATGAACTTTATACAGATTGTACATAAGCTTATGATAAAAAAGAATTGAAAGCAATCAATCCATCAAAACAATTACAATCCATGAATAAAAATGTTATTAATTTCTAAATAAAAGCTTTACTGTTAACGAAAAACCCAAATAAAACTAACAAAATAAAAATAAAACTGTCCTATCAGTTGTATACAGAAAATTAATTTAACATTAATGGAATTCTTAGTTTTGAGCGACAGTAGAAAGCAAATATTCATTTGGCATTGTCCTGTTCCCAAAACTCATCAAAGGAATACAGAGATAAGGTTAAGAGGTAGTTTTTCAATAACTTTTTAAAAGGCTGAAAATTTTGTTGTTTTTTAATATTTTTTGGTAATTTAAAAAGAAACTTGGTGCCAATAAAACTGGTTTTCTTCTCGAAAAATTGTAATGCATGGTGTTTCACGTACCTATTATTTCTTAAGTCATAGTTGTGATTATTAGGATTATGAGTTGAAAAATTTCTTTTTTTTAACAATATTGTTTCAAAAATATACAAATCATAAACTGTACAAATATACAAATCATTCCCAGTTGAGAAAAATATGGTTTGACTGATTCCCTTTTCTTAATATTAAAGATTATTTTTAATGCTTTTTGTTGTTGTAGAAGAATTTGATCTAGGTTTTGTTTGGTTGTAGCTCCAAATATAGCTATACCATAAGGAGCGGATAATTGTCAAAAGTAAAATCCAAAACGCCAAAGAGGAATATTCTACGTATACAAAAACACAAACCTAGTTACTCTTGAGTTTTGTTTCCTACACTTGCCGTAACTGGAACTCTGAAATCTGAGTTCGCTGTCTCTGTACTACAGCGAACTCAGATTTCAGAGTTTCAGTTACGGCAAGCGTAGGAGAAACAAAAACTCAGCTACGAATTCAGTCCTTGCCAATGACATCGATGTAACTAACTTCGAGTCCATCTCTTCAGACTAGTTACTCTCTTAGTTTTTAGAAAAATCCCTTCTTAGTGTGTGTTATAAGGGGAGTATACAAGCAAAACTTATTGCTTCTTTGGTTTTGCCTAGGCATTGATCAAAATTTAAACTTGCTGCGTACCTATCAATTACTTTTGGTACTTACCAACCCTTGGGCTGTTGAAACCGAAAATCAAGAAAACATTTCAGGGTGTCTACCAAATTTCTTAGGCTATATGAAATTCCCGACTTTTCCCAACAATATAAAAAAAATTCCCGACCATAAGAAACATGACCATTGCCTCCTATAACGAATACTTGAGTATAATATTTTTCAATAACTATATTTTGACGGCTGCAATGCAAGCAAAAGATCGCCAAAAGATGAGCAAGATGACCGCGATAAGTCCAAAAGATTTGCCAACCGCAATGCGACCGAGATTTCCGGCTGCGGAAAGAACGAACGATTTTCCGGCCACGTTGTGACCAAGAGATTCTCCGGCCGTGGTATAAACGACCGAGATTTGACGATGCGACAAAGAGATTTGCCGGCCGCAATATGACCAAATCATGTGACGGCTGTGAAACGAGTAAGCGACACAATACTATCAAGAAACAATCGGCCACCTAATAACCGAAAAACAAGCGAAAGATTTCCGGCCACAATAAGACCAAAAGATTTTCCAGCCGTGTTATAAATTACAATATATCTGGCCTCGAAAAATGTAGAGATTTTCTTGTCGCAATACGACCGAGAGATGTGACGGCTGCTAAAAGAGCAAGGAACTCGTCTGCCGCAAATCAACCGAAAAATGTTTCATTCCTAAAACGAGCGAGTGATTTTCCGGCCGCAATATGAGTAAGGAACTCATCAGCCGCAATGAGACTAAGAGATTTGCCGGCTGCAAAACAAGCGAAAGATTTCCGATCGCAAAAAGACCGACAATCTATCCGGCCACGGTATAAATGACAGATATTCTGTGCGCGAAAAGATTGAGCTATTTTTTATCGCAATAAGACCGAGAGATGTGACGGCTGCAAAAAGAGCAAAAAATTTGTCTACCACGATTATTATGTCCTCGCTGGATACGACCGAAAAATGTTTTGGTCTCAAAACGAGTGAGTGATTTTCTGGCCCAATACGAGGTCTAACGCTTGCGAAAAGAGGGATGAAATAAATCATCGGCTGAGATGCGACCAAGATGATTTTGCCGGCCGCAAAATAAGCGAAAGATTTCCGATCGCAAAAAGACCGACAATCTATCCGGCCACGGTATAAATGATAGATATTCCGTCCGCGAAAAGATCGAGCGATTTTCTCATCGCAATACGACCGAGAGAAGTGACGGCCGCAAAAAGAGCAAACAATTTGTCTACCACGAGACGACCGAAAAATGTTTTGATCCCAAAACGAGTGAGCAATTTTCTGGCCGCAATACAACCGAGAGGTCTAACGCTCGCGAAAAGAGGAATGAGATCATCAGCCGAGATGCGACCAAGAGATTTTCCGGCCGCAAAACAAGCGAAAGATTTCCGATCGCAACAAGTCCGAAAATCTTGCCGGTCACGGTATAAATGACAGATATTCCGTGCGCGAAAAGATTGAGCTATTTTTTATCGCAATAAGACCGAGAGATGTGACGGCTGCGAAAAGAGCAAAAAATTTGTCTACCACGATTATTATGTCCTCGCTGGATACGACCGAAAAATGTTTTGGTCCCAAAACGAGTGAGTGATTTTCTGGCCCAATACGAGGTCTAACGCTCGCGAAAAGAGGGATGAAATAAATCATCGGCTGAGATGCGACCAAGATGATTTTGCCGGCCGCAAAATAAGCGAAAGATTTCCGTCCGCGATAAAAGCGAAAAATGTTATGGCCGCAAAAAGAGCGACAGATTTGACGACCCCAATGTGACCGAGAGGTTTGCTGACCCCGAAACGACCGCGTGATTTGCCGGCTGGGTTATAGATTTTCTGGCCTTCATGTGGCCAATAGATGTGATAGCCTCGAAAAGAGCGCATGATTTTAAGGTAGCAATACTAACGAGAGATGTGTCGGCCGCGTAAAGAGCGAGAGACTTGTCGGCCGCGTAAACAGTGAGACTTGTCGATCGCATAACGAGCAAGCGATTTTAGAGCTGTATTAGGACCGAGAAACTTGCGGCAGCAGTAAAAATGATAGATTTTCTGGTCGTGATATAGCTAAAAATTTGTCTGCCGCGATTCGTTCGAGAGATTTTCCGGCCGAGACAATGACAAAAACGAAGAAAACGACTATTTCCTTTTGTTTAATAGCCAAATTCGAATTTCCCGACCAAATGTTGAAATTCATTACTTTTTCCCAACTATTCCCGACTTTCAAAATCCCCGACATTTTCCCGAATTTTCCCGAATTCCCGACCGGTAGACACCCTGCATTTTTATGAAGCCAAAGTTAAAATTTTTTTTTATTAAACCTCATCGAATCAAATCAAGATCAAATACCAGATGATATCATTTTAATGACAGCTAATAGACCTACTACTGTATTTTAATTATTCTCCACTAAGATCATAGGAATCTTACTAATTCATTCATTTAACTGATACAGTATAATATCGATAGTCCGTCATTTGATAGTCCGACACCGCCGCGGCCGCCGTATCTCCTGTGAGTGCGAGAGAGAGCGAGTAACTATGGTAACCCAACACCGCTGCGCCGCCGTATCTCCCATGAATGTGAGAGAGAGCGAGCCCTATTGTAACCCGACACCACCATATATCCCGTGAGTGCGAGAGCGAGCGAGCGCCATAAATCAGCGAGCGTGAGTGCTGTGAGTGTTGTTGAAGAGGGGGAAACCTGTCAAAACGTGAAAGATTATTTGTGCTCACTGTCAGTTTTAGTATAGTGATGGGCAATTGCGAGATGTTCCGGTTTTCAAATGGTTGGGTTTCGAATGAATTTCATTTTCAAAAAGTTCCGTTTCGAGTGTTTCCGATGATGTATTCCAATGAATTCGTTCAAAATAATCCATTTGTTTTGTGAACGCTGCTTTTAAGTTTTGGCCTTTTCGAATGCAGAATAACTACTCGAAAACATTTCGAATGGATAAAACAAAACGTTTCAAAAGGTACATCTCGCAATCGCCCATCACTAGTTTAGTAACGACACTGAAATCGAGTAGAGTAGTACAGTTGTATAATATTTGTTTGTGTTTAATTATAGACAAACCTATTGAACTACTGTACTGCTTGTATTCACGTCAGTCTTAAATTTAGTTAAATAAACGTTTGATTACTGACAAAGACTTGTCTTTCAACCCATTTCATTGCACTTTAGTGTCATTTATTGCTGTTTTCAAGGTACCCTCGGTAATCCATAATATTTGATAATCCGACAAGGGTCCGATCACATATCTGTCGGATTATCAAGAGAATACTGCAATTACTAACATATTTCTCTTTTAGTTATAACATGCTCCAAGTGGATCATTAAACTCTTCATATTAGTATGTAGTAGGAAGTAGGAATGGTATAAAGACACAAATAATTAAAATAAATATGTAATACTTAGACAAGAATAAAAATACATAGTTTTATTGAAATTAAAAACAATAATTATTGGATAAAGATGATTGGAAACACTGATTACATATGGAAGGTGTATGATTTACCTCAAACATATAAAAACAATAAATGCGAACTATCAAAATAATCCAAAAGCAGAATAGTACATGTCCATCATGATTACTATTATCATCTATCTACACACATATTAGCTCTTTGTACCATGAAATGAAATTACAAACATTCAAAATATCAGGCAAAGGTTTTCTGAATTGGCTGTTGTCATATTCTAATTCAAGCCGATTCATTGAAAATTGTTAACTAATCCTTAAAGTCATGCAAATCATACATAAAGCTAAATTATGCTGAAATCCACTTTTGCATGATCTAAATAATCAAGACCTAAACTTATATAAATGTTGTTGCCTTTCTCAATTAAAAAAAGTGTGTTTCCTCTTGAAAGACAACATTCTAATAAATTTATAACAA
The DNA here is from genome assembly GCA_035578135.1 of Flexamia atlantica. Classification (NCBI taxonomy): domain Eukaryota; kingdom Metazoa; phylum Arthropoda; class Insecta; order Hemiptera; family Cicadellidae; genus Flexamia; species Flexamia atlantica. The sequence goes on from JAQJVK010000006.1 coordinate 58,782,822, forward strand.
AACTTTACTTTATAAATATCTGTACCTCAATCAATAAACATTATATATTTTAATTAGTTAATAACAATGCTTAATTTAATCATCCTTATCTGTAAACAAACCAAATACTTTTGCTTTTTTCCAAATCCTACTTAAAAAAATACTTATAATCCACAAATCAATAATTTATGTCAGTGAATCATTCTACTCTCGATTACAATTCAACAAAAAGTTAATCAATTACAACTTATTCTCAGTAACAGGTATATAAAACTAAACTATAAAATCTTAGTATTATAGGGATTTCATTAATTGTAAATTAATGAAAATGAGTCAAAACAATGTAAAAGTATTAAAAAAATGTATGAAACCAAATGTCCGCCCGCCTAAGGTAGTACATGAGATTAGAAACGAGCCCGAATGTAGACGGCTGAGGCGTCATGCTCCCCGTAGCCCAGGCGTTTGGCATGCTTGAACACCTGCAACACAACAGCACTCAGTAGGCACAACAGCACCCAGGGACACTATAAGTCAATTTGAATTTAAATATTTTTTCAAGTTAAGTTACATATTCTGTAGCGTTGTATTCCTTTTAATTGTCATTTTCCGCATCAGAATCTATATTATTAATACGCTACATGGAAACTTTATACACGATAAGGCTTTTTTATATTAAGACTTACCCCCACATATTATACATCAAAACACGCGTCTCTATGTGCAGATTCCCGTAAGCATCTTTAGATTTTTAATTTAGGCAATATAACTCGAAAAAGTGCGAAAAACTTATTATAAAATAAAAAATGCTTTGACAGAAGTGAAAATGTAAACAAATAAACATCTGATCAGTTGTGAGGGATTTAAAGTAGCCTATATAGATCACAGACCAAGAAAAAAAAATTATAAAATAAAAAATGTTTTGATAGGAGCGAAAATGTAAACAAATAAACATGATCAGTTGTGTGGGATTTAAAGTAGCCTATATAGATCACAGACCAAGAAAAAAAAATTTAGTTATCAAAGTAGTTCAGTAGTTTAAAACTCAGCCCTGCTGTTTTTTTTGTTTTTTTTTTTTTTGAAAAGGAACAAGACGACGAAAATTTGTTGTGATCGGATACTTTATATTCTTTCAAACATGCTAAGAACGAGTCGACGAAGAAGTTTTATAGCGGTCGGACACGGCGGGGCAATGTATGTAAAGATGTTCGCACACGGCGGGACAACGTATGGGAAAATGTGCAAACAGAAGCTTCATACGCGGAGCTGGAACAATTAGTGGAAAATTACACTGACAAAATCGCACTAACAAATTCAATAATTCAGCAGCATTCACTTGGCGGGATGGCATTACCATGTCAGAAATGTGGCGCGCTACATTTTCAAGGAGATAAAAGAGGGAGGACTAAGGATTTTCACACAGCTGCCATAGGGGAAAAGTAAATCTACTTACATCTCGACAAAGTGATTACGTTCAAAGTCTTATTACTGGTACCGATAGACTGAGCACAAACTACAAATAAAACATTAATGCCAAGAACGCTGTGCTCACAATGGTAAGCAAAAGAGCTATTAAATTGAAGAAAAAAAATGATTTCATGTATTAATTTGTATGCAACAATTTATCACTCAATTATAGCACGTTACAACCGTGAGGAGAACATTCGTTTTATGCTCTGTATCTATGATGGACGTCAAAATTGGTGATCAAGAAAGAATGCTAAACAAAGCCAACGGCTCTTGAAGCCATGAACTCATGCACAGCTTGACTGAACACTTGGTTAAAGTTAATCCCTAAGCGCAAATTTTCAATGTGAAGAGTTGCATTCTGAAAAATACTCCTGATGAGCAGCATACACAACTCAGAATGCACATTGTCAGAGATCGAAAAGAATATTAGCGCCAAAGAAGATTAGAAGAATAATAAATAAGAATATTATTTTTAGAGCAAACGATAGCGAACCACCAAGTGTGAGCGTGACTTAATTATTTACCCGAAAGATATGCCACTTAGAAGAGTACATATTCTTCAATTTTGCCTCGACCCAATGGCTGACCTGTTGCTTTTTCCATAATTTAAATTTGAAGGAAGTGCACAACGAACATCGCTTGCAATGCTGCAATACGTATCCTAATGAGTGGCTATTAGAGACACTTTTAGCACGTTACATCGTTCCGAAAACCTATTTTTACTACTGTAAAACAACAGCACCCAGGGAAATGCCGACACTATAAGACAATTTGAATTTAAATATTTTTTCAAGTTAAGTTACATATTCTGTAGCGTTGGATTCCTTTTCATTGTCATTTTCCGTATCAGAATCTATATTATTAATACGCTACATGGAAACTTAGGTCGTCAATCTACTGATTGACGACATATGTGCACTTAGAAGGCAGCCGATCATTTATAATTTAATTAAATCGTGCAAATTCGCACGGGTTCACCTAGTAACATATTAAATTAGCAAAATAGAATAGTTTGGTAATATAAAAATATATTTTGTATCTCTTGCAAAGTGTTGGTATTTCCCCAGTGAAGTATTATCAAACGAAAAGTAACGATGATGTCGGGCTTACGTCTTCCCTAAAGTGGAATTCGCTCATTGCCTAAATAACGCCTAAATGCCTTATGCCTAAACAACTAAATAACTTATTTATTTATAATTTAAAATATTAGTTTCTTGCCATGTATAACTTATTTATAAAATCATTTTAGTTTATCATGAATGCTATGTAATGACCTTGTCAATTGCACTTTGTAAAAGCTTAAAGACAATAAAAATCTTGAATCTGCAATCTGACACAATAGCGAAGCTAGTCTCTGTTATATTTTGATTCCATGAACAGCACATACTGTAAAGACTGTACAACTGTTTATTTAACACCTTATCATCTGGAAACTTGACACCAGTTCATAAAGCTTTCTAGAAACACAAAAAGGGACAAATCCGTGAAATCGCTGCAGGTTATGTATTTTACTATTACTGCTAGCACTCATAGCGGCAATTAAAACAATCGTCATACAAAAATGCTTTAATGTAATGTTCAGCTTTAATGTAGGTCGTCTTTTCAAGTAATGTATAATGTAGTGTCTTCCAATTTTTATGAAAACAAAAAAGTACAGTGGTATTTTGCAACTGCATTTTTTTAAGTCACTCTTTAAACTCATTAAAATATTGTTTTTACCGTGATTTTAATATTTTTATTTCACAGATAGACCAATAAGGTTAATGTGAGGTCTGGATAATCTGAGGTGTACTTTAGTTGAATAACCCTTCGCCTATTACTTAAAAAAAAAAGTATCAATCTTTTCCTCGAATAATTATCTTTTTCTTCTACCAAATTCTCAAATCCTTGCAAACAATCAGAGCCTATTTTTTTGCCCACAATTTCTTACCGTCTCTCAGAAGCTGTACAAGCTTCAATCTGAAATTGTTTTTCTCGTAATTATTTTAATTATTTATCAACTAGTATGTTGGTATTACCTCGTTGGCGGAGGCGGTGAGGGGCAGCGGCTGCTCCAGCTGGTCTCCGAGCGACAGCGACAGCTTCAGGTCCTTCTGCAGGTGCTGCAGCGGCAGGTGGGTCGGGAAACTGGCGTCAATGATGGCTGCAAACACACACAACAGTTACACTGTAATCTCTGCTGGAGGTTTAACTTGAGTTGGTAGCCAAAAGATCGGTTTTAAAGTTTGTTTTGTACGAGGTACAAACAAATGATGTCAAAACCATTGAGTATGAGGTTTGCTTTAAGAATTTAATTTGGTTTCTAAGATGGTGCAATGAGCTCTAATGCTCTTCCTAGCTTGTTTTTTTTTCTTGTAGGGGGTTTAGGTTATTTGGGTTTCCCCACCCCACAGGAAAATCCTGTGAGGGTACTTCAGCCATTAGTTTGGCTTTTTGAACACCTACCGGAAATGAAAGGAAGTTTCACTTTCATTATCCCGTAGGCTCCACAGCCTTTAGTAGATTAATGTAAGGGAAGCAAAAGGAAAAAGGATTAGGTGGATAGGTTCGGCCAAGCCTAGACTGGGTGGGCAAAGGTATAAATTTGTCCAGTGGATGCTGGGAAACAGGACCTCAAGGGATAAGGTTGTCCTCATATTGGCCCTCATCTTGGTCGCCAGTAGCCCCCCCACCCTGCTATCAGGCCCAGCTTCCCTGGTGGGGAACTGAAGTTGTTCACTAAAAGACAGCAACAACATTGCCTCCAATTGTGACAACCTCCGTTACTGTGCTCAGTATTGGTACCTAATGTAGCAAAAGCCAGTTAGGATCCCACTGAGGGTAAAACCTTGGTTGGGAACAGGGCTTTCATTTTGTGGTTGTAAAAATAAACTTATATCCACGAGGAAAACTAAAATAATTTTTATTCTGAAATTTAAGATGAATCTAAATAATAAAATTAAAAAAAAACACACTTAAAGAATTTAAAAAATGCAAGCTAACATTGAAACATAAAAACTAATGGAATCATACCACTGATAATTTAATCTAACTGAACATCAGTCGGACATGAAGAAAGATGCATTTTACAGTAGAATGCCTATTATCCGAATCCCAATCAACCAAATCGCCAATTATCCAAATCGGTCCTTAGTGTAATATTAAATATAAAAAACTAAGTAATTTTTCAATGAAACCAATTTTGTGGGAACGCACGACTACAAAAACGTGAGTAAAAATAATTGTCGTGTAGACGTTACAATGGCGGCGTAATCGCAGCGCGCCCAACCCTCATGACAACATGTGATCGAGTTGCAACCCTCATGACAGTGTTTTGATGCGCGGAGTATTTCGCGCATCCCACACCCTCTACCTAAAAACATGTGCACTACTGTCGTGAAAACGTTTCCTCCCTCTCTAGTTGTGCGGATCGCTGCGCTGTTTTAAATGCTGTTTGGCACCTGCGCAGGGGTTAATTTCAGCTGGAGCACACTGGAGCGCAGCTCCGGTACTTTTTAGGAAACCGGAGCGCGGTTTCTCAACTCACCGGTATGGCTTTGGTCCCTTTTTCCGGCCACGTAATTTATTAATACTTTTTAAAAAGCGACTTTATAAAAGTGTACAACTCTTTCTAATTTGGGAATCCTCTAAGACAATTTAACAAATCTATTTTTCTTTACATAGTTTCACGCAAGGTAATAGATGATAGTTTTTTAACCTCCATTCTGGATACTGATCACTTGCTAAACTCAAGATAGGCTTTAGCAAGTGATGGTGGAAGTTTACCATCTTCAATCAAGGGCAAACCCAATCCAGGCCAATAAGAGCGTGTACTGTGTGCGTTCGGCATTACCGTACTCATTGCTACGTCGATCTTATAAGGCCTCTTGCGGCAAATAGTTCGTCAAATGTTTGGACAAATCAGGTGCGCCCTTGTTCGACAGTAGTAAATTCCCACCATGAGTCGTGAGTGCGGCGCTAAACACATGTAGCGCTGGAGATCACAACTTTAACGACCACTATGGCAAAAGTACACTTTAGCTGCGGCAGGGCAAACCTAGCAAGCGCGAAAGTGAACACGGCCTAATTGTTAAACTGTGGTCATAAATGTTAAAAAGGCATCAAATTTAATCACAATTAAAAAAAAATTCCGGGGGAGGCCCCCTGGACCCCACCTTTTCTGCTGAGGGGTTTTCCATACTCTCCCGGCGGCCACTCATTGTGCCATAGCTCTGGTACTTTTTTCTTTACAAATTAAGTCCTGCACCTGCGTGACCTTGCTGCACGGAAACGACCTTCAACGTCGAGGCAACTTACTCTGATCGAGATGTTCCAGTAAGCGTTATTGTAGAACTTATCTTAAATGTATTTTTTATTTTACTTAGCTCTGTGTTTTTTAATTTTTAGATCAATTTAACGGATCTGCTCTGTGTTTGTTCATAATAAAGTTTATTCTATGTGAGAAAATTCATTTTTCTTTACTAAAAAACTCCCCCACCCCACCCCCCTCGGACCGATCACCCAAATTTTCGATTATCCAAATAAACCCCGGCACCGATTAATTTGGATAATTGGTGTTCTACTGTATCTTGAATTATCGGAATCATTTACACCTGAAGCAGTTGCAGTGGAAAGAAGGTAATAAGTAAAATCACATGACAGGTATTGACACACAAAGTTGTAGCATGGTAAAATTTTACTGACGTTTGTAAACAAATACGGTTGGTTTGTTTACCCGCTGATTTTTATCTCAAATCACTGACTTTTCTACCTCAAGCAGTGGAGTTATCTCAAGATATATGCAAGAGAATTTCCAGTGATTCCTTACCACTGACAAGAGGTACATGCAAGAGTATTTCCCCCTTACCTTTCCCCTTCTCCAGTATGGTGGGGCAAGCGAGCGAGGTGAGTTCCATGACCTCGAGCACATCCTTCTGCTGCAACCCCGCCCGGTCAGCCAGTGCCATCCCCTCCGCCAGCCCCGCCAGTGTCACCCCCGCCATCAGCTGCAGCACCAGGTTCATCTTGCTGGCGTTGCCCACCTCCCCTGCAACACACAGCGTCAGCAGGAGTCTTTGGCTAGTTCTACCAGAGGAGGGTTAACCCTCCTTTCCCTGACTAGAAGTTTCTTTAAAAGCGATAAGCCTATATTTTTTATGTTTAGACCTCTTCCTCCTTTCCCTAGCTAGAAGTTTCTACTCAGGCAACAACCCTGCAATGATTGTGTGCAGACTTCACTCTCCTTTCTTTAACTAGAAGTTTTTACTCAGGTAAAACCCCTGCATTGATTGAGTTCAGACCTCTCTAAGCAGGCGCATTGAATCTAATATAGAAAGTTTTTCTTGTCTGGGCAATAAAAAAATATTAAACAATTTCAGCTTAGTATGAGATGATGTTTATCTGAATATTCTGGAATAAATTATCATTCCAAATATGACATGTCAAACTCTACTTTTAATTGGCATAATATTACAAAAAATTGTACATGAAAAGCATTTTACACAGGCTTGGACATAGTTTTTGATGTCATATCCTCAGAAAAAAAATTCTGTGTGAAAAATCTTTTCTTAAAACAAAACAAAAATTGCTTCTACCTAATTATAATTGATCAAAGACAGCTGCCACTGGTGTGTCCCATCCAATCATCCATAAGTAAAGGCCTACAACTAGTTATGACTGGTAAAAATAAGGTCTTGTCCATCAGTAGTACCACCCTGTATGTATCGCCGACCTTTTTTACCACATTCCAAATTAAGCACATACCTAAGTAGAAAGAGTTTTTGCCCATGGCCTCAAAGCAGCTTTGGCACTCGTCGAAGAGCGACCGGTCCCCGGCGGCCAGGATGACCAGGGTGCCTTCCTCGGCCTGTGTCTTGCTGCCCTGCACCTGCGCCTCCAGGTACCTCCCGCCCTTGCCGGTGATGGCCTGCCACAACACCATAGTTCGGAAAGTTAGTCAAAAATTCTAACTAGTTAAAAGTTATTAGTTAGTCCTGTAAAAAGTAACTGATAGAAGTTATAAGTTAGTTGGTTAAAAAAGTAACTGATAGAAAATAAAGTTAGTTTTTAAAGTTTGTTTTCGGAGTTTGCTGTTGGGCAGTTGTTCTAAAGGATCGTATTTAACTATCACTAAAATTTAACAAGACTATTAACACAACTAAATTATTTTACCAACTGAATACTAAGAAAGCTGTAATCTTTTAACACAGCTATGATGGTACTGCAGAAAAAATGACTTGACACTTGAGAGATAAACATCAACTGAAGACCATGTTTTGGAGATGAAAAATCACCAAACATTCCCCCCTCCCCACCCCTCGGTGCTTGCGGCGTTGTCATTGGCTGCCTCTGCATACCAAAGCAACTGGACTTTCCCCACCCCCGCGTTGTTTGTCATCAAGGGCGCTGACCCCTCGCTATGCTTCCCGCACGGCCACACACAACCCTCTATGATAGCATAAAAAAACTCGTATTTAAGTTATTCCTCCCGTCCAAAAAACTAACTATTTAAACTCCAAAATTACTAACAAATAGATAAATCTATTCATTAGCTAGAATCTAACTGTAAGAAGTTATTTCCGGTACTTTTTAAAAACTAACGAATAAGTTAGAAGTTAGTTGAAAAAACTAATGAATATCATTAATCGTTGGAATTTCTAATCGTTAATCCCAAGTATGCACAACACAACACTCAGGTCTTCCCACAAACAATAAAATGGGGCTACAACACTCAAATCTTTAGACGAACAGTAAACTTAGCCTACAACGATAAAATCTTCATAGGCTAACAATACAATGGGGCTAGAACACTTAAATCTACTAGACAAAATGTCCACAGTTGCTGCACTTTAGTATAAATTTCACTGAAAATCTGAATGAAAAAATGTATAAATTCAACAACTGCCTGGTTTGGAAATAAGCTTTTGATAATGAAAAAAAAAATTATAATTAGATTCCCCAAATAACATGTCCCCAAATACATAAATTTTTTACATTCGTCAAGAACGTGAGTCTATGATATAAATAATCATATTTTGAGATGTTTTAAATGCCCTTCAGATCAACCAAGGCCTTCTTCGTAGAAGATAAATTAATCTGCTTTTACTAAAGCATCAAATTCCAGTATCATGCAATAGAAATTTTTAGATTACAATAAAATTAAAATTTCCTGCGTCAGCTGACATTTTCTGATTGGAACCTATAAGATGGGAATTAAATACTCATACCAAACCATATGTATTCATCCGAACTTATATTTACCCGATTATTTAGGGCAGCTACTGTACTGAACCTTAAAATTATCTAGTAGAAAAATGAATATAGTATAACATTAATAAAAAAAGACCAATTTGGTAAAAAAAAAACTGAAAACAGTCACTGACCTCGGCAATGTCTTGGGAGGTCTCGGCATCAATTCCCGTCATCTCGACGTAGCCTTTGCTGGGACCTGCCTCAGGCAGCACGCCGCAGTTGCCAAACACCATCTGGTGGAGAAATTAAACAGAACTACAACTCACTGTAAGAAAATCAAATATTGCCATGTTTGTACTGAAGATCATGAAAAGATTTTGAAAAGGTTTCATGATGCTTGACTCAAAAACCTTGGCAGTGAAAAGCAGTGAATACATGTTGCTATCCAATAAAAGGTTGTCTGATTTTAGGTTGCAACCAGACCTGGATTTTGACTGTTCTTTCAACAAATAATAAAAACTGAGTGGATCATTGAACAACTGCAAATATGCTGGCTAGATCAAGTGCTGAAAAACAGCATCAGATTCAAGGTGTTCTTAGATTTAAAGTAAAACTACATCAATATAAACATGTTTTTTCTACAACTTCTATCCCGATTCACTCATACCTGTTTGGAAAATTTTGCACCACAAATACCTCTGTTCACTCACCCAAAAAGTTGTGTTATTAAAAAAAATATACTTTTTATGTACTACTTATAGATTGCAGTTTGTGTTCGCTCATAATTTTATTTTCTTAACTTACATCTTTGGCAGCCTGGGGGTCGGCCACACAGGAGAACGTGATGTCCGCCGCTTGGACCACATCCCCGGGGGTCAGCCCCTCCTCCGCCCCCGCCTTGACAAAGTCTCTGCACTGCAACAAGCGACAACACGTCAGACCAGACAGCCTGCTGTTACTCTGTGGCTACAGGAGAACGTGATGTCCGCCGCTTGTATCACATCCCCGGGGGTCAGCCCCTCCTCCGCCCCCGCCTTGACAAAGTCTCTGCACTGCAACAAGCGACAACACAACGTCAGACCAGACAGCCTGCTGTTACTCTGTGGCCACAGGAGAACGTGATTTCCGCCGCTTGGACCACATCCCCGGGGGTCAGCCCCTCCTCCGCCCCCGCCTTGACAAAGTCTCTGCACTGCAACAAGCGACAATACAATGTCAGACCAGACAGCCTGCTGTTACTCTGTGGCCACAGGAGAACGTGATGTCCGCCGCTTGGACCACATCCCGGGGGGTCAGCCCCTCCTCCGCCCCCGCCTTAACAAAGTCTCTGCACTGCAACAAGCGACAACACAACGTCAGACCAGACAGCCTGCTGTTACTCTGTGGCCACAGGAGAACGTGATGTCCGCCGCTTGGACCACATCCCCGGGGGTCAGCCCCTCCTCCGCCCCCGCCTTGACAAAGTCTCTGCACTGCAACAAGCGACAACACAACGTCAGACCAGACAGCCTGCTGTTACTCTGTGGCCACAGGAGAACGTGATTTCCGCCGCTTGGACCACATCCCCGGGGGTCAGCCCCTCCTCCGCCCCCACCTTGACAAAGTCTCTGCACTGCAACAAGCGACAACACAACGTCAGACCAGACAGCCTGCTGTTACTCTGTGGCTACAGGAGAACATGATGTCAGCCGCTTGGACCACATCCCCGGGGGTCAGCCCCTCCTCTGCCCCCGCCTTGACAAAGTCTCTGCACTGCAACAAGCGACAACAAGTCAGACCAGACAGCCAGCTGTTACTCTGTGGAGGAGAACGTGATGTCAGCCGCTTGGACCACATCCCCGGGGGTCAGCCCCTCCTCTGCCCCCGCCTTGACAAAGTCTCTGCACTGCAACAAGCGACAACACAACGTCAGACCAGACAGCCTGCTGTTACTCTGTGGCCACAGGAGAACGTGATTTCCGCCGCTTGGACCACATCCCCGGGGGTCAGCCCCTCCTCCGCCCTCGCCTTGACAAAGTCTCTGCACTGCAACAAGCGACAATACAATGTCAGACCAGACAGCCTGCTGTTACTCTGTGGCCACAGGAGAACGTGATGTCCCGCCGCTTGGACCACATCCCCGGGGGTCAGCCCCTCCTCCGCCCCCGCCTTGACAAAGTCTCTGCACTGCAACAAGCGACAACACAACGTCAGACCAGACAGCCTGCTGTTACTCTGTGGCCACAGGAGAACGTGATTTCCGCCGCTTGGACCACATCCCCGGGGGTCAGCCCCTCCTCCGCCCCCGCCTTGACAAAGTCTCTGCACTGCAACAAGCGACAACACAACGTCAGACCAGACAGCCTGCTGTTACTCTGTGGCCACAGGAGAACGTGATGTCCGCCGCTTGGACCACATCAACGGGGGTCAGCCCCTCCTCCGCCCCCGCCTTGACAAAGTCTCTGCACTGCAACAAGCGACAACACAACGTCAGACCAGACAGCCTGCTGTTACTCTGTGGCCACAGGAGAACGTGATGTCCGCCGTTTGGACCACATCCACGGGGGTCAGCCCCTCCTCCGCCCCCGCCTTGACAAAATCTCTGCACTGCAACATGTGACAACACAACATCAGACCAAGCAGCCAGCTGTTACTCTGTGGCCACAGGAGAACGTGATGTCCGCCGCTTGGACCACATCCCCGGGGGTCAGCCCCTCCTCCGCCCCCGCCTTGACAAAGTCTCTGCACTGCAACAAGCGACAATCCAATGTCAGACCAGACAGCCTGCTGTTACTCTGTGGCCACAGGAGAACATGATGTCCGCCGCTTGGACCACATCCCCGGGGGTCAGCCCCTCCTCCGCCCCCGCCTTGACAAAGTCTCTGCACTGCAACAAGCGACAACACAACGTCAGACCAGACAGCCTGCTGTTACTCTGCGGCCACAGGAGAACGTGACGTCTGCCGCTTGGACCACATCCCCGGGGGTCAGCCCCTCCTCCGCCCCCGCCTTGACAAAGTCTCTGCACTGCAACAAGCGACAATACAATGTCAGACCAGACAGCCTGCTGTTACTCTGTGGCCACAGGAGAACGTGATGTCCGCCGCTTGGACCACATCCCCGGGGGTCAGCCCCTCCTCCGCCCCCACCTTGACAAAGTCTCTGCACTGCAACAAGCGACAACACGTCAGACCAGACAGCCTGCTGTTACTCTGTGGCCACAGGAGAACGTGACGTCTGCCGCTTGGACCACATCCCCGGGGGTCAGCCCCTCCTCTGCCCCCGCCTTGACAAAGTCTCTGCACTGCAACAAGCGACAATACAATGTCAGACCAGACAGCCTGCTGTTACTCTGTGGCCACAGGAGAACGTGATGTCCGCCGCTTGGACCACATCCCCGGGGGTCAGCCCCTCCTCCGCCCCCGCCTTGACAAAGTCTCTGCACTGCAACAAGCGACAACACAACGTCAGACCAGACAGCCTGCTGTTACTCTGTGGCCACAGGAGGACGTGATGTCAGTCGCTTGGACCACATCCCCGGGGGTCAGCCCCTCCTCTGCCCCCGCCTTGGCTAAGACTCTGCACTGCAACAAGCGACAACACAACGTCAGACCAGACAGCCTGCTGTTACTCTGTGGCTACAGGAGAACATGATGTCAGCCGCTTGGACCACATCCCCGGGGGTCAGCCCCTCCTCTGCCCCCGCCTTGACAAAGTCTCTGCACTGCAACAAGCGACAACAAGTCAGAGCAGACAGCCAGCTGTTACTCTGTGGAGGAGAACGTGATGTCAGCCGCTTGGACCACATCCCCGGGGGTCAGCCCCTCCTCTGCCCCCGCCTTGACAAAGTCTCTGCACTGCAACAAGCGACAACACGTCAGACCAGACAGCCTGCTGTTACTCTGTGGCTACAGGAGAACGTGATGTCCGCCGCTTGTATCACATCCCCGGGGGTCAGCCCCTCCTCCGCCCCCGCCTTGACAAAGTCTCTGCACTGCAACAAGCGACAACACAACGTCAGACCAGACAGCCTGCTGTTACTCTGTGGCCACAGGAGGATGTGATGTCAGTCGCTTGGACCACATCCCCGGGGGTCAGCCCCTCCTCTGCCCCCGCCTTGACTAAGACTCTGCACTGCAACAAGCGACAACACAACGTCAGACCAGACAGCCTGCTGTTACTCTGTGGCTACAGGAGAACATGATGTCAGCCGCTTGGACCACATCCCCGGGGGTCAGCCCCTCCTCTGCCCCCGCCTTGACAAAGTCTCTGCACTGCAAAAAGCGACAACAAGTCAGACCAGACAGCCAGCTGTTACTCTGTGGAGGAGAACGTGATGTCAGCCGCTTGGACCACATCCCCGGGGGTCAGCCCCACCTCTGTCCCCGCCTTGACAAAGTCTCTGCACTGCAACAAGCGACAACACGTCAGACCAGACAGCCTGCTGTTACTCTGTGGCTACAGGAGAACGTGATGTCCGCCGCTTGTATCACATCCCCGGGGGTCAGCCCCTCCTCTGCCCCCGCCTTGACAAAGTCTCTGCACTGCAACAAGCGACAACACGTCAGACCAGACAGCCTGCTGTTACTCTGTGGCCACAGGAGAACGTGATGTCCGCCGCTTGGACCACATCCCCGGGGGTCAGCCCCTCCTCCGCCCCCGCCTTGACAAAGTCTCTGCACTGCAACAAGCGACAACACGTCAGACCAGACAGCCTGCTGTTACTCTGTGGCCACAGGAGAACGTGATGTCCGCCGCTTGGACCACATCCCCGGGGGTCAGCCCCTCCTCTGCCCCCGCCTTGACAAAGTCTCTGCACTGCAACAAGCGACAACACGTCAGACCAGACAGCCTGCTGTTACTCTGTGGCCACAGGAGAACGTGATGTCCGCCGCTTGGACCACATCCCCGGGGGTCAGCCCCTCCTCTGCCCCCGCCTTGACAAAGTCTCTGCACTGCAACAAGCGACAACACGTCAGACCAGACAGCCTGCTGTTACTCTGTGGCCACAGGAGAACGTGATGTCCGCCGCTTGGACCACATCCCCGGGGGTCAGCCCCTCCTCTGCCCCCGCCTTGACAAAGTCTCTGCACTGCAACAAGCGACAACACGTCAGACCAGACAGCCTGCTGTTACTCTGTGGCTACAGGAGAACGTGATGTCCGCCGCTTGGACCACATCCCCGAGGGTCAGCCCCTCCTCCGCCCCCGCCTTGACTAAGACTCTGCACTGCAACAAGCGACAACACAACGTCAGACCAGACAGCCAGCTGTTACTCTGTTTTACATTATAGTTGGGTCAAGGTTCATGACAAGAAGAATAGGCTACTTTGTTTAACAACAAAACTGAGGTGCATGAATAATGGTACATACAACAAATTTGAGACAATTTAAAACCATAATCTGATAACAATACAATTATTAAATGTATATGCAATATAAATTTAATGCTCAAATTTATAGAAATATCCTATTGACTACAATACCTAAAGAAACTTGATAAAGCAATATGTAATTTCACCAGTGACTAATCACAAGCAGTCTAAAAATTTGATAATTTAATTTCCATGTAGATACTTCAACAGGTTTCAATTTTAAGATGATAAGTTCTAGAAAATAAACATAGCCGCTTTACAGAAATGATAAAAAGTGGAATGTTAGATGGATCTCCTAGGTCACTTGTACAGTATATGGCACAGTCCTATGTTTTAGGTTGGAGGCTGGAGGGAACATAATATTGTTAAAAATAAAAATAAGGGTCTGATGGTAATAAAACATTGAAGTATAGCATTTTACAGTGTACTTTTAAAGGAACTTTTTAATGTTTAAACAAGTAAACATATCTCAAAGTCGGGACTTTGGGACAACCTTATTTGTGAATAAATTACTATTAATTAGGGAATTAATAGTCATTTATTCACAAATAGGGTTGTTTACAAAAAATGTAACAAACACTAAGCACCGTCATATCACCACCCAATTGCAACTACACATCAACAAATAGTTAAAAAAATGATATCACAACTAAACTATTCTCGGTTTAGGTATGTTTAGGTAACTCAGTTGTTCACTTATTCTGGTAATGTGTTAATGAAACAAAGGAAAATTATTTGGCTGTGTTCATTTGAGCTATTGAGTTGTGTACTTTTTATATCACTGGTAAAGCGTTTTTTTTAAGTTTTGGTATACTTCAAAATCAATATTACTGTAAATAAATTCCTCAGTTTTTTTCACAGCCATTACATGCTATACATTTTCGAAGATGACAAAAATTAAGTGAATTAGATTCATGGATGTATGTGAAGGAACTTTGTACATTAAATATACACAGTGATTCAGAGAGACATTAAACCACCTAAATCACAGGTGTCAAGTGATGGTGTAAATCATAGCACCGTCATATCACTCTGGTGTTGAAACATAGAGATGGGGATATGGATAAATTAGTTAATGGCATTGAATAAGTTACTGCATTATTAAATACAAGGAGCAATGGAGCAATCTGAAGTAATTTTAATGCAATTGAAATGTATGATTGTGATAAGTCAATTATATATGTATGATTCGGCTCAAGGGTGAATGACAGTGGGTTTTGGCAATCGAAGAGCTAAGCTTATTTAAAAAATACAAGTACATTAATACTATAAATTTAAGACCTAATATGGATCAATGTTGTATATGAACTAGTAAACCTGTTGCTCGAAATCGAGCAATTGTTATGTATTGATTTAAACATAAAAATAATCATGGTATAGTATTCTAGAACTATTTTATTAATTTTATGGTTGAATTTCGTATTGTACTGAAAATTTTTACAAAAGCTTTTTTAATTAAATTTCTTGTGAATACTCATTCATATTTAAAGAGATGTCCATGTTTCTTTAGTGTTTTCTACGAATATTATGAGCACCTCAAAGGAGTTGGCTTGAGCTGCCGCCACATATACAGTAGTCCATATGTAGTGAATGACCCTGACCTATACCTATACCTAGTTACCTATACAGGAATTACTGGAAACTGGGTTCTTGTTACTATAGAACATCACTAAACACAAAAAGAATTGTTAAAATTATATTATTTACATGTTTACATCATTCAAGGTTAGCATTTCATAGTTGAACTAATTAATTTACATTTCAATATAAATTTCTTTACGATAATTGTAGATAATTGCTCACAAAACGCTTCACATTATCATTCACCATAAACTTCAATTGAAGCGTATACTCAACCAAGTTCATCAAGATGAAATGCACATAAAGTAATTATTTTTGAAATACCCCAAGCACCATATGAAAGAAAATTAACCAAAACAAATTGATATTTGAAAATCAACTGCAAATTTGTTTAGACAACACTAATGTTTTTAAATGGGTAAAAATGTATTATTGGGTTTTAAATGTATTTTTGTAAAACTTTCTGAAATTCAGTAGGGTATATGATACTAAGAGCTGCTTTCCCCAAATCTAGTTTTATTTGAACTTCTGAAACTTAAGTTTAGTAACATTTGAATTTTCCTGATAATATGGTTTATAATTTAAAAATTAGAATATTCATATGGTTTAAATTAAATTCACGTTTACTTTAAACCTTAATTGGGGAAAGCAGCCCTAAGTAGCATACGACCTGTCTTAATCTTAAACCGAACTAAAATGGTTCAATACATTTATACTCATAATGAATGTTAAGTGTGCTTCTTTTTCTTTAATTTCTATTTATATTGATAGAATTTATACTTAAGAATTTTTTTATATTTTTATATTTGGAATATAAACATATGTAAATATTAAGATCTTCACACATGTGATTCAAAATAAATGTTTTTAAAACTGAATTCTGACCTATGTATTAGGATAATAGTTTATTTATTTACATCTTCCATCAACTGAAATTCCTCCAGCTCTACATGCAATGGTTTCAATTCCATTAACAACATATGGCTTTGCTGAAAAACTTTGTTTGCTCCAATCAGCTGCTTTATTTGAAATTTCTATTCCCATGTTAAATCTTATGGGCTAATATGAAACTTTAAGGGCGTCTAGGGCTCTTCCCTTTAGTCAAACCTTTTTTAATTTTATTTCCTGCAAAACTTCATGCCAAGCTCTTTCCAATGACACCAAAAACATGAAAATCGGTTCAGTAGTTTAGGAAGAGTCTTTGTAACAAAAAAACTGCTCGCGTATTAAATAAGTAATAGATTTTAGTCAACAAAATACAGTACAGGGTGTCCACAAAAATTGCATAATAGCTTTCCCTGACTTTCCCTGACCTTCCCTGACCACAGGCCACTAATTTCCCTGACTCACGAACTTTTTACCAAGAATTTTTGGCAAACAATCTAAACGATACCATGAAGTTTTACATGTTATATCGAAAAAAAAAACACTATCACTAAGAGTTTTTTCTATTACATTGTATGACCTAAACAAAAGTACAATTTCTCTGTTTGAAAAAACATAAAATTCCGGGTGCTTTGATTTCAAATAACCTGTTTTCGGTTGTCAATGCATGCTTAAGGACGATGTATGCTACTTCAATTTTTGTAACTCACTATGGGTCAAGAATTTTCCCATGTATTTCTAATGAACGATTCTTGTTCATATTTTCAATTCTGCAAATTTGGCAGTTAACTTTGCTGATCAATACAGTACATATACAGCTGTTTAATTTTTATTGTTGTAGATTATTCATGTTTCTGTTTACTTACTTTCAAAACAATTTTACTAAATTTGGGCTTAGATATCCCTTGTGTGAATGATATCCCACAGCTAGTCTGAATAATTTAAAATAAATATCAAAAATGTTGGAACAAAAAAGTAAAACTAGCTTCTTCCTTCCCATAGCTGGCCTATTACTCCCTCCTCTTTCTTTTTCCTTCCTTAATTTTCTATATTTATTCATTTTATATCTATTTAAGGTACACATTAACTACAAGTTTACAGCATAATTTATTACAATTTTTACTCTTGAGAATGTTTAGAAATATTCTTAATAATAAAAAATTTTCTAGATCTAGAATAAGTCAAGATGATGTGACTTGAAAAGGATTTCCTGTTATAGCAATAAAAATGGTTCACTGAATGGTAACACTTTTTCAGACTGATGGATTATTAGTAATTTTAAATAAAATTAATGCCAATTACAAATAAATTCAAACAACAGTGAATCAGTGGTAAATCAGAGACATATAACATCCATCATTGATGCGAATCACCATCGCCATTTTTCAGCATAATTTCTTATTTCCCTGACTTTCCCTGACCAAACATCAAATTCCCTGACTTTCCCTGACCAAAATCTATTTCCCTGACTTTCCCTGACTATCCCTGACTTTCCAGAATGTGGACACTCTGCAGTAATCAATTTACTTGTGTCGTGATTGTAAAATAACATTATATCTTTTATGATACTGAAACTAGCTTAAAATAATAAAATATTTTTCAGCAAGGTGTTGGAACAAATAACTGGAACAAGAGCAGCGACCTAGTACGAAGCATGGCCACCAGAGCGTAGCGGCGTGTCGAGGTCAACGGACCGATCGATAGCGCCTGGTTGCCGCCGCCGCCGACAGATAGCGCGCGCTGTCGTCTCGACCAGCGCAATGCGGCAAACCGGGCATTTCTTGTCAAAATTATTCAATACTGCTAATTCCTCGCTTGGATATCGTTATCACAGAACTTTTTGTATCGGTTAATACTGAGCTAGGATAACTTCAGACCCATTATTGTCGGGAACCTAGGAATAATTCAGAGAGTCGTTGATGGATGAAACAAGATGGCGAGTGCTGTAAAGCCTTCCCTTTCACATCTTCCGACTTACGTAATCCAACATCCACGTCATCAGGGAATATTTACATACGGTTCGTTCGCCAGTTGAACGACTCTCAATACTTTACGATCAATGTAACGGCTGGCTGATAAGTAATAAATGTCATTTAATTACATTGGCACATCACTAATCTATAAATAACATCAAACCGTTCCGTCTCCATCCAAGTTTAGCTAAAGGTCAAGCACAGTTGATCACATAGGGTATTTTGCATGTACTCGTGTAATGTCTCACGTCATATGGGACAAATTTGATCTTGTGGTAAAAAGCAAGAGATTTTTTAATCCTCATGCAAATGTCTGGTTAAATTATGTCTCGTAACAACTAGAGACATCAACAACTTAGAAAATTGATTGGTTACCACAACCTTTGCAGAACAAAATGAAATGTTTGTAATAACGTGCCTGTAATAACAATCGATTGGGCTACCCGCCACTGTCGCTTCCCGACCCCGCCAACAAAAACCGGTTTGGGCGAGTGCAACAGTGCAAGGGCGGCCAACTCTAAACGATCCACGTGGCAACGCAGCACTGGCAGAATACCAAAAAACGTGTGCTAATGACTTTTGATAACAAACTTAAATTATATTGTGTTGCGACGCATGTAGCAATGGATCAATCGTTTTGGAATAAGAAAATGATATTAAAACACAAAATAGCAAAAATACTAAGTTATTTTCAGAAATTAAAATGTACATAAGGGTAGTAATATTATATAGGTATATAGTTTATTAGACGAGATTGGATATTAGACTAAAGATACATAAACGTTCATGTCGAACACTGTCAGTAAAAAATGTATAACACTATATTTACACTTTCATTAAAATTTTTTAAATGGTAAATTATACAAGATGAAGTTTACTTAGAGACCACTGAACATAGGCTAATCCAAGAATATCCCAAAAATCAAATTTTAAATTACGCTTAATGAATTGATTAAGTTTATTAATGGCTTATTTATTCAAAACCGACAAAATCTTTAGTTTTGATTTCAGTGAGAAAATGTAAGTTTAATATAGTAAGTTTAATATTTATTGAGGAAAATAATAAAAACTGAACCGGGTAGATACTACCTAGTTTAAAAAAATAAATTCAAAAACATAGATTTTAAAAAGAAACCTAGTATTTTGAAATATTTGTATGTTTTACTGAATTAATAAAAATAAACCTTCAGTCGACAGATACAACTTAATATGCATAATGACTAGAGGAGCTACCGTACCTTTAAATAATGAAACTTGCAATTTTCATTTATTTCAATGTTCAACTACACGATACGAGTCAAGTCCCATCCGAGAAGAGTACTTTATTGGAGACTGGGTTGTAAAACTGGGACGCTTTGAAGTTCGGCAGCGTCGACAGTCGACATTGCGATAGACACAAGTTTTTGCTCGAGTCTTGAAACTCTTTTGAAGTATATGAGGTTCAGTTCGCTCGGTGACGACTGCTATTGCAATTTGAAGTGGTTTTAAAACAATTGCTTCTTTCAGTAAAATGAACACGATAATCCTACTTACTATATTAGGTCTGTTCCAGCGTTCCATTCCCTACTAACAATTTGTTACGAACGTGTATTTAATTAATTTTCTCGCTCCATGGAGATGTCGGAGTGTGGGTGTGTATCGGCGCAGTGCCCCAGATACTGTAACATTAATATGTATGTATTGGGGTTAAACCGGGCTAGAGCAATGTCGCGGCACTAATGCTTCTTTAACCCCCCAGCTCGTAATGGTATTATAATCGTAACTATAATTGACAACCTTTTCATTGTATCTTTTCAATTGTTGTTTTTCGATTCCTTTGTATTAAAAGGATTGGCGGAATGGTTTACAACCATGACAACTGGAGAAAATCTTTCAGGGTTCAAATAAACAGCGTTGTATGCAGCCGGCAAGCGGGTCGATGGGCGACCCCTCTCGACCTAACGTAGACACCCTATTCTTTACAGACCCACGACCTACATTAGCCCCTGAGGGTGCCTCGACTTGGCACCCCGCCCCTGCACTCTCCAATGATATCCGTGCGAGAATAAGGCCACTTCACAGCGGCCAAATTCCATCCTTTGCCCTCGAGTTATTAGGGGACTGTAATTATTTTGTATTCGGCTATCTTATACTATACCTCCATTAAGGCCGGTGTGCGAGTAGTGATTTTTAAAGTCGAGTAGAATAGTTTTTAAAAAATACTCGCGAGTTTCGAGTTCTTTTCGAGTCGAGTATTTTTAAAAGTAGGGGTTAATAGTTATCAAATTTGTTATTGAAGACGTACAATTAATTTTTTTTTAGTTATTAAACTGGGAAGTGTTCCTATACGAGTTAAAAGCAAAACTGTTTTCAAATTAAATGAAACAATAATTAAGGCAATTTGAAACATAACTTTTGTTATTACTCAATATTTTACTGAACTTTCAACCTAAGGAGGTAAAAACCAAGCTACATCAGCACTTGCTTTCTTTAAAAAATTGTAAGCCTATTTGTAACATGTTTTTATAGGTTTAAAAATTAAAGTTAAAGCAGTGTCATAGAGCATAAGTAAGAAAATACCTAATTTAAATTATAGAAAGGAAAAAAAGAGTAAATTAAATGTACTGATATTAATAACTCAAAAACCACTTTGATTCTAGTAAAAACTAACTAAAGTTTTATGGTGGCTGCTCAAGAATGTGTGAAAACGGCCGTACAATACAACCGCACGTACGAATTCCGGCAAAACGGCGGGAGTAACGACTCGACTCGAACTCCCAAATATTTTTCAAAACGTCGAGTGGAGTAGTGTTAACTTGGCTCGAAAAAAGCTCGATAATAGAGTACTCGCACACTCCTAATTCAACCTTAAAATAGGCTACACGAACAATACAGTAAAAAACCTCCTACATATTTATTGTTATAAAGTTCAAAATCGTTTATGACTTATATCGGAAAGTTATCAAAGACAAGTTTTGCTTCTCAACCGGGCTGTAAAACTGCGAAATAACTCTTGAGACACAAGAAAGGAATAAACATGACAAGCAATAAGTTGCCGATCGTGATCGAAGAGGATGACGGCTTTAGGATTGTTGACTTGACTTTGAGTGATAGTGGTTTGTACAGGCCGGGGGCAAACAATAACCTAACCCAATACCGACTACAATGTTCCGCCATTTGACAAAGTTGATCGAAGAATGGCGGCGCGGCGGGGGTGGTCGACCTTACTGGGAGCGATGCCGAACTGCGACTACACAATACCGCCACAATGTTAGGGAAATGTTTCGTTCATCCTGTTGATAATAATAGATGATAAAATGGATGTTCAATTTAGTTTGTTAGTTAATTCAAATATCACTAGTTGTTTTTCAATGTATTATGTATTTTCACAGTTTCATATTTAGATGTTTTATGATTGTAAATAAAATAATTAGTAAATATATTCATCTGTCATGGACAGCTAGAAATCGTTCTCAAATGTCCCTCTGCGAAGGGAAAGTGATAATTGGGAATGTCACGGTGCCCATCTGGCGTTCTTTCACTGTTTTACGGCCTCAACCCTTTATGTGAGGGAGGGCATCGCACAGCCAGTTGCTAGCAGAACTCATTCTAGGACGGAGGGAACCATCACTCTCTCCGTATTTCATTCAATTTGTTTTCATTGCAGTCACATTCATTACAGTTTTCCATTCAATTTCATCTTAAAATACAGTCCACTTTGTAACTAACAGTTTTACAGTATATTAAATCATAGTTTTTTATCCAACCATATTTTTATTTATTTTATAATACCAAAACTTTGACAACACAACCACGCGTCGCGACAATGGATAATCTTGAAATCCAAAATAAAAAATGAATGGGTTAACTTTTCTTACCACTTTTCGCGCCTTGCTCGCACGACTATAATAAATTTTATAAATAAGTACAGCACTGATAGCGAATCAGTGATGTTCATCAATGTGTCATTTAAAAGGAAACGTTCTTTAAAACTAACCATCACTTTGAAAAATTATAATTGCAATTCAATTTATGCTGATTGGATGGTTCTAGGCTCCAGTAAACAAAAATCTTTATGAAGTAATGAGTCGATACTGTGAAACACGCTTTAACCGCAACAATACTATTTAAATCTTGAAAATAAGAAATCAATACAGTAAAATAAGTTTAATGAAGAATTAAATGGATTACATATTGAAGGACATGGACCATAGTTCATCGCAGAAAACCAACCGGCTTGTCAACTGCATGTTAAAATAATCAGAAAAACTAATTAAGCTATAAACCAGGAATAATAAGTTATTGCTCCATCGATCCAGTCAATAACTGGGCACAGAAGCGAATACTATTGAGGAATATTTAGTTGATATTTCGTTATAACAATGAAAAAAGTTAAAATACTCGAGAAGTGAAATTATTTTATATCCTATACTCTTATATGAGCAATGTTATCGTCCGTTCTTATATGCTTGCTTGCTTGCACAATTATCTCAAAAACGGCTCCGAGGATTTCCTTAAAAGTCTGTAAATAAGTAATTTAGGACTTAAAAACGTCTTTTATGCAGATTACTTGGCCAGAAAAAATCTAATAACGTAATAAATTGATTTTAAAAATTGTAAGATTTTAACATTGGCCTTATGGGTTGCCGTGATAGCAACGAAAATAAACAAGGAAAGTGTAAACAAATGAAGTAATCATGACAGCTGTTTGGAATCTACAGCCATCAAGGGAAAATACAGCAAGTGGGATGAAGAGTCCATCTAGCAATAAAAAGGTTTATATTTATCAATTTGATGGCATTGAAATATTTTATAGTAACTGGATGAACTGGTAAACATGAAATAACACCGAGCAAGGCTCGGTCCACCAGGTACTTGGACTTAAATGGAATACCATACGACATTTGTATTTGTATCAGAATTATTAATGAAAGAATAAATATACAAAATTGCGTGATGGTTTATCAACTTCACATAAGTTAAAAAAGAAAACAATTTATTCTGAAATAAGACGATTAATTTTGTTACTTTGAAATTGGAGTCTGTTGCTCTAACGCACATTCACAAACACGCTCAGTCATTTAAAATAAAGACCCATAATCTCCTGCTCGCTTGGCGTCTGCATGAGAGGAGTGATGAGTGATACACGTGAATGTCACTGGAGACTGCCTGAACTTGCATGTCTACTTGCATGTGAACGTCACCGGCAGAGATCGAGAGAATTCATCTTTCACACGCACATCAGTATACTGCGCGAGACAGTACAAGAAAAATGAATTGCCGCACTTTAAAAGCATTGCTGTATTAAGCCCTGCTGTAATGATTTTGGAGTTTATACCCTTCGCATTATTGCCTCGAAGTAATTCTTCGGCACTTTTTGTCCATGTTGTTAGTTACTTTTCCATTATATAATCGCTTGCAAATTCCAGAGGCTTATATACGCCTAACTTAGCAAATACAGTTCTTAAAAAGTTTAAAATAACCATATAAATACTTTAAAATTACAATTCCATAACCCAGAATACCTAGTTTATGTATAATAAATTTGGTATTGTTATTATTTCGCTACAAAAATGTAAACTTAATGATACTTCAGCTACAAGAGTAATTTTGTTCTGACAAAAAATTGAATTTAGTAATAGCCGCAAGCAATCTTGTCCCGACACAGAGCGTAATTGGCTGTTTACTGACAGCTGCCCCAATTACTGAGAAACTAATTAATTAACTTCCAAGTTCCGAAACATACGAGCGAAGAAACTAATGATCAACTTTAACTTTAAGTCAACTTAGTTTATAACTTGTTTCGTGTTTGAATAAAGGCTAGGAGGAATAACTGACTTTTAGATATTACCTGTAAAAAACTTGTTTTTTTACAGTTTAATAAAGTTGAAATGATTCTTCTAAAAAATATTATAATAATAACAATTTTAAACGATGCCTTTTTTATGACAGTTCTGAGTCCGATGATAAGTTTGAGGAAATTAATGTGACATTAAGTCAGCATGGTAATATAAGTAAAAAACATAAATTAAACCAAAATTTCACAAAAAAATCAACACGATCATTTTTAGATCGGTACGCTGTTATGAAGAGGCCTCCGTAATTTACTAAGGTAAGAGTGGAAATACCTCCCTCATAAAAAACCGACTGCCTCCCTCACAAAAAAACAACTGACTAAGTTCCACAAAGATAAAACGTCAAGTATGAAACCGTGAACTGTATTAATAAAACCAGTGGCGAACGTCGACACCACTTACACAAATAACAAAAGTTTATATTCTGCTTCTGTGGATGACATAAAACGCCGGCTCCAGTTTCAGTTATCAAATAAAACCGACAAGCTTTATTATCTGACATTTTACTATCGCCTTTAATAGCCAACCGGGTTAATGCCTTTCATCATTCGCTTTGTTCTCTGCGGTCTACTAAGCGTATTTGCGTAGAAATCACTCCAAGTTCCCTTTGTTGCAGCTTCTCGGGAAAATTTTTCCGTAAAATGAGCTTACGAGACAAACAGCCTAGATTGCATAAAGAAAGGGAGGCAGCCGCTTCATGTATGATATTGTATAGTGTAATGACGTTAATAATTCTTAATTAAACCCGGATTCTATATACATTAGTTATAATGTTCACGTATACAATTTGCCTTAATTTAAAAAGCAATGCTTAAAACGTCAAGGCTGGTAACCAACACTAAAACGTATTGTGTATCAGTTATTGAACTAAATATACCACTATTAATTATCAGGAATATAAATTGAAGTACAGTAAACGAAGATGTTACTAAGAAATTTGTGGCAGCAACGATGAATGACAGATCCGAGCAAATAGGGTAGCTATGAGTATTCAAAGTTGAATTATTTAAAAACTGTGCCTGTTTCGGCGACAAACTGCATGCAAACTGACACAAAGTTTGAAAAACCCTGCTGTAGCGCGGTACAGCAATCACGGCATTGTTGGCGGGTGACCGACCGACCTTTACACGGCCATTACACCTCATTACACGGCGGGCGGTGTTGCTACTGATACCACACCGCATCCGCCACTCCCAGCCACAAAATTCTTTCTTTTAATTCAGTCAAAACAAATTCAATTATTATCTGCATTATACCATAAGTAAAATGTGGTTCTCGTTGTTGTATACTTTTAGAGGTTTTTGTCAGCAATGTTGTTGATTTATGACTTATTAATTGCAAAATAAAGAGCAAAGAGTTAATCAGTCTGGATAATTTTATGTATAACTTTGAATAGAATTAACAACGCTATCAATTTCCAGTTGTGAATTTTGGATATTTTGAGGCTATAAACGGAACTACAAGTGCCTACAGCGCATATTAAGCGTATAATATATTAATTCTGAGTACTGAAGATCGACTATACACATGTCTTGATTTCCAGCTCAAATCAATATAGAAATTTAACTAAATGTGTAATAATCTGTTTGAAACATTTTTATTACACATCCAAATGCTTCACTTGTTATAGTTTTAGAGACAGTGACAGTGACACGAGTGTGAGAGAATCAAACGGCAGAAGAGGGAACAGAGAGATGGAGATGATCCTACCAGCTGCGTCACAGTTTCCGGTTTCGTAACTTGGTACAGCGCCTCCATCAAAACCACGCTCGCTTTGCCACTAGTTTAGTATCTCCACGATCACACTGCACGAGCGACTGTTTTTTATCTTTAGTTATAAACGAAAATAGATGTCTCAAGCTTGTGAACGAAATTCGGAGTTAAAGTTAGAAATATCGATTCTAACCAAAGGGTGGGAATCCGTATTTTGAGCTCTTTTCTCTTGATGGGATTTTCATCTCTGATATGATATTTAGATAAAATTTTCTATTAAAATAAACCCCGTGCACCTCATATATTTCCAACTTTTCATCAAACAAATTATTTGCACTGTTTCTCTTTAAAAGATTGAAATTTTGTGCTACCTATCAGCAGACCTGATACAGACCGTAATTTTCCGACGATGTTTTCGCGGGCGAT
This sequence comes from Flexamia atlantica, assembly GCA_035578135.1. Lineage (NCBI taxonomy): Eukaryota > Metazoa > Arthropoda > Insecta > Hemiptera > Cicadellidae > Flexamia > Flexamia atlantica. The sequence goes on from JAQJVK010000006.1 coordinate 58,809,203, forward strand.
ATTGCTCAATCAGCACAATGAGGTCGGCGAGCGGTTGCAACCTGTCACAAACAAGTGACAACCACGGCACCACGGGCGTCAGCTGCGCCAACAACCGACCGACGACGTCGCCACAACAACGGCAGCTTGGAGAGCAGCTGTTTTCGCAAGAAACGTTGAATGTTGGCTAACCGTCCTCATATTGAACGATTCTTGGCCTACATAGTGGGCTACTTTTGTCCTCGGACAATGGCCGATTGTTAATTAATTTCCGAGCGTGGTTCGTCTGAAAGCGGATGAAACTGGAGCAGCGCCAGTTAGATAAGTGAAAGAAAATATTGTTGATTTACAATGAAAGTGGACGGTTACAGAGTCAGCAATAACAAAAGTAAGTCATTTCGAGATAAATTCATCATTCACAGGCGCGAATCATAAAAACACCACACGGTTTAACAATTTATTTAGTTTTAATTCGACTGGGGAGTTTAAAAAAATCTTTGTTTGGGGACAGAGAAGCAGGTTTGGGAAAAAAAGTAATGTTTAGGACAGGTTACGTCAGCAGATCAGGTGTAAGGAATCAAAGGTTTTCGTAGGCTATACCAACGACGATAGGCAATTTTCGTATACAGAGGGATAATAAAGCTTTTGTATGGGAGGAGGGTGAAAACCTTCTGCAGAGGTGAATCCGTTAATTTAATAGGTAAATAAAACCACACTACCCATTCTGGCGCTTCGTTTATTTGCATTTTGCGTTTTAACGTCGCATTGTACTATATTTATTGCTCTTTAATTGAAAACTGATTCATGAAGGTAAAACCAAGCGTTGCTTATGCACAAGTATTAACATTTTTACCATAAGTAGACTTTTTTTGGAAATTGCATCATAGCAAATAAACATTTTTATTTTGTAATTTGTCATGTTTTTGAGCTATATATAATGGCACATGTTAAAGATTTTTAGCGCAACAAATTAGTTAACTGTATTCAAAATTAACTAGAGACTGCAAGCATACTAAACTATTGAGGTAAAATAAACTATCAGAAGCTTTTACGACTATAATTGAATGAAAACATTTCAACTGAAAAATTACGCTGCTCGACCGATACACAGCGGGACTCGTTTACATTCGTCGAGAGCCACGGGGAACAACGGAACAATGCAAAATCTTTTACTTTATTGCAAAGAAAGCTTTCCTCTTATTGCGAAACCCGCTTTCAATCCCCGATGGATTTCACAGCATGCAGCAGCAGCGTTGTTGAGTGAATGTTCTTTGTTACCCCTTTATTCAATACTCATAAAAACCGAGTTTTACATTGAAACTTATTGGATTCCGAAATCTTACCCTTATTTGCCAGCTATTGGAGGAAAATTAATTTTACAATTTTCATTTTTCGTTAAATTCTACAGTAGGAAGTTTCCACAGAAATTACTTTATGTACAGTCGGAGTCAAATTACGTGGCCCAATCCGCCCATAAAACTGTTTTTACTTTTAGCATTGGGTTTATTTATTGCTTGACGGCAATGTCATTTGACACGCACACTATACAAATAAATGTTCTCGAGGACAACATTATGTAAGGCTTGTTTGTTAATTGACAACAGAGGAGATAAATTAAATCTATATTACTAATTCTGTAAGCGATTTTTTTAATCAAAATTGTGAGAGTTTGACAGCTTGCAGGATGATGGGCGAGGGCTCAAATTAAAGGTCTTGGTCCCAGGGGGTCGGGAAAAATATCAGATTATGTCCAAATCTACCAGAAAATGAGAAATAATGAAAAATATCTTCCATTAAAATGCATTGGGATTGAAAAACGTCTGCTTTGTTTACATTCAACATGTGGTGCTAATGCTTGATTCAAAGCCATATGCTAGATGTTGACAAGTGGGATTTTTTTCAAAATGCAGCTAACTATGCACGTCCAATGTACTATAACAAAAAAATGTTTTAAATTTAAGATTTTACGATTTTATATTAACTAAGGGTTTGAGTTTTTTCATAATTTAAAATTATAAAAAGTTAAGTACGTTTGTTTAGTTTATGTTATAACGATGCAGATTTAATACCAAGTGATTTATATCATATATTTAATTTCGTAAGGCGATTCTTTGCGTCAAAATTGTGAACGTCTGGTAAGTCGTAGAAAGATGGGAGAGGGCTCAAATTAAAGGTCTCTATTCCGAGATGGCGGGAAAAATACTGAAATTGCTTGAAATTCACCAGAAAACGAGAAATAACGTAAAATATCTGCCATTTAAAAAGCATTGGGATCTAAAAACGTCTGTTTTGTTGACATTCAAACATGTGGTGCTGATGCTTGATTCAAAGCCATATGATAGATGTTGACTATGGGGTTTTTTTTCAAAAGGCAGCTAACTATGTTCAATGTAGGCCTACTATAGCAAATAAATATTTTAATTTTAAAATTTCAGACTTTATAATCACGCGTTTGAGTATATATTTACAATATAAAATTATAAAGAGTTAAGTGTTTCTTTTACGTTATAACGATGCCGATTTAATGCCAAATGATCGATATAAATATATTATGTAAGCGAAATTTTTGCGCCGAAATTATGGGCATTTGGCAAGTCACAGGCCTTGCACTTGCAACATAATGGGAAAGGGCTCAAATAGAAGGTCTTGGTGCCAGGGACTGAGGAAAAATACAAACATGTCTTTAATTTTATCAAGAAATAAGATATTACGTTAAATATCTGCCATTTAAAATCATTGTAATCTAAAAACGTCTAACAGTGTAGATCAGCTGAGTGTAACATCAGCTTTAAATTTGATTCCACCAAAAAGGTTCACCTTTAAATTTGGTCAATCAAAAGTATATTCAATCTTGAATCTACCAAGACAAAGCAGTATTTATTCACGGGCAACCATAAAAAAAGTGTTGAACGCAGGGTACCAGAGGTGGAGTGTGGAGTCGTTAACGGGAGGCCATTTTCGGATTTAATCCTTATTTATTTATTTATTTATTTGCTTAGTGTGTACAATGTAGCCTCAACCGGAGAATTCCATAACAAGTACCCTTTAACTGTCCAATATAATATTCTTTTGAACTAGGTGGAGGCTATAGACATTTGTTTACATTTTTGAGTTAACTTAAATGTCACGACTTTCTTTGGCAAATAAATTAAGTTTCACAGTCTGTGGGTAACCTTAAGAATTGTTTTAAACCATGTCCATATTTTTAATAATTGTAAAGGATGTGAACTGAGTTGTTTTGAGAACGACATCCATAGCGCCATTGTTTCAAAAATTTAGCCGTTTACTACTGAAGTAGGCTAACGCCCTTTCTTAAAATTCTGATACGCACTAGCAAATGTCAAAGTATAATTAACATTTCACTTTACACATTTAATTCCGCCAAACAGTTACCGAGTTGTGAGTGTGAAGGAAACATTAAATATATATTTTATTAAGCATTTGTATTTTATTTATAGGGGCTTTTGCCCCTACAAGCCACTAGTAATATATAATTACGTAAGGAAAATTTTTGCGCCGAAATTGTGGGCGTTTGGAAGGTCGCAGGATGATGGGAGGGGGCTGAAATTGAAGGTCTCCATCCCAGGGACTCGGGGAAAATACTGAAATTGCTTTAAGCTTGCTATAAAATGAGAAATAACGTAAAATAGATGTCATTTAAAAACACTGGGATTTAAAAAGGTCTGCTTTGTTTACTTAAAACCAAATGCTAGATATAATCATAATTATGTGGACCTAAAAGCCTATTTTCTAAAAAGGTATTTTGTACTATAGTAAAGAAGGATTTTGCTTAGGGGCTATTAGCCCCTTCAAGCCTCTATTACGTATAATTCCGTTGAACATGTTTACAATAGAGTTTTATTTTGTGAATAAACCTGAGAGTGAAAATATAAAATTCGAATTTATTTCAAAAAGCCTTAAAACAAAATAATACAGTATTAGTTTTTCAAATCGGGTAATAAAAACGTGGGAAATCCGCGATTGGTCGATAACGGAACCTTAAAACGATAAACTTTACCTCTCATTTCTCAAATTAACTATGCTTGCTTGCGTGAGAGGATGGATTCCTGTATAGAGGTGGTGCTGGTACTCGAAAACCCTAAAGGTTTTCAAAAATACGTTAAACAGGCATAACTTTTTGTCAACAGACATTCAAGGTCAGAAGTAAAGCAGTGAAAAACGAAGTGTTATCTTATCTGCTCGAAACCAGTCAGAAAGATAACGGTTGAGAGTTTCCGAACTTATTCCATTTACAACAGCCCTACAAATAAATTTGCTGTTTCTTGAGCCACTGGATGATACAATCTGTCTGTATTTGTAACATGAAGTAAAAACTTTAGCACTGATCCAAGCGCCTATAAAAAATTAAGCATTAGATGAATTAGATGATAAATGATGAATTGATTTGTTTCAGAGCACTGAATTTCAACAATAAATTATTCGACAAACTGCTATGAACGAATATAACTTTTAAAACAACATGTATCGCGGTTTCGTTAGGCCTAATTACTGTAAACAATGAGTAACATAACTTTTTGCAATTGTCTTCGATTACGTAGACTTGACGAATGCTGTTACGAACGTAACAGCATTGATTCAACTAATTTAACCCAAACACAGGTAAATTATCTCGATAGCCATGGTTGGTGTAAAAGGCTACAGGCTGCGAAGGCTGTATTTGTGCTACAAACATGTGCTTATACGTGTCAAATCCGTCGACGATTAAAAAATCACTTGAAAATCTGCAAAGTGGGTGAACTTTGCGCAAATCAGCAGGACGACGACGTACATCGATCCGCCAGCGCCGACCCCGCCTTCGCCGCCAGCTGAATGTCAGGGCTTGTTCAGCGTTCAGCGGCTGTGATCCGTGATAGTGATGGGAACATCGACTACTTTTCTTTATCGACTACTGACTAGTCGATTACTTCGAACTTCGACTAGTCTAGTCGTTCTAACTAGTCAGACGAGCAAAAGCCAGTAAAAATACCTAAATGTCTATTCGATTATGTTGCCGACTAGTTAGACAACATAACTCTATTTTAGCTAGTCGTAAAATAAAATAAAATATCGACTAGTTAAAATAATCTACTAGAAATATTGACTAACTAGTCAAAATAATCGACTAGTCGACTAGATGACCAACTAGTCGACAAAACCACTAGTCGACTATTCGACTACCCCATCTCTACGCTGTGACATGCCTTCAAACCGGATGCTTATTGCGATTTTAACAGCCCAATAACTTTACCGGAACGATCCATAAAGCTTCTCGAGTTATACATTTCCGTCAAAGCTATTATCAATTTTACAAAGTTGTGTACTATTGAAATACGCTTAAATCAATCTTGACTTTATTGAAATATCTGTTTTTTTTTTGTTGTGTCGATTTGGGAAAATGTTGGTAATCAATTATTTGAACTATCAGTGTTGCAGTTCAGCTCGAATCGCAAACTTGGATAAAAAACAACGTCTTCATTATTTATTAAGAGGATGTACGATGAAAGTTGGCGATCTTGATTCTCGGGAGCTTTTATACCAAAACTTGTTTGAAACTCAGTAATAAAACTCCTCCGACAAAACGGCACTTCGAGTTAATAAGACTTAAAAAGCTGATGATTACACTTGAGGCGCTTTTTAGCTTGGAGTAATTTGACGTGAAAAAGAAGATTGTTGAGCCATTAGGTATGACTTACAAAAATAATTTACATTTAGCGAGAGTTATTCTGCATTAATTATAAGTAAAATGTACAACAACCTAATGAGGAGCTAATAAATTGATTTGAAATTGAAAAATGAAAACAAATATGGCATTGACAAGGTGTATATTCAAAAATTATATATAGACACAAAATAAAAATTATATAAAAAAGATAACTATCAAGTTTCCATTAAACTAAAGTCATATAAACACATTAGGGAAAATAAACCAGACTATAGTGAAAGTAACATTTTCAAACAAAAAAAACCTACTCGGTTTAGATTCAGTTCAGGATTGTAAATCTCGCATGACATGCAGGCTATAACAAGACTTTAGGTCGGGGGATGAGGCAGAATATTTAAGAACCAACGCCACACTATCGCATGACGTCACAACGGGGGTCTGACCTACTGTACATGTACCATCACATTCATACACGACATACTAGGACAATATAAGCAGAAGCGTGTGGCAGAAATATTAACGCGCTAGTCTTGTCTGTGCTTGTACTATAACTTATACTGTACTACTGCAGCAAGATATAGATAATCTTGCGATTTTTTCACAGTATGATATACGTATGACCTTTAAGTGAATTAGACAATGTTTTTTTCCAAAAAAAATGTCGTCCTGTCTCTTGGGATCGAACTTGTTTAATGCTGCGGGTATTTCTCTTTCATCATATTCAGTACAATTTCCTGAGGCGTGAATCGTTCTCTCTGTTTAATTAAAGCGACCACAGGTGTTTTAAAACACGTTCCCAATTGGTCGAGATCTAAATTGAATAAAGTACCTGGAAACCACACGTTGAACAACATTCATTATTTTCATATGAAATACATGCTCGCATGCTCGAACATTTGTATTACATGCGACATTTGCCAAATATACCTCAGGCTAGAACATTACAACCGAATGGTAATGTAATTAGAAAACTAACAATAATAAATGCTCCTTTGTTTGAAATTCATTTCTGATTGTGTTATTGTAGTTTATGTTACTGAACTTTTACGGTCACTTGACTGATTAAAAAAAACCCAAAACAATTATTGGTCTCGAAGTTTGTTTTGTTTTCATTAATCAATGTTGTAGAATGAGGTAACATTGTAATGATGGCAAGCAAAGGAAAAACAAGGGATGAGATGCACATATCAATCACCAATACATTCTATAAAGCAAAGAGTATGTAACGACAAAGTATGTCAGTAACAAGGCTACAAGATTGCGCCACAATCATCACGATCATCACACTAATCCTTCACTCATATTCAGGGTAACGTCCTCCATGAGGTAGGTACCTTTTCTTTGTTTGAAATTCATTGTTGGTGATGGTGATTTTATATTTTGATTAGGATTTTTGCGGACATTTGCCATCACTGATTAGTAAAAAAAAACAAGTTTCACCTTGTTTTTTTACTAATCAGTGATGGCAAATGTCCGCAAAAATCCTAATCAAAATAGGTACCTTTCTTATTAAGAATGAATGAATGAATGAATGAAAGTAGCCAATTTCGCGTGGCTGCATCGCCATGTCTTTTGATATTAATGAAATATGTGATATGTATGTTTTTCCTACAACTTTAACAACGCATAACTTAAATTACTCCCGAACTTAGGTTAAATAAACGAAAGATTCGAAGACAAAAAAAAGGTTTTTATGCTGCATCTTATGGAATGAATTATTAAGTTTTTTAAATAGGATATATCAACACCATTCATAGTTTACTGCTTGACATAAGATACTAAGCAAACTTGTAAAAATATGAAAGATTCAACCAGTCAGGTTATAATCAGTTAGGTTGCATGAGCATGGGCGGTGCCCGCATTTCGTTAAAACGAGCTATAACTTCCCACTCAAATCAAATCACCGCTCCATTTTATAACATTATTAGAGTACATAATACAAAACCAATTTTGAGTGAAATTGAAAATAAATATTGTGCGATTTATTTGCTGACACTAAAAATATCAACATGATATTTGGTTAAGTGTTTGTTTATAATTTAAAACTGAGATTGGAACAACTCATATCGCGATATTGTATGATGAAGAGGTTGCGACGAAGCTCAGTGCGCCACAGTGCAGATGTGCAGATGTTATTGCTGGGGCAGATGTAATAACCTGTGTTTGAAGAGTCGTCATTGCAACAACAAAATTACAACGACTTTATTTTTCGTGAGTTTATTTTTAAATCCTAACTGAAAACTATAGTATTGTTTACTTACGAAGATGTACACATACTAAATAATGTTACCAGTCCCGTCATTACGTTTGTCTGACAAAATAAACACTTTGCATTAAAAACGTTATTTTTATTTATTGTCATATCATGTTTTTTGTGTACTTCTTTCGATGTACTGGGCTTCTTGTTTCGATAATTGTGTTAGGTTCACCCGTTGGAATAAATAAATAAATAAATAAATAAATAATACATAAACATTCTGTCGACGATTCAGAAATATTGTACATTGATGTCAAAGGTTCTGCAAACGTAAGCAGTGCGCTAATGTACATGGAGATGACGAATGGTCCCTGCAAGGTGACAGGATGACAAACGACGCATCTGCTTCTGACGTTCGTGTGACGGCGACGTGGCGGCGACGTGGCGGCGGCGAGGCGCACTAAACACACCGGCCGAGCCATCGGTACCAACATCACGATTGGCGTTGTTCTCCCATAAATACAGGGTGTTTTTTAACGCAACCCAAAACTTTATTTTATCAGTGTTGGATTATTTCCCCCCAAGATCCCCGGATTTGGCCCCACTATATTATTTTCTTTGGGTATACATAAAAAATAAGGCATACGAAAACAATTCACAGGATATTCAGCACCTCAAAACAAACATGACAAATTTTATGCAAGAAATTCAAAGAGGTACCTTGCAACACGTGTTCGGGAATTTGATGGAGAGAACACAACTTTATAAAAATGCTAATGGCGGATTGTTTGAGCATATAATGTAAACTAAATGTGATCAAACTTAAACTATAGGCTGTATATAAAATGTAAAAATCAATAAAACAAAACTCATTTTAAATTTATATGTGCATTATTCGATCTTAAAAATGGGTTGCGTTAAAAAAAACACCCTGTACATGGGTGGATTTCAAAGTGCTAAGGGGAGCCCGGCACCCCTTTTTTCTTGGTGAGGTTTTGGCAGGAAAGAGACGGTTTATTTCATTTGGTGTGTTGATCGTTCTGTTCTTACGTAAATAGCGTTTTACCACAGAGAAGAAATAAGCAGAGTACGCATTCAATTGGCAGTAGTGTTTCGGGCAACTGCCATATTTTTCTTATTTTACTTATTTCTTCTCTGTGGTTTTAAATAAATAATTACGCGGTGTTTCTGTTCAGTATTATCAATGAATACAGAGTGGTCTGTACAGAGGCGGATTTGGAAATTTGCCGCCCCTGGGCTATCCAGATTTTGCCGCCCCCCCTCCACGAACACACGCCATATTTTGCAGCCAATTGCATTCTCATCAAAACGAAATTTTGGACAGACACCGCAAGGCAAGAGAGCGCTAGCTGAAAAGAGGTATTTGTTTCCTTGACTTTTAGCTAGCCGCACGGCAAGTCTGTCTTACTCCATCAGCACTTAGCCTGTTTGAATTTGGCGGGTTCCTCGCGCGGGCGATCAGGTGTTGCGAGGAAGCCGCGACCGACTGCTTAGTGCGGACACTAAATTCATCGCTGATACTGACACTTTGTTGTTTCTGCAGCGCTACTGCAAGCCGCTACTAGAAAACACGTGATCACCCGCGCGAGCAACCCGCCTGGTGTAAACGGGCCTTTACCGCTATGTCTCTTTAGATTTTCCTAGTATCGTACCTAGCAGCGCCGCGCTAGGTGCACGAGGCGTTCTCGCCAAGCTACGAACGCCACTACCCCAGAGCTGAGGGCTGACAATTTGGGGGCAAACTCGATTGCGTCTCGGAATCCCGCGATCTGTTTTCGGGAGTACTTGTGACAAAAAATACATTTTTTACAAGTACTAATGTCAGTGCAATAATGAATTTTTTGTTTGCACTTTTTAAATTTTTCTTCCCTCTAAAATTTGCCGCCCTCCAAAATCTGCCGCCCTGGGCTATAGCCCTTTAAGCCCATATGTAAATCCAGCCCTGGGTCTGTATTCATTGGTATTATGTACTCAAATTTGCTAAGGTCGCCACGGATTGCCACTCTAGTGATAAATTGTCAGCAGATTCAAAGTATAGGGTACTTTCGATCTACTGACAATCTATTCTGAATTTTTGTCCCCCAAAAAACAAACAAACAGATGAACTAGAACTGAAAATACAACCAGTAATAATACCTAAATGAACGCGTTTTTTATTGTAATTTCTTAAAAAACCTAAAACATTTATGACTGAATACTCGTGCAATTTTTATTAATGGGATATTTATTTGAGGTGCTACAAAGAGAAACTCATTGCCAAGAATTTATCAAACTTCTAACAACTTGAGCAGTTCGATCTGTGGAATAGTTGAGGTTATCTGACAGAACAACTCGAGACAAGAGAGCGTGTTCGGCGGGTCGGAACATTAGTGCATGCAACGCCGCAAACCTGCAGAGCATCCAACTTCTGACAAGTTCCTCCCAAGAGAGAAATATGATTTAGGGATGCTGTTTTTAACTTCCATTTATTATCCATATTTTATTTAGCATTTACTAATTAACAACAAGCATTTTAGACAATATGGTCGGCAGTAAATGATTTGTTTCTCCAAAATATAATTTCATTAATCTTACAAACAACAACATAAAAGCCAATAGACCTCGGAACAATAAACCCAGACAAACAGCCTCAGACAACAAATCAATAACAACAACGGATTGAAAACAATATTACAAGCTTTAATACGGAATACATATTCCCCTCGACTACAACCAGGATTAGGTTTAAGAATAGAACTTTACACTCCGTCTAAATAGAGGCACAAATTGATGCCGGTGCGCGGAGGTGGGGGATCATGAACGGCGAGTGGCGTCGCATACTGAGATGGCATCACCGCCCCCGCGCCGCGCCGGGGCAAAGGTCAGACAGCATCAGCACTAACTGGCATTAACTAAGTACGGCTTCCTATTAGAATGAACGACTGACTGGTCCAAAATTTAATAACTGTTTTAATCTAATGTCTACTGCCTTCTCAATTTGATAAAGTAACAAAAGATTCGTCTGTAAAAATTGGTTAATTCGTCAACATTAATTTTTTCAAGACAGTATTTGTTTAACATTTAACGACTTACTTCGCAGATCAGTCACATAATAAAAGTGCTGATTAGGCTATATTTGTTTTGATCGTCGTTGTGCTGAGGTAAAACTGCTTTCCCTTAGGTAAGCCTGCTTTCCGTTATTGAGTCAAAACACCCCGAGCGTCCCATGGATAATTCATTGCACGAACAAACTGTGCATATTTAACGTGTAATTCCTGCTCCTGGTGCATGATCACAACAACTTGATACATTGCTAGTGGATACTTTACGCTCTGATAAGTCCTAACGGATTTCGTTAATATAACTCCAAGAACATCAGTAATTATCTCAACAGAATGTAAAGTTGAGATAGCCTAATTGTTTATTATTTTACTGTACGTTATTGTACACAAGAATCAATAACGTATTTTGCTCCGTTTTAAAACAATTATGACATTTTTAGAGAGGATACTGATATTCAAACAAAACAAGGGGTCTATTACCAGCTCCAAGAACCTCCAAAAGTTCTTAAAAAAGCTATATAGTTTAATACAGTTTTACACTCAAAATAAGAACAAAAATCACCTAATTTGCATAAAAGCACGGACAGAAAAATGAGGTATCGTGGTTCTGTATATCAACACTGATATACAGAACCACGTTAATAAACATTTTAACTGTTAACAACGGGAAACCAATGAAGCGAAACGCGTCGTAACTTAAAACGGTAAAAATATAATAACTTCCTCACTTAACGACTTCCTTTAATCTTACACGTGTTGTTGGAGAGTGGAAATGTTAACGACGTAAATAGTAAGTAGCATGTGTTATTGTTGTTACATAATCCTTATAAACAATACAACACAACAAGATACGAGAATGTTTGCTAGGAACGAAACACGAAACAGCCCTACAACAACAGTCGTCATGTCTGCGGTCGGGCGGTGTAGCTGCTAATTCGCTATCGACCGGACATTCTGATAACAGCCGATATCGGCTTGACGTAACCACAACCGCTACTCCGCGCATCGGCGGCAAAACCGCAAACCGAGCCCCACAAGTCTGTTCGGTCACCGCCGACACTCGTGCATCCGAAATAGCTCTCACACAGTTTGTCAGTGTCAATTAGTCACTGCAGCATTGATTGAAAATGAAGGGTTGAATACGATCGACTGAATTAGTGGTAAGATCAGTAGGTTTAACAATAGCTCTCGATGTGCGACGGAAATTCTTTTAAATTAAAATGAAAATTAAAAAATTCCATAAAACAAGTGGCTGGGCACGGGCAGCATAGTATTCGGCTGATTACTTTTCGGGAACCAGATCGGTATAGTTCGTGTCAGAAAGGAAAAGAGAGTGTCGGACCGGTCCAGGTAGGCCCGGGCAGCCCTAATCCACTGTTGTCACAACACCTATTGTCGTGAGGCCGGCCGGCGAGTTATTTCTTGAGTAATTCCTGGTATAAGGAATTTCGAAGCGGCCCGCAGTCAATGACACAGGCGTGGGGGCTGCCCACCCCCGTCGCCGGCCGGCCTCACAACAATAGGTGTTGTGACAACAGCGGATTAGGGCTGCCCGGGCCTACCTGGACCGGTCCGACACTCTCTTTTCCTTTCTGACACGAACTGTACAGAACGATACGCTGGATTGTTTTCGGAAGTTGTAAGCTGAACCCAGTTGAAACTATTGACATGAGTTTTGAAACTTATGGTTGCCTAATGGGCTATTACCTAATGGCGATTTCTGAGAACGACTCACTCTTAGGTACTTGCAAAACCCGCTATTGACCAAGCTATTAGTTCGTATGTACGAAACGTTAAAAGTAAAGTATGTTTTCAGAAAATCATATATTAAGAAAATATGCCTCTGTATTTGAAAACAATTACCTTCAATAAAAACTCATTTTGAAAATTATTCATTATTATTTTCGTTGTTGAACACTTACTTCGATCAGAAATTTATTGTTTTCTATTTTATCGCTCTGCCTGCTGTCACCTTCATTCAAACATTGTTTTCTGTTTAAATATTTAAGCAAGTTAGTATTTAGTTTATAATCCTTCTTGCAAGTTGAAGTTGGTGTATTTTTTTGTGGAAGACTCAGCCCTAAGCACAGGTCATTGACCTACATGGGACTTGTTATTTTTTAACCCCTGTAATGTAGCCTATGTGATGTTATAGAAGGGAGTAATTAAAAGACATTTCTTACTTAGTTTGATTTTGCAGTCATTTTAACACAGCTTGATACTGTATGTGGCTTTGACTTCTCTCAGTTGATAATAGAATACAGCAAAAAACAACAACAACATCAACAACAACAACAACAACAACAACAACAACAAAATGCAGAAGCTCAGATCTTTACAAAATAAAAATTGGTAGAAACTATTACTGTAAATACATAAATTATCCGCTAAAACATAAGACTAAGCGGGTCCCCCGAGATTACAAACCTCGCCTCTAGCGCAAAACAGTTATATTAAGCAATGAAACAAGAACTAAATGAATCGTTAGTTTTCGTCTCGCTGAGAGGCGGGGGAAACAGCCAAATGCATCAGTTCCCTATAAATAGAGTAATATACTGCAGGCAGCTAAAACATTCCCAACTCGAGTTAGGAGTGGGAGAGATGCCAAATGGCCTTGACGTGCCCAGAGCGCAGAGTGTGTCTGCTGTCTATTGCAGGGGTCGGCTCGGCAGTTCACTACACTCACTGATGTATTCGATGTAGGCGCATCCAATATAAAATGCATACAAGGCCCGAACAACTGGAATCTCTCTAACACAAGCTATTTTATTTATTCAAAGAAAATTTCTATTACAATTATCTCTAAAAAAAGGGCGAAAACATCCCCCCCTTCCCACTAGAGCGATGATTACCAAATTATTACAATTTTGTTTAGCCATAAAAATTGGAATTCATTTTTCTTATTTGCGATATCTAAGTTCTGTTGCTGAAATTGCCAGATAATTTTTTACTCTTTCAAAAGAGTTACAACAAAACAAAATTTTTTAATGACGGATTAAGTCTGAACCGCATTCAGAAGTTAATTTAGCCAAATACCGCACATTGCGGTTTCAAATTACTTTTTTTAGCAAAAATAGTATATTTCCCAACAAGGGCCGAAAATTGGGTTTTGCTGACTCGAGATCGAGAGCTGCAAAATCCTTTCGACTGAGGTGCGAACACTACCTTTCACCACTACACAAAGAAATACTCCATTAAAAATCTGATTATTTATTTTACACACTTGATAACAAAACTTAGAGGTTACGAGCGACGATACAACTTTCTATTTCATGGTTTAAACAAACACAGCTATGAAAATCATATGTTCGCAACTATACCCTGTCTTTGAAACCTTTTGAATGCCGTATAATTATGTGGTGTTCTCACGTTTGTTTCAAGCAAATAAACGATCAGCTGACTTCCGGCCCTGAGCCGAAAGTTTGCGGCCCTCTGGCAGAAAAGAGCTGGTTTCGGCCAGCAAATGACGTTTGTAAAACTGGCGATTTTTATAGTAGTGTGGTGAAAAAAATAACGCCAAGATAATTAATTTTTACAGTTGATTCTTTCCTTCAACGGTTTGGATCAACACTGTGAGACTAATAGGCGGGTTAGAGGAGGTGTTGACAGTGTAAAGTACGAGTCAAATAACTTGGCTCAGCCCGCAGTTAAGACGAATGTTAATTTTAGCACTGGCTGACGGACGGCCAAGTTATAACAGACTCGGGCTGAGGACTCGTCAACACATCGCCGACCTCACATCACATCTGCATTGCAAATCCTCCAGGCTACGGATCACACCGGCGATCACATCAGACCAAGGTCTCTGGATTACACATAGCTCATTCTGTGCGTTACGTGTTGTTGTTCAAGCGACTACCCTCAAAGACTCGCCTAAGAGTTAGAAAGCCTCTTGATTTAGTTTATTACAGGCTACGAGATTACTGTTTTGCGGCTTCGCTTGCAATCAACATAAACCACAATCAACATTATCAACATTGACATAAACAATTCTCTAATATAAGAATTGTATCGGCCCAAACTTTGAGGGACTATAGGCAGGAGCCCTTATACATAAAACAAACTGTAATAATGAGAGAATTCGGCAAACCTACGAACCATCCCCTTTAATTTGACACATACATTTCGAAGATCGGTTTAGTAGGTACTGAAGTATCAGACTTACAATAGTGTATTAGAGACTGAGTTGTTTGATTCATAAAATGGAATAATTCTCTTGTAATTGGCCATAAACGTGATTCGAATATTAAAATCGTCCTCTCTTATTTACGCGTGACTGTAGAGTATTCGATACTCTTTATATTTTTAAAAACCTTCCCAGTTCCCTAAATTTCTCTAGTTAAGCGTGCAAAAACGAGACAAGAGGAACGAAGAGGCAAAAGAGACACATGAATAACTGCCACTTGAAATAACCACATCAATAAAAATTCACAACCTTTAACACCATCACGTTAGCAACCAAGCGTTGACAGCTGGAGAATATCACAAGAAAATAAACAGTCTATTTCCGGGGAGAGAGTGGGAAGAGTGCAGAAGTGGAGGCGGCGGGTGTACGGGCCCCGAGCCAGGCGCGGGGATGGACGCTAGACACGGACACGAGACGTGCGGCGGGCCGTACTGGCCGACCAACCCCAAATAACCTGAGGAAGGCCAGAGACCGATCGAACCAGCGCTTCGTCAACGGCGAAAAAGTTACGATGTAATGCCACACCATGAAATGGACCGTCATCATATAGATGATGACTGAATTACCTTTCCGAATTACTTTCCTAGAGTAATAATAATAGATCAGTAAATCACACCTAAAATTTTAATAGAAAATATTTTAGAATACTTTTTGCAACGCTTAAACAAACATTCTCCAAGGAATCCTTTGTCTTTATTGTCTATTGTCCACATAGTTGTGGCCAACAAAGGCATCGGGCGTTAATGTTGCTGAAATTATTACTATGGAGGAAACAATGCGTACAGGAGAAAGTATTAAACTCATAAACAATGCTGTAGTAAATTAAAACACACTTTTTACATTACAGCCTTATCGATTAAATGAATCGTAAGTTCCTTTTAAATACCGACTAAATTATAGACAGTGAAAAACGAACAAATAAGGAGTGATTAAGAAAAACAATTGGGAGCAGCGCTATTCTTGTGTGTGATTGGGTCACTGCTGCAACCACTGAACTGTGTCGAAGAAGCCGCTGCAATCGGATCGATGTTTACAAAGTAAAGTGCAGGGGGAGAGCTTTTACCGACTCCATTATCAGAAAACGTTTAACTTCTTTTCATCTCCAGGCTTGATATCTGATACATGAAAGCAAACATAAATTTAAATACTGAACGGCGGTAGTTTGGTCCTTTCCATTTTCCGGTTATTGCAATGAGAATTCGTTGATTAAGCCTAATAAATTTCCTCATTGATGATAATACTGTTATGTTTCAAGGATTGAAGCGTTTTATTTTGATGCGTTTCGATGCTGCTGCTACGTATATTAATAAAGAAATCAAGTTTAATGAGTCTGAAATTGTCCTGTTTATTTACATGGCCTCTTTGCTCATAATTTATTAAACTATTCTAGGGACAACATTAAGAAGTTTTGAACGTAAAACTGCAATTTCACGGCTTAACAGTCAAACTACTTAGAGACAATTTTAAGACGTTTTAAACATGAAACTACAACTAAATTAGCCCGGTTAGCAACAGTCGAGCGCGTTTTTGTAGGTGACACACACTGAACAAAATAACGAGGCGATCGCAGAAGACCGGCAAGTGTGGAAGTGTCATAATGCAGGTCGGAACTGGGAAGTTTCCACCACGACTGTGGACAAATGATGTCTTCCGGTGTGTCCCATGTCAACCCACTTTTGCCCTAGTTATGTTGTAAAACCGGCATTATTAATCATTCAAACTAGTTATACTGTCAAACCGAAATTAATTATTAACACGAAGGAGATCCCTTTTTACCATGTTAACAATGTGAAGTTAAAATTCAGTTTAATTATGTTTTAGGAAATATTTTGAATACCCAATTTCGCAAATTCAATGCAGTAAATTTAATTTTCTTTAATGTTTTACTGGAGTGATTTTATCAAACACGAACACCTTAACACATTTATTGTTGAATTTTATCCTTACCGTAAAAGTTTTATCCTTCCCGGACTGCTTACGATAAAAGGAGTCATAATTTATTTTAATTGGACAGGAGCATGGCCTAGTAATAAGCCCTCGATCTTTATCTTCGAGGCGATAAATTTCAGATATTGAAATTCTTTTATGATTTGAGACGGTCCACTATGCTGTTTGGAGCTTATGAACCACTCAAGAATTATATTTAATCAAAAGAAATAATAACTAATAACAGATCAATTTTGTAGTATTTCCATAAGTAAATATATTTATTTACTTACGAAAATACGTAAATAATAAATAACATAAAATAGGCCTCTAATAGTTATTATTTCAATAGAACATTATTTAATACGAGTGTTTTTTTATACATATACTGATTCTTTTTACTATTGAAAAATCCCATAAGGTTTATTATCAATTTATAAAATATAAAAAATAAATTAATCAAATGAATGAGCTTAAAAGTTGGTAATATTTTCTTTTGACTGAGAGCAAAATGTTACTTGCATTGCCTTATAATATTATTTTATGGCATGGTAATTGTATTGAAGAATGACTGCATAAATTATGTTTACAAATTCGATCGCCCAGTTTAGACGTAAGTAAACCCAATACTGGTAATGTTTTAACCAAGACAAAGTAAAGTATACAAAGTCAGAATACCATTTTATTCTTTTTAAATGCAGGACAGGATGTATAACGTGACTGGATTACGCCGGGTCTCGAGCCCAGTGTGTACGGTGACTGATCGAGATTGATGATGAAAGGATTTGTCCTGGATTATGTCTTCACAAGCAGCTCGGCTCTGGCCTTCATCAAGCATTCACCGCTCAACCTGACTAGCGTACTCTATTATTCAGTTTTATTTCATTCTTTCCTATTTAAGTACTGTATAAATGAGCAGCAGAATAAATTCTGTCCCAGCACATACATCATATTATCATTTCACAATATTTGCATAGTCACAAGTTTGATTACGAATGTTAATACTATTTATAAGTTTAATTGCCATTCATTCAGCAACACTCGACCCGACGTAATCGCGTTGGCTACGTCAAGTGCTAGCGGGGAGGTCGATACAATTAGAGTCAAGTGACGAAGCGTGTCGTGCGAGCCACAGTTTACCCACTTCTCCGCCTCCGCATCGGCACTCGCTTCGACTGTTAACACTTGGGAAAACGAAATGAACAAATTGTAGATGTACAACGATGGTAGGGACAGAACTCATTATGCTACTGTAATAAAAATAATTGTATAAAGTTAACAAAATTTGTATTTAACTTGCGGTTGCGCCCATTACGGTCGGATCTAGGTAAGCCAATATTACACGTATTCAAACTCCAGAAACAGGCAGTTCGAATATTCGCAAAATTGTTTAAACGAGAGATAGTGTTATATATTTGTTCAATCTTTATTTTATTCTATATCCATCTACCTTTCTTTATTTTATTTTTTTTTTTGAGACGATTATCAGCGATCATTTTTATCAGCGATGAGCTGATATGATGGGCATGGCTTTCCTTGGATTGAAGATTTGCATTCCGAGGCTTTATGGTTACTTTTCCCACAGCGTAGACACAAGTTTTCCAACCCAAGTTCTTGAATGATGTTTCTTTTCTTGAATTTGTCGGACATTGGTTTGATTTTTCTAAAGTTGTTTTTTAGAAATTTGTGACTTCCAGGATTTTTCGGAGCTCTGGATTTTGAAATTTTCTTTATATCTGTACTTGAACAGTATATTTTATTCTGCGTTTTAGCAGTTTCTATTGCTACAGAAATTTCTACTGCTCTATCAAAACTAATGTCATTTCCTTGTTGTAGAATTTGTTCTCTTATGTCACTATCTCGAAGACCTCGAATAAATTGAGCTTGTAAAATGCTTCCTACTGGTTTTCCACAGTTTCGTTCCTGACAATTCCATTTCGATGTTAAGGAAAGTTGTTTTAAAGCGGCAAGATATTGCGTTATTGATTCATCAGCTCCCTGTTCTCTAGATAAAAACTTGTGTCTCTCAGTATGTACATTGGTTTGTGGACATAGTTGTTTTTCCAATAACGCAATCAAGGATTCATAGTCTTTTGAAGAGGGAATGTCAGGTGCAGTTAGACTGGACAGAAGTGAATAGTATTTTGCACCAAGTGCATTAATTAATATTCTTGCTTTGGTCTTCTTCACTTCATTTGATTCTCCATGTAACTTTTTTAGTTCAAAGAAGTTCTCCAATCTTTCTTTGTAAGATTTGAATGTTTCCACTTCTTCATCAAAAGATTCAAAGGTTATTGAAGAATTTACATGAGAATTTGTGTCATTGTTGCATTCTCTATTATGATCTGGGTTAGGAATTAACTGTCGTATTAATTGAGAAAGAGCAGCATTTTGTGTTTGTAATGCTTCTAACACTGCTTTGTTATGGTCAATTACCGGTATTTCTTGATTCTCCATGTTGTGAAATGTTCTCAATCTATTCTGATTAATGTATCTTTTTCACCTCTAAGTCGCCATTTAATATGTACGTAGTAAAAGAAATACATTGTGAGAAATAATTGATATATTTAAATATCAAATAATTTATTACATTAAATTGAATTATTTATTTCATAACTTGTAAATTATAAATACAGCTGTTCTGATTGTGACATTTCATTTTTTAAATTAACTGTAGATGCATATGGAAATAAAATAAAGAAAGGTAGATGGATATAGAATAAAATAAAGATTGAACAAATATATAACAGATAGCCGAGTGGATAAAGCGCTCACCTCATAACCTGAGGGTCGCCGGTTCGATTCCTGACAGGATCGAAACTGGGTCCAGTTGCCATTTGTCATTGGGCTGTGAATTAATGACGCTATCTAACAAAAGGTCGCCGTTAGATAGTAACAAGACCCGGGTTTGGACCGTTCCCGATCAAAACGTTAAAAAATGCCACTGGCGTAGAAAGCACAAAATACAAAAAAAAATACAAAAGAGAGTCGTGCAAGCCAGCTTTCACAAATTTGCACCTATTGACAGTCCCGTGCCTCTACATTCTAGAAACATCCGTCTACTGTAGGCACAAAATGTCCCCAAACTCGCGGCCGAGACATTCACGATTATAACACCAGAGATAACCTTCGAGCCGGTCAACACAGTACTGATGTAGTATATGAACATCTACCATCACAAGCAGGTGTTCGAACGAGCTGCTGGATTCGATAAAAAGGCCCTATTGCTCAAGGTACTGAAGGCTCGCCTAAAAGTGGTTTTTATTGTCGCAGGCGATTTATGATGAACCTGAGTTCTTGGCGTATGATAGGGAGCCCGGTGATTTGGCGTTGACAATGTGGTTGCTGAAGCCCACAAACTACGAAAATACGTATTTGAAGTACGTATTTTTCGATTTTTTCGGATTTGTGCGAGTGAATGAAGCAGAATGTGTCACGATGTATGTTTGAGAAGCTGAATGAATGCAAATTACCTATTTTTAGGTTATGGCGCTTACAATACGATTTGTGTCAATTGTTTCACGCAATAAAGAAAAATTATGATTATTATTTTTTATTATTACGTAGAGTTCGTCGAGGACAAGTCCCAATTGCGCGCGGAGGTCACAAACCAACACTCCAACTGAGGTGGTACTTTTGAGTATTGTCCCCACTTGACCAAGCTATGGGTGCAACGCAACTCTGCCCTTTCTAAATCCTATAATGTTATCTTGCGTGTTTGCAAAATTATCTCAAAAACGGCTCCGAGGATTTCCTTCAAAATCTAATTTATGACTCAAAAACGTGCTTTATGCAGATTAGGCTGCTTGGCCAGAGAAAATCTAATAACGTAATAAAACGAATTTTAAAGTTGTAAAATTTTAACATTGGCCTTATAAGTTGCCATAATAGCAACGAAATAAACAAACAAGGAAAGTGTAAACAAATAAAGTAATCATAACAGCTGTTTGGAAACTACAGCCATCAAGGAAAAATGCAGCGAGGGGAATGAAGAGTTCATGGAGCAACAAAAAGGGTTTCTATTTATCAATTTTATGACACTGAAATATTTTATAGTAATTGGATGAACTGGTAGACATGAAATAACACTGAGCAAGGCTCGGTCCACCACGTAATGAATGTTATGGACGTGGGCTCGAAAACGCAAGCAGTTTGAGTGTTCGTGAGCTACACGGAGGTCTGAGCGGTCAACACCTTTGGGAGACAACAGCTTCACACACACACTCTTCGGTATCATGTACGTCAGCTGAAGCAGTGCAAACACTTAAACTGCTCCAAGCAAGATATTTAAATATATTCCACCAAACGCAAATTATGTGGACGAGAAAGCTATTTAAAAAAAAAGTCACGTGCATTGGTGAATTATCTCGACAATAAATCCCGACAACTTGTGACAAATTCGTCTCGTAACTAAATCTCATTTATTTTTTCCAGTAGAATTAACTTCGATATAAAGACTGGTTCGAAGACCTCTACCAGTAATAGGTAGAGGTCATACAGTCTTGTTATCAAGGTTTGACTGCAGTAAACCACAACTCGGTCCAGTTATGTTATATAACCGACCCCGATAACACACCCTCCCACCAAACTGAATTCGGACATTTCGATAGAACCATTCGGCAGGTCCAAACCTAGAGGTGGCGACTGGGGGAAGGGGTACAATACAATAACTCGTTATCTAAAAGGATTTAAAATCTACGGGATTTATAAGTAATACCATAAGTGTTATAAGTGAAGAAAAGAACTGTGTGAAATTGTTTAGATTTGAATGATAAAAAGTATTAGATCTACCGCAGTGTGGAAGAGCTTAATTTGCTCTTTTTACGAAGGTTGTGTAGATTTTACATAAAACCCCCAGGGTAGACCTTGGGTATGCAAGTTGTCAAAAACATATTTTCAATTGCTAAATAAACATAATAGAATCATAAGCTTTTAGACGAAACTGATTCTATCTAGCACAAGGCCTTGACCTTAAGAAAAAGGTCACGTATTTTGATAAATTCGATTATTTTTCAATCGAGACGATGCTGAATCGAGAGCTTATGTGGAAAGGTAATTTATATCTTAGACACGAAGGTACGGGTAATTCTGGCGGTGGCGATAGTGTTGGAAGTGGGGCGCTGCGATCAATAGGCGCGCTCGGCAAAGTTCGACTAACTCCGGGAGCTATCACCACCATCTGCTAAAACATTCACTCCCGATTACTTGGTCCACAAAATACCGAGCATTCTTTCTGGTTGTGAAGTCATATAAATGTTGGCCTTTATAATGATCTCTCCCGAGATGGTGAAAACAGTTCTTATCAAATTGTTATGAATCCGCGAGTTTTTGATGCGAGGAAATAAATAGTAAGGTAGTGTTAGATGGAAATACAATGAACATAGCCAATCGACAACTAGTTGAGTTCTTCAATATTTTGCAAAGGTTTAAAAATGTAGTAGAGGAGAGGAGTCATTACCGGACTCTCTGCATAATCATAAAATAAAAAGCATGCATATGAAAACTTCCCTTCATGAATGGCTCGAAAGCTTAATTTTATTTTTTTATTTTTAGAC
Source organism: Flexamia atlantica (assembly GCA_035578135.1). Classification (NCBI taxonomy): domain Eukaryota; kingdom Metazoa; phylum Arthropoda; class Insecta; order Hemiptera; family Cicadellidae; genus Flexamia; species Flexamia atlantica. The sequence goes on from JAQJVK010000006.1 coordinate 58,831,770, forward strand.
GTAACATAAATTTATACCAGAATGTCTCGTGTAATCTTCACACCCTTATTATTTCATTAATTTAAGTAATATATTAAATAAAATAAAGAGTATATTTTACTGCTCGGCTACGCATCGCAAGTAAAACACTGTCTTGCCCTGAAATGGGACTTTTGTGACGAGTTTTGAACAATACTTTTTATCACGATGCAAATAAGTAACCAAACTTAAAAAAATCATCCGAAATTTTCTAATTTAGTCATTTTTATAACCAAACACAATACGGCTGTACAGTCTATTTTAGTTTAATGTCAGCTGCTTGAACTGTCAAAATTGGAACTTCGACTGTTTGACAACGGCAAAAATTGTTTGGGTACGGAAAGTAATGTTTAGATCCGGAAAAGGCAGCTGATCATGATTTGTTTTGATGCGGATTTTCAGCTGTACGGTTAAAGGCTATACTCAGTACTGAAAGACGTGGAACCGAGTGGAGGTGCGGCAGCCGCCACAGTGACGATGGGCGACAGAGACAGAGAACAGCGGGAAAGTCAAGGTCGCAAACAACACAACACCTGGCCCTGGCCGGCGCGCGGCGCAACTACCGGTGATAATCCAACGATCTACGCTCCGTAGCGTACACGTCGATGATATCCGAGCCAACAGAGAAGTGGTCCCAGGTGACACTCCGAACGAACCATAACTGCAGTGCGGTAGTGAGACAAAACAGCAAGTTAAAAAGACCGTGTCAAATGCCGTGGCCCAGCGGCCCAATCCTAAAATTAAAGGCCGACAACTTTGAAAGAGCCTGCCCAAAGTTGCATTTTGACTAACACTCTCAAGCCCAAGGGAATTTTGTAAAACCGTTTAAGAATGATCATTTTTTAGGGCCTAAGAGGTACCTAAATGCCGAATTTCAGGATTCTAGGTCTTGCGGTTTTGGAAATAAGACCTAGAGAGATCGCTTGGTAGAAGGCTCTTTGGTAAGTTGTCAACCTATAACATCGATCTTGTGGGCGGACTGGGGTTTTGGAAATAAGACCTAGAGAGATCGATTGGTAGAAGGCTCTTTGGTAAGTTGTCAACCTATAACATCGATCTTGTGGGCGGACTGGGCTATGACAGTTGACGCGGCCTGTAACACCATCAAACAAATAATACCGAGTTACAGAATTATAGGTAAGTTATTAAATTCTTGACTTCTTAGTCCGCGTCGTGTTGTCGAAGATTTCCGCCGACGTTTCGGAGACATTGCAGCATTGCAGTACTCCATCTTCAGGGCGAATAACCTAGTGGCGCACAACACATACTACTTTAATACTGAAGGAGAAAGAATTAAAGGTAGGACTACATAATGATACAGGAAAGGTATTAAAACTGAACGATATTTATTTAGTAAATACGGATTATTTTATGATTTGGTAAAGAATTAAAATACAAATAAATAACGCAGATTCCTTGGGTATAGGACTAAACTGGAAGGAGTTATACAGGAAAGCTTGAGGTTGCAGTTTTGCACCTGACACCGTTTCTCAAAATCCAGTGGAGCTCCCCCCCCCCTGGGGCGTTTAAAGTGCCAACGTTAATTAAATAAGACCGTATTTAAAAGTACAGTTTTCTGCATTATTTTATTTTAACAATCAACTGTTGTAGCTTAATGCATTTCCACTCTTTTATTCATTACTAACTTTAGGGTTGGGCAATGGACAAAAGTCTGGATTATCTATTGAAAGTCTTAAATATCTATTGAAACACTCTTCGGAATGTAACGAGTGTGAGAGTATGCAACTATGTATTTTACACAACAACAAGCATTTAAGACATAAATTACCGACATTTTGCCTGCCCAGGAGTCGCTTCACGATAGAAGTCTTTAAATTCTTAAATGTAAGCAGCAATAAGAAAATGGAAATGTAAAAATCCCAATGTCCAATGTAAAAATGGAATACACAATTCAATACCACGAATCCGGTTGCAAGAAAAGGTCCGAAGAAAGCTACTGCCCCTAAAATAACTAGGTAGAATTTTATTTTTTAACAAATCTGGAATGTTGTGAATAGCTCCGGAAGTATAGTGGAGGATATAATGCAACATTGCAGTCATGTACTTTTAATAGAAACCGACAATATTTAGTTATTTGTAATTTTTTGGCATTTCTTTGGGACGGCCCTTGGTGGAAGTCAGGAAATAAAGGTAACCATACCTCGAGATACATATAAAAGAACTTTCAAATGTCTGAAATAAGAACACAACAGTGCAAAATAGGAAAGTAGGATCCAATTAGAAATTACAGCGCTACTGGTGGTCAATTGTTTACTAGGGCATCAATGTGATCATGTCATATCAATTTGACTAACGTGATTCGCGACGAGTGCGTGGTCGTAGGCCTACACATCACTTCGATAGCGTTTTTGTTCGTGGCTTTGGATTGGATCAACATCTCTTGCCAACGAGTTTGCTCTGTCGTGCCCTACTTACATTAACCGCGATGATTTAATGTCAAAGGTCTCAATCCGAAGCTAAAAAAGATTTTTGCGAGGGGTCAGCCCGAATTCAGGGAACAAAGTTGCTAATAAATACTTGCCTCACAGTTGGCTTCTCGGGTCCGTCCTGTAAATCATCCTGGCCACAGAGGACAATTCACCAGTGTTGATTGACATTGTGTTGACTCACTCCACATTATTCCACTCACAACGTGTCCGAACTATCTACATATGTACAGCCGCCGCCCGGGCCGTCACTGGTGGTAGGCCTCGAAGCACATCGGCACGCAGAGGCCGGGCTGGCCCTCGCAGGCCTGGCAGTGCCACACCACCCGCCGCTCTATCCCCAGCGCCTGGCACGCTCGGCACCGCTTCTGCCGCCGCCGGTTGGTGTTGCCCTTCCGCTCCTCTATCTTCCTGGGCACGTGTTTGATGTCCAGCGGCTTGGGCGGCGCCTTGGGGTTCGGCAGCAGGCTGTCCACCACCGCCAGTCTGAAGTCGTACAGGTTCAGCCTGCGCGTGTCCTCCTTGCACACCTTCTCGTACAGGTAGAAGGAGTTGAGCAGCAGCAGCTGCAGCACGTGCAGGAACACCTTGCGGTCCCAGCGCATCGGCAGCCGATCGCAGGGGTAGTGCGCCGTCATCTGCTCCCAGCGCGGCGCCTCCTTCATCGCGCCGTTGTACATCGCTATCGGCTTCGGCTCCGTCTTATCGTTGCCGGCGGATTTCACCATTTTGTTCCCGAACTCCGTTGTGATGTAGGAAACTGTTTTCAATTCGCCCCACTTCCACTTCCCCACCAGCACGCCCTGTGTGGTGCGACTGATGGACTCGTTCTTCTTCAACTTGGCCAATTCCACATCGTCGGGAATGTGCTTGCTGTCCGGTTTCAATGGTCCCGTGCAATACGTCTGCCTGCGCAGTAAATTTGACGCGACTGAGAAACGGCTCAAGTCATCGGTCATGTAAATGGAATGGCCACGGTCCAACATTCCCTCTAGAAGTTTGAACACTATATTACTCGGTTGGTGACTGTTCGGACCACAATTGACACAAAACTTCACGGCGAAGCCTTGAGGCTCGCACAGAGTGTAGAGCTTTAAACTGTCTCCCACTTGATGGTCCTTGTCTTGGCTGAAATACAGCCGCCCTCTCCAGATCACCATGGGCTCGTCTATACACAGGTTCTTTCCCGGGTAATAAACCTCAGCCATCTTACTGTTGAAATAATCGACTAGAAACTTAACTCTATCCCCTTTGCTCGAAGAGGCACGATCCATCGAAAAATCGAGGCAACGCAAAATCAAAAGGAATCTGTCACGACCCATGAAGTTCCGGAAACACGAGACGATCAATTTTGTCGTCTTCCAGTAGTCGCGGAGGGCGGGCATCTTAATGACACCCATGTGCAAGAACAACCCTATAAACACTTTCAGCTCCTCCGCTGTCATGTCTTTCCACCGCGTGATTCGCGACGAGTGCGTGGTCGTAGGCCTACACATCACTTCGATAGCGTTTTTGTTCGTGGCGTTCACAATGTGTTCCAGAAAATTATCATTCACCAAAAAGTTGAAAAAGTCTATAGGTCGTCGCTTAGCCGGCAACGGCGCCAGGAACATCTCTTCTTTGGTAAACTCAAACGTCCGCATGGAAGCCTTGGTGTAGGGCTGCCAGTCAGGAGGGTCCGACTCGGAGTCCGGGTCGTCTTCCTCAGATCCGCCGTCTTCGTAGGCCTCACACTCGCCGTCTGACAATGGATCCATGACGTCATCCTCGAGCATTGGTTCGGGTTCAACGTCCTCTTCGTCGTTGAATACCGCTTCGATTTTGATGGTCTTGTCAGTCTCGTCACCGCAGTAGAAGGGGACCTCTTCATCCTTAATGATCGTAAGTGGTACATCATCATCGAAATCCTTGATAGAAAGTTTTGCTTCATCAACATCCATGATAGAAAGTTTTGCAAAGCCGCGAATGAATACGATCGGCACTCCCGATAACAGGTTTAAATAGTTAAGCTTATACTTAGAAAACCAGTAGCATCACTGGATTGTCAACCGCGATCTTAATCGCACTCGGCATTTCGACAAAGAACTCAACCCCTGACTCGACACAAAGTCCGGCGCAGCGACAGAGACGGCGCGAAGGACACTCGCATACTGACGAACTGAAGTGGGGGACGGGGGGACTGTTCCAGGATCCCAACCGCACACGCGGTGACGCCGCGCCACCGCGCCACATCAGCTGTTGTTGTCCGGAACGCCACACGCACTTGGCGCCATCGTGGCGGCCACTCTTTGTTATCAGTACGTAGTAGTTACAACTGACAACTAGACGAGGCTTATAACGATACTTGTTCGGAACCATAACTTTAACATTGAGATGTAAAATACCAAAAACAGCAATGAAATTAGTGTTTTAAGTTTGACTACAATATTGTTTAAATATTTCCTAACTCAAGAGCCTTTTAACAAAAATGTATCAATATTCTTAAGAGGCCATACAGTAGGGTTCAAATTTATCATGCAAACCATGCATGATCTTAAACGAATCAGATAACTTTTTCATCAATTACGGCTGGAGACGTATAAACTGTCAAGTTAACAAACAAATATTGTAATATTATGTAATAATAAGCCCACACACTACCTTAATACTTAAAAATCCCGTGACGAATATTTTTAGCTCTCCGTAATGAGTTGAAACGTATTTTATAATAAAAATTAATTCTTTGATTGATTTAGTAAAAATAACTTATTGTTGATGGTTTAACAAACAATTTTAAAACTCAAAACGAATGGCTATTGAGCTCAATCCAGTTTCTCAGAACGAGGTGTCACAACGATTCACCTCTTTCATGTTTGTACCGGCCCCATGCCATGCATTCAGCGTTTCCGGTACCAAAATTACCGACGGGTTATTTTATTATTCTCCCCACCACACCCGAGATCGACAGCAGCGAACAGCCGCGCCGCCGCGCCGGTCGCAGCCGTGACCTCGGCAAAAATCGTCCCGCGCACACCGCACCGTCAGCCGAGCGCTGAGCGCGAAGTCTACGTAACTCCGGCGCCATTACAACAGTACAGCTGTGTTTTCAGTTCCGTAGACGACGAGCGGTCGTTCTGTCATGTCAGTTCCCTAGCTTGCGAAACTTTCGGAGGTTGTGTAGTGGTGTTTGTGTTTTTAAATTCCAGTGAATATAGCAACTGTGCGATTTAATTCCTCTTCAGTGTTGTGAGTGATGCTTTCGTTAGGAAATTACAAATAGCTATCAATAAATCACAAAGAGCAACCCAACCCTTTTCACCCTTTCAAAAATTAGAAGAAATAAACCCCACCCATCATATTTTGAAACACCATCCCATTAATGTCTTCATCTCAATAATCAGATATGGTGAATCGAAACATAAGAAATATAACTTCCTTCTTGCTTTGTTGGAATATATGATTTACATACTAATCGTTCCAGCAATGTTGGCAGAAATAAATTCATACAGGCCTATATTGAAGAGTATTTGGCATACAAAATTTACTTTTGGAAGGTAAGAATTCCTTGCAATCTTTTACCTAAGCATAGGCTTGAAAATGTAGGCTACAAGACAAAGAAATTTACCTATGGATCAATTGCTTCAGTTCCGTTGTGGCTATCTTTATCACCTGGACTTAAACGAGACCTTGATAAGCACTACAGTACAATATTTGGTTTTTACCAAGACCTTGATCAGTAGTAGCGTAGTAGTCAGTTAGGGTAAAACTACAGTAACTTAACGGTAAAGGAAAGGAAGTAATTAATTACGCTTTCTACGGTTGTGCTGACGCTTGTTAAAACGATCAATTAGGCCTATCCTTATTAGTTAATATCATTTCACAATAAACTATTTAATGTAGACCATCAAACTACCACTCAGGACTAATGAATAAACCAACCTTTAACCTGAGCAAACCTCAAACTCGTCAAGAAAACTCGACAGCATTTCCTTCATTGTTTTAAGGATCTAACTTTGCCGGTTCCGAAGGAAACCTTAAGTTAGTATCAAAACGCATTTAAATTAAGACATTCCAATAATTTTCTAACGAAACTACTATAAACAGTAAACTTGACATAAATGAAGTGTAGTAAAATCACATATTTTATTATGATTAGCCTATATATTAATAGACTAGGCCAGCTGTATCGATAGCTACATTAACCTACGGTACCGGTAGTAGGCGTTTATCGATAGATTATAAAAATAATTTTCATTCGATTATTTTACCGGGGGCCTGTGGATACAGTCCGTTTTAACTTAGCCTATCCAATGATAACCAAGGAAGGCTGATACAGAAACGCTATATAGGCCTAACTTATATCTTGGCGGATAATTAAGGCTTAGGCCTATAATGATTATGATAAAGGCCTAACAGAGCTTACAAACTTCCTAGAGTACACTTGACATTACGAACTCCTAGGGTTAGAAGAAAACAAAACCTAACTAAAAACTTGGAACTGGACGGAGTTAAATTTATTATGATCAAGAATATCAAACTACAATTTGAGGAAATGTGGTTAAATCTATGTTGTCATGCACAGAAACTATCCATGGGTAATCAATCAGCTTACCCTTTCTAATCATCCTTGTGAAGGACACGGAACCCTATTAAGCCAAAATTGATACCTATATCTAATTCAAATAATAAGACCTACCTAACATAGACATATTTTAAGTATATTATTCTTGTGGTTTCTAAATTAGTAAACTACAAATAGGCTAACTGAGCGGGGTGAGCCTATGATTGGCCTAATGGAGAAGACTGACACAAACCAGGCAATGAAAGCTATCACCACAACTCGCAATTAGGCTATAATAGTTACTGTTGAGAGTTGGGCAGTAGTTTCCTGTCCGTCCCAACCTAGTTTCCTCAATTAACTTGGTTTAACTCAAAATTTCTAAGGCCAAGAAACCTGCTATAAAATATTGATTAAGAACACTTCTAATTTGCAGCACTGAAATTATGTCCGACTGCATGCACACTTCCTTTAAAAATAGCAGCTGCTGTGGCGTCACTAGGTACCACTTCCAGCATCAATCAATAAAGCTTCTGAATTTGCCGTGCTGTGGAATAGGCTACATTAGCCTACCCAAAAAAATTTTCCCACTAAGCTTAGGTTAAATTACAGTAAATGCTGGACGTAATTCCCATAAAACACTTTTGAGGTTGGATATGGGACGGATAAGAAGAAACTGCAATCATGAGTTAGTTATCTACCGACAATAGAGCCCAAAATGTAATTAGGTGTGTTGTAGAGAGCCCATAAAACCATTTTGTTTATATGACTGAAGGCAGTACTGATTGAGGTTTATTAAAAATTGCGGAATGATGTTGTTATAAAAAAGCCCACATGAGGAGCTTAATTCAATAAATAAGCCACATTGTGAAAAGTAAACTAAGAAGCCAAGTTACCAGTAGGCCTCCCAGGGGTTTTTAGCTCCAACAGGACAGGTGTCATCTACGAGGTATGTTCGGAAAGTAAGTTCTGTTTGGGAGTAAATAAAATCTCAATGCATTTACAACATATTTATTTTATACATCTTAAAGAGCGTGCCTTAAACTACTTTTCTACATAGTTCCCACAATGTTTAGGCACTTGTCATATCTTGGGAGAAGCATTTGAATTCGTACTGAAAATAACTCTGCCGCCTGTGCACGCAGCCACCCGCTGACGCCATCTTTAAGTTCATCGTCATTCAAAAACCGACAAAGGTTGCAATGGTGTACAAAAGAGTTCGTGAAATTTGTCGGAAACACTCAGAGTGAGCAGTAATTTTGAATTTCCTTTTTTCCCGAAGTTTAGAGATGGTCGCACTAATGTCCACGATGAAGAGAGGAGTGTCCAACCGTCTGTTGTTACTGAAATCAACGATACAGTTCGGGAAAAAAGGAAATTCAAAATTACTGATCTCTATGAGTGTTTCCCACAAATTTCGCGAACTCCTCTGTTCACCATTATAACCTTTGTCGGCTTGTGAATGACGAGGAACTTAAAGATGGCGTCAGCGGGTGGCTGCGTGCACAGGCGGCAGAATTATTTTCAGTACGAATTGAAATGCTTCTCCCTAGATATGACAAGTGCCTAAACATTGTGGGAACTATGTAGAAAAGTAGTTTAAGGCACGCTCTTTAAGATGTATATAATAAATATGTTGTAAATGCATTGAGATTTTATTTACTCCCAAACGGAACTTACTTTCCGAAAATACCTCGTATACTACATTGGGAAAAAATATTTCATTGCATCTCTGATCCCGATTCAATTCAGGCTTGATTTGAAACCTAAAATAACTAGGTGACTAACCTCTCTGTCTGCAATCCTTTATAGTTTTGGGATTCTATCCCTTTATCAAATCCTTCATCAAATAATAATTTACAAAACATCTTCGTCATGGAATCATGTCTGTGACTGGCCAAAATGTATCTGTTTCGTAACTGTTCCGTGTTTTAGTTGTGCCAAGATTTTATTTTTACATGGCGAAGATATGTGCTTTATAAATTATTATTAGACAAAGGATTTGATAAGTTGTAGAATCCCAAAACTAGTCATCCAGTGAAAAACTTTAAGGACTGAAGATGGAAAAATTAGTCACCTCGTTATTTTAAGTCATTAATAAATCCAGAAGGCAAATCATGGCTAGACTAATTAGAAACTTTCAATAAAGTGTTTTTCAACATACATATTAAAAAAAACTGTTTCACACATAAGTAGGTAGGCCTATGGGTGGATTTTCGGGTGTGCCAGAGTGTTCCTAGCACCCTTTTTTGGTGGATATTTTGGCAGGAAAAAGGAATTTTTCTTTTTTTCAAACAAATTTGGATGAGCCGTAACATAAACCATAACGGGGTTGTTTAACAAAGCATTTGAATAGGAATGGGGTGTTTGAATTTTACCATACAATACAATGTGCTAGGTGAGCTGGCGAGTGGCACCCCCAAAGATCATGACCTAAATTTGTCTAGGTATATTGGCCAAGCACAGTAAAAGCTCTTTCTTCCCCTAGGCCAAAAGTAAAATGCCGTTTGGTATAACCACTGATGATCTCGACCTAAAATTCTCATCCGGCCCTAGATTTTTTTCTACTGCCTGGGGATGCAGACAAATAGGGGGGACTCGAGGACTTAAGTGACACTTCCGTGTAAGGCAAATTCAACTGCTGATTCGTTAAAAAAATACAGTCTGACTGTTATATTCAATTGCAAAACAAGCAAACATCGAATTGAATTTGAGTTTTATGGAATTATAACCTTATTATATTGATTGCAGTACCAGATTGACAAATTATGTCATATCTACATGGATCCAAAAACTGTCTTTAGGGACGAAATATGAAATTCCTGCAGCAAATTTTTACTAGGTAGGCCTACTGGTAAATAATATAAGAGGATTTTCTATTCAGCAACTTATCTCTGTCAGGCTTTAAGGAATGTTAGTAGGTATCGTAGCCTTTTTTTTCTTACTAACAAGTAGACCTCTTGCAAGGGTTAACATTTTTTAAGGTATGATTTGTGAGTTATTGGTTGTACAATGATAAAATGTAATTTAAAATCTAAACAAAGCAATCACAAAACTAATGTCCAAAATGTTATTTTCAGGTGATGTTTAAGTGAAAGCACACAATGCAGGTAGCAGAGACTGTCCCGCTGCTACTGTTGAGTGTGTGTGTATGTTTGTGTGCTAGTGCGGTGGAGCATCATACACGTCATTCCGTGCCGAAGTATCTTACACCATGCCCCCATGCCTGTCAGTGTATAATAATAGATCATTACACGGAAACTGTGGACATTGTTTGCCAAAACCGGCCCGGCAATGGAATCAAACTACCTCCGTCGATTACAAGTCTCAAATTCGAAAACGTCTCGACTATGTTTCTCCAGTCATCTAATCTAGTTCCTACATCATCTAGCGGGTCTGAGATGATAAAAGTAGTTTATAAACAAAGTGAAATCAAGGGTATAAGTCAACTAGCTTTCTCAAAACTTGCTTATTTAGAACATTTAGACCTGAGTGAAAATTTGATTTCAGAGATTCCATTTTTAGTTTTCTCTCCCTTGTTGCGGCTGAGGATCCTTAATTTATCAGACAATAAACTAAAAACCCTTCCAAGCGAAATGCTAGAAAATCAACAAAGTCTGTCAGAACTATATCTGGCGGGGAATCAATTGGAATCATTACTTGCAGAAATATATGCTAACTGCACTGAACTTAAAGTGCTTGACTTATCTCGTAACAAAATAACCAGTATTTCTGAAGACTCGAACCTTAGTTCCAATTTAGTCACTCTAATCCTTAGTAACAACAATATCAGCTTGATACCAACAAATATGTTCTCAAATCTAAAGAACTTAAAAATTCTCAACTTATCAAATAATGAAATACAGTCCATATCAGATAAGACATTTCAAAGACTGAGCTCCTTAGAAAAACTGGATCTTCAAGGAAACAAAATTGTCGTTATTCCACCTCATAGTTTTGAAGGACTGGCACACTTACAAGTTTTGAATGTAAGTCAAAATCCAATATCACACATGGATGAAAACTTGTTGCAAACAAATTTGGAAATAAATACATTAAAATTTAGCGAGACTCAGATATCGAAAATTAAAGCCCGTCTTTTGACAAAACTTAAAAGACTGCGAGTACTGAATGCTAGTCACAATTATAACCTAGGAATAATAGAAGATTTTAAAATTAGTTCTAGTAATCACTTACAGTTTATTGATCTCAGTTATGGGAATTTAACAACTCTACCGATATTCATATCACACCTGCAAGTGGTTGAACAACTGAGTATCGAGGGAAATCCGTGGAAGTGTGACTGCAGATCAGGATGGTTTGTGAAGTGGCTACATAATCATGAGCACACAGTAAATACAACTCTCATGTGTGATGGGACTGAAAAAATGATAGAGAAATTAGTGTCCCTTAACTGTGAGCCCCCGCAAGCAATTAACGACACATCCACCGAGGTGTTGGAATTCAGATCTTCCGTGGTGCTCTCGTGCTTGTTCAACGGCGAACCCCCACCATCCATCACCTGGGTGACCCCTTCCGGCTATGTATTTCATTACTACCCTGATAATGCAACAGACATTTTCTCCAGCCACCCGAGAATACATCTGTACGACTTAGAACCTACGATAGAAACAAGAGTTTTAGTTTTGAATAACGGATCCTTACATATTCAAGAACTTCTACGCCAAGATGCGGGCATCTACACTTGCATTGCGATCAACCCGGTGGGAAATTCAACATCCCACATCGTGGTAACACTCGACAGAAAAACCTTTTTCCATACCAAAATCATGTGCATCATAGTGGGAGCATCTTGTGTCATTGGGGTACTCCTGTGTACAGCGATTGGCCACTTCATCTTATGGATTTGTACAAAGTAAGCAACTTCCATTAATAAATCATATAGGCCTAATCATTTTTAACAGGGGAAATAGATAGAAGCCTAAAAAACACAAACTAAATATTGTAAGCGGTAACTTTTTTTAAGCTGAAAATTTTGTTTTGATTGAGAACTTTTGCCTCTAAAGAATGTGGGTTTGGACTTATAATTTTCATAAAACTATTTCAATGATTCATAAAGGTCTAATAAAAAAATTCGAGTTGTATCTGATATGTTATACAGTATGTTCATAAATTTAGACTGAAGGGTATTTATTCGTTTAAAACCATTCAAAATCAAAATTATTCAAAAAACACTAAAAGAAATTTTTTTGAGATGTTTATTCCAAACATAAAAAAATTACTAGCCTATACTAAAAATATCTAGGACATACAAAATTAAAACGTAACAAGTTTTTTAATACTATTTTTTAATTATTATTAGTTTTTCTGTGTTTTAGCACTAGATAGAGACGGATAGAGATATTTTATATGAATTCATCCGTAGATTAAGCCAACATCAAGCAATATAAGATATCCAGATCATTATGCAGGGAGTGAAGTGAAACTTTGCCCTTTAAAACTCACTCAACGCCCTTTTGCAGTTTTTACTCACTACCAACTCGTTAAACCCGTGCACATTTATGATTTATCCCTCCCATTAAATGACCAAATCCCAATTTAAACAACTTCATTGTATGTTTATTGTTACTAATTACTATCCAAGGATTAGGGAACACCATATTTCATCATGTAAGTTAAAGCATTACTGTCACCTAACTAACATTCTGGTTAGCATACAATATGTTTATTGTGGCAATTATTTAACATGATTATTGCCTGAATTTGCTAACTATTGGTTTTGGGTTGAAGAGTGAAATCGCTAAAATAACGAGGCGAAAAAAAAGTCATATTGGATTGGAGAGGATAGTTTTTTCTTCAAACTGAAACGTCAAATGAAGATTGTTTTTAATTTTGATTCAAAGCTTGATTATGGAGTACATAATAGAGTTAACTCACAATAAGAAGAAAGCTACAGTATAAATTGATATAACTCATCTTTCTGAGGAGTTCTTATATATATTGCCCACCTCAATTTCATCCATTTCATATTTGTGATAGTACTTTTTTGAGTTAGGCTAGTATGTGACCTTTTACACCTATATTGTAAAAAAAATATTACAATAAAAGGATATTCAGAAGTAAATATAATGTTTAGTAATTGAACCCTTTCAGAAAATAAATTAAAGAACCAAGACTTTTTATTATAAGCGATGGATATTCCTCTTAAGTATGTAGAAACACCATATAGCCTAATTTGATAGTTATAGAAATGACAATAACCATCAAACCACGAACCTATTTACTCAGTCGGGTGCTTGATTACGATAGCCTACCTTATAATGTCATGTTCTACGCTGTTTATGTACTCTGATGACAACTTTTGACTTTCGACTGATTTTTTGAAGATGCAAGTATACGAAATACACGTTAGACACACCAACCACAATCGTTCAAATCTGACTTCTTCAGGCAATAATTATGTAAGTAATCATTTAAGTATTATTTTTGCTGTTAACTGCACTGCCTGATACATCAACAGATTTGTCTGTTCCAGCAGTTTAGTTCTCAACAATATGTGATTTTTAAAATTTTAAAAACATTTTCTTACAAACTTTGTTTGAGAATTCACTAAACTCAAGCATATAAGAATCAATTTTGTATAGACAGTTAAACAAGCAATAAAAATGTTGATAAATTTAATTTGGTAAAAAACTTTTGATAATCTTTCAATGTTAAATTAAACAATAAATATTTCTTTTGCACTCAGTTCATTAAGAATAGCTTCTTTTTCAAATAAAATAAAAAAAAAACTGTTTGGGACACAGCTATCAATCTCAAGATGCTTTCAAACCAATTGACGAAACTTTCAAATTTTTAAATCTTTAATCTATAAAATGAATAATTTGAAGGTGCGGACTCGTAGAAGAGAGAGGGAAGCAACTGATACAACTTCGTGAGAACATCGAGACTTACAAGTCGCAACAACTTGAGAACTTGAGACAAAACTACACTCAGCAGGTAACAATGAGACGTGATGGTGGTCAATTATTTCATTAATGGTTTTCATGCCCATCTTTCAAAAAATAAGTGAACATGCTCTTTCTTAGCTTATCAACAAAATGTTCGTAAGTAACTTTTAATCCATGTTAGAGCTTGTCATTTTCTAATTTTCAAGCTTTAAGTCTTTTAAATTCAAGCTGAACAGAAGAGAAAAATTTTCTTTAAATAAGTTGAACTATTTGTCAAGTTATGAACCGTTTAAAATGAACTTAAAAATGTTTCTGTTTAGGATGGTTAATGTTCCACCAAATTGCTGTCTTACAATCAGGTCAGTTTTGTTTAATATATTAGAGAAAAAAATGCAAATAAGTAAAAATATGGCGCTGGGTTTGTTTGATTATTTGATGAAACATTTACATGATACCATTATATGTTTCATGCCTGTAACACTTTACAAATTTATTTCTGTCCAACCTGCTCAATTTTGGATGGATCAGGTATGCTAATCAATTTTCTAATATCTCTACTTAACAGGAAAACGATTCTAACAACAATTTTAACCTTTTGATAGCATCTTGACATATATGTAAAAAGTCACATACATACGAATGTGACTAGAACATAAATGAACTAATCATGTAATCTAGAACTAATCTTTGTGATTAGTTTGTACATTTATCAAAATTAGGGACACATCGTCTGATTAACACCCATTCATTTTTGTTTTATTTTTCTAGGTACATCGGATCAAAGAGAACTGCGCCCTACAAGTGGAGTGGATCAGAGACAGCTACCAGTCGCAAGTGAAACACCTCAAGGACTTCAGGCACTACGGATCTCATCAGTTTTCAAGTATGAGGGACCAGTATTATGACCAGGTAAGTATGATATCAATTTATATCTAATTTGTAAGTAACTAAGACTTTGCAAATAATTGAAAACAGGATTAATGCTCCAGTAAAATGGTGATGCAGTAAAATTGCCCAGTAACTCATTAAAAACGTAGTTCACATAAGTTTGATGGAATAAATTAACATGCAATTATCTTGGACACAATTCAGTAAATTTTTTTCGACCAGATAAAATCAAAACTGTGATAGAAAGTAGGGGTCAGTGTGACATTACAGCCGTCTAATTATTACTCTATTCTTTTTACAGATGAAGAAAGTCAGGGACTACTCGACGTCACAGTTGGGGTGGGTGCGAGAGAACTACGTCTTCCAGAGGAACCGAATCCAGAAGTTCAGCTCCCACCAGGTGCTGCGGTTCCGAGAGTCCTACAAGTACCAGCAGCAGACACTCAACAAGATCCTGGAGAACCTGCCGAACCTGTACCTGGACAACTGTCGGGGCAGCTCGTGTGGAAGGTCGGACTCCTCCGTGTTCACAGACCCCACTAAGGACATTTCGGAAGAGCTGGCGGACGTTCAGGATATCAGTGTGTATGTTAAGAATAAACTGGAAGAACTGACGGATCCTGCAGTGTTGGACGAAGGGATAGACGAACAGTCGGTGTACTACACTCCGTCCGAACTGTCCGACGGTCCGCAGTCCCCGGTCAAGGAGTTGCTGCTGCGGCGACACCAGGAGTTCTCGATGACCCCGGGGGCCTACAGTCCCGACAACCCGCTGGACCGGCCGAGCACGTCCTACTCCGCCGTTCCCTGGCTCCCCGACAGTCCCTGCCACGTGTTCCACTGTTCCCAGTCTGGCCTACCCAGGCCCGGGGACGAGGAGTTCCAGGTCCCGCGTACCCTGCAGTCCTCCACCAGCCTGCCCGAGATGCCTCAGCTGACCGACCCG
Organism: Flexamia atlantica; assembly: GCA_035578135.1. NCBI lineage: Eukaryota > Metazoa > Arthropoda > Insecta > Hemiptera > Cicadellidae > Flexamia > Flexamia atlantica. Next base: position 58,847,517 of record JAQJVK010000006.1, read on the forward strand.
GCGCCTGCGACCTCCCACGAGACTGCTCTCTAGTGCCAAACCTCCCCTGTGAGTGCCCTCTACGACACTTTCGATGGCTGTGATAGCTTTGTTCCATAAAGTGACTTGTGTCTTAAATAATCTCTGTTCTAACGGGTTTGAATGGATATTTTTAAGTGTTTCGGAAAAGACTGCTCAACCTATGAAAATGTTTTCGCCGCAGTTCTTCATATTAAGCTTCACTCTCTCTCTACTACTAGTTGGCACATACAGTATATTCGATTCGAGCCAATAGAATTTACAATATAACAATTTAGGGATATAAAGATATATAACATTTATTTGGAATAGGAGTTGATTTCAAATATGGTTGGACTGTTTTCTCGTAGTTTCAAAACAGAATTTTAAAAGATTAAAAACTCTATTTTAGGTTTTAAGACAGTTTTGTAAGATGTTTTCACTTCTCACCCGTTACATTGTTCATGGAATTTTAAGAAACTATTAACTTATTATTATTTCATTTCATGTAATTTTTGCACTTTTTTACAAAATATGTATTCCCTTATTCCTTGGAATAGCTTTTACATTTTGTATTGTCGATAACTATATGTATTAAAACTGTAACCAACCTCTTAGATTTAATTTGTAGCATTTTTCAAACCACTGTATTAGCTCCCAACTAGATCATTGGCTTTTTATTTTATAAAATTGTTATAATAAGACAACTCAAAGTTTGTCAATACAGTACTTAAATGGATTCTTGATCCTTTTAATCTTGATAGCAAGGTAAAATATGATTTTCTTCTTAAATAGTCTGTTATTATTGCTCATTATCCAAAATCCCTACATTAAAGTAAAAACTAGTAGTACCTTTTTTATGGACTTAAAATGCTTATTTTGATTTAATAGCAGTATTTTGTGGTATTAGTTTTTAGCTCTTATCTTGAACTTAATAACATAACTATGTACATACATTTTGAAATGCTAAAAAATTGCAACATCTATTCTTTACGGCTGGAGATATAAAATGTAATAATGAATAAGTTTCTGAAATATTTTTACATACCTACTATTATATTTTTGTATGAAAAATGAATTAGCTGATTATCAGCATCTATTACTTTAGGAATTGTTATGTATCATTCTTGAATTTAAGACTATGTGAAATATGTAAATATAATTTAAGGTGGTCAGGGAATGATGTAAACATCCATTTTTCAGAAATTGCATTTTAAGTAAGGATAATCCTAATTCATAAAACCCTAAAATTTCATTGAAATTCCAATTTTATACTAAAAATTTTGTTGGATAGAAATAAAGCAGACTGAAATTCTTATTGCCCAGGGATGTATTGTTTCAAAGTGGATACATACTAAGGAGATGGTATGGCCCCAGCCAGTTTGGCATTATTAAAACAATTTTATTGAACAAATTTCAATACTGACAATAAGTCTGGTTTCAAGACCATTTTTAAAAACCCAATTGACTGTTAAAAAAACAGTATAAATATATTATCATTACATTGTTATGATTAGTTTTAAAATGTACATAATTTGTTGTTTTTACACCAAGATATAAAAAGAAAGGATATTCTTGGCATTGTTTGTAGATACATAAAGGCAATTACAGCTTCTGGTATGTTTTTTTAATTCCAGGAACGGTAGTTTTGAGCACTGAAATAAATATACTGAATTAAATATTACAATCTACTCCCAAATCTACTTAGTTTAATCTTGAATATTTTTCTAACTTAACTTTCAAATCATGTGAATTTTAATGTAATAAAAAGCTTTTTTCTCTAAATTGATGAGAGAGGAAAATAATAACACAATTGGATTTAGTAAATCAGTATAATATTGATCACATTTTGACAGTAAATGAATAATTTGACAGTAATTAAATATGAACAAATCTAAATGAATCACTGAATAAATTTTTATGTCAATATTAAGAGTGTAAAAGAAGAACACATATTTTACTATTAAAACATTAACTGTGATTTGAGCCAGGTGAATAAATATTTATCAAGAACCGAGATGTATGTATTATTCATACAAGATTTTTCTTCAATTATTTTTATAACAAAAACTATTCTAAACTTCAAACTGAATAGTAAAATGTGATTAGTAATTTTTATTATAGCATTTATATTTTCATGCATAATACCTTGAATATATTATTTAGTTTAATTAGATCAGCTAAAACTTAAATATTCAGCTGTCAACCATTGTAACATAGATGTGTGACGGTTTCTCTGCTAGATTAGGGATTTGATACATAAATTCAATTGTTTTGAAAAAAGAGAAGTTATTGTGAAGCTTCCAGACACGACTAGAAGATATGGCAATTGTCCACTAAAAAAAACGCAAATAGGTTTATTTCTTATTCAAAAATGATATCATTAGGCCAATCACAATTAAAGATTATTTAGCAATGCATATAAGGTAGTATAGAGACAAATATATTTTGATAGTTTTTCTTCATAAAATTAAACATAATTTTTAAACTACAGAACAATATTCACTTCATTTACTAAGGTTGCTTATATCTAATATATTTTTAATCCCGAGCAAGTGCTACATCAAAAGGATTGTATTTTCTTACAAAAAATATCATCGTTCACGTTATGGTCTGCATCTATCCAAACGCTTTTGTAAATCCCAAGCCACTCCCTGTAGTATCGCTTGCTGGTTAAAAATTTGTGATCTAAGTCTTTAATAGACTGCTATTGTTAAGTTTATTAGTTTAACTGTCAGCGTAGATAAGCAAATATTTCAATGTGTACTATTTATTCATATTTTTTCTTGTCGTTTTTGTTATTGTAAAAATAATTTGTACAAATTGAAAATAAATGATTTTTGTTTCTGAACGTCGGTTGTCTTTGTTTCAAAAGAATAATCATCGAATTTCATTTTTGTAATCATTTTCTACAAATTTTGTCCTCCTGTACTGTCTTTAGTAGTAGTGGACTGAAAACAGGCATGAACACAAGGGAGACAAAATTTAATTGTGCTATATTTATACCACAGTTATCAATTTGTTTAAATTTTTAAAAATTTATTATTGCCTAAATTTTTGTTGGAAGTTTGGTATTCCATAGTAAATGGAATTAAAAAGGAATTATTGTTACCAATTTTCCTAAAAGTCTGAAACTGGATCAAGTTGTAATCCCCAACAGAAGAAAGAAAAATGTGGTTTACAGTTGAAAGCTAATAAGTATAGTCCAACGATAAATATTCTAAGGTTAGCCCACATGCAGCTGGTTTATTCAAAGTATGAATGTTGGGAAATAAATTGCTAGCAGGTAAGCCAGTGAAAAGTGAGGTAATTCAGGTGCATTAGTCCAATGGCATCACTTGAGATCAATTAACATGTTGACAAGGACAGTAAGGCAGTAGCGTAGCCACTGTCCCCTGTCCAACTGCACATGTGACTATGATATTGGCATGCTGAGACTAGCTGAAGATAAAAGTCAAACTCCAAACACAGATGGAGATGCTTATATTAGCCCTCAGTTGTTCAAGCAGCAATTTATAAATTTACTATACCAATAGCAAAAACATTATCAAATAATATTTTTAGACAAATCAAAACTCACGTCTGACTGAAATCTTGGACTTATGGACTTTTGCGAGTTCATTTTTAGGGAGTTTGAAATGTAAACCTCAAGTAAAAATTAACACTGCCAAATCTTAATGAACATAATCAACACTATCTTAACAAAACAACACCTTTACAGGTCACGAGTCAACAAGGCTGAAAGCAAATAATGGTACATTTTTAGTGAGCGAAATTTGTCTAGAAAGCTAGTTCCTCATTAAATTAAAAATGTGTATATAAAAGTTAAAGTGTTTAAATTATATCAATTTTTTGAATGTAAATCACAGTTTTTGCCATCTTGGTGAAAAGGAGATTCAGTTTTAGCTGATAATTCATATAACACGTCAGTAAAAGAAAGTCTGTTCCACAATTCAAAAATGCTAAAGGTTTGGCATCCACACATTGTTTAACTTCATGCTTAAGCATTGACAGCCTAAGAAATCATTAATGTAAGTCCAATGGATCATAGTTCCATAGATATTTGCTTAAAAAAACTAAATCAATATAATATATACCTGGTATGTAAGATCTGGTCCCTCATACAAAGTGTACTGACTATAAAATCTCTGCTAGAGTACAGTGTACGAAATAGGGCGGTCGGCAAAAACTGTAAACTCATCAAAATTGTCTGATAAACCTCAGTTGAAATGACTTAAAGAAATGTTTTTGTTGTCAAAACTTTGTTTACGTTTTTAAGGACCTTTAACGTATAAATATATAGACGAGGCCGTAGTGAGGGTTGAGTATGCAAAACTATTCCAATACAGTTTCTCTTTTGAACTTCATTTATCACTACATGGACATTACAAAAAAGCATGTTGCCAGTTCGGGAAGTGGTGCCATTTCAATATGGCAGCCATTAAAGATGTGTTTTTATGATATCCAAGTGAAAAATAACATTCAAAAGGGAAACTGCGGTGGAATAGTTGTGCATACTCAACCCCATTTCGGCCTGGTTTAATAACAACATTGGTTGAACAAGTTCAACAATCGACTAACCCCAAGAACTACAACATCATCATATCCAAATAAAAACTTTTTTTCTACTTCACTGACTTCAAGATGCTGAAAGAAGCAGTGTTCCAAAGATCAAGGCAATCTTGGGTCTTAAATGAGAAATGAAATCCATCGTCCACAAAGAAACTTCTTTCTAACCATGTAGAACCATGTGACACTGAGCACTAAGCCTCAACAACTACGCTCAACTCTAAAAAATGTGTTTTTCAACATGCTCTAAAATGTTTTGAATGTCTGCATTCAAATAACCTAAGATTAAAAAAATCTTTCCCATATACGAGGTACAGACAGAAAGTTCCCGGAATGATTATTTCTAGACATATAGCGCGAACGCCAGCGGGAAATTTGTATTGCAGTAGTTGGTACAACTCCTGGGGAGGGAATATCAATAGTGGTTGCATAGCTGACTTGCCATAGTGCAGCATTGGAAAGCGCTTTTCGTGTACCTGCAAATCGACATTGTCGGATTTTTGAATAATCGCATTTCATGAACAGCGCATTGGGTGATGCTGATGAAGAAAATATTGGGGGATTTCTTCATCGCCTCTTCTCCATAAGCTTGAATTAACAACTCAAGAGTCTCACTGGGTGATTTTTAAAGTAAAACAAGAACAATGTTCGTGTGCTGTTCATGAAATGTCATTTTTCAAAAATCTGACAAAGTAGACTTGCAGGTACACGAAAAGCGCTTTCCAATGCTGCACTACGACAAGTTAGCTATGCCACCACTACTGATATGCCCTCCCAAGGAGTCGTGCCAAATACTGCAAGACAAATTTACCACTGGCGATCGCGCTATATGTCTACAAAAATTCATTCCGGGATCTTTTTGACTGTACCTTGTATTCTGTTTCATATATCTCTTCCACCAAAGACAAACAGGAAGTGATTCTGAATGTATCAATCTATGTAAGTTTAAGATTTTTCTGAGATCAAAAGTCACAAAAAGCAAACAAAGTAAATAATCTTGCCACTGTATCAGTTAAATGGAATTAACTCTGATTTCATTAAGTGTATTTGTTACTTTTAAGAGAAGGAGGAAATGGAAGATCAAAAGCTTCATTTCTGCCTTTCAGTGAAATCTGAGAGGTATCGTCAAGAAGTCAAGAAAATATGACATCCAAAAGTCAATCACCTTACTTGGTTTACCCAGTTACCAGTTAACCCATCTCTTGGTTTCGGGCCAGTTTATTAGTGGAAGAGGATGACTGATCAAACATCTAGTTGACGGCCAAAGAGACTAATGAAATATGTTTTAAAAACCAAGACCAAACAGTGACAACTTCTTTAAATGCTAAAACATCTCTGACTGGACCTAAGGTTTATATACTAGAAACCCCTTGCAATGTAACTATTCAAACATCTAGACTATTTCAATAAGAGTTCAAATCCTGGATTATTATATTAAGTTGTAACTCTGATCTTACTAAAAATAATATAATTTTCATTCTCGCAGAGGATTTTGATTCACAATGTTCATGGTATTATTCAGTATGTTAAGATTTTTGATAATAACTTAATGTGTTGCTGGTCTTATTTGTTCATTTTTACTTTCACCACCTAAACATATGGGAAAAGTATTGTTGTTGTAAAGTTTTTATAATTTTAGTTGCAAGTGGAAATATTTGATTTAGTGTTCCCCAAATTCAAAAAAGGGTTTTCAAAGTAGTGTCTGCCCATTTGTGTAATTCCGATTTACATGATATTTGGCACATATGTATCAAACCATGATATCTAAAAGTGCTTTTTTTAAATCTTTAACATTTTAAATGACAAAAAATGACATAAAAATTCACATTCACAACCCAATTATAAGTCATAACATATCAAATTTAACTCTGGAAAAAAGGTAGAAAATATGTGTCTGATTTCTGATATCTTTTAAATAACTCTTGACGGTATGATGTTTTCGTGATGGTTTTATTATTATTTGATTTTTCACTACTCATCACTAAATATACAAAAAAAAATCGTTTTTAGAACGATATATTTCGGTCTTGTTTCAAAGACCATCATCAGTCTTGATGATGGTCTTTGAAACAAGACCGAAATATATCGTTTTTATCCATTTTTCTTTAAGTTTTACATTTAACCATTGTTCAGAGGTTTTGTTAGTATTATTTTAAGATTAGTATTAACAGAACTTTAATGGGTGAAATAAACACATTAATTTATGCAAGGACGACTGCCTTTGAAAAAAATCCCTCTTTATATTTTCTCACCAGTTGAGCAACTACACTTTAATATTAAAACCATCCCCTGAGTCTCATTGACTCATTGTTCAGCAAAATTTTATATCGAACCTTAATTAGTATTCAGTAAAAATTTTTTATTGAAATAGAATACCGATTTTCATAAGTTGATCCTCAAATTATTTGCTAAGTCATTTTTAAAACTTAAACAGTACTACATTTAGGCCCCCAGAGGACTCGGGCGGAGTTCTAAATGCGGCTCCTATGCTCTCGCAAAACGGTGACTTTTTTAAGCTAGTCAACTCCAAATGGCTCATTTATGGACCTATGCGGTACGGCATTTTCCCGCCCCCCGGTGCTTCTGCCCACAGTTTTCATCTTGGGCCCCCTTTTACGCACCCTGAGGCCCCCCTTTGATGCCCAAGGCCCCCGGTGGCCGCCGTTAGGGAGATACGGCCCCGAACTTAATTACAGATGTATAGGGCCTATTACCAAAAATACTGCAAGTTAACCACTCTTTCAACTGCATATCTTAAAGGCCAAGTAAAATCACAACTTAATTGTTTTCGCCTCAAGGTATATTAGAAGGTTGTTTCCCAAGACTGAACCACTGGTTTAGATATTGACACTGGGAGTAGCAATGGATTGGAGGAAATTCTTTCACCTGAAGAGGGGTACCTGACAGACCTTGTCTTCCAAGGTACATCCTACTAGCTGAGGTAAATTTTCTGCCCATCCACTCTAAGCTCGGGTGAACCTATTTCATCTACCTGCCATCCGTATTCATTTCGCTTCTTCTTTATTACTCCATCACGGATTAGAACTGCCTGGGAAGTAATATAAAGAAAAGCCAGAACAAAAAGACTAAAAATAGAAATATGATTCCCCTGTAAGGAGGGGTGGTCCATGCTTCCTTATCCTCTTTTAAGAAAAAGAAGAAAAAACTGAGGTCTAGCCTGCGGGAAAGTTTGTTTCCTACGTTCTTCTTCTGTTTACTCACACACCAAAAAAAATCACATACATATAAATCATGGTTTTATTTTTTTTTGGCACAACTAATTTGCACAGATATTAAGATTTAACTTCACCAGAGGAAATGCATTTCTGGGGGCAATGTGAGTCATTGAGACCAGTTATGTTAAATGGATAAGCTGTACATACGTTGCCAACGTGACATACGTTGGTTAGGGAAAATGGCAATGATTAAAGAAGATGGATTGGTTTTGGGGATTGAGAATATTGGATGCATCACTTGCTTTTCTTGATATTGATCTTGGGACAAAAACCAGGATATGCGAACCTGGGTATTATTTTAACAACCTGGGACGAACAACTTTTCTGGTAACATAATATTTAAATCTGAACTAGCATTGATTTTATTTGATTATATGATTACCATTAAGTTGCCGACCAACAGTAAGGGGTATTTTAAGGTGAATATGAGTGAAGGATGAGTGTAGGATGATTGTGGTGTGATCTTGTAGTCTTGTTACTGATTAGGGCCGACATGTTTTTTGGACAGCACTGTTGATTAATAGCAAACAGCCAATGGCAACTAAGAGACCTACATTTTAACGTGGGATCCAAACCACAATTTCGCCTGGTTTACAATTTAGAACTGGTCTTATTATTAGGACGGTTTTATGAACTGAGATATATATGTTAACAATTGAGACATGACCAGAATATTAATGAGTCCCCATTAACTAACATTTTTCGGTGACTGGACTATTCAACTTCAGCAGATCAGCTTTCACAGGGATTTTATTGTAATGATCCATATTCTGATAGGTTTCACAAGATACTGAGGCTTACATATTTACTACCTACTGGTCGTTGTTGAGAATTAAATCCTGACAGACTTTGTGAGATGGCGAGCTTACATACAACGTGTCGACTTACCTTGTCAGGCGTCCTGTTCCACACTATGACGGAGTGCCCCGAGTTGAGAAGGTTCTTGACGATACCCGAGCCCATGATGCCCAGTCCCAGGAACCCAAACTTGAGGTTCGACGGTAAGATGTTCTTCTCTTTCAGCGTTTGTGACACGTTCTCTAAATCTAGTGGTGGCGTTTCCTGAAAAAGGAAATGGAAATCAGCTTTGAGCAAAAATTAATATTATAAACTACAGTCAAACCCTGCTCAAGCAAAAATCAAGTTGACTGAACGCCTGAAGAAGCCCAAGTCAAAACTACCTGCAGTAATTAAAATACCCCCGTCGCAGCGAACCTGCATACTCAGCGAATTTCCAATAAAAACAATAATTATTCAAATATTACAAAAAACATATAGAAAGTGATATATTTATAAATTAAAATAAAATGCCATAGTTTGGTTTACATGCCAAAAATATTGATAAATAAGTTTAATTTGAAAGATATATTTCTTTAATTAAATGGGCTAGATTGTTTTTTGTTAAAAATAAAAAATCCTATCAAAAATACAGTGGAACCTGGATAATTCGAACCTCAAGGGACCAGCTAAAAACTTCGAATTATCCATAAATTCGAATTAAAGAAGTTCTAAAGAATGAGGCCTAAACATTAAAACTTCACATTGTGAATTTAACCTCTTTATGAAATTGGCACTCTAAAAGAATAAATTCATCAACAAACGCTAATTACAAGGGTTCAAAATCAGTAATCATAAAACAGAAACAGAAATAACTACCCTAAAGTATAAACTACGTACGACGCGACGTATGATAATACAAAGAAACATTTCTGCTAGAAAAAATACAGTACGTTCTGCTACTTCTGAACTTGATACAGGCTACCAACTTAAATTCATGTAACATTGACAATTGCGCGCTCATTGACTTTCCCCTAAAGTGAGTGTTTTATAGGTCCGAGATTTTGTCGACATGGTCACTTCACTTATTTAATGTTACGTAAAAACTTTTTAACACTTAAGCAAGACACTGCACAAATAAAAAAAACACATTGTTTGAAGGACGATCGAAAACAACGGAGTGCTGCACTGGAATTTTCGGAAGTTAGTTTGGCTGGTGGGGGGAGGGAAGGGGGTCGCAGTGTTGAGTAGCCTTTGTGTAGACATAGAAAACTGCGCATCAGGTCTGGCGCATTGCTCGTCTGCCGGGAGCCGTTCTACACAGAATCAAGCACGAAAAGACTAGTGGCGCTGCCACGGCGAGCGCAACCCTTTTCCGAACCCAGTGAGCGTTCTGTACTGTTTAGTTTACATTATTGGTGTCGAGTTACAAGCGATGTTGGGGCAGGGTGGGAAGCCTGGGAGGTGGAGGGGATGAGTCATTTCACCATAACTTGACACGCCATGGGTCTGGCGTTATTTTTTTAATGACGTGTTTTTTAATTTTTTTTGTAAAACGTGTTTTCCAATGAATTTTTAACTATTTCCAGTCGTGGAATGAAATTGATGTACCATAATTTGGAACTTAAAAATTCGAATTATCCAAAATAAAATTCGAATTATCCACGATTTCTTAGCATTGTTTGGATACAAAATGCCAGGGACCTAAAAAAATATTCGAATTAAAGAAGATTTCGAATGATACAAGTTCGAATTATCCAGGTTTCACTGTACTTCTGATAACTTGTGAAATACTCTGCAGGTTTCCATGAAACAAAGTTTCATTGGACAACATTCTGCTGCCCTGGTACTAAAATACTTGACATGAACTTGGAGACCAATGGACGTGGAGCAACAATTCAAAATACCAAATTGTTAATTTTCTAAAGCTGAATCCAATGGTGAAAACATTAATTTGATAACTTTAATTTTTCAATTTGAAAAAGCCAAAAAAACCCATTTTTGGGGGGTAAAAGCAGCCTTTACCCCACTTTGGATATGTCGATCTGGCTGGTTTACAAACTCGTTTAAGAGAACCTAGTTTTACATGTGTGTACTAAATTTTGTTACGATCGGATGTTTTTTACGAGAGTTATCGTGCTAAAACACAAATAGAATAGAATATTCAAAAAAAGAAAATTATATTCCCCATATAAGCCAATGTTAAATTTTGAAACAAATTGTGATTTTTGCAGGGAAAAATGCATTTCCGCGATAAACTCACATGATATCCAAAAAGTAGATATAAAAAGCTATCAATTGATATAAAAATTTATATGATTGCTGAGGGCACCCTGAACGGATATTTTTTTCCCCATTCTGTTAAACGACGGTAATAGCTTAATTCTACGCTAAAATGTATCGAAAAAATTTGGAAATCAACTAAAACTATAACTTGGAAATATTAATTTCTAAAACTAAAGATAGATAAAAACTTAGAACACAGTTCTTACACAATAAATTCGTATCTTAAAGACAATTCTTATACCTCCTCAGGCATATCCAACCACAAAATCAGAAGAAAATGTAAATGTAAGCACTTGAGATGTACATTTAACAATCCCTCCATCGGGCCCATAGCAGAGGTTAGCTCCGTACTTACAAATTATGAAGCCACTGAAACAATTTTATGACGATGGTTTAAACTGTCCCTATGAGGAAGAGAGGACAATGAACTCAACTATGAAGGAATACCTGGTTCATTTCAAAATAATTTAAATCATCAGTTTGAGAAGACACAAGTCTTAACGTTAGAAAATTTGTTAACATTAAAATGAAGAAGGCCATCTTGAAAATGTCTTCAAAGTTTTTGGTATTACTACTAGGGAACATGTCTTCTTGTTTAAATCGCCAGTAAATCATCATGAGTAGCTTTGGTTAGATTTGACAAACAAGATGAAGAACAAAAATACAACTAAGTAGCTTAGGGTTTATAGTGCTGAAGATCATGGCAAGCCACGAAAAGGCTAACAACATGCGCTGCAACACTGTGCACATGCAATGTGCAAGAGCCTAGGACTAATGGGGAAAACATGAAATAGATATGGATATTGTAGACGTTAAAAAAGGAGAGCAGTTCATAGGCTCAGACCAAAAAAATAATCTAACTATTCCAAGCACCCTTGAATTCAAATCTCTCGGAGGAACTTTTGGAACAGTGAAAGGCCTAGAGCCTAGAACCTAATGTTGGATATGGGCCTCAGATACCAAAGAATGCAGAACAGAATCACTTATATTGATTTTAGGACAAAGGAATAAAAGAAAATTTGAGCAATTTCAGAGAGTTTCTGAAATCTTACAATACAAAACACTTTCTTAAGTATGACTATCTAGGATTTCACCCAGTGCAAAAGTCAAAAGGAGCACTTAGGATTAAACAGCAAAACAACTATCTCAAGAAGGTTCGGCGAATTTCCTATATCTTAGCAATTCCAAGAGCTTCAAATCATCACCGACGACAATGCAATTACTGCTGCCATAGCTCAGCTGCCCAATGAAAAGATTACTTTCCTTGACTACCCTGGTTTTTGTGAGTTTTACTTTTATCTCTGATTTAATTTTGTAGTTAATTTTCATTAAAATGTAGGAAACTTGAAAATTACTAAATTAAATTTTAAAAGCAGGCGAGGACTTTAATAAATGGAAAATGAAAACTAAATGTGCTATCTCTGGCAAAGTAATAATTAATGTCAATGTAATAATAATAAGTAATGATAAGGATAATACAAGCAGTAAAAAAATAAACATAAAGTTTAAAGAAATAATTATATTGAATCAGGTCCTACAGTGACAAATTTACAGCTGCAGCAACCACGACCACGATTAAGAAGATAAGGGAAAATAATCTGAATCGTTAAGATGAAAAAAGTTCCAGTGCCTCAAAGAATTGAAAGAACAAATAGTGACAAATTCATTTTTACAGATAAATGAAAAGATCTTAACCAATTCTTCCTATAAGGTTATAATCACAATAAAAGGTGAGTTAGTCAGTTTATTAATGATTTTTAGAGTAAGGAAAAATCAGGAGCAAAGACTGGTGACAGACGAAATGACCTTGGGCATTAGCCTTCTACTATGTCCAGTCCTGCCAAGGTTAGGGAAACAATCCTAACCTGAAGTGACATAGCTGTGATTTAAAAACCCATCCTGCAACTACTATATGGGTCACCTGAAGAAATTTATTTTTGTGCAACTTACAAAGTTACAAGTTTTATGAAATAATGTTATAAGTCTATATTAAAATTTAAATATTTAAAATATGTTTAAATTAAATTTTGTACTTTATTTTTCCTAGAATTTTATTTAAATTACATTTTTTAAATTCCATTTGTTATATATTTGTTAGTGAGAGAGAGAGAAATCAACTTTATTAAAAAATTGACAGCTGTCTCGAATTCCAGATTACCAATAGATCTAGCATACATAAACGCTTTTTTAAAATAATTTAAGTTGATAAGATCAAAAATATAAAATAAAAACTGTTAAACAATCTTAGGGATTAGGTGAGAACAAATGGAATTTAAAATTTTGATGGAGTCTTTCACAGCACTAATGATGATCTGGTCGATTATTTTCAAAGGGATTTTATGTAGTTTCAAAAATTTAACAAAAAATTTGAAATAGCTCCTCGGCTGCCAATAAATAGACCTGTCACTTGCCAATCTTCAATTTTCTATTTATCTATTAAGTATGGAATGCAAGGTTCATAAATTCTTTTCTTTTCTTTGTCAACTTCTTTAGTTTGATCTTCCCTTGCTTCAGATCTGATGGTGGGGTCAATAGTGCTTTGTTTTTTCTTTTGTTTAAAGCAATTATATCGATTCTTCTGTTTGAGCCATTAGTTGAGGTTGCATTTATTTCTTCAAATACTTCCCAGTTTTCTTTTTTGAAGGAATCAGCTAGAATTGACCTTACTTTATGGTGCCTTGTATTTCTCATCAGCTCCCCTTTTGGGCAAAATCCCAGGACGTGGCTATGGGTTTCGATCTCATTGCACCCTATATGGCGGCAATGGTTGTCCTGTGATCTGCCAGGAATGGCTCTAACAGCTGCTGAATTACTTAAGTCAGTATGAAAAAATTTAAATGTAGAAAATTTTCTTATTGCCCCTACAGACTCCTTCTTAATTGGCTACCTTTTGACCTGAAGCTGCTTTAACCAATCAGGACACTTTGGGTTAACCAGCGAAATTGTTCTAGGCTTGGTCCCAAGGTAGCCAGGTAAGAGAGAGTCTCATGTGCTATTTTTTTGTGTGTGAAGCATGAAAATAGCGCTAATAGATTTTATGTTAAGTTATATTTTAAAGAGAAATATGTTAGTCTGGAATGATTGAATAACAAAAGAATGGCATTGGAAATAAAATGTTTTGAGCAGACATTTTAAATCCTGACAGTTCCCACAGTTATCAGATTACACGAGAACGATGGTCAAGTATTGAATAGGAACAAGAGTCAACACTTTTAGATAAAACAAAAAATATTATAAAAAAAAACATCAAGTAAGTCAATTTTTTTGCAAGAGCCTGTTTGGGTTTTAAATTGGATTATCAAGTTTGAAAAAAAAGAATATCACGTTACATTGCTATAATCTTCTTGAAAATTAGAAAGGCCTAATTTTATAAGCAATAAAATATTAACCATGATACAACTGAAACTGACAAGTTCTTATGAGTAACAAATTAAAAGCTCTTATGTATTTGATAAATTACATGTGCAACTTGTAATTCATCTCTTATAACAGATTACTTTGTGATTTGATAGAATGAACTGAAAAATTTTAATAAACCCCAAGAGATCAGTAAAAACAAATCAATCAGTATGCTATATAAAGGTGTTGGGAAAGGGGGTTCATCAGTAATTTGAAAGGAGGCTTCAGACAAAAGAAGATCACTTTACCAAACCTACCCAAAATTCAAAATTTCCAAAAGCCTGAAAAGCCTGAAAAAACACATTAAAAAAATTATGGAAAACTTTTGAGAGCAGAGGGACAGTAGTAACAAACTTTTGATTAAAGAACAGAGGAACTGGTTAAGCCCTTTAGAATTGTGAATTTCTCTTGCCAAGTATCAGAATATTTTTCGTATAAAAGCTAACTAAAGTCTTGAATTTTCAAATATCTATCATTCTAGATAGTAACATTATAGCATGTAGGTGTGGTATTTTTTAGCCCTTCAACATCAATGGCCACATTAAATAGGATAACATTTATATGTCTGAATTCTAAACTTGGGACTTGGCAATTTCATGCTCTCAACTGTGGGTACTGTTTCATTAAATGCTGTTTGAAATTACAGCTGGTCTTTCAGGCTGTCTGAACATCACACTATTGGAAGCAATATTCAAATAATAAAAATTAAAAAAAATTATTCAAATTACAAATTATAAAAACTATTCATATTTTTGGCAAGGGTTCATCCCTGACTTAGCTTTCTTACATATCATATGAAAAGATATCATGATTTTTTTAGATTATTCTGTGGATCGGATAGTATACTGTGACTAGGTTTCTAAAATAATATTTGTAATGGTGGTAATTTGTTAAGCTAAGCTTTTTTGTTATTGGATTTCATGAAAATGAGACTGGAGAACCAGCAATTATAAAGGTGGGTTGACGTGGTACGATTATCTTAGTCCAAGCTTGATTTTTACTCAGACCGAGTTAGAGCTCGGTCAGCGGAGTCTACTTGGGCCGAGTTTTATCGGAGTATTGAGGGCAAGCTAGTCACCCAGGTTGAATTGTTAAGTACATCCAATGTTAAATCAATTTCATTTCAAAATTTGCATTCATTTTTTTAATTTTTAGTCCTAGAAAAAATCTTCATCTGACTAACTTATGCCTACTTGTTTACATAAGAGCTATTCGGATGCATTGTTGGCACAGTCCAAGTTGTGTCCGAGCAATGTGCGTGCATCGTCTGAGTTCACTCAGTGCGAGATTTTTTATTTTACCATGTCAATTCGCCCTAAGGAAGAGGAAGAGTGTTAAGTTTCTTGGAATACTCCTCACAAGTTTATCTTATGCCCAAGTTTAATAAAATTCTCATGTTTTTATTACGTTTAAAAATCCAAGTAGTCTCTTTAGGATTTTCTTAAAATGAGAGTCGGTCTGACGAAAGAGTATGGAAATGAGAAAAATACACCTGTCTTCGAAGATTAATATGAATAGACTTTGAGAGTAAAAGAAATGCACAAAAAACCTTGCTTAGCTTTGAGAGTAAAATATTGACATATTGATGACAAGTAAAAAACTGTGAATACCTATAGACCAAGGAATTCGGGAGAAACGACTAAGTAGTAATGAGCAAGTAGGAATGTTAGATGTTACAAATTTTTACACATTTTTAAACTGTGAGGAGTGTTCAGTCATAGATAATTTTTTACATTACATCAAACACTCATTTCATTAAAAGTCTAACTAGTTTTGTGACATTTCAGGTCTGTTCCAATTTCGAGTTACAGTAAAGAGTCATATGTATACATCAAAATTTAAAAAAACATGGGGATGTCTGGCAAGCAGTTGCAGTAAAATATGAAAGGAGACCCTCTAAGTACAGAGCCCTCAGGAACTCCTTATTTTTTAATGGAAACCACATAAAGTGTGAGTTTACGCGATTTGCTCTCTTCTGACCAGAATCGATACAATATACATGTTTTTGGGAAGAATTAAAATTATAAAAATGTTAACATGCAACCATCATTTGAAAGCTAAGTCTACAAAATCGGCAAATTTTGAATCAGAACCAAAAAATGTTAAGAGTTACAATAAATGAGGTACAGTATTATTTATAAACATTTCAAATATAGTATAATTTATCAACATTTTCAAATTCAGTATAATTTATCAAAATTTTCAAATAAAGTTTACCACTTTGATACGGATTAAAATAACTCAACCCCGAAAAAAATAAATCAACCCTCAAAATACTTTAACAATATCTTTGAAACTATATGCAAATTGTTTAAGGTTTACCTGTGGAGGTTTGGAAATAACAACTTGATGTTTCCATTTCTAGTTGTTCCATTTCTGATCATAAATGGCAAAAGAAAATTTTACAATGAAAATCGTATATATACAATTTAGCGGCGTAGAAATTTACCAGCAGATTCTGAGTTAATCAGTTTTCCCATTACACTATCTGGACACTTGCCTCCATTCATGCAACAATATTTACTTACCGGCCTGGTAACGTTAGCTGGCCTGTCGAGCAGATTGGAACCAGGACCTTTCCGCAGAGGGCTGAAACCAGAAAAATAAATCTAAGACCAAATAATAAAATAATAAGCCTTAAAAATGGACATTGAAGAGCTGAAGAGAAAAAATTCCAACAAAATGATCAATACCCCCGTTGCAGCAGACCTGCATACTCGGAGAATTTCAAATGCAGAAGAACATATTTCAATCCATTATAGTGAGATATGATATGTTTTTTAGCACTTATACCGAAACCCCCTGTGTCTTACAGACCTCAGGGAAATTTCACTCATTGATATTGGCAACACTGCTGAAGCGCTGGCGCTACCCCTCCCAATACCTTCCTCCCACCCCTTCCCCTTGACCTTCGCACAGTTTCTTTCAGTTTGCGTGGTTCTCCCGTACTCGACTTCCTGATTTTCAATTACATGCCGGTCTCAGAGACCGCGGGTTTCGGTTCCCGTTAGTCTATTGGCCATTATTTCTTATACGGTAGTCTCACAGACCGAGGGTTTCGGTTATTGTCCCACGGTGAGGGTTTCGGTATAGGTGTTAAGCGCCATAAGAATAATATAAGAAATGAGTTTGCAGGTTTGCTGCAACAGGTATGTTAAAACTGGGTGGTTTAGATTCAAAATGTAGTAGATCTGAACTAGTATAAGCCATAAACCAAGTTTTATCACAATACGCCTAAATAAAAAAATAAGGAGGATAAAAGAATTTTTTATTTCTATAAAGATAACATGGGGAATGAGTATGCAGGTTTGCTTCCACAAAAATGGACAATCGGGGATTTTAGATTAATATATATTAGATGTCATCTAGATAAAGCCACAAACCAAGTTTTATTAAGAAATGTTGAGAAATAAGCGAAATATAGAATTTTACTAATTTCCCATGAGGTTAACATGGGGACAACGTACTGTCTTTACCCCTTTCAATATATCGGAAACCAATGAACATAGAGCAATGATTAAACATACTAAATTGCTTGTTTTTTTTAGCTAAATTCATTGGTGCTAACAGGTTAGAACCCACCAAGTCTATACTTTTTTAGTATGCTAGGGGTCTATTTGTGATCCTAGACAATCCCTACAGTTCTGAACCAATTTAAACATTTTAGGTAAACTTGGAAAGAGCTTGGTGTGAAATTTTGAAAGAAATAAAATGCATTAAGGTTAGACTGAACGCCCTAGAAAGCTGCCACAACACTATTAAGTATGGGATGTTCTGAGTCATGTTGGTTTGCCAGAGTGCTGCTCAATGTCTGCCTATTGGCAAATTTATAAATGCTGAACTACTAAAATCGCCGGCCCGGCATGTTAATATATTAAAAACTTTAAGCAGTACAGAACATATCCGGAAGCCTGCCATAAAGGAAACGTACGGATAACTTTTGATCTAGTTTTGAAAACAGTTCGGGTTAAATGCACTTTTCCAACATTTCCGGCTTTCCTATTACATCCTGGTGTAACAGCTAACCTTAGGCCCATCGGTTAGAGGACATGTCAAAACTATAGTGTTATAAAGTGTGTTGAAGTTCAAATCCTCATCAGACAATTGGGAGACGAGTAATCATTACTAATCATTTTAAACACCTCGTTTGGAAATAATAAAACTAACGATCTATTCTTAAAAACTTGGAAAATGAGTGAAAAGTACCCCAACTCCCATTTAATGCTTGCTAAAATACTCATCCAGCTGATTTTAGCCCATCCGCCAAGTTATAGTCTAAGTAAAATGTGAATTTGTATTCAGGTTGCTGCAATAATTGAGTTTTCCAGCAATTGTTGAAGTAATTCACGCAAAAACAGCCTCAAAATTGTGTTTTTAGAGTACTAAATCAACAGTTCCTTTTTTGACCATAGAGAACATTACCAACGACCAGAGAGCGCACCAGATGACCAATGAATGATTATTTTGGTTTTTAATGTTTTGAAAACATTGGTTGTCGAGTGTCATTTAACTGACATCAATTGAGGTTATTCTACCGAGGTCCGGTCTGGTTAGTGTCAGTTATGAGAGGGTTTAGTAAAACAGTTTCTTTAACAATTGATTCAAATCAATCTGAATTTTTTTAATTAGCATAATTTTTTTAATTAGCATAATCTAAAGATGGCGTTGGCTGATGAGTTACCTGAATGAGCTGAGGAGGTGGTCGTCTCCATTGGCTGTGACTTCTGCATCATCCTTGCGATCCTTCTTTATCCTCTTTGCTGCTGAGCCACCTGAGGAACTGTACTCTCTTTTCACTATTATTTTACCCGAGTTTTCCTGTGAACACATTATTTATTACTTTGTCTATCGTCCTGTTCAAAAAGAAATAAAGACAGAGTTTAAACTTTCACAATTCTGTGCTTACACTTTTCAGTTTGTTTTTCAACAACCTTCTACATTGTTAGTCATCTGTTCTATTGCAGCTGATATTAAGTGAACTGTTCCTTAAAAACATCTGACATATGATGTGACATAGTAGCTGTACATTTGTGGTGTGTACTTCTCTTTTATTTTCATAATATGCATGTTTTTATTTTTTATTCAAATACGAGTTGTTATAAGTTAGTTTTTTTCAAACACACTTAAAATATTCAATAAATAATTATTTATTAAGGATGATTATGACTGAGGAAATTGTTTAGAAAGAAACAAACAAGAATGAAAATAATGTGAACAGGAAATGTTTCAACAATGTTTACAAATTTTTAAATGCAAACATGTAGGCCTAGTCATCAAATCAATTAACCAAGCCTTCATTGAAAATCTGTGTACAGAGTTTTCAGAGGAAAAATTAGCAATACTTATGAAGGTTATAAAATACATAAAAATAAAAATAAAAGTTGATATAAACATAATATGTCCAAAAACTTACAAATTTCCATTTTTATCATCTATCTGTATGTATTTTAACATAATTTTATATTCATTTTTATGTGTACTGGCAGGCAGGAATTTCAGCTTATAAATTATACTATGAATTGCCATGTAAAAGCAATCCAAATTTGTTTGTATATGTGAATTGTTTTGTCCCTGAGTCTCAGAGCTGATTCAATAAAGAAACTAATTTGGATTGCTTTACGATGGCGAGTCATTGTATAATTTAACATAAAGAACGTTAAAACCATTTCAGGAATGAACTTTAAACTTAGCACATAAATAATGACCAATTTATTATCAGCGTATCAAGTTTCTCATTGTACCATTTCAAAATCATGGTAACATTTTAAATATCCCAAAAACTATATAAGTTCCATTAAAAAAGTCAACATAAAGTGGCAAAATTCAATTTACATTGCAAAAATTATAATTTTAAAAAGGTTGTAACAAAAATAAGCAAATAAGATTTTCGAAAGTTACCCTAAGTAGTAATTTTTGTAGACATGCTCAAAATTTGTTATGATAACCACAGAATTTTTAAATTCAAACTTACAGTGTTTGTGTTGCAACCCCTAATAAAATAATACTTCATTATAAAAAAAATTACATTTTGCACTTTTTGTCTGTTGACAGATTTTTTAAAATCATGGTTCACAAGAAATATGTTGTGCAAACTGAAAATGGTTGCTATTTTGAAATCGTACAAAGTAGTTACTTGATACTAAACCATGATTGTCAAAAGAAGTTGATCAGTGGTGCGACTAAGATCAACAAAAATCAGTAAAAATATTCTATTTTATGATGCTGTAGAAACGTAATATCCAGAGTTAAAGTTTTACAGTAAACTGAGTAAACTTTTACCGATAATCAGTCAATTGCATGTTTACCATAAGTTTCAAATAATTTTTAGTACTTTCTGTATAATTTATGATGTGAGTTTAATTTATAAAAACATGATTTAAGAATTGAAAAATTTTATTCCCCATGTTTGATTTGGAATATCTTTGATCTAGGATATCAAGTTACGATTTTTGTTGACAATATTCAGTCTAGTTTCTTAACACCACCATATCAAAAATTGATACATATTTATGTGATTAATATTAATGAGGTTATTAATTTATTCCCAGCATACTGTCAGCTCCTGTTATTCGTAGGTTTCCCCCATGGCCCCCACACTCGATTGCGGGCCCTGTAACCAGGATCAGCCTCCGCCCCCCCTATTTTCGTGTGCTATGCTTCGTTTACTTGGTAATTGTTTAAAACTTTACAAATTTTATTTTGATTGATAACTGATAATAATGAATAATTAAGGCTATTAGTTCAATATTAAAAATAAATACTATTGGGAAAATTATCACAAACATAAATCTAAATAAATTATTCAATCACTTTTATTTTACTGAAAGTACATTTCCATATTTAGATCGATTTCACTTACTGACCACGATTAAAGTTCATTTGGAGCCCGAGCACGATGTTCTTTCGTTCGCGCATAATATCTCATGCTATGGCAGTCAGCTGATTGTAAGAGGCGAGGGAAGAGGGGGTACTTTTCTGAAAACATTGTTTTTCGGCCCCATTGTTTGTCGAACATTGTGTTTACCAACATGTAGAAAATATTACATGATACGATTAGTGGCATAGTAGCCATAGCCGGAGATATAATGCGCAAACTGTATACTAATTTGCAAACAGCAGAAACTGGCTTGTACGCACCTAATTAAATTAGTAACTAACCACAAATCTAGAATTAATATTATTTAACTAAACTTTATAAAAATTTATATTTTTGGATTTTTGATCATGATGATCTGCTGTAAAATATTCTGCAATAAATATGAAAGAAATTAAAATAGTGACCACAGTTGCATCAGCCCCACCCTTGTGGGGGCCATGGTTTCCCCATTTAATTTTTCCAGCATATGCAGGGCAGCATTTCCTAATGGGCCCAGTAGGCCGGGCCTAGGGGCGCAAGCAGCCTGATAACGCTGCAAAATTTAAAACAAAAAAATACTGAAAATTAATTTTTTATACTTATACCCAGGGTCAGCACAAAACCCATGTGGAACATTCGGAGGAAGGGAGCGCCAAGAAGGAAAGGGCGTCGGCAAAGCTGGCACAGAGTAGCATCTGCAGCGGCGCCAGAAGAGCCCTTTCAAATGGATTAAAGTGGTTACATGTGCTTTGGAGGAATTCGCCGGTGCCCTTGAGCCTTTAAAATTGTTCAATGAGCAACATATGTGTTTGGTGGTGTTAGCCGACACTAGTTGGACCTTTTCAAACTGTTCAAAGTGCAAATGTTTGTTTTGGCTAAATTTTTTGGCAGCCTTTAAAGATTTTTCAACATGCTAAGTGTTTAGGTGCCTTTTCGTGGAACCTTTTCAAACCCTCCAAACTGCAAAATGATTGTTTTGGGGGCAAATTGCCAGAGCCCAGGTGTAATTTTTAAAATTAATTAATAAAATTTAAAAAATTGGGTGTAAGTAATTTTTATTTTCTGACAAGTGACGTAACACTATTTTTTAGGAAGGATTTGTGAACTACCAAATAATTTTTATTTTCTGACAAGTGACATCAACACTATTCTTTAGGAAGGATTTACGAACTAACTCCCTCGAAACCTAAGGGCAGAAAAAAACATTGGGCCTAGGGGCGCCCAAATGTTTAATCCGGCCCTGATCAAATGCTTTGAATTATTTCACGTATCAATACAAACTTGTAAGGATGCATTAAATGTTCCTCACACTGTCTTTATTCATCAGTTTAGGGGATCCGCCACTATCTCCAGCTTTTTTTAGCGAATTTCCCCTATAAGGAAGAAGCTATTACCGTAGGTCTCATGGTAAGACCTAAGCCCGAGATCATGATAACTTTTCGTTTTGGGGCCCCCAGAAGCAAAAAATACCATTCGTTCAAATTTGTATATATATATATGTGTCTGTAAGCACGATAGCGGCCGTAAAAATGGTCCGATCTTAATGAAATTTGGTACAGACATGTAAAGTGGTAATCCCTCGGACGAGTTCGTGAACCAGCCTGATCGTACCACCGGAAGGGGGGTAAAGGGGGATAAACCCCCCCAAAAATGGGGTTTTTGAGTTTTTAACATAGAGAAATAAAATTTATCGAATTTTGGTTGGCACCGTTGAATTCAGCTCAAAAAAACAAACAATTTTGTACCTTCAATCACTGCTCTATGTTCATTAGTTAACGAGATATTGAAAGTGGTAAACGCAGTACATTGTCCCAATGTTAACCTTATGGGAAATAAGAAAAATTATTTCTCAACATATCTTGATAAAATTTGGTAAATAGCTTCTTCTAGTTCAGATCTACTAAATATTTAATTAAAACCACCCAGTTTTAATATATCCGTAGCAGCAAACCTGCACACTCATTCCCCATGTTATTCTTATGGAGCTTACCAAACATGGCAAATCTCGTTATGTTGGTTTGCAATATGTTGTTTTGCATTTGAAATTCGCTGAGTATGCAGGTCTGCTGCAACGGGGGTATTTTATTTTTTACTTTTTTATGACTTTAGCATTTTTTTCTTATGAGTACTTGGCTAATTAGAAGATTTGATGTGAAATATAGGATATATTTTAATAAAATTTCATGGTTTTGGTCCTTTTTTAAATTTTTTTCAAATTTTTTGTACATTTTTTTCTTTGAATAACTTTTTTATTACTCAACTAATTGCAAAAACCAAGCTACCATTTTATTCCTTACATAAAAAGGAAAAGACTGGTTTATAGAAACCATGGTAACTCAAAAAACAATAATGTGGTGAGCATATTTTCAATATTACATTTTTACAACCGGGAAAAAACAGGTTTTTTTAATAAATATGATTAAATTTTATATTAATCTGCTTGTATTGTGATTCCTATACACCAGAATCTTTTAAATAGTATTAAGATGATGTGGTAAAAATTTTATTACAATAGGCCTAGTACTTACATAGTTATTCGAACTTTTGTTGGACAAAACATGGAAAAACACAATTCCGAGAAAACGGCTCTCAAGGTTTTATAAGTATTTTCTTTCACACTAGAATTCGCCTGGGGAGATTCTCGCATTGTTTTACATTTATATAAATTTTATCATGAAAAAATATTCCGATTGGCACAAAATTGCACACACATGTTCACTATTAAATGCTGAATCTAAGAACATCACTTTTGAAAAATGTCAAAAAATTTAAAAAATCAGTCAGAGATAGTGGCGGATCCCCTTAATATAAAAAATTAATTTAAAACTTATTCAGCGAGGTTTAAAAAGTACAGTAACAGGTCGACAAAAATGCTGTCTCAGGGTAACTACCACATCCAATGCAGTAAAAAGGACTTTTAGAGGGCCTTACAGAACTTTGGAGGACCCGTTAACATTTCTTCATGTGGCGTTATTAATGAAAAATATGATTGTAAATGACTCCGGTCCTGTTCTAACAAGTTTAGGTTATGGCAAAGTGTGCAGATAAAACGGATCAAATAGGTTCAAACTGTCCATCCCCCCAGATTGCTGCTCACTGCCCTCATTAATACTCAATTTATGTATTATTCTATTCATGGTAAATGTAAACACTAAAACCAGGCGCTAGGCGAAGTTCATATACAAATGTTAGCAGCAGAGGTAACATTATATTGGAAATAAATTAACAATGTAATTAGTATTCAACACAGGCATCTACAATTTTTATATGATGTTGTTAAGGAAATAGACAAAATATTTCCATAGAAAATTCCCACCCCCTGCTTTTAAGTATATTCTAAATAATAAGAATATTCACTATTGACGGATCATTGGAATAAAGATTTCTGCAAATTTTAGCGTGAATTTCCTTAAAGGAATAAGCTGTTACGGTAGTACTCATGGTAAGACCTAAGTCTGAGACCATGTTAACTTTTCATTTTGGGCCCCCCAGAAGCAAAAAACACCATTAGTTTGAATTTATATATATGCATATATATATATATATATATATATATATATATATATATATATATACATATGTCTGTTAACAAGATAGCGGCCGTAAATATGGTCTGATCTTAATGAAATTTGGTGCAGATGTGTAAAGTGGTAATCACTCGGACGAGTTCGTGAACCAGCCCGATCGGACCACCGGAAGGGGGGGTAAAGGGGGATAAACCCCCCCAAAAATGGGTTTTTTGTTTTTCACATAGAAAAATAAAATTTGTCAAATTTTTGTTGGCACCATTGAATTCAGCTCAAAAAAACAAACAATTTAGTAGTTTTAATCACTGCTCTATGTCCATTGGTTACCGAGATATTGAAAGTGGTAAACACAGTACATGGTCTCAATGTTAACCTTATGGGAAATAAGTAAAATTCTACATCTCGCTTTACCAAGTTCTTTAAAGAAGTCATTTACCAAGTTTTATAATGATATGTTGAGAAACTTGGTAAATGACTTCTTCTAGTTCAGGTCTACTAAATATTGAATTAAAACCAACCAGTTTAAACATACCTGTAGCAGCAAACCTGCATACTCATTCCCCATGTTATTCTTATGGAGCTTTCAAAAACATGTCAAATCCCGCTATATTGGATTGAAATATGTTGTTTTACATTTGAAATTTGCTGAGTATGCAGGTCTGCTGCAACGGTGGGTATTTTACTCTGTTTTGTACGTTACCAAAGCCTTGTAAAATAAAATGTTTTTACTGTCATGCAGTCGCTTTGCCAATCACCGTCTTTCAATAATCAAGGTGTACACACAGAAATTGGACCAATTTGTCATTACTTTTTACATGTTTGAATTTTTAACTCTGTTTTTTACATTACGTATTTATCTTAACCTTTCTAGGGCTAAATTAAATGGTGGGTTGGGGCTTTTTTGGAGCAAAATTCATGACTTAACTATTTATGCTTTTTTATTTGTTTGAAATAATGTATATTTTAAGAACAAAAAATTATTTTAGTACTGATGTAATTTTGTTACAAGTGTTACAAGGAGATGACGGATGTCTACGTCTTTGATCCGCAAAACCTCAAGGTGGAGAGATAAAACCATACCCACGAAGATAATCTAGAAATATAAGTACAGACGAGTATTTTTGTGGGCGGAGGATGATCTCTAGTACAAATCTAGCAAGCCATTTTTCTATTAAAAACGCAGCAATAATTTCAGCAGTATTTAAGTTTCTGTTAAAAACAGCAATAAAATAGAACAGGTTAAAAATATATAATTTCTACAAACAAATGATATTTATTATAGTTTAACTTAATAAATAATATGAATAAATAAATAATATGAAGCAACAGAAATCAATCTTCAAATAGAGTTCAATTATTTACTAAGTAATTTAGGAAAAAAATCTGATTTACTAACTTATTTTTTAGAATTAATTCCTCAGTTAGTTTAGGATTGATTGGATTAGGAATTTTTATATAAACCATTTACTAATAATACATCAAAAAACACTCACTGTAATGACGCAGTGCAAACACAGATTTATGTTACTCTTGCACTTTTCAGACTCAAAATAGCAGCTGGAAAAGGCACATGAATTGACGTTGTCCACTGTCAAAACTGAATTACTTTTACTTAGTGTAGTGTGATTTTTATTTTCATAATACAAAAATTAATATTATTTATTTGATGTTCTGGACTAATGTTTCCTTCTTCACTCCAGAAATGAACATATTCAAGGACTGATTTATGTATGTAGTTAAAAATCATCTAACTATTCCACTGATGTAGAAGGATATTTGTGGTATTTCAATTTTTTCTGGGCTAAAAATTATATATATAATACATATTTATATCCGGGAAAGGATTTTTAACTACATACATTTTAAAAAACATAAAAAATACACCGACCGCCAGACCGAAAATTGTAGGTTTTAAGACATTAAACTCATATATGAACTTTTTGTATATTTTTATGAGTAATAAAATCCTTGAGTCCCCAGTAGAATCCCACAAACCCGACGTCATGTAACTTGACACTCTGTAAAACTCTACACCTTCATTTTTACTGTAAGGGACAGTACAATTAATGGCTTATTCCAATTTTCAAATCATAATTATGAATTGTACTTATTTTATTTTAAATATACCTTAATCAGATTTTATTATTAATGTGTTTATGTATACGTTTAAGTTTATAGCCAGTACATAAACTGAAGCAATTTTTTTGGGTTTTCTTCATCTTCCACAATGCCATTATGGGATAGCCTCTGGATCACTATGTAACAATTAATAAAAGGTTTAAAATACCTGTGCCGTCAAGTGATCCTATTTTGTAGTAATGACTACAGCTGTTTCGTGCCTTGTATTAGCACATCCTCAGGTCCAAGAGCGTCAAACGAAGTTGCAATCCATCTTCATTGTCGTCAGATTAATTAAAATTGTCCGAAGACACACAAAAAACACGCAAAACACATTATTTGGCCAAAAAACAAAAACACGTAAGACAAACACGCACGGCGCCGGTGATACAGATGTCATGAGTCAAACGAAGAGCGCAACTTCGTTTGACGCTCTTGGACCTGAGGATGTGCTAATACAAGGCACGAAACAGCTGTAGTCATTACTACAAAATAGGATCACTTGACGGCACAGGTATTTTAAACCTTTTATTAATTTCCACAATGCATTCTGGGAAACTGAACATTCTTCAAAGTCAAAGTCCAGATTGTGTCGAGTTGTGAGACGCTTATGTTTTGGAATGTTTTTCCAAAAACTCTGTCAGCACATTAATGATTTTTAAACAAATTATTGCCTCCAAAGTAAATAAAGATTCAGGATAGTTCAATGTCTAGACAAATACCTGTCACATACAGTCATAACTGTAGTAATGTCTTACGTTCCTTAACACTGAGGGTTCATTACATTAAATATAACAAATTCCATTAATAAAAAAGCTTAACTTTCAACTAAATGACCAAAGAAATAATTAACAAAAAGGAAAATAATTCTCTAAATTTAATCTTATGTAAATTTTCTACTTCTGAAATTAACACAAGGTCAACATAAACGTACAAAAAAATGATCACCTTATCACTTTCCCCATCACTATCATAATCGAAAGGTTCGTAATCTATGCGTTCCATCTTGACAGTCTTCTCGCGGCGGAACATTTCCAGGGCGACCGTGCGGCAGTAGAGGTCCTCCATGGTGAGGGGGTAGAAGGGGGGGCGGTGGGGATGGGCAGAGAGGTCAATGATCGGATAGCCCGGGGTCAAGGTCATAGGCTGCAGGACAAGGAACAAGGGTTAAAGTGGATAGGAGGAGGGAGGGTCAGTGTTGCCACCCAGGAAATTTCCCCAACTGTCTAGCAAAAAATCCCCATTTTATCCCCAGCCAAAGCATAAATCCTCCAATAATCCGCCAAGCCATACAAAACTAAAGAAAATCCCTAAGTTTTCCCCATCCTACAGCCAAATTCATCAAAAAACCCTTTCAACTGCCAATCATCCCAAAATTCATATCTATGACCGTAAATATGAGGGTAAAACATTCACTCTAAATATATTATAGCCGTACATTTGCTTCGTATTGAATTTATTATTTACCAACCCTCCACCAAAATTTAAATCCGCCTAAAATTCCCTATCGCACTCAATCGCCAAAAAAATCCCCAAGGCCAAGAAAAATTCCCATAAGTGGCAACACTGAGGAGGGTTTACATGTCTAAGAAAAGCTAGCTCACAGCTTAACCCCCATATGGTTAAGAGTTTCACTTTTGTTTTAATATTTGTTTTTCAAATCCTAGTTGAATTATAACAGTTGACTTTTGAAATTCATCAAGCCATTTGAAAAACATTAAAAAAAAATTGGTTAGCTTTGTTTTATTTCTTGTTAACAACACTTGTTATCAAGGAAAATGCAGTATATTGATGGCGATGGTAGATTAATGAATCCAAAAGGCCCAAATAAAACAATCAGTTCTGAAGGGATTTTTCTGAATGACATAGAACCAAAATTAAAAACTCAGAAATTTCCTACTGCAAAGAATTCAGACAGGAGCGCCCCCAACCCCAACAAATATCAAACCATCTACATTCCTTAACTACTTTTAAGAGTGCCCAAAAAGTTAATGTGGGTAACTTCAACAAAGGAGTGCCAAAAACTAAAAAAGTTAATGAGGAGTAACTTTATTAGTTTTACTTCAGAAGTTCTAAACAGTAATGCCTTTCAGTAATTACTTTTTGACTTATGCTTTAGTAAGAGAAGCTTTACTGAGAGATGTTTGAGAACCTCTTTAGGGAATTTAGAGTTTTAGATAATATTAGTTATGTTCATGTTTAGGCAAATTTTCATATCAGTCATGCAGGAGATTTTTTTTTATAAACAGAAAGTTACTAAATAATAAAGTTTTCTGCTACATGAGCATTTCATATAATTAAAATAAGTGAAATTTATTTGAAATCTTTTATGATTAACCTAAAAAATATTTATATAAATTATTTTAAATCCTTAAGTTAGGAAACTTTATGAAACAATGGGTAATGGTACAAAAATATTGATTAATGTTATAAAATATTGGAGAATGTTATGTTAGTTACATTCCTGTAAATTTATGGATTTTTTTATTCTTGTCGATAAAATTAAAAAAATTGTTAAAAGAAGCTGTTAAGAATTAAAAACTTTAACAACTTTAAATTAGCTGTTAAGAATTAACAATTTTAACAATTCTTAACAAGAATTGTTAAAAAATAGTTAAATTCATCCTCAAGAAATAGCAATGTGTTTGCAAATCTTCAGTTTAGGTGATGTTGTGAAATTAAGAGACTAATTTTATGTTAGGAGGGGTTAGATCTTCATTGAGTTATGGACTTTTGAACAGAATTTTAAACTTTTTTTAAAAAAAAGAGCTCGGACTAGGAATGAGAGAACTTTTTGGTTGAACTTTCATTTGTGTCCCACACCTAACCTCTCTTTGTTTCGATGTTATTATGTTTCTTGTAAACCAGGCTCATTAAGTAACAGTTAATTACTTACTCTATCTAGGGGATAAGATGGGATTTTGGGATGTTGGGTGAGGAAAGCAAACATTAATAAATGTTTTAAAACGTAGTTAGTTCACATGGTTCATCACTTGATTCAAGATAATTGCTCGTATCTCGGTTTTTGCAAAACTTTTTATAGAGAAAACTTCACTATTTTTCTAAGATATGGCTAATATATTTCTCAGGAAAAGTCATGATTAAATTAATACTTTAATTTCTTTATATTCAGACTACCTAAAGTTTAAGTAGGAATTTACATGTTGTCAAGACATTAATAGTTATAGCAATTTCAAGGGGAGTTTGAAAAGTATCGAGTTTTGTATTAATTTTCACATTTACAGACTGTGTAAACAACAGACCTACGCTTTCTAATAAACCATTCCTATAGTTTATAACTACCTCTACAACATTAATAAAACCTTTCCCAACCATTATCCCCTTACCTTTTTCTGTGGCTTTGGCTTCGTCTTCTTTTCACTATCTGGGTCTATTAATCGGTCAAACACTGAATCAGAATCTTCTTTTGTCTGTAAACAAAGCATTAAAGTTTATTTCTCCTTACTTTTTACTCCTTAAAATATACTCCACCAAGATGCGTATGGCGGTATTGTAAATAATGTTTGACTCGAATGACAATTTTTCATTTAGGACATGATCGGGCTGTTTTTTAGAAGCATGATATATTCCAACCACAATTATACTGATATACATAACAATCTCAGCGTCCTTCACCTGTGTTTCAAAGGAAAATACATGGACACGATAGAACAGTTTGAAATATATCATGCTTCTAAAAAACAGCCCGATCATGTCCTAAATGAAAAATTGTCATTTGAGTCAAACATTATTTACAATACCGCCATACGCATCTTAGATCACAAAAGGACAGGTCCTGATAACAGAGAAGAGAGGGTGGGGGCTATCACTTCTGGCACACGGCAGTCATGACCTACCTACTACCGGCGCCGCACGTGTCCGTTCGTTTTTTAATTTTGTGTTTGGCCAACAATGTATTTAAGTGTTCCGTGTGTCGTGTACGTGTGCATGTGTTTATGTGAACTTTTATCGAAATGACGACCATATCCAAGGATATATAAATGAATGCAACAGCGTTCTGACGACCTGAAGATGTGTTAATTATAATACGAAACAGCTGAAGTCTGCCAACTACAACAGGATCACTTCACGGATACAGGTAATTTAAACCTTTTGTTGTAAAAATCAGTGATCCAGAGGCTATACCATCAAAATGATAATTGATGTATTTAAAAAAATTTGTATATATGTTGTAGCCATTAGCATTACTTAGCCGTTTCATGAAGTGCCCAGCCACTGATGACCAACAGCTTCAATCAATTTTACAGCTTATGACCAACGAAATTGGGCATTTCATGAAGTGTCGAATGTTTATTTGACACATACTGTAACTATCAGTTTCACACTATAACATGTCCAGTTCATTTTAGCATGTTGGGCAGTTGCTGTAAAATAATTTTTTTTGGTCAAAGTCAATTCGAAAATATTTTTTATTTTAAAAAACTGGATAAACGGTAATCAACACACACCACCGTGTTAATTAACCCTAGTTCCGAGCCTGCTCCCGAATACGTGCACACGTTGTTTAAAACCTGTTTCGATGTTTCCGTACGTGACTGTATTAAATGTTATGTGTTGATTGTGTTATTTTAAAAAATTTATCCAGCTTGCTTCAAGATCCAAGCAGCGTAAAATATCATGTTAATTTAGTGTATAAGAAGGATGCCGAAGATGGCCTAAGGGCGAAACACATTCATCTAGGAACAAAAACAGGATTGGAGACATAAGTTAAATATCTGCTACTTGCAAATCAATCCTGCGATAAATTACAAATCATGTTCTGGTTAGCGCCTATCTCTTTTCTGTTTTAGCCAAAAACAAAAAGATGAGAAGCTTAATATCCAAAGGGAATATTTTTCCCCCATGTACCTACGCAACTAATCACAAAAAGCAGCATTCTCTTACATTCAAGCGAAGCAGGTGTTATGTAATTTTTCATGAATAAGTGAGTTAAATAAATAAAAATGGATAAATGTTCATATTATATTGTTTCCCAAGTAAGCCAGGACCAACGGCTAGTTGAAATAAAAATGAGATATAATTTGTAATATAAAAAACCAGTGAGTATACAAACTATCATACACTGAAATCTGCTTTTTACATCTCAAATATACACCAAGAAAGCGTGCTGTAACAATCTGCCCATTAAACAAAAAACACAATAATGAGAATGGATGAATGATATCCTCAGAGACAAACTATAAAATGGCAACAATCAACAGAGGGATAAGAGAAGAAAGTAAAGCAAGAAATCTAGAAATAATTAAACATGAAGCTATGCCAAACAAATACTATCTAGGAACTTTTTGTTATACAATATAGTTCCATTTTGAGGTAAATTGAAATTAAAAATATCTAAGATATTTCATCTAAAGAATTTTGCTATAAATGTTGCAAAAATTACTGTATAATAGGTTTTTACTTAATGAACCAAATTACCTTTTTTGGTGCCTTGGGTTTTGTTTTCTTTTCACTATTAGTACTACTACCACTACTAGACTCTATAAGGCGGTCAAAAACTGAATCTGATTCATCTGTACAGCTCTGAAACAACAATGGCACACAAAATAGTCATAAGGGATGAAATTAGTATAATAAGAGGAATCATCGTGTTGCAATTAAATATTATTATGTTTCATGGGCTGAAACTTTGGCTCCCTTTCCTTTCATGCTGCACTGGACCAAGTGCAAATAAGTCCACCAAGTTTCTTTAGACCTTAAAAACATGTAAGTATGGCCAAGCTACTTCATGCGACACAAAATTTAATGCTGATGCATTTTTTTAACATTTCTTATGAGAAATACATCTGCTGCTCTTCTCTTCAGTCATCAACTTTAGAGCAACATTGTGACTTATTGTCCACTGTTCTGCTAAAAAATAACAATTTGGTTCAAACCATAAAAGTAATTAAAGGAATCATTAATTTTTTAATTTTGAATGTTTTATTAATTACAGCCCTGACAATATTCAGTACATAAACTCTTGACTCTTGACATAAACGTTTATTAAATATTTATTTACTCTGAAACCTTTGGTTTTAGCAAATTTCTCCTCTAGGAAATGTTAGTGAACTTCCCCTATGGGAAATAAGCTATTACTGCAGGTCTCATATATCTGTAGCAGGAAATCTGCAAACACACAAGGCATATTTTTCTTTTAAAAATTTCAAAAAAAAAGTAATTGAAAGCTTAGCCTACGATGTAATATAAATAAGATTATAAGCACTTGAAACTCGCTGAGAACCGCAGGCCAACTGTAATGAGAGTAAATTCTTCTTTGATAATCAATTTTTTTGTACCTGGCTAAGGGGGGATACAATATCTTTCAATGATGGCACATCTAGGAGGTAATAATGACATGACAGTTGATGAATTAGTGAGGTGAAACGTGAATAAAGTCTTAGAAAAGCTGTAATAGCCACCAAAAAAGCTATTTATAAGCAATGACAACAACAAATACAAAACAAAGCAACCCATGAAATATATTAGATGAACAATCAGCAAAAAATAATCATCTTTAATTTATCATAGACAGTAAAAGCTTAAAAAATTCAGCTAATCAGCAAAACATACCTCATCTCCTTTGTTCTGAGCACATTTTTCTATTGCCTCCACAGCATCTTTGAAGGCATTTGATTTGTTGGCTCTGATCAGGGCTTCTTTATATTGTTCATAAGGCTTTAAATTACTCTCTTCAATCCAACCACTGGAAATTATACAGTAACCTAATTAAGACAACTTACATCTAACCCAGCCTAAGCAATATGTAAAATAAGTATG
This sequence comes from Flexamia atlantica, assembly GCA_035578135.1. NCBI lineage: Eukaryota > Metazoa > Arthropoda > Insecta > Hemiptera > Cicadellidae > Flexamia > Flexamia atlantica. The sequence continues at coordinate 58,881,062 of JAQJVK010000006.1, forward strand.
TATCCGGTACTTGCTTGCACCATTATCTGAAAACAGCTTTAAGAATTTCCCTCTCAAAGTTTCAAAATAATTCATTTCTAAAAAAAAAAACGTTCTAAGCAGATCATATTGCCAGTAAGAATCTCATTACGCACACCTAAAAAGTTGGTGAATTTTAGCATTTAGTCCTATGGGTAGCCATGAAATAACAACAAATTTAAACGAAACAAAAAACAAATGCTAGAGCTATCCATTTCAGTCATATCTATATTATATGAAAGCGAAATTTTGATCAATGCCCAAACCAAATTACAGCTCCTAGAAGCTTCAAATTCTGTATGTATTCCCTTTTTTTGGACAGGGGATTTTTGAAATACTTAAAGAGTTTTGTCCTACAGATATTCAAAGTTAATGTGCTTGTTTATGGTTATACAGTAGAACCTCACTAATTTGAACCTTGATAATTCGAAAACCTCTACAATTAGGCTAGAAAATTTTGTCTGTTCCCTTCCAAAAACCTCAAATATTCTAAAAATAATGCACTGATAATTCAAAATGTTTCACGCATAATGTTGCCTCTGAAATTCAAATATTTCTCTCCTCAAGCCTCCAGCTTTCAAATTTTGTTGCTATAATTCGAAACACTATCTCTTAAATTCGAAGTTACCCTCTACAGTTCGAACTTAGACCACCGTTAAGCCTCTGAAAATCGAAATATGCACAAAGAATAAAACCTGTTGAATCATGTGCCACTGCAATCCTGCACTCAGAATCCTTAGGTGAGTTTTTTTTGCAAATGTAACATGCTTGTTAACAGACCGACCTCCATGATTTGAATTTAATTTGTAATGACCTCTATAATTCAAACCCTCAATATTTCAAACTTCTTATATCCTAGTTCAAAGTAAATTGTCTGTACCCTAAAGTACCCTGAATTTTGAATAAGTGAGGTTATCTATTGTAATTTGTTTTGTCTTCTGTTTTGACATTTGACTGCTACTTAATGTAGACTAAAGATCGCCGAATGATCAATATTTATGAGAAAATATTTGGGTTTAGCTTTTATTCAATGCCCCAATAAAACATTTGACTGCAATTGTGTACATTTAGTTCTTATTCCGTAACCAACTTGGCAATTCATAAGACCCATGATAATTTGTTTAAAATTTGAAAATTTTTCTTAATCTATCAAAAACTATAGTAAATTACAATGGGTTTAAGCATATCTAGAGAAAAGTATTTTTCCAACTGTATGTGCTTATATTTTTGCTACATTGTCCACAGGCTGGAAAAAAGGGATCACAAAAATCATGCTTGCCTTGTTATAATATAGATCAACAGCTGTTTAATGCAGAAATACTCAGCAAAGCTGGCTACCATCAGCTCTTTTACAACAGTAAAAAGGATTAGAATCAGACGAAGAGTATGAGCGCTTGTATTAATCAACATACACGTAAACTACGGAGAGTTTGTGGGTTACCTTGTTACTGACAGTTATTGTGTTGAAAGTTGTGAATGCTTTGTGTGAACTGGCATTAAGTTTCAAAATGAGTGGGTGTAAAAGTAACATGTCGTGCAGTCTTGATGCGCTGTTTGTAGCATCAATATACAGCAGGCACTAAGTTTACTGTCGCTTTTCAGCGATATCAAAATGACCTCGGATTATCTGGATTTTTGCTATCCGGATCAATGTTCCCCCACATTAATTTGGTTAATCGGAGGTGTACTATATTGGAATTGTGCTGACACTGTCCTACTTTCAATCCTCTTCAGGTTTGAAAGCTCCATATCCTTAAGAAGCCAGAACAGGTTTGAAAAGGCAGGAATAATAGCACACATCTACCATAGATACCCTTTTATGCAGTCGACTCTCAAAAACTCAAAATGCCACAGTATCACAATTTTTCTTTGGGTTTCATATAGTTAGCCTTAGGCATAGTTTGAGTAGCCTAATAGAGGTAATGCTTACTTAATTTCGACTTACAGAGGTAATTTGAACTACAATTTGAGATATAGGAATAAAACAGTTGAAAATTTGTGTCAAAGAGATGAAGAACCGTGATGGTGCAACAAATATGACTCACTGACACATTTTGACCTATACGCCCAGGTTTCGACTTACAGAGGTCCGTTTAGAAACTTCGAGATATAGATGTAAATTCTGACTTGAGAGGTAAAGTAGAAATGGAATTTGACTTATCTACTAAACTTTGAGCAATTTTCATGTTGATTTGACTTACAGAGGTAAACTATAACCTTAAGATAACAGTAAGTTATGCATTGTTTTTATTTTGTCTTTGACAGGATTTTCCTAAGAGATTGAAAATAATTCAAGTTAATGAGGATCTCGAGTTATCGAGAGTTAACTGTTTATGCTTGAGCTGCTACCATGCTGGTAGGCGAGCCTACTAAGTCCAATATCCGTAACACCCTGGATGATATGCTTCAAACATTTTTCATGAATACTATTTTCAGGGCCGTTTTGTCCACTTTTACAAAAAAAATTTATTAAACTGACGTTTGCATCATTTTTTTCAACAAGGGCATATACCATTCTCTAAACGAAATTGGGTTTGTTATGTGATAATTAAACTTTTTTATATAACTTATTTTGAGATATTTTGCATTTGATCCTTTGACTATATGGTACTATAGCAGCATTGGAGGCATGAGCGACCAATGACCAGTTGCAACCATTCTGACTAGCGAATACAGCACTAGAACCTCTGAGCTAAGTTATACATCCTAACAAATCCCTTGCAAGACAACCAACACATAAGCTAAACTAAAACTATTGCCTTGCTTTTACTTATTGGATTAAAATGTATACTTACTAGTTTTCGGAGCCAAAGAAATAAATACAGTGTGAAGCCTTTTTACTAGCTGGTCTCTTTAAATCTTTGGGAGGGTTGGAGACCTGGAAAAAACAGAACACTGTAGCCTAATTATGCTTTTTTTAATTAACACAGGTTTTTAACCACTTCATAAAATGTTAACATAAAAGACTGAATTGACAGGCCTATTGGAACTGACAACTTAATAATAACTGAATGGTTAACTCGTAAAAATTCAGTAAATTTTGATAACAATCCTGGTACCCTGCAAAAATACATACAAACCTGCACATAAGTGCGCACGGACAATAGAGTCCGTCAGAAAAATAGTGATGGTTAATCAAGTTTTACTGAAAAATCATCCTCCCTCAACTGATATTTTGATTATCCATATTTATGATGTTATTCTTTCTTTCCTTATCAAACTGTTGGCTAACTCTTTTCATTCGGTCAGTTCACCAAAATCAACTGTAAATTTGAACGATGGCCAAGAAAAAATTACTGGATGTAAATAAAAAACATCTTACAACACTTAAAAATGTATTTACACTTATACTGTATCTACATACAAGATGGTAAATATATAAAAGGTGGAAATTATATTTACCATCTTGTACATAAATACAGTATAAGTGTAAATACATAAGTGTTATAAGACGTTTTTTATTTACATCCAGAGAATACAACAACACGTATCATGCTAATCAAGAAGTTATTTAGAAAAAATTAATACTTGAGGTTCTTCTGGACAAACATAACACATGCAGACTATGTACAGTGTCATTAGACAACCAATGGGTGCCTATCGGGAACTCGACATAGCCCCCACTACCACGAAATATGACCACTAACTATTCAACTTGTCAGCCGACATGTCAACCAACAGGTGAGGCTTTGTTGCTAGTCAGTTACCAATTCTAGTCTGAGATTAGCTGCAAGTGATATTGTTTTATTTGGAGGGATAATTTGCCATGATGAAGAGATTCGTTCCTCGACTCTTCGATAAAGAAAGTGAGCAGGGTCGAAAGCGTGGTTGAGAGAATGTCACAGGTCCTCGCAATGCCATAATTTAAGAGACTTTAATTTAAGCCAAAGGGCTTGATAAATAATTTGATAATGAACATATAAAATATTTTTAATTTTGTTTTTTGCAAAAAGTTATTGAAAAAAATACACTGAGGTTATGTCAGAGATAAAGTTAGTGCAGAGGAATGGTTGTTGGCAAGATTAAGATTTGCAGGACAGGAAGAGTGTTATTCCCTCCTTAGTAGTAGAACTTAGCTCCTCAACATGAACATTTATTAAGTAATTTACTTAGCAACAATGTGAATACTAGGTACATATATAATTTTAAAATGTTATCTTTTCGTATTTGATTATCCGAATATTCAGTTATCCGAACACCCCTTGTCCCCAATTAGTTCGGATGATCGGCGCTCTACTGTAACCCATTTCTGCCCACTGTAGACATTTGTAGACACTGACTTAAAATTTTTATCACGGATACAATTTAGCATTTGAAACAAAGAGTACTTTATTTTTATCTATTGGTATCCCTGCTAAGCAGCTACAGTGTTTGCCACCATTTTGTAATATACATGTGAGTAGGAAATTTGAGATTAAGAACCTCTGCAAGACAAGCCATGTCATATTTTGAATCCGAAGTGTTATTACTATTAATATTTTAATTTTTTATTGAATATACAATTGTTTAGATATATTTAGGAACTACTACAATAAATACAATCGTAGCTTAGTTTATTTTCTTACAAGAACATAGTTTTATTCCTTTGCAAAAACTGATGTTGACAAATGTCGACAGTGGTCACGAGCTGTCACAGGTCCATTATTGTCAGAGGCTATGTTATTTATTATCATTTGCTATGTAGTATGGAGTTACACGGCAAAAACACCATAGATCGACCTACAGCAGGACGTTTGAGCTCAAAAGAGCTCCAGTTGTGTACCAGCTGATGTCCGTTATAGCGGAAAACACTTCTTGGACACTGTGGAGAAGCAAGTCTGATGTACCGATGTACCCATTGTGGAAAGGCTACAAGAAAAATCTGCGGTACATGTCGAGTTGGTTGCCATGTTCTGTGTAACAAAACATTTTACTCGCTGTGACCCATTGTGAAAACTCTGCACAGATTTTTGGGTAAAAATATTACGGAACCTTTACGGGAATTCATGGAAGAGACTTTTATTATGGTTTTACTTTAGATTTGTTTAAAATATTTTATATTCCAGTAATTATTTTTGAAAGTTGCTGATGATATCTTATCACATTTATCAAATGTTTTACTTATTGGCCGTTTTGACTGCATTTTTATGGTCTAATTTACTATCAAGTTTTACTATCGACTTGTATAACTAAAAACACTGTGTAGTATACATTTTTTACTATTACATAAAAATGTTCCCATAGTAGTTGATTGTAACTTATCTCATTTACAAACTTTTTTAGGTAATGTCCTTTTACCTGACTTTTTATTGCGGTATTTACTATATCTTTACACCTAAACTTGTGAAACCTTATGTGTTTCCTACCAATATATACTTTTTGTTTTTGTGTTTTTTCACTTCTTTTGTTTAGTTTGTCATTTTATATATTTAGAAGTATAATAGGTCATATTTATGTTAACAATCACAAACCTGATGACGCTCGCTGTCGGCTGTATCGTCACTTACACACTGTACCCGTTCGTGCCCACAGTCGACATATGTCGACATGCCATAATTTATAAAAAATTAGTAGAAAAAATTAAAAACCATCAAAATCTGTGTTTTTGTACCATTAACAACAAAATACTAAGCAGTAAACTAAATCCAAGAAAAAAAATTCATTTGGGCATAAATGGGTTAAGGCAGTGTTATTGATACACTGCAAAAATTCATGTTAACTTACTTAGTTGCACAGTGGTTTGGGGGTTTGATACGCATGTTTAGTGAAGAAGAGGCTTCAAATCCCACTATGTACTGAGTGTAGGGAAGCACAGTCTAAATTATTCTTTAGTCGCCGAGTGTGACACACTTAATCTGAACTAAACCTAGTTAAAGTGCCTAAAATAAATGGAAATTAATTTTTATATTTGTGAATGACATACTCTGACAAATATAGGTATGAATATTGCATTAAGAAATTAAGCTAACAATTCTGAAAGAACCAGAAAGTGGTGGTTTTACTAGAAGAAGGGTCCTAACCTCCTTTCTTCCTTCATATTATTTCAAGGTTATGTGACACTAAAGGGGCTGTAATTTTTGTTGTGTAACTTTGTTTTCAATACAACGCTATTTCTAAATTAATTATGAGATTTGCTTTTATAAAAATAACTTTTATGACAATTAACAAAGTACTATTTTAAAATTTAAACCTTAGACAAGTTAGGACTACTTACTCGGCCTGGCCATGGCGGGAAACCTTTCATCTTGGCCCTGCAAGCAAAAACAATTTATTATACACTGATAAAATGGTATTATTTGCACATTTATAATTCTAATATTTTAAAATGTTATAACTTGGAATGTCATGTAAACTTACCAAACCAAATCACCAATTTTGTAAACGTCCGGCATAGCTCCTGCTTCAACGACAACCGCTCCTCAACTAAACAAATTGAACTGAAGTTACAGCTGAAACAGAAACAGCTCAACGCAGCTTGCAATTGTTGAAAACAGTTGATTGGTGGAGCTGTGAAGCTTCCTAAATTCAACTACTAAACTCAACTCAATTTACCAACATGAGTTTGTAATTTTTTAAAAACGTTCATTAGACCACAAGTACAGTAAATTTCACACGGGATTTGATTTAGGGATAAATCAGGAACTATAACGGTAAAAATAAATGCCTTTTCAATTATTTATGTCCGATTTGGTTGTGAATTTGAGTATTGCTTCATTGCTTCGAATTCATTACGTATAATGGCAAAACGACAAAGAGTAAAATTTTTTTTTGTATGGGTTGATAGTGTACGACATCAAAGAGGCTAAGCATAAAATAAAAACATCCAAAAGGCTAGGGTCTTAATGGAGGTGTCACTGTAGTACATTTGTCGATGAAAAAGCGGCCCTTGTCAGGTTAGCAATACGAGGGTGACTCTAGTGACTCATTCTTTGAGAGAGAATTTACAACTATTCCAATCCAATCTTATGAAAACGAGAATATAAGCGTCATTTTTGTAAAGAAAAATAACACCGCTTTAGATGTCTATGTATTTTCTTTAGTCTCCGCTTGTGGTTTCATTTTAAAAATCGTTTTCAAGGGGATGTTTCAAAACGTCCAGGTTCATACTCATACGCCTAATGACGGATTCCATGCCCTATCAGCGAGGTCAACGGAATGACGACGAAGGGAAAAGGTAAAAATGTTAGGATCGGTAAGTTTCAAAACGTCCAGGTTCATCAGACCCAGGTTCTTTATTTTTTTTAATTAACGCTTAGGTTCGTTATTATAAATGTTTCAAACCTTCTAGATTTAAAAATAGTCCAGATTGACATTTATCAAAAGTAAAAGCAATTTCATAAAGTCCAGGTTGCTTATTTTAAATTGGCTTTTTTAACGTCCAGATTTCAAAACATCAGAATCAGAATCAGAATATCCTCTTCTCCACGTCCTTGTAAAGAAGGTGCTGGAGGCGTCAATAGTGTCCCGCCATCTGCGACGGGTCCACTTTAGGGTAGGTTGGGTTAGGCCAGTAATCGAGGGTTAGGTTAGGTTAGGCCAGGCTAGGCTAGGTTAAGTTATTGTGAGGAAATCATCTAATTTATAGAAGCATGCATTTATCAAATATGTTTTCAAAACTTGTTTAAATTTGGAAAGCTGTGAAATGTTTCTGATGTGCTGTGGTAAAGATTGAAATAGTTTTATTCCACTGTAGTTTGGTTTGGTTTCAAAAAGTGTTAATCTGTGTTGCTGTGAGAACTGGTTATTGTATCTGGTGTTGTAGTTATGGCAAGGAGTGACTGTGTGAAGGTTTTGTTTTTTTGTGTATATGACTGCTTCTTGGATGTAAAGAGATGGAACAGTGAGAATACCGAGTTCGATAAAAGCCTCTCTACAGCTGGCATCGGGAGGCAATCTCAATATGGCACGAATGGCCTTTTTTTGCCAAACAAAGATTTTTTGAAGGTGGCATTTTCTTGCCCCCCACAGCAAGATAGAGTAGGCTATGTGAGATTGGATGTGACTATGGTAAACTGTCTTGAGAAGTGGAATGTTACTAAGCCCATTGAACCGCCTTAACATAAAAACACCCTGAGCCATCTTTTTTTCAAGAGCGTCAATTTGACTTCCCCAATTTAGCCCCTCATCCAATTTCACCCCAAGGAAGCTAACCGAGTCAACCTCCTCAAGCTGATCCTCATCTATAAAAACTTGAGGCGTTGCCTTTAATTTTTGCTTTTTTTGAATTGTTTGGATGCACATGTAATTTGTTTTGGTTGTGTTGATTCCCAGTCTGTTGTCTGAAAAAAATTGGGAAAGCTCGTTGACCTTAGTGAAAGTGTCAATCTCGAGCTGGTCGATTTTTTTATTTTTGGTGAAAAGAGTTGTATCATCTGCATAGATGAACAAGTTTTCCTTTGGGATTGAGTTTTCAATGTCGTTAATATAGACGAGGAATAGGATTGGTCCAAGAATCGATCCTTGCGGAACTCCGCTATGGATCGGTTTTGGTTCTGATTTGAAAGTTTGAATTTTAAATTTTGATTCATGGTTGACTTGTGTCATCTGTAGTCTGTCTGTCATGTATGAGATCAACCATTTGCTAGCAGCGTCTCGGACTCCTAGGGAGGCCAGTTTCTCTGCCAGGAGTTGGTGATCGACACAGTCAAAGGCCTTGGAGAGATCGGCAAAGCATCCAATTACCGTCTCTCCAGCCTCAAGCGAGTCGATACACTGATTCACAAATTCGGTTAATGCCAATTTGGTGGACCTGTTTGATCGAAATCCAAATTGCCTTGGGCAAAGGAGATTGTGTCGTTCCAAGTAATCAATGATTTGATTACAGGCGACTTTTTCTAACAGCTTGGCCACTGACATGCAGGTTATACATACATACTCATCCTCTTCTTCACAGGCCGTCATCACTAGACATTTTAAAATAGCTAGTATATTTTCATATGTTTTATTTATCTCATCGATTGCAACCTGTACATTTGAAACTGCTATTAATAATAATTTACAATGACGAACCTGGACGTTATAAGAACGCTTTTTCTTAATAATTTAATAATAATGAGCTTGGACGTCCTGCCCCTGAACGTTTTTAAATATAACCTTTTTGAAAAGGGTCTCTTATCATATATAATTATTGTAGCATTTGTACAAGCAAACATAAAATATATATTCTGCTGGGTATATTTTATCTATGGTACAAGTTAATTAATTATTTGTTTAGGTTCTGTTGGCAAGACTAAGCTGCAGATGTGTTTGTTTTCACCTAATTTCAGTTTTCTGTCTGTCAGAAAACATACCTCTTTGTTTTGCCAATTAATTGTTTATTGTTAGTATTTTTAATATTAGCATTTAGACAGTAATATAATAAATCATGAGCTTATACCTTTTTTTAGTACCTCTGATCTTTGGATTAATAAATAAAGGTAAGAATATATAAGAATCTAAATCTACTTTTTCATTAAACCCATTGTGGGCGGGGCATTGTTGATGCAGTCCAAACTTAAAATGAGAAATAAATAATCTAATGTGAAGCTTTATTGTTTGTTCAATTATTACATCAGTTAGTTTAAGGGAATTTGATTGCTTCTAAGAAATCCTTTGTTACAAACCTGGGTTGCTCCTAGAAAATCCCTTGATACTAACTTAGGTATGATATGTAATGTGTGCCTCCTCCTCTAAAAAGGTTAACTTATTAAAATGCAGATTAGAGTTATTAAGATTATTATTACTCATGGTTTTAGCTCCAGAGCAGCGAGATCAAAACATAAGAGAATTGCAAAAACCATCAGAGTGAACTAAAATGACATGTCTAAAACATGGTAGTATTGTGACACCATGCTCAGGCTCAGCTGAATAATAGCAGTGAAGATCATTGTCAACCAGTTGGCTTTGTCAAGAAATAAAAAAAAAAACACCAACACAATTACACTTTAATATAAAACAAAAAAAACATAGAATGTAAACTGCAGGCCTGTAAAACAAAGTAGCCGAAGATTTTGCACAGGCGGTCATAGTCATAGTCATAGTCACTTTATTGAGCATTTAGACAAGTACATGCATATGCCAAGTCAATACAAATACAAATAAATACATAAAAATAACGGTTCTTCTATGACAAAAAATTTACATATTACATAAGGGTCTTATCACACATAAAATCGTTTACACTATAGTAAGCCTTGCCAACTAGCAGCTTTTTCAAGTCTCTCCTAAATTTAATAGGGTTTGATTCGTTTTTCAGGAGGTCAGGCAGGTTATTGAACATTTTAATGGCAGAAAAATATAGGTGGTTTTCAAAGAATGATGTTGTATGTCGGGGGATATTTAAAACGCCCTTTGGTTTGCTCCTTGAGTTGTAAGAATGTACTGGTATAGAGTCATTAAAGATAGAGAAGTTCTGTCGGAGAAAAGAAAGTGTTTCCAGGATATAAATTGAGGGGAATGTTAATAACTTGTTGGCCTTGAATAAATCTTTGCATGAATCGAGTTTTGGGACTTTAAATATAACCCTAACAGCCTTTTTTTGCAATCGAAATACCGCCTTTGATCGAGTCGTTTCTGACCCCCATATTGCAACAGCATATGTCATGTATGGATGGATGATTCCATAGTAAGCTGTAAGAAGCAGGAAGGGAGAATCAAAATCTCTAAGTCTTCTGAGAATAAAAATTCCTTGGCTTAACTTTCTGCAGACAAGATGAATATGTGATTCAAAGGTTAACTTTGAGTCAACCATCACTCCAAGAAAGCGAGCATCGGTTTCGGACTCAACCAACTCATTGCCCAGATAAATACTAAGTGGAATGTCATTTGGATGGTCTCTAATATTAAAATCTAGGAGAGCAGTCTTGGAAATATTCTGTTCCAAGCGGTTTTCTTTTCACAGTCCAACCGCATTAACGGCTGGACCGATTTTAACGTTTGAGGTATCAAATTAAAGGGAATTTTATGTAGCGGTAGGGGACAAATTCTTTAGGTGGGAATATCCTTAGCGCTGGTGCAATGAATCAGAATCAGAACTTTATTATCATCAGGCACAGTGTTTAAGACATCAAAATAATTTAACACATAACAATTTAGAAAATCTAGTAGCCTATCATGAGCTTAAATCAGGGCCTAAATGGAAAATAGGGTTAGGCTTGGCTAACTTTTAAATAATGTTCAAATGATTTCAGGTGAATGTTTTGGAATTGGATCAACATTATATTGCTATCAATGTATCTCGACACATCCTGGCTGCCAGCCATTTAACTGGTGGTGGCATTGGAGCCAGGCTTGCCCTGAGGAGGATGACACTTGTGTTAAAATTATCGAGAGAAAAGGAGGTAAGCTAGGAAAAAATCCTTTTCCAGGGTTACTGTTCATAAAAAAATACTAAGTCTAACTCATTTGATAGGTCACAAAATTGCATTTCTCTTGACAAGCCCTTAAAAATGAGAGGTAACTCGATAGGGGTTTACAATTGAAAATTTGGAGTTACCCCCAACAGTAGGCCTACCCCATTTTTGGGCAGAGTTAAAGTTGTGACTTATAATGGTGTTCTGAGTTTGGTTTGCCCACTATAACCTGTTTCATAGGTAATGTAAGATATGGTAACCATTCTAAAAACTAGTTTACTCATCCGAAACTTTGAGATGGCTGCCATTTTGGTAAGGTGTAATTTTGACCTCAGATTTACGCTTTTGTACTTTGGATAATAACTTTTTCAAAATAAAGGGTCAATCAATAGGGTTTTTCTTTAAAAATTTTTGAGCTGTCCCCAAAGAAGCTCATTTTGACAGTGGGGAAAAAGTTGTGCTGCTGATAAAAAAGTGGAGTTTTTTTTCTTTTAAAGGTATGTCGAGTTTGCGTAGAGGTTATCCACACTTTTGCCAAACCCTGTCTGTACACAAAATAAACAACATCCAAAATCTATAGGCCCTATTAGCCTACTAAACTAAAACATTGCCCAAATACCTTAAAAAACAGAGTGTGCGTCAAAACAGCCACCTGACCAGTAAACATTGCTCATTATGGGACCCTATCACCCCCTAGGGGACCCCCTGGCACCCTATCCTTAGTTGCTCTCAGAGTCCCTGTGAGGATAGTCTTACAATCCTTCATCTATGATGTATGATAGTCACATGGTACTACAATCATGAATCTCACCTTGTCTCAACTTTTGATATATTTCATGTGGAGACAAAGAAATTAATCTTTTAGTTTTCCAATGGCACAGAATTGGGATCATGGAATATCTCAGGCTCTATTAATTATTTTTCAAAAAACACTTGATAAAAGTATGTAAACAATCATAATGTTATAAGTGCAAATTGGATTCCCCAAAGCTTATAGCACTATCAAGCTTATTTGAATAATTGCCGTATAATTGGGAGCACACTTGAGAGCAGCTCCCAAGGAAACTCCACAAGGTCCAATGCAGTCATGCTTCTTCCTCCTCCACAAATAGATTCATCCTGCATTGCAAGTGAGGCAGAGCAGCATGCTCCTATTATTGGGATTGCGAAATAAGGTGGGCAGCAAAAACTGTAAGCTCATCAAATCGTTTATTAAACTTCAGCTGAAATGGCTAAATGAAATGTTTTTGTTGAACTGTCAAAACTTTGTACTTTTATTTATGGTCAAATATAATTGAACTACCCAAACAAATAATAAACAATAATTTTGTAGCAGCGCCCTCTCACCTGCTAATGCTCATGATAGTAGTGTTCTGGTTCTATCTACTACACTGTTGTGACACTCTTCACTGTAACTCATTACTTTCCTTTTAAAATTACTGGGGATAGTTGAGTTATTTCTGCGTTATTATAAAGAATAATGTAATAGGTCGGATCTATTTATGTCTTTATAGGGTATTCATCCTATATGCAAGGACATCTCACAAAGACAGTATTTGAGTATTTTGATTAACATTTTTATGGTTTGCAATCTGTTGGGCAGTTTTCTGCTAGTGTGTGATCTGACTAACAGGAGAAGACAAGAGGTCCTCAAGGCACCCTGTAAACTATGACATTTTTCCTTCATTCAGAACATTTCACAACTACGTGTTTTGACCAGGCCAACTTAATAATAATTCTTTAAATTATTATATTGTTGCAGGCAATGAGATAATCACTCGCAACTGCCTGAGCTCCCTGCGAGCCATCCGCACGGACATTCCGGCCGACCACTACGAGGGCTGTCGCCGCGCTGCCACGGACGTCAAATTGGCTCATTACGTCAATAACACCATCAAAGAACTCGACATCAAGCGGTAAATATCAGAATCAGAATAATTTTATTCATTGAATTATATACAAACTATATACAAAACAAAGAATGGCGTCAACTTAAAAACTAAACAAAGATACAATTTAAATAAAATATTTACAAAAAATACTAAATAGTATCTGAAAAGTTACAGCTCATCAAAACAGTAAAGGGCCTTATCAATTAAATATAATTTTGAAGCCTTCTTAAATTTATGTATATCAGGAAGTAAACGTATTTCAGCTGGAATTTTGTACAAAAATTTTATGCCTGCAAAAGTTGTTTTTTTTTTGTTGGGAAATCTAGCCTATGTTTTTGAATGGCAAACATGTTCCTATTTCTTGTCTGATACTGATGTGTATCGCCTAATTTTGGTAATTCGGTTTGATAATTTTTAACCATCATGATTGTTTCTAAAACATATAAACCGTAAACTGTTAAAATACCCAATTTAGGAAAAAGATTTTTGACTGAAATATCAGAATTCAAATTGAAAATTATTCTTATTGCCTTTTTTGAAGAAGTAAAATTTTGTTCAAGTTGGTAGAATTAGTCCCTCCATACATTACTATGCTAAAATTGATATGGGAATGAATGTGTGCAAAGTATAAAGTTTTTAATGTTTCAATTTGACAGTAATATGACATTACCTTTAGAATATACAAACCAGAAGATATACGCTTAGCTAAAAAGTTTGTATGACTATCCCATGATAAATTTTCATCCAAATGAACTCCTAAGAATTTTGTGGATTCAATTTAATTTAATTTAATTTTGTTCACTTCTATCTCTACTTCAGGTTTAGTTTTATTTTGTTTTGTCTGAAAAGTCATAAAATTTGTTTTATCTAAGTTTAATAGAAGATTATTATTTTATTATTCAAAAACTCTTTTAAATTACTCAGATTTGAAATGGCCTGTGATTCAATTTCCTTCAAATTTTGTCCACTTACAATCAAATTGGAGTCATCAGCATATAAACACAATTTACTGTTTAAATGATTAATAACAGAAGGGAGACCTTTGATGTAGCATAAGAAGAGTATAGGGCCAAGAATTGAACCCTGTGGTACGCCGTATTTAAGCGGTTTTAGACTCGATCTGATACTAATTAACTGGTTGTGTTCATTGATGTAAGGAATTTCAACGTACTGGTTCCGATTTTGCAAATAAGACTCAAACCACTTTAGAGCATAACCATTAATACCTAAGCTGAATAGAATTCCAAGTAATGTTTCATGATAATACTGTCAAATGCTTTTGTAAGATCCATGGAAATACCAATTACATGTTCGCCCCGATCTATAGCATCAATAATAGATTCAATTAACTCTATTATTGATCAACAATTTTATTGATTGATTGCTTCAATTAGCTCTATTATTGTTAACTCTATTATTGATACATATTAATACATGTTTGAATATAAATAGTCTTTTGTAAAATAAAATATGGTAGATGGTTTTTACTTTGAAAGGGTCTGATTAATTTTGGCAAAAACTAATGACTTAGCTTGGTATTGGACTGATTTATTTTGATCACTTTTATGATAAATTTTTATAAAATTAAAAAATATTTGGCCTTTATTGGATTTTTGTGTGTTTCAACACCAGTGGCATTTTTTAACGTTTTGATCGGGAACGGTCCAAACCCGGGTCTTGTTTGTTACTATCTAACGGCTACCTTTTTTTTAGATAGCATCATTAATTCATAGCCCAATGACAAATGACAACTGGACCCAGTAAGCTTTTCTAACTTAAATTACAAAACAAGGACACTCCTAAGAAGTGGAGAGGCAAGAATATGTTTATGGCGCTTCCAATTATGGTACTGTATTTTTACGGACTCACCTCAGGCTTCAACTCTTTGTTTTAATTGTTGCAGAGACTATTACGATGAGGTGACTTGGTGTTTCTGCTATTTTGATAACCGCTGCAACAGTGCTGCCACTAAAACCCTATCCTTAGTTGCTCTTGGGGTCTTTGCGTGGATAGCCTTACAATCCTACATCTATGTATGATAGTCACATAGTACTACGATCAGGAATCTCACCCTTCTTGCCTCTACTTTTGAAATATTTCATGTAGAGACAAAGAAATTAATCTTTTAGTTTTCCAATGCCACAGCCACAGATGAAGAACTATACAGATTGGCAATCTAATGGATTTTTTCATGTCTGTTTTTTTGGCGGTGTCAAGTTTGTCAGGCCTTATTGGAGTGGTATCAAGGATGGTTTCGTCAATACCAAATCTTTAGGTCCTAAGGAACAGATGTGGCGAGTAATAAATTTTATACCAGTACAATTTTGGCAGCATAATAGCCCAACAAACTTGACACCGCTAGAAAAAACGGACACGAAAAAATGCATTAGGTTGCCAATCTGTATGGTTCTTCATTTGTGCCACGGCATTGGAATCATGGACTGTCCCAGGTCCTATTAATTATTGTTTTAAAATAATTTGACAAAGGTATATAAACAAATCATAATGTTAGTGCAAATCGGATTCCCCAATGCTTATAGCAATACCAAGCTTCTTTGAATACTTTCCGTACATGCTTTTTATAATTTCTTGAATATGTACACACAGTAGAATCTCACAAACTCGACTCCAGGCAACTTGGCACTCTGGATAGCTCAACACCTTCATTTCACCTTCACCTTTATTTTTTGCACCTAATTTTTAGCATCAAGGAAAATATAGTTTGAAACCTATTTCCATTTCAAGTCATCAATTATGTTAAGCAGTTATTTTATATTCAAATATACCTTTATTCAGAACTTTAAAGAGTTTAAGTAGTATAAACCAATAGACAATTTAAAGCTATTTCTTTGATTTTCTTCATCGCCCACAGAGTATTTTGGAATAGTCAATATTCCCCAGACCCGCAGGGACAAAGTCTATATTCAGTTGGGTTTCTGAGACTCTAATGTGTTTTGAATGTCTAGATTTCAAAATATTTAATTATAAATATAATTATAGACACAAAAGTAATTTTGTAATGCACTTAAGTATCTTGATCAAATGTATACTTCTATGTAGCTTGAGAAGTTTAGCATGGCTTTGAAAAGCATGCTAACTGAAACCTGTGTTAAACTTGTCAAGATCAGCTTATGTTCTTGGTTCCATTTAATACTCATTTGTTTTTATCGTATTGTGACCATCAGACACCCTCACACAGAAAATTGTTTTTAACTAGTATGATGATAGAAAATGTTCATGTTCTATTTTGACTTTGCCGTATCACACATTGACATAAGCAATGTTATTTCAGTGCCATCTGAAGAGCAGTGCTTACCCTCTCAATCGTGCTCACAAGTTGAAACTGACATGTATGTCCATGTAGTGTGAATATTAATAAGATTTTCACTCATTTCAACATTTTTGAATATGTAAAAATGTAAGTTTATAAATAGAAAACCTAATTTGTTTTTGGGAAAACCAAAATAAACTAATATGTATGTTGCTCAGGTTTATATGTTTAGGCCTGTATTTTGTCAAATATTACAATTTTCCCTGTTATGCTTGTTTTTGTGAGAGTTAACTATTTATTTTTATTGTATGGGGACAACAATTTTAATTTCCCCAATATTGAACACTTGAGTCAAAACTCAGTTTATTGAAGTGCCTCTATTTGTGTCACTAAGTGTTATGGTCTAACTTTGTTGATGTGCCGAAGAAAAATCTTAAATATTGTGTAATTTGATCAAATATTTTGAGCAAAGTAAATTGAAAACATTCCACCAGGATAGCTTCATTGTATATAACACTAATGCTGTGCCTTATTTGTACAAATGAATGTTTTTTGTAACGTTTTAAGAATTAAGTAAGAAAATGAACAAAATATTGTTTGTAAATTGTCAATTTTTTAACCCTTTTAGTGCCAGGATCTCGTAGCGAGACGCGCACACTAACTACCGCTAGTGCCGGGATCTCTTAGCGAGATCCTGTCTCTAACTGCATAGTATGCCAGGATCTCGTAGCGAGACGTTTACATTTTTATACATATAAAATATATTTTTTCGTTTTTACTGGCTGGAATTTGTGCCAAATGCCTTTCTATAGTCAAATCTTTCGTTTCATGTGACTTTTCTCCTGAACTGTCTTTACGGTTAGCTGAAATGACATACTGAAATGCAAACAGCTGTTGGCAGACAAATAACCATGCATTTCATATGGCGGTGATGCAACTTCGATTGTGTAATTTTTAGGCTATGTTTTTGTTTTACCTATAGGGTTATAATTGAAATATAGTTTGTATTTTGTTATTGTGGATCTTTTTAAATGTTAAATGAGCCTACATATGCAATAGGGATCCAAACCACTGCATAGTCAAACTGAGAAAAACGAGGTTAAATTTTCTACTTCATTATTAATTCCTGTCTAATTTTAACGTTATAAATTTGCATTGTATGTATAAAAGTGACTCTCCTCTGTTTATAAATGATAGGTTTAATGTCAAAGTCCATATATTCCCTTTGTTATTAATTGTTTTGTGGCTTGGATCCTTTTTGAATAAAGACGTTTAGGGCATACATTGTTTAGAGGGTCCAAGCCACAGGTGTTGTGTTGTGTCATTTTTCAGGTGATTTTGCAAACAAGATCCAGTCAACTGAAACCAAAAAACAAGAAACAAGCTACAAATACAAAAAATAAGTTACAAACAAACTCAATAATCTTCTTATGTCATTCACTAGTTATTTGTAATTTACTCTTGTCCTTGTAATTGTAAGTAATAACTAGGTAATCTCTCATAGAACAAGCCATTGGATCCTTATTGCTAAAACTGAAAGTATCGTTACAGATATGTGGGTTGGTTCCAAGCAAGATTTTACTGCTTAAATAAGCTAATTTTGGTCAGATCTTTTTTGCATAAAATAAATCAATGTTTCTTTTATTTGGAAGTTACCAAAACACAACATTTTAATATTTGTGGGTTGGATCCCTATTGCATATGTAGGCTCAAATGATGTTTCTAGTGTAAATATGGAATACGAATACTGTATTAAGTAGGTTGCTTAGTGACGTTGTTCAACTCTGCATTGTTGCAAGGTTATCGTTTTATTTTGTTAATTCATAACCTATTACAGTAAATTGATGTTTTATACATGGTTTTTAATTGTTTTTTAACGTAGTTTCACATAAAACTAATAAAAATTGCATCAGAGTAAAATCTAAATATGTTTTTTTAGTGTAAACATAAAAAATTAGTATGATGCAAAAGTTTTTTTTTTTAATTTATTAACATTTATTTTTACCAGAAACTTGAAATTTGTCTTTCTTCTTGTCATTTATAAATAGTAGAGGTATTTAGAAACAAATAAAAAAAGATTTGTTAAAAAAGGCCTGGCACTTCTTGCAGGTAACAATGAAAAAATGTCCGGCACTTCTTGCACCTACATTAAATTTTTTTCCGGCACTAAAAGGGTTAATAATTTCTTGATTAGCATGATGCGTGTTGTTATATTTACTTTACTGGATGTAAATAAAAAACGTCTTGCAACACTTAAAATATGTTTACACTAATTCTGTATTTACATACAAGACGGTAAATATACACAAATGGTGGAAAATGGCGATTGATATCGATTGGTCACACCAATCATCACCCCAATGAGAGACTCCCTGATAATGGTTGGTGAGACCAATCGAAATCGATCGCCATTTTCCACCATTTGTGTATATTTACCATCTTGTATGTAAATACAGTATTAGTGTAAATATATTTTTGGGTGTTGTAAGACGTTTTTTATTTACATTCAGTAATGTTTTTATTGACAATCTTATTTAGCTATTAGGTTTGAATATTTTGCGGCAATATTTAGACTTGTACAATGTGTTGTAGTTATTTTTTACTTAGGTTTAAAGTTGTGATATTGAGATAACATGTTCAATGTAGGTAGTTACATTGTTACCAAGTTATAAAATAGACGTTCAAGAATGTTTCATGTTCAAACATGTCAGCAGCATTGGACATGTTATCCTTCACATTTTAAAATATTCATACTTTTTTATTGCCCTTTTAACTATTTTTAAGATATACTTGAAACGTCAGTGAAAAGGACATATTAGGTTTATTGTTAGGTAAAATCTGAGGTAATAAATATATGATATTCAGGAGCAAATGTAGCTTTTATATTAATTTTTGTATAAATTTGAACTTTAGAATTTCAATTTTGAAGAATTATTTATGAAACCATTCCGTGTAAATCAAATTTTTGTGTCTTCCTAAATTAAGATCCGTCCATATTGTATTTTATATTTATAGCACTAGCTTAATTATTTTTTTATAATATTGTGTACATTTTAAAAGTAAAATCACTTTAGTTTTAATGTAAGATTATTTATTAGTTTACCTGATGTTTTGCCAATATGAAAGTGATTGTTGACTTGGTGATAGTGTGCGTTACTCTCAATGCCCTTATAATAAATCCTCTCTCTGTCATATGTTGGTTTTCCAAAGCTTTTCTTTTGTTTTGTAGTGAAAGTCAACTAACAGATGCATTTGTAAGCATTTGCGGGATACGCTACAATTCAACTGATTCAGCCTGAATTGAAATGATCTGAACATCTTTGGAGAGTAGTATTTCTTCCCTTTTTCCTGGTTGCAGGCAAATAAATTCTGTGATTTTATATGGTCTGCTAGTTTGTGTGATGAAAATTGCTTTTTGAACTCTTTTCGTCACTGTCCTGACCCATGTTGAGATGATGAAAATGCTGAGTTTAATGTTAGAATATCGTTGATATATTTTTAGATAACTTCAATCATGTTTATGTTTGTTTCTGTGAGAACATCAAATCGTGAGTAAAATTGCTATCTTGGAATTGGTTTTTTACCCCTGGTTAAGATTTTCGGGTTAGTAAGAAATCCTACTAATACTCACTATTGAAATATCTACACTCATTTTATCTGTCCTACAAAGCAATTATGTACTGCGAATCAGCAATGCCCAACCTACTAAAATTAAATCTCTATTCATAATGAAACAACAACACATAGCTAATATGTTATGGATATTTCCAAATAAAGTTCTGCGAAATATTGAAAATGGCATAACATCTAGGACCATTTCATGTGGCAGAGAGAGGGCAAAGGATTTCAGTCTGAGTGATAACAAATCAAACATTTCATAATGACTTGTAAGATCTTTCTATTATAAGAAACCAATGAAACCATAAGGTTTAATCGCAACCATAAGGTTTAATCGCTCTTTGATGCCGAAGGTTTAATGCAATAAACAATGTTAAAAAGTAATGTTATATAAATAAAATTTATTTACAAAATCATCACAATTATAAACAGTGTGCATCACTTAAATTTGCTTACTCATCATACCATTTCTTTTTATTGGTTTGAGAAAGCAATTTAGATTTGTACTTATCAACTAATTTACTAAATGCTTCATCCTTCTCAACAGTTTTCTTCTTCTTCGAAGTCACCTTCTCAAACTGGAAATTAATGAATATGTGAGAGTAAATTCCAGTTTATTACTGAGTTTACAAAAGACAAATAAAATGGGGATATCAAGGGGAGAGGCTGAAGATAGGGAGAGGTAGAGAGCTGTTTTCAATGCATCCAAATTACTTTTTGGGTATAGATACTAAAAAACAATATAGCAGGGCTTTTAACAGTTCTTGAGGTTGAAAAAAATAAAAAAATAACTCAAATAAGGAAAAAATAACCAAAAAATAACCTTTTGCACACAAAAAAGCTGCTAAAAATTAGAAAACCGGCATTATATTGGGGATAATACATTCTAAACCTTGGTAAAAACGAAAATCTGAACAGAATAATCACAAATCTGCCTAGATTTGACGGCGAGACTTGGTTTTCATGCAACGAGACTTAGTTTTCACGCAACGAGACTTAGTTTTCACACATTTTAGGATAATGAGATTCATCTGCCGCGATGCTGCTACGAGATCGTCTGACAGACGAATACTGTAAACAGGGCTTGTAGCAGTTCTTGAGGTTGGAAAAAATAAAAAAATAACCAAAATTCCAAAAAAAATAACAAAAATAACCAAATTCCAAAAAAAATAACAAAAAATAACCAAGAGCAAAAAAATAATAAAAAAATAAAAAAAATAACCTGTTACAAGCCCTGATATAGAAGTAGGAAGGCTTATCTGCAGTCAAGAGTTACGGTACGTCCTGAGTGCACGCTGGTTCCGATTCCGATTCAGTTTCAGATTATCGGCGCCTGTTTAGGCTGAATCAGATTTTTTGTAGGTGGCCATAGTAGAGGCTTGAAAGGCTTCGCCGACTCGCCGAGCAGGCATTAGAGTTGCCAACGCTGTGTACATTATTTCACCATTGATTGTACAACTAATTTAATAAATACCTAATTTAATAAATGTCATTAATTACTTTTCACGGCATATTGGTAATTTAGAAGGCCTCTGAGGAAAAGATCGGTGAGTGGTAAAAAAAAACAATAAGCAATTAATTTTTTTTATAATGGTAAATGGCAGCAAAGCAAGCTTAACAATAACAAAGATAATTTATGCTCGCAACTTCGACATAGTCAGGATTTAATTTGTGTACTTTATCTCAAGTCTTTCTAGTTCGTGGGAATCAACAAAAAATATATTGAGATAGTGCGACGAGCAGATAAGGAAACAACAATGGATTTACAAAAAATGGGAGGCGCGTATAAGGAATATTTTAACTCTCATTTTAGCTGATTGATATAATAACCTATCATTTCAAATTTGACCTTTAGTTCCTGTGACTTGAATCAGACCATTATACTTTATTTTAAATTTGAATAAGCTGTTTTATTTGTAAGAAAATTCTTATTTTGTCTTATCCACTTGGCCTACAGTCATTGAACATAAAAGAAGTATTGTATGAATGATCTTGCACAAATAGGTTGTTTTACTAACCTTCAACGCCGAACTCCAATGAAATTTCTTTCTAACATTTATCTATTATATCTCTGTTTGAATATGCTATGAGTGTTTAATCCCAGATTAGTGGGTTTCTTACAATATGAGAGATTATAGCTGGTAAATCTATTAAACTGCTGAATTAATTAGGTTTCAAAATTAAATGATGCTCTTAAAAATGGCGGCTGGAGCAATCGGAAACTGGAATCCGCAACCGGAATGAATAATACATTCCGGTGAGCAGGCACCTGCGCGCAAGCTCTGCTTCCAGCTGCCACAATGGCCACTTCCGTTAAAATACAAGTGTCATTCCTGTCGCCGATAATCTGAAACTGAACCGGAATCAGAACCGGCGTGCACTCAGGACGTACCGTTATATAGGAGCTCAGTCAAGGAGATATGGTTCTGGAGATCCCCCTCTCCCAAACCTAATAAACATGGAATAAAAACTCAAAAAAAAGAGTGGGAAGATATTTAAATTATAATGCAGTGTCACAACACAAAAAATTCAATTGAGACTGGACAGTTAAGATGGCAAATAATAGAATTGTTAATAACATAAAATAGATCTTTATACATTGTGGAGAACCACGATTGACCAGGTGGCAGTTTACCCTGGGTCCAAAAAAAAATACCGATTAATTATTTTAAACAAGATTTTCTCCTGAAGTTTAAATCCTAATTTTTAAACAGAGAACATGTTATCTAAATGCATTATAACAATATACAACTTATTTATTGAACTAATTGGCATTACTCTTATATCGTACTACATATTTCTTACGCAGTACAGAATTTACAATCATGAACGATTGAAATCCAGACGAGGCATACAAGCGCCAAGTTATCACACTGTCTTTCTTTTTATGGTTTTTCACTCGTGTGTATTCACAATGCAGTACCTAATTGGTCCGATGCTACGATGAAACTTGGTTAACATGACAACTTGCTGTGCGTTTCAGATACTGCACACAATCTGTGTGGGTGGGTGGAAAAAAAGAGAAAACAGAAACGATGGAAGGAAGGAAGGAGACATGAGATCAACAATCAGAATAACAACACTTTTTCAATCACTTGATGTATTATTTAATATTTGATAGAGGTTAATATTTTTAGGATATAAAACCAATTTGAGGTAATGTACATGATTTCTGACTTTAATTTTGCCCATTGAAATTATTTGAATTCCTCAATTTTGTATATTTTCAAGCCAGCCGTGCAAGGCTGACATCAAACAAAGACAATGTACAACCAGAGGGAAACAAAAATGCCATTGCACCAAAATTATCGTAAACCTGAAGTTTCTATCATATCTGCTTGCTACAAAAAATTTTAGTTTTTTCTATTTAACATGTAGCCTAAAATAGTTAAATGAGCATGTACGGACAATTTTTTTCTTCCAATTTCATTGAATTGTGTTAGGGTTATTACATGGCATCTAATGGAAGTGAAAGGCTACAAAGATAATCTATAAATGTGATGCGGAAAGTGAAAAGGGACCTTAAGTCGGAATTCACCAGACTTGAGTTACTAACATCCAGAAATTCA
The DNA here is from genome assembly GCA_035578135.1 of Flexamia atlantica. Classification (NCBI taxonomy): domain Eukaryota; kingdom Metazoa; phylum Arthropoda; class Insecta; order Hemiptera; family Cicadellidae; genus Flexamia; species Flexamia atlantica. The sequence goes on from JAQJVK010000006.1 coordinate 58,904,739, forward strand.
GTGTCAAATTGTGAGAAATTTGGCATTTGATTTATAGTGCTGCGATTTTTTGTCTTGCAGAAAATGTACAACCAGATTTTTTGTCTTACGTGATGTACAACCAGAGGGAAACAAAAATGCCATTGCACCAAGTGGCATATTAAAGTGCCAACTATATAGTGGCATATAATTTATAGTGCTACGATTTTTTGTCTTTGAGTTATTGGCATTTGAATTTCAACTAATCAAAACAGGTATTTTAGGAAATCAAGGCCCAAAACTTCAAACATTCACAGAATACTTAATATGAATATTTAAGAAATGAATCAGGTATCAAAAGAAAGCTGAATACTAGACTTACAATTTCATTGTTAAAGTTGACGAGAAAATGAGAAGTTGGAAAAGGGACCTCAAGCCTGAAGGTTAAAGAAAGAGGAAAAGGAGAAATACACTGTTGGGATCTTTTCCATTAATTCACCACCACTCAGAATCTCAAATACAGTGAAGAAAGTCGTTCTGAGTAATTAGGAATATTCAATTTGGGTTTTCTTTTACCCGCAGTATTCGTGAAAGCCTTATCTTATCGCGCTGCAATAACTGGACCACGCCAGTCTAGACAGTGATTAGCATGCAGCAACAATGAATTTTTTAAGTGTCACAAGTGAATGCTACAGTAAGGACAGTTCGGTGTGTTTTTCACATACCATTTATTTATTCCTGATGAGGTGAAAGTTAAGAAAGTGCTTGGAAATGTCAACTTTTCCTTCAATTTGTTAAAAAAATTAGCAGTTTTAATCATCAAAGTTTTTTGATTTTAAAACTTTGTAGGCCCATCTTTGTATTAATTTCCACCACTCAGATAAGCCGTGGTTTTCATTCATACATGGACCCTCTCACCCGTGATTACATGATAATAAATGTTCAATTGTATACTTGTTCGTCGATATAATTTGGCTCGTTAAGAGTATCAAGCTTATAAAATGTGATTAAGACAATCATGTACTAGTGCTGAAGACAATTTCTAAACACCAATACTTTATTAGCCTAGTATCAATATCCGTCCCCGTTTCCTTACCTTCTTCTTCTGTATGTGTTCCTTCCGCCTCATCTTGCGGCTCAGTTTCTGTTCCTGCTTCTGTTTCCTCACGTCCTGCACGTGCTTCTGCGCTTGGTCTTGCAGCTTGTACTTCTTCCTCATCTTCACAGTCTGACCGGGTTTGGCGGCCATGCCTGCAAACTCCGGCTCCGTTTGGTCTTCATTTTTGACACCAATTTCTTTTTTAAACTTCTTTTTCGGATTTGCTTCTCCTCCTCCATCAACAGATTTATAGTTTTTACACAATGGATTCTTCTGTTGACTCCTCTGTAACCTCTTTTCTTTCGCATTTAGCACACTTCTATTTTCTATTGAGAAAGAGACAATTGGTCTCTGAAAAAAGAGACGGCGTTGTAAGAAAAAATTTAATTCCTCTAAACCTTTCTGTGAAGGTAGCGTTAAGATTCTATGGTCAATTTTAATTATATAATTTCTAGAAAATAAAACTCAAATAATTAGGGCCCATAATTCTTTAGGTTTCAGAGCAAAATTTAATGGTAATGTATGAGAATGTACTGTAATATTGAAGGAAACAAATTTGTTGATGTAAGTTTATTGAAACTCCATCTTAATTTATTTAAAGTAAACACACCGATGCCTGACAGTTTAATAAACCATGTGCACTTAATAATCTATGAGTAAAAATAGGGATTCAACCTGTAGCATTAATTGTATGTGATTTTGAATCATGTTTGGTTTGCAAAATCACCTTGATAAAATGTTTTTGAATTTTTTTTTTGGTAAAATTTTCAAACAAACTCAAATCTTGTTTCGGTGCCTAACAATGAAAAAAAGACTTGTGCCTAAACTATAATTAAATCATAATTTTTTAGTGTGAAACCATCATAGGCGTACAGTTCGTCCGTCTTATCTTGGGCCATGGGAACCCTTTTTACCTGATGCTATTGGACTGGAGTGAAAGTCTTCAGAACACCACAGCTGACCTTTGAAGTTGTACTAGCCTAACATGTTAACATTTTCTAACAGCTCACAATCTATGTATTTATTGTAGTTAACAAATACAGTTGAAGTTTGTTGAAATTAATTTTTACATTATTTAGTGTCCTAGATCATTGGGATAAACAACATTTGACAAATCACTAAAATAAAAAAAAAACCTTAACGATTTTGATAAGAATGCCAAAAAGCGAATTTATTAGCATTTCATTTAATATGAGTTAAATTATTCTGATTTTTGATGAAAGATATTAAGATAACAACATATAAAGAGATTAACATATTTTCTTTAAAAAATTCAATCTTGTGAAAAATATTATGAGGAAACCCCGTTGTAAGGCAAATAAATCAAGGCATTGGCATTGGAGCAGTGATGGCTACAGATGCATTTATCCACAGATTATGAAATATACAGATTGGCAACCTAATGCATTTTTTGTGCCCGTTTTTTCTAGCTGTTTCAAGTTTGTTGGGCTTTATGCCTCCCAAATTGCAATGGTATCAATCAACGTTATTATTAGTTATATTTGTTCTTTCGGACCTAAAGATTTGGTATTGACGAAATTATACTTGATACCAACGCACTATATGCAACAAAACAACCTAACGAACTTGACGCCGCCCGAAAAAACGAACACGAAAAAGTGCACTGGGTTGCCGATCTGTACAGTTCTTCATCTGAGATTTATCTTAATATTTAAACAGTGCTATACAGTTTATTTCATCTTAACATTTTACCACTAAAACTACCTGACATATCGAAGTAGTACTCCTTTTAGGATTTTAATGTTCTCGAGATATAAAATTAAACACCTACCGAAGTTGGAGAGAAGATGTCAGGGTTGTTGTTTATACTTCTTAAAGCCTTTAAAGCATCTTCATGCTTCTCGAAAGCAACAAATCCATATCCCTTGGACACAGGCCGGCCTTTAGAGTCTGACTGCTTCAAATCCCTCATTACTCTTGCCTAAGGATAAAAAATAAATATGTAAACAACAATAAATGCCCTAGTTAAGTACCTATTTACTAAGTTATTTATTGTGATTCATGACCAAAAATTAAATAAAGAGTTCTGATTAAGACTAGCTTATGATATACCTAATGATGTCTAGTTTATGATATATAAATTTTAATCAGTTAGATCAGAGTTTCTTATAATTTTACAAATACACATCCTTTTTATTTATTTATTATTGTTTATTTATTATTGATTGGGTTCTTAAATAAATAACTTATTATGCTGGTGGGTCTTTAATCTTCTTCTGCCACGACAGTCCTTTCTTGGTGCCGTGTGCAGCAATAGGGACGCCTCGGCTTCCTGATGATGCTGAAAGACCTATTTTACCTATCCTAATACTTTAGAAATGATAACTCGCTTATGTATCCACATAAGTAAAGAATATTTTTATTAACAAATAGAAAATACAATTTATAAGACTCTCATATCTCAGGGAAAAGGTTCGTACTGGTAAATAACCTTGGTAAAGTAACAATGGATAGCCGATTTTGGTGAATTTTTAATACAAATAATAAAATTTGTCAATGGTCTCAAAATTGAAATAGGCCTAATGAAAATTGAATAAATTTGAGTTCACAGTTTATACAAAGAAAGTTCACATAGATAAAATCTTCAGGTAGATTAAATTGATTGATTAGGCTTGATCAAATATATAGATTGAAAGTTCTAAATAGTCTTTGTTGAAATCAAAATGGTGGTTACCAATCTGCTTACAAATTTCTTCACCTGGTACGTATTAATATCTTGATGTTATAAAAAGGGTTTGACTCGAATGGTATGCAGGCAAGTTTCCCTAATTAAAATGGATATATACCATGCAATTTCTAGTCCAAACCGGGCCTAAATTTATAAAATGAGGAATTGTATCCTCAGAAGTTACAAATACATGTTAATACTTCTGGTGATGATGATGGAAGCTGGATGATGGGTAGGTGTCCAAGCACACTAGTATTGTTGTCCAGATGGTCTTGTAGAAATTATGAAATACACTTCACTGGTCACTGGAATTTTGTATCAATTATGAGACTTAATTTTGAATTTAATATTATATGAAATTATTTTTAATTACAACTTTCTCACATTATTTTATTAGTAAAGAGGTATGTTATTTGTGGGTAAGACTAACACTAATAAATCATTTCTCATCTTTTAAGAATAGGAATTTCTAAATAATTAATTTTAAAATAATAATTATGGTTTTAAATATTCTTAAGTTATAATGAATGGATGATTTTCTGAGGGGTGGTGAATAAAATAACAAATTAAATACTAGAGCTAGATTCACCAAATTTGTCTGATGATGATTCGAACAGCTGTGTCCCCCCTCACCCCCTCTTGCCCAGCAACGTTGCCAATTTGTAACTGTCAAAATAAAATGTTACTGGACGTCAATGTAAATAAACAATTTCAAATGTAAACAAGTTCTCAGTACTTTGTTGTCATAACCAACATTGTGCAGTTTTCGTTTACATTGTGCAAGACTTTTTATTAGAGTTTTATTTTAATATTGTTTTTATAGTTATTATTATATTGTTTATACTGTATATATTATATTTATTTAACCTTCATTTGAAAAGATTGTTTAGTTTGCTTTTTCGTTCATTGTTTTTAATAGTATTTAATGAAGATGGATGACGACATAACTTTAGAACTGCCTACGCAATCACAGAAAGCCACTGGCGTGCGGAAAGGAAAGAAGGACATTCAAAGCCAAAGTAAGGAAATCATTGGTAATGTATTGAAGTTTTTTTCTAATTTGGCGGAAAATCCTGAGGAAAGGGAAAACAAAATTTTCACAAGTAATGAAATTAACTGCACAAGCATGCGGAGTGTCTGATGAAAAGACAGTGCAACGAATCAAACATACGTTGAACTCTGCCGGTGACACCACTGAAGCATTTAAAAAACCAAGGAGCTTTTATAAACGTATAAGTAAAAAAACTGACCTAGATGACTTTGATAAGTTACCACTCCATGCTTAAGGAAAAATTTCCAACTTCCAATTGGAAAAAATGATATTATTACCTGGCTGAAGCAAAAGAACATTCACCATGATCCTCTGGGAACAAAATGTGAGCTCCTCTCAATGAATAAAATAAAGGCGGCCAAGAAGACCACAACGCGGCCGCCGGCGCGGTCAGGCGGTGAACTTGACCACATTGCAAATGAAATGGGACACGAAGTGGTGCGTCTGCCACCTTACCACTGTCAATATAATCCGGCAGAATTGATTTTGGCTCAGGTGAAGAGAGAAGTGGCATTGAAGAACAATACTTTCAAGCTAATAGATGTAGAAAAATTAGCTAATGAAGCTGTAGACATTGTTACGAAGGAAGACTTGATCAAGTGTGTGCGGCATGCAGAAAATGTTCAAGAGGCCGATTTTGAGTCTCAGTGTGCCAGAGACGTGCTAATTGACCCAATTATCGTAAATTTAGGAGATGACACCACGGATGACAGTGAAATCGATGATGACTGCGACATAAGGGCTGAGGATGTTATTTAACTTAAAGTTTTGTAAATAAATTCATTCCTTTTATTGTTAATTTCTTTTTCATATATTCTTCCAATTAATGTTAATGATCTCTAAAGGTAAATATCTTAAGTAAGGTAAACCATAGTAATCGTTGCATCAAAGCAATTAGATGATTTTTTAATATGATATAGGTATATGCATATTTTTATGATAATATTGCTTATCATCCATAAATACAATGGTTTAATATAAAACATGATATTATATTTAAATAAAGTATTCAACATATTGACTGTTTCTGTCACAACTCACAAAAAAGCTTAACTGGTTGAAATTGTAAATAAACAAATATGTCAAACAACACCTTTTCTAAGGTTATGTTTACCATATATTCTAAGTAGGACCCTGAAATCTGGCAACACTGGATAAACGCTCATCGGACTATTTTGGTGTACTCTACATTAACGGGTATTAAACATTGAAATTTATTAATTTAATTAACTATAATTAACTATCTTGTGTACTCATATTATTTGATTACATATTAAATAAATTATGAAAATTATGATAAAATAATCTAAGAAGCAAGGAAATAACAATATTTACAATAACAAATATGAATGAGGCGAATGAAACATTGAGTGAAGTGATTAAAACGTTGTGACTACCTAGTAGACACTACAATGTAGTGATAGCTTTATCTTGAATCAGAGTGATTAAACAAACGCTAACACTTCGTAGTTATAACCAGTGCTTGATTTGAGACGGAACGCGGCGGAACGGCGTTTCGGGACCTCTCTTTCTGCCGCAAGAGTCGATCGTGTGTAATCAGCTGGAGTATCTTTTGCAAGAGACGATCACGTGTCATCGGACGGATAATTTGCCGCTAAATACAATCGCGTACGATCGGCCAGAGAATTTGCCACGAGAGAGGATTGTGTGTAATCGCTCGGAGTATTCGCCGTAAAAGACGATCGCGAGTAATCGGACGGAGACTTTTCCGCACAAGACAATCGTGTGTAATCGACCGGAGAATTTGTCCCAAAAGACGATCGTGAATGATTGGCCGGAAAATTTGCCACACAAGAAAATCGCGTGTATTCAGCCGTAGAATTTGCCGGTAAAGACGAACGCGAATGATCGGCCGGAGAATTTGTCATAAGAGAGGATCATGAGTAACCGGCCGGAGTTTTTGTCGGAAGAGACGATACCGTGTACTAGGCCGGATTAATCTTACCGAAAATGACAATCGCTTAAAGTGTGTGGAAATTAACGCGCGGAGTCTCGGCCTGAAATTAGCGCTCTTTTGTCTAGTCTTGAGTTAAGCCGAATGTTGAAAACGATAAAAAACCTTAATACTCGCGCTTGGCGTCATCAAAAAATCTAGAATTTCTGTAGAGAATTTAATTTTTAGTAAAATAATGTTTTGTTAGTTTTTAATTTACTTATAAAACATTTTAGTTGGATAAAATTTAACTTTTAAAATAGACCTAAATATTCACATAGGCAAATAATACTTTGTTGAGCGGATGAATGATAAGGGGTGGGGGGTAATGTACAAACTGGCAAATTACAGGTCCGGTACCTCAATTTTTACAAATCAAGCACTGGTTATAACTACCCTGATCCAGAAATTCTTTGAAATTCTGGAGATATATCTACGGGTAGTTATAACTCAAGTATAGTTGTATCTCCTTTTAGATGTTTACTTTCTTGTTGCGGTGGCCAGTCGACGATTTGACATAATATTTGGGGTGGTTTTCATTTGTGGCATCAGATTTAATGAATAATTAAGAAGACAAATCTGTTCTTATCTTAAAGTTTGATACTAACGCTTTTTTAATCATTAAACAAAAAACATTTTGAATTAAAGAACCTAAGTTCTATCCCAAATCACAAACTAACTTCACACCGAGTGTTCAACCTTTTTTGCTGTTCTATTTTTTTTCTGATAAAATGCCAACTTTAAACATCGACAGAAATTTCATTTGAATTTATAATTTATTTGTGAAATTGTAAATATTATTAAGTAATAAGAAGTAAGTTATTGTTTATTAAAGGGTTACAGTGTTTGTAGGCCAAGACACATATAATACTCTTACAATATGCGAACCAAATTAAAAATTAAAAGTATAGAAGATAAAATATTTTTGAACTGGATTTACATTTTCTTTAGCGTGTTTAAGTAATAAAATACTTATGCTATTTTTTCATATTTTGTGTTGAAATTGCTTTTAATTTGCCTTACTTCCGTCTTTTACACACAACAGTATTTTATAACGATCTGGTTGATCCGATCAGGTCATTTCAAAATATCGTTGCGTGTAAACTGGCATGATAATCTTTTAGTGTTTGTGTCTTTGCCAAATATAACCCCCCTGTTTAAAACAATTTGAGGCAGACATCAACAAAACCCTAAGAGAAAAAATTAAAAGAAAACAGATAAAAAACAACTTTTATAAGTTTATAGGTTCTTTTGCCTAGACTCCAAAAAAATTTGGTCAGTTTTGACTATCTTGAATGTAAATATAAAGTCATAAAATTAATTTTCAACGTTCTAAAATTAAATTTATATGTATTTTATTTAATAACAATTTTAATTTTACCTAAATTTTCCTTTTAAACATGCATTTACTTCGGTATTCAGAGTTTAAGTGATAGCTGAAAAAAGTGAAGTGTGCCTATACCCAGACTCCAAAAAAATGAAGATATGACCACAGTTTCGTAGCTTTATCTAGACTTTAAGGTATCACAACAAAAAGGTAGTTATAACTCCATTTTGGGAAATTCTAAGTTATAACTACGGGTAGACTACCTTATTTAATCACACTAAATGAAGTTATAACTTCTAAATACTGGAGTGGTAGCAATAACTACGTTTCAATCACTCCACTCATTACAATTTTAAAATATAGAATGTCAACAAAAATGTAGAATGAAATGGTTATCAGCTGGAAGAATGATTAAGAAAATCAAACCCTTCAAATATAATTATGAAATTAAAATATCATGTTACATTAAAAAAACCATCATGATTTCCAACGACAACATGTTGGGCGCTGAGTATTATTTTTAGCGTGATTGATTAATTGATGTTATATCAGGTTTTTGGGTAACTTAACACAACTGAGCAGAAAAAATGCCTCATGGTAAATTCAAGAAATTTTCACTGTAAGCCGAATAAAATCTACTCACGCATAATTATGTATTGTTTCAAGAAACCAGTAAAAATGAACCAAAGTTTAAGAAACTCAACTTCCTTTGATGTTAAAGAAAAGGAAGTTTTAAAAAACTTTATGGAAGTTATATTGACGACGTTTGTGGATAAAATGTTGCTAAATCAAATGAACACATTATTTTTGCATGACTTCCAAGTGATTATTATTATTGTTAGGGTTGGATGGGAGAATCAGCAGGCTTACCTGGCGGTAAAAACTGCTGAAGAGTAGACAAACACACACAAAACCCTAAATAAAATAAATTTTCAAAGCCACTGGCTCCTTCAGATAGGAGGTAGTTTATAGTGAAAGGTAGTCATAGTTTAGATAAGTTTAGATAGTGGAAGAAGACATTTTTCTGACATTTTTCTTCCTTCCTGACAAACTATGAACTACCTCCTATCTGAAGAACGAGCCAGCGGCTTTGAATATTAAATTTGTGTCTTGTGCCTTTGTTGTGTGCTCTTTAGCAGTTCTAACACCAGGTAAGCACGCTGGTTCTCGTATCCAATCCTGATAACCTACAACTCCCGGATAGCCTTCACCACAATGGTTAATATTATTGCTGTTTTTCATTACCTCTTTAATGACGGCTTTGGGCCCAGCGTGTTTCTGGAACAGCCTGCGCAGCTGTCTGTCGGCCACCCCCGCAGGAAGGTTGTGTATGACCAGTCGCGTCCGGGACACCAGCATGTTGAGATGCTTCAGCTTGGTGTTCTTCCACTGCTCCAGCTGCAGACGCTTCTCCATGTCAGCGACTGAGACGCCCTTGGCCGCCGGCGTCCCAGCCACGATCACTGCAACACATCGACACGTGACAGCGGCTGTTTGAGACAGTCACATGTTAAGATGCTTCAGCTTGGTGTTCTTCCACTGCTCCAGCTGCAGACGCTTCTCCATGTCAGCGACTGAGACGCCCTTGGCCACCGGCGTCCCAGCCACGATCCAACAACACATCGACACGTGACAGCGGCTGTGTGCGACAGTCACATGTTAAAATGCTTCAGCTTGGTGTTCTTCCACTGCTCCAGCTGCAGACGCTTCTCCATGTCAGCGACTGAGACGCCCTTGGCCGCCGGTGTCCCCGCCATGATTACTGCAACACATGGACACGTGACAGCGGCTGTGTGCGACAGTCACATGTTAAGATGCTTCAGCTTGGTGTTCTTCCACTGCTCCAGCTGCAGACGCTTCTCCATGTCAGCGACTGAGACGCCCTTGGCCGCCGGCGTCCCAGCCACGATTACTGCAACACATCAACACGTGACAGCGGCTGTGTGCGACAGTCACATGTTAAGATGCTTCAGCTTGGTGTTCTTTCACTGCTCCAGCTGCAGACGCTTCTCCATGTCAGCGACAGAGACGCCCTTGGCCGCCGGCGTCCCGGCCACGATCACTGCAACATATCGTCACGTGACAGCGGCTGTGTGCAACAGTAACATGTTGAGATGCTTCAGCTTGGTGTTCTTCCACTGCTCCAGCTGCAGACGCTTCTCCATGTCGGCGACTGAGACGCCCTTGGCCGCCGGCGTCCCCGCCACGATCACTGCAACACATCGACACGTGACAGGGGCTGTGTGCGACAGTCACATGTTGAGATGCTTCAGCTTGGTGTTCTTCCACTACTCCAGCTGCAGACACTTCTCCTTGTCGGCGACTGAGACGCCCTTGGCCGCCGGCGTCCCCGCCACGATCACTGCAACACATCGACACGTGACAGGGGCTATGTGCGACAGTCACATGTTGAGATGCTTCAGCTTGGTGTTCTTCCATAGCTCCAGCTGCAGACGCTTTTCCATGTCAGAGACTGAGACGCCCTTGGCCGCCGGCGTCCCCGCCACGATCATTGCAACATCGACACGTGACAGGGGCTGTGTGCGACAGTCACATGTTGAGATGCTTCAGCTTGGTGTTCTTCCACTACTCCAGCTGCAGACACTTCTCCATGCCGGCGACTGAGACGCTCTTGGCCGCCGGCATCCCTGCCACGATCACTGCAACACATCGACACGTAACAGCGGCTGTGTGCAACCAGTTACATCTGGGAAAGTATCACTTTAGGCTCTAGACTATTATTATTTGATTAGCCTTAGTAAACAGGTGTTTTTTGTATAGTGCAAAAAACAGGGTGGGCGGCAAAAACTGTAAACTCATCAAATTGTCTGCTAAACCTAAGCTGAAATTACTAAATGAAATGTTTTTGTTGAACTGTCAAAACTTTTTTCACTCTCTTCAGGGACTTTTACTATTTTTCTTTAATTTGTATTAATTTATTTAAGTTAATTAGCACTTTAACATATGTCCGAACAGTTGATTAAATACCAAAACAAATAACAAACAATAACTTCACCAGTAGCGCACTCACTCACCTGACCTATTTGGTGTCCGCGATATTAGCAAACATATTAGTGTACATCTTGTTATACTTACTTCCTTCTTTGACCAAATAAAGATTCCTGTTATCTTTTTTATCTTTGGACTTGTCATTTAATTTCTGGATGTCTGATCGCTTGAGGGCAGGATGTGGGTCTAAAATGGAGCCTTTCAGTGTTAATTCCGTTCCTGCACTGAGACACTTCTCTGCATCTTCTTTGTTCTAGAACAAAAAAGTTGGGTTTTACATCTGGGAACTTTAGTGGACGAGGCATTAACTCAGTGGTAAAGTTTTGAAGTCAGACATTGCTGGTCCAACCCCAGGTGTAGATAAGTTCTGTTTGGAGATGAATGGGCACCTCTGACTGGCGTGGTGCCCATGACAAGAGGTATAGACAATTTATTTTTTAGAACAATGTTTACTTAACTAGCCAAGTTTTCTTTAACTTCTGGAGAAACAGTAAAAATGAGTTATGTTTAAAGGAATGTTAATCATACATAAAAAAAGATAGAATCAATTCTGTTTGGTCTTTATAAAGGACTAGCAGTTCCCGTGGCTTCGCTCACGATAAACACTATAGTATGACCTTGATTTGACGAATCTGAAGGGACTAAATGAAAAAAAAGTTATTTTAAGGAATGTGTGATGTGGCGTTATATAGGTTTAAAAAAAGTTGAACTTGTATTACAGACGATAGTGTACGTTTTCTTTTCACAGTCATAACTCTAAAACGGCAAGACAGATTTTAACCTTAAATGTGTCAATTTTAAGGTATTTCTTTGCATATTTGCCAATACAGCACAGAATTGTCAAATAGGGTATTAATAAAGTACTATAAAGAGCTGAATGCTTGGAACAGTGGCGCTATCCGTTGATGGTGTTTCAAACTCGATTCACTTAATTTACAGCTTAACATACATTGCATATATGGGAGATTTTTAATATATTTTGAAAGGTCAACTACAGATTGCAGCACTTATTTTTTCCTTTGCAAAGCCAGGACACCCTCGAATTAAATGAAAAAGAAATTCGCCAAACAAATTTTGGGGGATGAATGCGTTAAGGACGCCCTAAGGGAAAACTACAACTCCCGCTGCCTAAATAAAGATTGCGCCATATTTTAGGACTAAACAGATAAGGTACGGAAACTGGTGATGGATTAAACCATAACTAAATGTAACTTTTGTATAGTGCATATGCCCTAAATAAATAGACAAAATAACCATAAAACCATTATGTAAAGAATCAAATTATAAACCATCTGAAACAAGGTATCCCTTTGTGAACCATTTAATGTAAACAAAAGATTATCCATTACACTTGTATGGGGATATTTTAAAACTTGACTCAGCTAACAGTCAAGCTGAACTTTCAAGTAAGTCTCCTTAAAACTTAGAGATTTTTATAATTTTTCTATATAAATAGATCAAATAATTAGATTATTACAGCACAGTCTGTTGGTGACTAAATAAACTTTCGTATCCCTCTCTTTCAGTCTTGCCGGGATTTAGTTTCAAAACTCAACCACTAAAGGCAGCCTGCTCTTCAGGCTTTAAACCATAGAGGTCGCCAAATTATAAACCATATTAGAATAAACGCCATATCAACGTAACAGGCATAATTACAACTCCCGCTGCCGAAATAGACATGGAGCCATATATTGAATTTATGATTAAACAGATTAGAAACTAAAATTAAACTAAATGGAAGTTTTATATAGTACATAATTATGTCTCGTAAAATAAATAAACAAAAATCATAACACCGTAATGAAGGAAAGCAAATTATATCAGCTGTGACAGTGTATTTTATACATTTGTGAAGCTAACTCCCAGCTGCTTGATTGAATGAACATTGAAAATGTAAACAAAAGATCGTCCATAACACTTTTATATGGGAAAATTTGAAAAATTCGACCTCCCCAAAAACTTCTTGAAATTTCGAATTATGTAAAATCCTTTCTTAGCGGATGCCTACGCCCTAAAAGGAACATCCACGCAAAATTTCAAGATCCTAAAAAATTTCAAGTTTGGGCTGTGCGATGATAGGTGAGTCGTATTTGACAAATATATAGTAGATATCAAAAGATGTATTTGCTCAAGCACATTCACACAAATAGATGTACCCACATCTAAGGGTAATGACCCATATGATATGGGTGATGACCCATATGCTGACAAAATTTGAGAAATATGTAACTACTGTGGTTCCTAACCTAAAATTCACTCTTTTAGGTTAAGAATAGCTGAAACAAATAGACTTAAAACCTCTACTAATTTTCTAGTTCTGTTAAGCAAAAATAGAGACTAAAAATCAAAACATTTAAACAGTTTAACCCTTGAGCGGGCGCTTCACCGGCAAAACGCGAGCGGGCGCATGCGGAGTTTTACTCCACAACACTAGATTGCACAAATTAAAGCCATTTTACCTATTTTATAACGAAATATTGTATTTAAATATTGACAAACTTCATTAGGAATCACATTTCATCGTCGTTTCAATTAATTGTACAACTTAATAGGTGTAATATTTCAATTAAACATAGTAAGTAATTTTCTAGTATAAAATATGTATTAATTATTATTCACATTTTTGGACTTTTCCTTTCGCTTCTTTTTTTCGAAAGCAAAAGGAAAAGTCCAAAAATTAATAATAATTACAAATCCATTAATATTATGAATTTTAAAAATTGGTATCAGTGTCCGTGTAACGGGAGAGGGCGCTCCGCAAACTGAGACAACATCTCTAAATTGCATATAACCAGGTCCCAAGGGGGGGTGGGGGGTATAAATAGCTTTAGGAAATGCCTGGAATGAGGTGCATAAAGTACGGAGCCGGACACGACCGCCGACACCCATTATGTCTGTTTATTTTAACTTAAAAAACACGTGCGGAGAAAAACTCCGCGTGCGCCCGCTCGAGGGTTAACCCAAGACTTTAAAAGGTCAGTTTTAGAAATATAGACTTTAAAAAGCTCTATACCTGAATACATCTTTTTTATACATTAAAAAATTCAGACAGGAGATCATCAATGGCACACCTTGTACTTGACGAACCCAGAGCCTTTGGAATGTTCTGTGAGCTTGTCCTTGCAAACGAGAGCGTAGAAGACGGGGCCAAACTGTTCCATGCACTCTCTGAACTCTTCGTCGGTCGCTGCGAATGGCAAGTTCTTGACAAACACCGTCCTTCCCTCGTCCACATCCTCTCTCCTCTGATGAGCCTGCCCCTCTTCTGGCTCCTTTTTAATATTAGGTTTTACATCTTCATCTTCTTCATCATCCTCATCATCGTCGTCATCGTCATCGTCATCATCTTTCTCTTTATCACTGTCACTTTCGTCACTGTAACCATTGAAATTTTTAATACAAACAAGGTCCATGATAGATCAAATCTTGAGAGTGAAAAACGTTTTATTAGGATGTATTCTCCGATAGTAGCAATTAACATATCAAACAAAGATTAAAATATCAGTAAAATGCAGTTGACACTTAAAGTAACTATCTTTCCTATGGAACCATCAAAACTTTAATGCTACCTGATCAAGGTACTAAAAGTTTTGAGTTTTTTACCAAGAGCAGGGGAAATAAATCAATTTTTAACATAATTTTTTTAGGATTCAGCGATATTTTTACTGTAATAATACAGCATTGAGCAGTCAGCTCAATCTATGAGGTTTAAATAATTCATAGAATAATGATTTACAATCAATTAGCTAATTTTGAGAGTAGTAAAACCCATTAAAAACGAGTAAATATAAATTTTCCCTATTGATAAAACTTACCTTTCCTTTTCACTGTCACCACTTGACTCCTCGTCAGACGTTTCCTCTTTTTTTATCGTTACGCCACTAACATCAATTGGTTTAGTTTCTTCATCGCTTTCATCTTCTTTCTTTATTTCTTTTTTGACAGCCTCTTCTTGCATTTTCTTGAATTTATCTTTAGCCAATGCCCAGTCAACAATAATAGGGCGTCCTAAAAATTTAAGAACATAAAACATTATTATTTTATTTGCAGGGAAACTTTTTTAACTTCTAAAAAATACAGGCTTGGGTTTTGAGATGAAACCAAGGAAGAAATATAACCCGTAACCCTAAAGATATTAAAAGGCTTAGAGTAGAAAAGCCTTTGCTTTTTTGACCTTTCAAAAAAAAGCTCCCACTTTTGGATGGTATGCAAAAGTTAAGTACGAAAAATTCAGAATATGAAGTTTGATATTTAATTATCTGAATATTAATTATTGAGCTGCTACCCACCTTGAGCTATAAGGTGTCGTACAATTTTTGCGAAGATTTGAGATGAATAAATCCTCTTGTACTACATATAAAAACACACAATCACACGAACAAAACACAACACATTTATACCATACTATACTTAATCTGATATTTTAGAAAAAAATATTAGAATCGTCAGGCTAGATATATTGTGGCATGAATGTATTGTTATTGTTTGTGTGTTTTTAAGTGTAAAACAAGAGAATTTATTCATCTCAAATCTTCGCAAAACTTGGACATATATGCCACTTAACTCAAGGTGGGTAGCAGCCCAATAATATCCAAATATATTCAAACCCCACCTAAAAGACGTCTTTTATCGAAAGAAGTTTTATATTTCTCGAATATACAGTAGAGTCCCACAAACCCGGACTAATGTGGACTGAACGGTGTCCGGGTTTGAGAAATTTCTGAGTTATCGGGAAATGAGTAAAATAAGAAAAAATAAGAATAGTTTCTGTTATTTCTATAGGAAATCATTTATTCATTGCATAGTAAAAAATACAAAAACTACATTAACAGTTACAAAAAACTTAAAGAAAAACCAAAACTGTTTTATATGTATCAAACCGTGTTCTAGCCTTGAATCTCAGAGCACTTTATTGCTCTGGCAGGCTTTCCGAGTTATCCAGAATTCCGGGTTATCGAATTCCGGGTTTGCGGGACTCTACTGTATTCAATAATCCCCGATGACAACTGTTGTTTTACAAGTTTGAAGCCTGAGTTTAATCTTAGTTCAAAAGATAAACACAGAAAGAAGTTTGATACTTCTCTAATATAATCAATAATCCAAGTTAACAAATGTTGTTTTACAAGATTGAAGCCTAAGTTTGATTTTATTTCAAAATAAAAACACACAGTCGGTTGACATCTACACCAAGAGTATGAGTACGGAAAGTAGGGATGTCTCCGTACCTTAAGACGGTTCTCGGTGCCACCGGTTCTTGGCAAAAGAACCGGTACCGAGAACCGACGTCAAAATGTCGGTATCGGTACTTCGGTACTCGTGGTAATCGGCGGGAGTAACTACCAGTCGTGAAAGACGATCGATCGCACCGCGCATTGCCGCGGGCGTTGGGTCGATGGCAAATGCCACCGCGTACTACTATTGAAGGTCGATAATGTTTCAAAAATTAGTTTTGCTTTGGAATTTATCTTAAATTTTTTGACTCTTGATTAATTTTGTACTCTAATACCTAAAATTAATGGGAATGGTGTTATTTTCTTTGGGAATTGTGAGATTACCAATGGAAACTAATTTGGAAAGTGTTATTTTTCACCTTGGAATTTGTTCTTGATTGACTTTTTACTCTGATTTTTAAAATTAATTAGAGTGGGGTTATTTTTTACGGGTCTTGTAAAATTATGAATGGAAAAAAATTTGTAAACTGTTATTTTTCACCTTGGAATTTGTTTTTTTATTCACATAGTATATATTTTTGTATTATCCGTTAACAGAAGGATAAACAATATTAAATTAATAAGTGAGATAGTATTTTATGTCTTGGTGAAACTTACACTCAAAAATTAAAACAATTTTAAAACAGTAACATACAACAGATTGTCTGCTGTAGGTTTGAGGGTACATTACATTATATAACATGTTTTGACAAACACTTGGTAGGTACCGGTACCGAGAACCGAGAACCGATCTTGTCAAGAACCGGTACCGGTACCGACTTTGAAAAAAGTGGTACCGATACATCCCTACCAGAAAGTACAAAGGTGCAATACCCAAGAAAGGCTTGCCGCTGGCGTGGTGGATGGCCTTGGCTGCCGCCAGTTTCTTGCTGAACTGCACGAAGCCGCAGCCGACCAGGCTGTTGTCTGGCTTGCGCAGCAGTCGGACCTCCGTCACCTCTCCGAACTGCGAGAAATGCTGCTTCAGCTGCTCCTCCGTCGTCTGCGACAATAGTCACTAGTCAATCATCTTTATTCATGGTGGTACAGAGAATGGTGTCAAGACAAAACAAGTTAACTTAGAACAAACAAACAAAATAATAAATAAACCTACTGAACACAAATAGTTGTATCAACAGTTATCTGTGGGAGGTGGAAAACTCTTCTATTGAATAAAGAACTAAATTTATAATATACTCCTTAAGCATTGTCTTAAATTTTGTCCAATTATTTTCTTTTTTAATACTTTCAGGGACATGCTTTAAAAAAACATTACCTGCATATGACAGCTTTTTCTCATAAAATTTTAACCTGTGAGGCTGAATTATCTCATTCCTACTCAAATTATAAGAGTGGGATAATGCTATTGATTTGGAGTCTAATTTCAGTTTTCGACTGACCACACAGTTGTGTAGACGGACTTTTGTGAAGGGGGGGATCACTACTAGGGGACCGGTGATGTAAGCCCCTCTCCTCCGAAGAGGAAAAAAAGTGTGGGAGCACAACCCTGGGAAATCATTGAAAATTCAAACTAAAATGTAAAATTTTTAGGCAACAAGAGTCATAAAGTCATGCTGTGGAACTCTCCAATCCTAACTAATTGGCTAACTGAGGCTAATTGACGTGGTCGGGTACTGAATAATTTTAATATCAAGGGATTTAAGTAATTGCCATTCATATAGAAAATAAATGTGATAAAGTATTAGTATTAATAATTCGTAAATATGCCCCGTCATTTATCTGCTATCAGAAAATTCACACAATTATTCTTTTTTTGCCACTCTCGACATTACTGCCGTCGCTTAAGCACAGTTTTTTAGAAAATGATAAGCATAATAGCCATGGTAGGCATAAAATGATTCATGGCTATTCGTGACATTTTAGCAAAGTTATTAAGGTGTTTTTCTAGTGACTGTCAAGCAATACTCCCTTTGCGTCATTGTTTACCCATGATCGGGGAATTTGCATGGTCATTTTACAGCCGTTCACAAATAAGTTTTATAACTTATTTTTGTTTATCTTTTTTTCTTCTAAGCCAAAACCCAAACGATGAAAGTTTGATATCAAGAAGGAATATTTTGTGTATATTCACAAACAAGTTTTATAACTTGTTTTTGTTTATTTCTTTTTCTTCTTAGCCAAAACCAAAAAGATGGAAGTTTGAAGGCAAGAGAGGATGTTTTTTTACAAACCATAGGTCAAGGGGTCAATACATAAAGCCTCCTGACCTCCCCCAACACCTAAGCCACTGAAACCATGAGACTTTTAGTGAAACAACTTTATTACTCCTTGTATAACTCACAAAAATCATTTAATATACAGAGTATGAAATTTGGATTTGAGGGAAAGAGGGTGCTGGGGCTTCCCTCCCCTAAATTCAGATTGTTTTTAGAAAATATAGAATTTCAAAAGGTTTTAATAAATAATGTCCATGTCAGAGCATCCTGCCTTTCTCTCATGTGACAGCTGAATGAAGTCACATGTCAAGACAAGACAAGACAAAATTATCTTTATTTATAAATAAATAGAGTACAAAGTACAGCAATGGCGTGTTTTAAGTTTCATCAGTAAGGTTGACTCTTCGCTCCAGGTATTCTTCAACAGAGTACAACTCCCTCTGTGGCAGCCAGTCAAGTAGAGATGCTTTGAAGGTCCTGTTGCCTATCTATTGTTTCAGTTCAGGTGGAAGGATGTTGAAATGTTTAGCTCCAATGTAGGTAGGGTTTTTTCATTGGCAGTTAGGTGATGTGTGGGAAGTCTGTAGTTAATTTTGTTCTTAGTGTTATAAGAATGAGACTCTGAAAAGTTGGTGAGTTCTTTATTTGCCACTTGTATTATTACCTCGGCAATTTACAGGTTAGCTACTTATTGCAATTTCAGCCAAGTAAGGAATGCTCCTTCGCAAGAGTCACGAAAACCCAGGTCAGCCATAAATCTGATTGTTTTTTTTTAAGAAGCAGTGCCCTTTGTTGGTTTCCCTGGGATGAGAACCCCTAAACAATCAGCCCAAAGCGCATTTGAGAGTCAAATAGTGCAAAATAAGCTGTTATTAGAGTTTCTTGTTTGTTATTGAAATTTTCTAATATTACACAGAACCTCCTGGTACTCGTACCTTAAACGATAAATTTCGTACGATCAGTCTTGCTTTCTTCAAGTTGGTTGATTTTTCCCGTTTCTTTTTTCTTGGTTTATTATTATTTGGTTTGTTTCCAGTACCATCTTCATTTTCACCATCTATAGTAAACAAAGGTAAATATTTAAATGGGATGAACTCCATTACTTACAATATATGAAGGAGAAAGGGTTTTCAAAGGACAGCGATTCTCCCAAACTACAAATCCTACAGAGCTAAAATTTAGTATTTATACTCCCCTAGGGCCATAGATGCGTACTAAGAAACTGTTTTACAAAGTTCTCTTAGGGTTATGCCCTACGGTACTCCAAAGGATATGATGTTGACATGGCAACCTTATGAAGAATGAAAAATTAAATCTCAAATCCAAGGAAGTTTTTCGTATTCCACAGGTGAAACTCGGTTGATTAGCTAGTATTTAATAAGTTGAAAATAAAGTATTCTAAAAATTAGTTTGAGATCTGGGGAAATAGGGTTGTACTTACATTTCTCAAAATTAGAAAAGTAACAAAAGAATAATAACAAGCAGATGGAAGCATTTTATAAGGCAAAATTATTAACCAGAAAAGGAATTGGTCAAAATTAAGAACCAAAATTTTATTTCCCATTAAATAAAACAAATACTATGATGTAAGCATTACCAGATTTAAAATGTGATAAAACTTAACAATAATCAGTAGGCCTACTATAAATATAACATTGTCACCCGCCAAGGGAAAAGGGACCTTTACTTCATTTTTTCAAAATTGAGTTATTAGTATATCCTTAATCTACATTAAACACTAAACAAACTTGTGAAAGAATTTTCAATATACAGTAGAGTCCCACAAATCCGGACTAATGTGGACCAAACGGTGTCCGGGTTTATGAAATTTCCGAGTTATCGGGAAATGTGTAAAAATAAGAAAATATAAGAATAGTTTCTGTTATTTCTATGAGAAATGATTTATTTATTGCATAGTAAAAAATACAAAAACTACATTATCAGTTACAAAAAACTGAAAGAAAAACCATAACTGTTTTATGTTCACTCAAAGCTCTGGCCTTGAATCTCAGTGCACTTTATTGCTCTGGCAGGCTTTCCGAGTTATCCAGAATTCCTAATTATCGAATTCCGGGTTTGCGGGACTCTACTGTATCTTAAAAAATGTCTGAGTTATAAATGTTTGAATTTGAAATATTAAAAACACCAATTTTAGGAAATCGAGGTCTTAAGTTTTGCAAATTTCTAACCTGAATTTTTTTGTTACTAATTACATTATTGGATTTGTTTTATACGGTGTGTAAAAGAAGTCCATCCCCCCTCTTTAATTTTTTTGTTTGTTAATAAAAACAATTAACTAGGGGTGTGCGAGTATTCGACCAGTCGAGCTTTTCAGTATTCGGCTCGGCTCGACTTTTTCTGAAAATGTTCGACACTCGAACCGAGCTTTTGATAAGAGAATTCTTTTCGGAAAGATAATTATTTTTTATACTATTTTTGGACATATTAAACCGGAAGAGCGTTTCCTTCCCACAAAAAACATAATTAAAAAATATTCCCCAATGATAAGGAAAGGATAATGGCAGGTAACAAGAAATATTATCTCTATTTAGACGAAAATCGGAGCTATAGTTAGATTTGAAGACCTTAGAGAACCGGAAATACAGCATTAGAATCTATTGTCTTATCATGGCTTATCTCTTAAACGGTATATCGTACAAGATTCATTTTGGTCTCATTTGATTTATAAAAGTAAGACAAAAAATATGAGCTGTAATTTATAGTTGCATGAAAAAGTAGTTTGTATTTTTGCATTTTGTAGTAAGGATTCCTTATCTCCTAATTGAGGCACGCACTCTGACATACGCACGCACACAGTGAGTTAGACAATGACAAAAACGGGGACAGGGGCTTTGGAGTAAACAACCTCCACCCCCCCCTCCTCGCCACTGATAAGGAGAGTGAGAGAGGTAGCTGTTTCTTTCTCTCTACTCCTTCCTAATTTCTGATCTTTCTTCTTCCAAATTTTTTAAAAACATTATTTTCTTCACCAATGATTAGAAATACAGTAGAGCGCCGATTATCCGAACTAATTGGGGACAAGGGGTGTTCGGATAACTGAATATTCGGATAATCGAACTTGAAAAGACAACATTTTAAGATTATATATGTAACGTAATTCTTAGTTGTTAAAAGGCTAAAAAATGATCAAACAAAAATTATTCATGTGTAACAAACAAAATTATTATGAAATGTATCCAAATACATGGATATCCTGGCGCGACGGGAGTTTCGGTTGGCGCGCGAATTTGAATTTCTTAAGAATCATGTTCAAAATATGAATTATTATGGCGTTCGGTTAATCGACGGTTCGGATGACCGACGTTCGGATAATCGGCGCTCTACTGTATAACTAATTTTAGGATGACAATAAATTATTGTTGTTATTAAATATTATTTCATTCATTCATTATATTCTGAGTTAATAAGTTTAGCCATGAACATTATGCCACAATTGAGACTGCTATTTGTAATCATCTTCACTTTGTGAACATTAAGAAAATCAATCTTGTGTTTGGCTAAGTGTAAATATGTTTTTTTTTTACTAGATATAACCATTTTAAAACCTTTCCATTAACTCCATTCAACTCTTGAAAGTAATGTTGTGATATCTAAATATAGCTAGTCTAGTTAAGCAATTTTAACTATTTATTTTAAAGTGAAAGTATTGTGGAATCGGGGAGTCAAATAATAAATGCAGATGTTAAATTAGTTATTTTTCTACATAAATTATTTTTTGAGCCAGTTTAATTAATTTTATGTAACACTAGCATTTGCCCGTGGCTTCGCTCATGATAAAAATTGTAACTCCCGCTGCCTAAGTGAAGATAGGGCCACATACTGAGTTTATGATTACAAAGATAAGGTACAAAAACGAATTATGACTTTAAGTTAACTAACTAAACTAAATCTAACTTTTATATAGTATATATCACCTAAATATTCAATCAACAAATCAACCACTAAACCATTATGAAAGTAACCAAATTGTAAATCAGCTGTAAAAACGTATCCGTATGTGAAGCTTGAACCGTCTGCTTGTTGAATGAACATTGAAAACCAAACAAAAGATCATCCATTCCATTTACTTAGGAAAACATATAAACTTCGACCTCGCCAAAACCCCTTAAAATTTTGAATTAAAAAAAACGTTCTTAGCGGA
This sequence comes from Flexamia atlantica, assembly GCA_035578135.1. Classification (NCBI taxonomy): domain Eukaryota; kingdom Metazoa; phylum Arthropoda; class Insecta; order Hemiptera; family Cicadellidae; genus Flexamia; species Flexamia atlantica. Next base: position 58,927,375 of record JAQJVK010000006.1, read on the forward strand.
TGCTTATGCCATAAAGAACGTCCATGCAAAGGTCCAAAGTTGTAAGTCAAGTAGTTTGGGCTGTGCAGTGATAGGTCAGTGGTATTGGACGAATGTAAAGAAGATAAACTTTCATTAACCAGAATTATGTTTTCAGGAATCTGCAAAGACTGGAGGTCTGCTGCGACTGGAGTTATTCTATTACTGCCCCCCGCAGGAGGTGTTTCTATTTGGCCTCCCTGCATTATACATGCGAGCAGATTCAGCGCCCCGCCGACAAAGCCCTGAAGGGTGTCACTGCCCTGGGAAGGCTTACGCCCAATATCGTCAGATATACTCGCATGTACGGTATGGAGTGGCCCTTTAGCAGGATATAAATGCCCCCGTTGCAGCAGACACCAAGTACAGTTTTCTGTTTCATGAAAGTATATGTACGTAGAACGTAGAATTTTCCCTTGGTTTAATGTCAAAACAATTTCTAAGGTTTTTAGGGTCTATCTTGAACAAAAAAAATACACCCCCATTGCAGCAGACCTTCAGACTATGTGCATGACCTTATTTTATTTCTTCCATAAGAATAACATGAGAATTGAGTATGCAGGTCTGCTGCGACAATCATTCAGAAATTTTGTGGTTTTAAAACGATATTATGTGAATATGAACCAAAAAAGCCACATACCAAGTTTTTTCAAGATATGTTGAGTAATAACCGAGATATAGAATTTTTCTTATTTCCCATGACGATAACAAAGGGACAATGTACTGTGTTTTGCGCTTTAAATGTCCTTTAAATGGTGTTTTTGCTTCTGGGAGCCCCAAAGTGCAAAGTTATAATGGCCTCGGGCTTAGGTCTTGCCATGAGACCTATTGGTAATAGCATTGACTATCCATAATCAATGGTACTAGTTTATTCCTTTAAGAAAATTCGCTAGTTCCGTCAATGAAATTCACCAAGAAAGACAAAAGCAAAGTATTTTTTCTAATGATGTAGATAAAATAAATGCTGTTATCACAGCTTTTACCAGTAAAAACCTCATTTCGCACACAAACCAAACTTAGTCGAGATAAAATAAAATTTGTGTTTTAGGATTTTGCAGTTTGCTTTCAAAAATACTTGTGATTTACAATTGCCTAAATATCAAACCTCTTATACTTTATGAGTAGATTCCATGAGAAAATGTACAAAAACTAACGATGTACGAAAATTAAATGCTACTTTTATATAGTACTTAAAAAAATAAATATTATAAACCAAAACATAAAACTGAATGAAATCATAAAACATCTGTAACAACGAATCCATCAGTGAAAGTAACTACCATCTGCTTGGAACACTGAAAATGTAAACAAAACGTCATCTCCTCAAATTATGGGGAAATTCAAAACAAAACTTGGTCGAAACCAAATAAAACACGGTTTTTAGAAGCTTGCTGTTCAATTTCAAAAAGACGTACGCTACTTTTAATTTGTCTAAAACCTTCTCATATGTGCATACGATGCATAAAATAAGTTTCAGCCATACCAGTACTCTAGTTTTTGCGTGAAAAGCGGTCTAAAGTGTGATGTTGAGCGTTACCAACACACACACATCGTGACATAAATTGAGATAAGGCTTGATTTGGATTCTCTGACCTTCAAAACGCATAAATAACCAAAACTTCCATAATTCTAAGCAATGTACAGACAAAACTCTAAGGGTGGGTTTCGGAGATCGGTATTAGCTAATTCTGGAGTTAGTTAATACGAGAATTAAGATAATACTCGCATGAAAAATCGGGTTTCGGAGATCCGAATTAACTTCCTTAATTCTCGTATTAGCGTAGTTCGGTATTAAAGTTACTACTCGACTTACTTCTGAACTAAGGAGGGAATCGTGGGGAATTTCATGTTTTGGGTAGTGGTACGAATCAAGGCCGAAGAGAGGGGCTCCGCTATTGCATTGTTTTGCTTGTCCGGAAGGGGGTAAGGGTGTTGGGACGTTGACCGCGCGCATCTATACCGATAACTTATCACCTGTTTGAACGTTTTTCCAACTATGAAAAATGAGTATGACTATTATTACTAATTTTCCTGTTTTTTTTTTCTTTATGACTATACCATGTACGATATGAAAGGGTCACCAAATAACTTAGCGGATGACCCAAAAGCAGCCGTGGTATTATAAAAATAACAAATTTCATCCGGCGGTTGTTTGAATTTTATTAGTGATATGAATCATGTCAAGATATAAAAATGTAATTCTCTGCAAGGATAATTTCTTCGAATTTCGCATACTGTGCTGAATTCATACAGTGCAAAAAATTTTGTTGACAACCAAAACTCCTGTCAATAAGTCCGTTGCGAGTTAAACCTCTGATATTGACATTGAAAAGCCGTAACAAAATTATTTCACACGCTACAGTGTTTTCAAGGAAAAAAAGGCATTCATTAAGGCCGAAAACTTGAAAAGAATTTATGTTTAGAGAAAAAGAAAAAGTTTTGGCCTACTGAAAAAAGATTGTACCCCCATTGTAGCAGACCTGCATACTCAGCGAATTTCAAATTCAAAAGTGCGTATTTCAATCCAATATAGCGATATTTATTTGACATGTTTTTGTAAGCTCCACAAGAATAACATGAGGAATGAGTATGCAGGTTTGCTGCAGCAGGTATGTTAAAACTGGGTAGTTTTAATCATTCAATATTTAACAAATCTGAACTAGAAGAAGCCATATACCAAGTTTTATTGAGATATGTTGAGGAGTAAGCGAGATATAGAATGTTATTTATTTCCCTTTGGGTTAGCATTGGGACAACGTACTGTGTTTACCACTTTCAATATCTCGGTAACCAATGGACATAGAGCAGTGATTCAAATATTAAAGTGTTTGTTTTAGCTGAATTCAATAATGCTAAAGAATATTGAATTATTTTTCTATGTAAAAAACATTTTTGGGAGGGATTATCCCCCTTAACCGGTAGTCCAATGGGCTGGTACATACATATACAGGGTGTCCGGAAATTATGGTAAAATATTTTAGTATATGATAGTCGAGGTAAAAATAAGAAAAAAGTTCATATAAATATAGGTCCTAAAGTACTTCGTTTTCCGTCTGTGTTTCTGTTTGTGATTTTCACATATTTAATCATATCTCACGAACCTCTTAACATATAAACTTCAAACTTGGTTCATGGATTACCACTATTAAGAACTATTAACAACTATTTTTGTGTGAAGTATCAAATTTCTACTTTGTACTATTTCAAAATGGCGACTGTTTTTTTATTTTCAAAAATAAATATCTTAAAACTGCAAATTGTAGAAAAAATATACAAGAGACAAAAAAGTTGAGAAATTTAATCCAATTAACGCTGATGTTAAGATTATAATGATCTGACAACTAATAATGAAGAAATTTTAAATCCGAATGAAAATATGCAAATTTCAGAGGGTATGTTCTAAAGAACCATGTTTTTATTCAGAAAAGTTAAAAGTTCTCCGTTATTGTCCGATCATCATAATCTTAATATTGGCCTTAATTGGATTAAATATCGCAACTTTTTTGTCTCTTGTAAAGTTTTTTAAAATTTGCGTTTTTTTTTAAATATTTCGCTTTGAAAATAAAAACACTCGCCGTTTTGAAATGGTACAAAGTATAAAGTTGATACCTACTTCTTACAAAAATAGTTCTGAATAGAGGTTATCCATGTGCCAAGTTTGAAGTTTGTACGTTAAGAGGTTTGTAAGTTAGGAATAAATATGTACAAATCACAATCAGACACACATACGGAAAACGAAGTACTTTAGGACCTATGTTCATATAAACTTTTTTTTTATATTTATCTCTACTACCACATACTAAAACATTTAACCATAATTTCCGGACACCCTGTATATGTAAATGAATGTGTATGAAAATGAACGGATGGTGTTTTTTTTTTTTGCTTCTGGGGGCCCCAAAACGAAAATTTATCATGGTCTCGGTCTTAGATCTTACCATGAGTAGGGCCTGCTACGATAATAGCTTCTTACCTATAGTGGAAATTCGCTAATACTGAACTTAATCCTGCCCACCTCCAGGATTAAGTCGTGAAGTAAAATGCTCAAAAATAATACTCGAATTATGCTTTATTTGCCCAGTTCTGGATTAAATATTGACTCCGAAACCCGAAAGAATAAATTTTTAATACGAGGATTACGTTCTTCTTGACTCCGAAACCCGCGAGAATAAGTCCGGTATTATCCCTCCCGAGATAATACTCGAATTAAAGATAATACTGGAGTTAAGCAATCCATGAGCTCGGAAACCCGATTTCTGTAGTTCTAGATTAAGAACCGGTTTGAACTGGTATTTAGTTCGAGAGTAGACTTAATACCGATCTCCGAAACCCACCCTAATTTTATTTATATAGAAGATAAATATATTGATGACCTATCAGATCATTAAATTGGTTTGGAGATAAGCTTTTTAGTTTTGAGCTGGTGAAAGGGATGCAAACATAAGTCTATTGTATCTCTTAAAATTAAAATAAAGCTTGATAATTCCTTAATGATTTGGAGATTGTTAAAAAAGCTCGTCTTGAAAAAGCTCGAGCTCGAAAACTTTTGAAAAAGCTTGGCTCAGCTCGGCTTGAGTTCGAAAATCACTATTCGCACACCCCTACAATTAACCTTTGGGGAATCATGCTAACTCAATCCAAATTTTTTTAACGTTACCAAAAATTTTGAGTGTCCTCCACAAATGGGGGATTTGGGGGACAACTCCAAATTTTCAAATGCAAACCCCTTTTGAGTGGTCCCTCATTTTAAAGAGCTTTCAAAAAGTAGGTGAATGGTGAAAGTTGGAGGTCTTTAACTGTTTCTATCCAAATTGACAGCTTGTCAAAGTTTTGAGTACACATATCCTTAAAACCTGGCATCTAGGACGTTTGGAGTTTTAATTTATGTTTAGTTACTTAAAAATGAAACGATCCTGGTAAAAATGTTATTAAATGAAAAAGTGGTATCTTTTAGTGATATTTAATTTTTTTAGTGTCCCCCAAAAATGGGGGATTTTGGGGGCAACTAAAAATTTTCGGTAACGACAAAAAATAATTTGGGATGAGCTAGTATCATTCCCCAAAGGTTAATTGTTTGTCTTAACAAACAAAAAAATTAAAGAGGGGGGACGGACTTTTTTTACACACTGTATATCATTTTGTCACCAATTTAAAGCAGAACATGAATCCACCATTGAATTTGTGTCAACTGTTTGTATTTTTGGTCAAACATTGCTGAAATAGATAGAAGTAATAAAAAAACACAACTTTTTAAAGACAAAATGTCTTGTTACATGATAAAAACTAAAGTTCATTTTAATTTTATACTCAAATAAGAATTTATTATAAAAATATTAACAAAATATGACATTATATAGGTGTCTTGATTTTTTACTTTTTTACTCAAATAAGAATTTATTATAAAAATATTAACAAAATATGACATTATATAGGTGTCATGATTTTTTACTTTTTTATTTGTTGATCCTCTAGTACATTTTTGTTTGTTTTGAAACTTCACTTGGACCAGGAGCTACGTCGTCGACTACTTCTTTTGGAAGATCCTATATATTTTCATGACATGATTCCCAGATCAGGGCTTAGCAAGTCCTGCATTTATTCCTCACAGAACTTTCGGACACAATAAAAATCAGAAAATGTGTTTTTTACCCTATCCTCTAAAACTTGCTGACCTGGATAAGGTCCCTTTTCCTTTGGCGGGTCACATATATTGAAATACTCAAGAGTTTGAGAATCCAAAGTTTTAAAAAATTCTTAAATCTAAACCTAAATGGATGAGTTTGCCATTTGCTAGTTTTGTGTTCTTTGCAATGATCGTATATTCACCACTGATCCACACTCTCAAATTATCATTCTCGGTGAATGAATTAATTCCCAAGCACCATTGAGAATCGAAATTCGGACAGACTCATTTCAAACAGCTGATCAATAAAATAAGTATAACTGGTGCCAAAACTTAAGGCCCAGAAAATGATTTGTACATTTATAGTGAACAACCAAATATTTTTCAAGATAATATTTATTAAATAGATGTTCTGATTGAAGTGAAGCTTACTCACTTATTCTGAACACTTATTTTGGCAATAAAAGTTTCTAGTTTATTGAGAAAAAAAACACGTAAAAAAGTACAACCTGAGCTGAATACTTCTTCCTTGGCTTTAGAGGTGTCTAATTCTTCATCTGATAGCTCATCTTCTTCGTCATCACCATCATCTTCATCCAAATCTTCATTTCCATCATCTCCCCTTTGCTTATTGCCACTGTTCCAGCTTTTTTCTCCCTCTCTCGTGGTCTCATCATAATTGTCTCGAGAAACAGCTTTTTCTATATAAATTGGTCGACCTAAAAGTGGGTAGGAAAAATATGGATAACAGATATCACTAAGTAACCAAGATACCAAGACTAGTAATAGTAAAGGAGTTAAACTAATTTTTAAACTTACCACAATTTAACAGGAAAATGATTAGTCAACTAATTAAAAACATGCCATTCAAGCTGCATTTTGAGGCTCTGGTAGCCTAAAACTAATAGACTTAAACAAAAAAGTTTGAGTTTTTTTTTGGAGGGGCAATCTTGTTACGACCAACTAACTAAAAGCTTTGGCTATGAACTACAATTTTTATTAATGAATCAATGTTATTGACACGTTTGCTGAGG